>CM017190.1:21466700-21574200 GCA_004837865.1 Musa balbisiana | reverse complement strand
ACACACAAGCATAGAGAGTTTAAAAGTAAAGAAACGCTGCTGCAATCTCTTTAGATTTCCCTCCTCTACTCTAAGTGTTAGAATCTGTAAGAGAGGAGTGTGAGTGCTTGTAAGGGTTGTCTCCTAAACTCGGTAAAAGGAGAAGAGGGGTGTAAAAGGTGATTGGCCTTCACCTATTGAAGGAAGGCCTCTAGTGGACGTCGGTGACCTCGTCGAAGGAAGAAGCCGAAAGTGGATGTAGGTCACGATTGACCGAACCACTCTAAATCTCGGTTTGCATTTACTTCCTACAATTTACATTGACTGCAAACTGCCTTCAATATGCTTTTACTTTGCTTTCAAAGCATTACTTTTACGAAACATTTTTACATCGGAAACGATTTTATCGTATGAAAGTTTTAAACCATCGTTATCTTACCGCTGCACTAATTCACCCCCCCCTCTTAGTGCCGACCCTGATCCTAACAATTGGTATCAGAGCCATGGTTTTCTACTTTGGTTTAACACCCAAACAGAAATGACTCTTTTCGGCTTTCAAGAGGGTCACTCTTTCATTCGACCTTCCTTTTTCAATGGGATGGACTATACTTATTGGAAAACTCGAATGAGAGTTTTCTTGCTTTCGTTGGATTTGAATTGATGGCCATTGTCGAATCAGGATTTGAAATGTCTTATCGTCCAATGAACCATTGGAATGATTTGGAGAAGAAGACATTTTCTTTAAATGCTAGAGCTATGAATGCTATATTTTTCGCCTTAGATAAAACAGAGTCTAATTGGGTTTCTTTGTGCGAAACGACTTTCGATATTTGGCTCACTTCTGAAATCACACACGAAGGCACAAGTAGTGTAAAAGATTCTAAAGTAAATTTTTTGATGCATGATTTTGAAATGTTTTGTATGGAACTAAGAGATGTTTTATGGATGTCGTCAATAGTCTAAAAGTACTTGGTAAAAGTTTTTTGAACTTTGAACTCGTTAACAAGATCTTAATATCACTCTCTAAAACTTGGGATTCAAAAGTAACGGCTTTACAATAATCAAAAGATTTGAACCATTTCCCTCGCGAAGGAAGAAGCCGATTGAAATGTTTTGTATGGAACTAAGAGATGTTTTAATGGATGTCGTCAATAGTCTAAAAGTACTTGGTAAAAGTAAAGTTTTTGAACTTTGAACTCGTTAACAAGATCTTAATATCACTCTCTAAAACTTGGGATTCAAAAGTAACGGCTTTACAATAATCAAAAGATTTGAACCATTTCCCTCTCGAAGAACTTATTGGGTTATTGATGACCCATGAAATGACGTGCAATGCATGTGAAGAACTTGAGAACCACCTTCCAAAGAACAGAAAGGATTTGGGACATAGAACACATGAAGACCACTCGAGCATAAGCTCAAGTGATGGTAAACTTGAACTTGTAAAAAAATTTAAAAAGTTAATGAAACAAAAATTAAAGAACAAAAAGAATGGAACTACTTGCTTTGAATGCAAGAAGAAGAACACAAAGTGGGATGAATCGAGCTCCTCCGAAAATGAGAAGAAAATCAACAAAGGCAAGGTGGCAAACTAAGCCTTAACGGCTTTCGACGTTGAGGTAATCAAAACGCCTTTAGTTTATTTTGAAATTACTTGATGCTTTCCATGATGTATTTTTTTTATTTAGTTTAGAAAAATTATTTTTTAAAAATTACATAATGTATTGAAAATGCAAAAATTAAGAATCATGCTTATTCTTCTAGTAATTTTTGAAAATGATCATGAAAATTATATGAAAATATAATAAAATGTTAATTTAATGCTTGCATACCAAATATGATTAATTTTATATATGTGCTTGAGAAGCAATAATGTATATTTTAATGATTTTCATGTTACCTTCTGATTTTAAAAATGATGCATGTCCTTTGTATGGAAACTAACCATGAAAAGTTAGATTCACCTAAAAAAATGGATGAAACTTGATTGATAATGCTTTAAGCTTGATGAAATAATATAATGTTGATTTGAAATCATGCTTAATGAGTTTATTTTTCGAAATTATGCATGATGATTCTTGAGATTTATGGATTATCGACTTTCATAGTAATAAAAGTGACTTTTTCGATTATAGCAAGATGGATGGTTTTATGACGTAATTCATTTTTCGATCCTAAACATTGATACATATTTTTGTTTGGCATAAATGAAATAAAATCATTTGAAGTGAAATAACTAAAAAGAGGAAAATATTTTTCTTGAAAATTATTTTTCTCTATCTTATTGATCTTGATGATTATTATGATAAATCCATGTATGCCATGTTGAATCTCTTGAAGGAGATTTTAATGATTTTGATAAGTTAAATTTGAATGACCCATTATCCAAATCTTTCACATATTCTTGAGATTTATGGATTATCGACTTTCATAGTAATAAAAGTGACTTTTTCGATTATAGCAAGATGGATGGTTTTTATGACGTAATTCATTTTTCGATCCTAAACATTGATACATATTTTTGTTTGGCATAAATGAAATAAAATCATTTGAAGTGAAATAACTAAAAAGAGGAAAATATTTTTCTTGAAAATTATTTTTCTCTATCTTATTGATCTTGATGATTATTATGATAAATCCATGTATGCCATGTTGAATCTCTTGAAGGAGATTTTAATGATTTTGATAAGTTAAATTTGAATGACCCATTATCCAAATCTTTCACATATTCTTGAGATTTATGAATCAAATCTTTTTTCTCTTATGCTTCTTTTTGTCATTTACAAAAGAGAAAAATTATCCAAATGAATCATGAATGTTTTTTCGGTATTCATGAATTGATTATAACTTGAAAGATTTGTTATGAATCAACATTTTTTTTTTATTAATCGTTCTCCTACGATTCTACTTGGCATTTTCTTAAGAGGAGATTTTCTAATGAATCATATCATGATTCTTCTTGTGAATTCTTGGATTTATTACTTGATTTTTTTTTAATCAAGATCTCTTCTTTTTGCCCCTACAATTTTTCTTGATATGTTATTTAAGAGGAGATGTGTTAAAATGAATCATGTCTTTTGGTATTCAAATGATCTCATCTTTCATGACATGATCTTTTGTCTTTGTATTACTCCTTGTATTCATCACCCAATTAATTTTTTTCTTGATGATATTTTGAATGTGATGAAATGAAATTATGCATGAAATACAAATGAGAAGTTAGATCATGCATGGTAGGATGCAATTAGACAAATTAATACTATGATGATTTGAAATATTTATGATTTGAAATAATGCATATGCTTTTTATTATGACAATGTATGTGATGTATTGTATATGATGTGTATCATGAATCCTTTAAATGATAAATATTTGGTATCATGAACAAAATATTGATAAATACTTAAAAATTTTGATATTTAAGTATCATGTATGATATGCTCATAATGATGATTGATTTATTTTTTGGTATCGTGCATGAAAAATAAAATGTAAGGTACTGAAATTGTGCATATCTTAATTTGAAAATGTAATGATGCACAAATAAGATTGATACTTACCTTTGTCACAATTTGAAAATTGATGTAAAGGGTCTTCTCTTCTTTTTGCGAATGACAAAGGGGGAGAAAGAGTTGCTAATGTGCACATCTCAAAGAGAAAGATGCTAGCTTGCACAATTCAAGAATGAAGCAAAATTTTGCTAGCTTGCACTTTGCAAAGGAAGCAAAAATGGCACTTCCTAAAACAGAAGAAAGTGTTGAATCTCAGATTTTGATGATAAAACTAATTGATTGTGTTTAGATGTTTAACTGCATTTTGAGTGATGCAGGTCTACTCAATCAAGATTAGATAGTTGATGCAGGAGGAATTGACGTTGCGCAGGAGGAGATCACGTTAGGATATTGGACGGCAGAACACTTCGGACATCGAGCATCGGGCCAAGGAGAGCGGAATTACACCAAGGATATCGGCATTGTGGAGGTTAACCGCCGATTGGGCAACAAGCCGCAAGAGAGGACGATGCGCTGAAGAATCGGACGAAGCACCAACCAATGACGTGCTAGGCAACAGAATGTCAATTCGCGTTGTAATAATTGTCTAGATCGGAGTAGAGTTTTGGCTTCTATGTGTAGGATTAACTACAATAATGATAAAGACATAAAGCGAAACAAAGTGCCGGAGTCAAGCGCGAAGTATTCCTGGGAGTTCGAGAGTCTGACGGAAGTCCGAAGGTTCGTCGGGAATGTTGCTGGAACTAGCCGAGAATGAGTAGGGAGCTTGCCGAAGGGTTTTTGGAAGCTCGCCGGAAGGTACGTCGGAAGTTCACGGAAGCTCGCCGGAAGGTACGTCGGAAGTTCACGGAGCTCACTGAGAAAGATTGTAGCTTGCCGAAGGGTTTTTGGAAGCTCGCCGGAAGGTACGTCGGAAGTTCACGGAGCTCACTGAGAAAGATTGTAGCTTGCCGAAGGGTTTTTGGAAGCTCGCCGGAAGGTACGTCGGAAGTTCACGGAGCTCACTGAGAAAGATTGTAGCTTGCCGAAGGGTTTTTGGAAGCTCGCCGGAAGGTACGTCGGAAGTTCACGGAGCTCACTGAGAAAGATTGTAGCTTGCCGAAGGGTTTTTGGAAGCTCGCCGGAAGGTACGTCGGAAGTTCACGGAGCTCACTGAGAAAGATTGTAGCTTGCCGAAGGGTTTTTGGAAGCTCGCCGGAAGGTACGTCGGAAGTTCACGGAGCTCACTGAGAAAGATTGTAGCTTGCCGAAGGGTTTTTGGAAGCTCGCCGGAAGGTACGTCGGAAGTTCACGGAGCTCACTGAGAAAGATTGTAGCTCACTGAGAAAGATTGTAGCTTGCCGAAGAAGCTCATCGGAACTCGCCAAGATCAAATCGTGAAGTCTAGGAGCTTACCGGGACCGGGAGTCCGCAAAATGGTTTCCGAAAGTTTATCGGAAGATCGCCGGAAGAAGTCTTGACTTGCAGACTTTGTAATAGCTTAGGAAATGTCTTTAAATTTGTAGTTAGTATGTTAATTAGGGTTAGGATTAGGTGTTAATCTTATAACCAAAGTAGGGGCCAGTTGGGCTCGAGTTTGAACTGGTTTGGGCCAAGTTTGGAGCCCAACTAGTGAGCTGAAATAGTGTAGGTGGTGCCACCGCCCAAAGCCCGAGGATAAGGCGGTGGTACCACCGGACTAGGCGGTGGCATCGCCCAATACCCGAGAGTTCGGGCGGTGGCATCGCCCAGAACCTGAGAGTTCCGATGGTGGTACCGTCAGAACACTGTCAATGTGAAAATTGACAGGCGGTAGCACCGCCACCGATAGGCGGTGGCACCGCCAGCCTTGGAAACCCAAGAGAATTCAAAATTTGGAGCCCAAATTTGAATCCTCTTGGGGCCTATAAATACCCCTCAATTCTCAATAGAGAATAAAACTTTTGAGAAGCAATAGATTGAGATAAAACCTTTAGCAAAGTCTTTAGCAAGTCTTGTTTTCAATTGCTTGAGTGTTCACCTCCTTCTTTCTCGTTGAAAATTTGTAAGAGTGTGAACCACTTGTAAAAGGTTGTAAGAGGGGTATTTGTCCTTCCCCTTCAAAGTGATTTGCTAGTGGAAGTTGGAAGCCTAATCGAAGAAGGCTTCGCAAGTGGATGTAGGTCATTTTGACCGAACTACTTTAAAATTGGCGTGTTCTCTGGTTTGCATTTACTTATTGCTATTTACCTTACTGCAAACCTTCATACAAGCTTTACTTCCTCATTATTTTTATTGCACACCTTTACGAACACGCTTTCAAGTTAAGCACTTCCAAGTTTGGTTTTTATCGTACAAAAGATTTCCAAAACTAACGTTTTAATCCGCTGCACTAATTCACCCCCCCCCCCCTTTTGGTGCCACTCTGATCCTAACAATTGGTATCAGAGCCCAATATTTCTCATTTCAAATTTACACCCAAAAGAAATGGCTCTTCATGACTTTCAAGAGGGCTTTTCGGTTGTTCGTCCACCATTGTTTAACGGATTGGACTACACTTATTGGAAAACTCGAATGAGAGTTTTCTTGATTTCTATGAATTTAGATTTATGGAATATTGTTGAAAATGGTTTTCAACTTCCCTCTAAACCGATGAACGAATGGTTGGATTTGGAGAAGAAGTATTTTTCTTTAAACGCAAAGGCTATGAATGCCTTATTTTGCGCTTTGGACAAAAATGAGTTCAATCGGATTTCTATGTGCGAAATGGTTTTTGATATTTGGCGAATACTTGAAATCACGCACGAGGGAACTAGTAGAGTCAAAGACTCGAAAGTTAACATTTTACTGCATGATTTTGAGCTTTTTCAAATGCAACCAAGCGAGGCTATAGGCGACACATGTACACCCGTTTCATGGATGTCGTCAATAATCTAAGAGTTCTTGGTAAATCTTTTTCAAATTTTGATCTCGTAAATAAGATCTTAAGATCACTTCCAAAAAGGTGGGATCCTAAAATAACTGCAATACAAGAGATAAAAAATTTAAATGATTTTCCATTAGAAGAATTAATCGGGTCATTAATGATTTGTGAAATGACACTTTTGGAACATTTTGAATCTGATGAGTACTTAAACCACCTTCCAAAAAATAGGAAGGATTTGGAACTCCGGATAAATGTATACCACTTGAGCGATGACTCAAGTGATGAGGACAATGATGAATTTGAACTTCGAACACTAAATCTTAATAAGTTCATTAAACAAAAATCTAAAATAAACAATGAACTTAAACGGAGGAAGAGGCCAAAAAAGAGGAAGGCAACCAAGGATAAATCAAGAACTTCCAAAGGTGAAACGACGAATTGGGCTTTGATGGGGTTCGACTACAAGGTAAGTAACTTAACTCTCTTGAATTATTTTGAAATTACTTGAAGTTTTTCATAAGTGCTTAATAGTAGGAATAGGAAATAAAAAATTATTTTTCAAAAATTATATCATGTTTTTCTTGTTAGCATCTTTGAAAAATTAAAAAATTTGATCATGAAAAGCATATTGCTAAGGTTTCATGCATGTTATGTTTTGAAATATTGAATGATGTATGCAACATTAGGGATGATAATTATATGATATGTCATAATGCTTAGGATTAATCCATGCATGTGTATCTTGATGATTTTATGTCATGCATGAGTTTTTGAAGTAAATGTTGATTTGAAACTCTCATTTTAGATTAACATATTTTTGGTCTAATCGTTTTTATGATGAATTAAGATGACATTCTCATGACATATTAAGATGACATAGTGCATGCATATCTATGTATAAATTTCTTGATAGTCTTTTGATGATAGATGTGATATCATGATGTGTTTGGTCTTGACGACTTCATGACGAAACTTATGTTTCGATTTTAAATGATGATACATGTTTTCACAAAAGACTTGAATACCCTCATAAGAAATCAATTGTGTGAAATGGAAATGAATTTTCTATCATATTGAGATTAATAAATTTATTTTACCAATCATGTGAATCTCATGAAAATAAACATGATGAATATTTTGAAAATAAATGAGTGTATCATGCATTTGGTCCTAATGATTTCTCTTAAATATACTTTTTGAAATCATACGTGATGATGAATATCAAGATATTAAAAGGATGTTATCATGAAATCATGCTTGATGATTTGTTTTATGAAATTTACCTTTCCGTCTTAAATGTTGACACTTGTTTTATTAAAAGTAAAGGCATGCTTATAAGAAGCAAATCACATGAATAGAAATTTATAAAAATGAAATGCAATCCTCTATCTTATCGACTTTTCAATAAATCTATGCTTGTCATGTATGAATTTATTGAATGTGACTTTGAGGATGATTTCGGATTTCACAAATGCTTGATTCATACTTATGACATGAGACACATTTTAAATATGAATCATGTTCAATGCTTCAATCATATTATATCTCCCTTAATTCATTTTGTTCTCCTAGATTTATTTACCAAAGAGGAGAATCTTCCGAATGAATGAAATGATACAAATGAATCACTTATCGATATACTTTTTTGAAATATCTTTTTAATGTGATGTTGATAATTTGAGATGCCTGTTGGAATTCATGACATGAGATAATTGAATCCTTGACTTACTCTTTATATGGCTTGAAAATAGATATTTAAAATCTTACTTGATGAGTTGTTTTATAAGATTTTGCCTTTATGTCTTGAACTTTCATGCTTATCTTGATTTGGCATATAAAGACTAAGGCATGCTTAGATGAAAAAGAATCACTTAAAAAATGCCTTTCCCATCTTATCAAGATTGATGATTTCATGATATTTTGTAAATCTCGAAATTGATTTTGATGACTTGATTATAAGTTTCAAGTTAACGATTTGATTTGAATGAATTTGATCTAAATCATAATCTTGATCTTGTAAAACTGGAATCACAAATAATATCTTTTGGTATTCATGAATTGATACTTATAATATGAAAGTATTGGTATTCATGACTTGAATTTGATTGAAACATTGCATGCTTAAATTAATCATTCTCCTATGTTTCAAAAATTCTTTAAATGCCTTATGTGATGATTAAAAATTAATTTGGTTTATGATGAATCACGAATCATGACTTGATCTATGATATTGATATATTTTAATCATGATCCTTGATTGTATAATTCTTTTGCTCTATTAGAAAGATTTGTCGAATGAATCATGTCCTTCTTGAATTTTCTTGATATCATGACATGATTTTGTAATATGGCTTGTATAATGATTAAAATTTTTTTTGCTATTGATTTCTCCCTTCTTTTTGATAATGATAAAGGGGGAGTTAGTTTACTAGCCTGCATATTTCAAAGGAAGGAAAATTTGCTAGTTCGATCATTTCATTTAAAGAACTTGCTATCATGAACACTACTAATGAATTGCAAAGCTTGTAGTCTAAAGAGAAGTAAACAGTTGCTATCTCAAGATGCTAAACATGCTAAACTTGCACATTGCAAAGGAAGTAAAATTTGATAGCTTGCAACTTGCATATTTCAAGAAGCAAGAGCTGCTTTTTGAATATCTTAAAACTGCTAGCTTGCATGTTCTAAAATGTTGTAAAATGTTGTGAAGAAGGACATGCTATCTTACTATCTTGCATATCTAAAACTTGATAGCTTGCACAAGTCAAGAAAATGCAAAAACTTACTTACTTTCTTGCATATCTAAAGAAAAGATACAAATGTAACACTTGCCAAATTGTTTGCTTGCCTCATGTAAAACATGGTCCCTTGCTAGTTTGGCATTTTGCTAAGGAAGCAAAAATGACACTTCTCAAAAGAGAAGAAAGAGCTTGCTTTCTTGAACATCTTTAATTTGCTAGCTAGAATGATGTACAATTTGCTATCTTGACATTACAAAGAAATGCTATAATGCACATCGCAAAGAAAAGCAAATATGCCAACTTGCACATCTTTAAATTTGCTAGCTTGTATGTAGTAAAACTTGCATATCGTAAAAGTTGCTAGCTTGTAGAGAAGCAAAGAATTGCTATCTTGAAAGAAGAAAAAAATGCAAAACTTAGAAAACTTGCAATATAATTGCTCTTGCCATGCTTTGTATCAAAAATAGGTTGATAACCTTAAAAGCATCACATTAAATTTTTTAGTATCGCAATGTATCACATGTATCACAAATTAAAATTTTTGAGACTATTATCATATCATGTTTAACAATTGATGTCTTTCATGACATAATTTCTTTGTATTTTTATCTTGTATGTATCATGTGATAATTGAAATATTGATTGATGCAAATTCATAATTTATGAAAAAGTCTAAATCATTGGTTCCTCTCCTTCTTTTCGGCAATGACATAGAGGAAGAATGATTGCTAGCTCAAGGCAAATGTTGGCTAGCTTGTACTCTTCCCTTCTTTTCGACAAAAACAAAGGGGAGAAAGCTTTTGCTAGTTAGAACATGCAAAGAAAAGCAAAGTGCAATCTTGCACAAGAAGCAAGTGTTTAATTGCCATGATTGAACTTAAGAATTTTACTATGCTTTTGTGCTTATATGTTGTGATGAAAATCTAGCTTCATGTTACAAAAACATTGAATACCTTTTAAAATAGCTAAAGCTACTTCTCCTTTTGTTGATGACATAGGGGGAGAAGTATATTGATGACTTCATGCATTTAATTGAATATTTTATATATATTTGCATGATGGTTTAAATATTTTTCATAATATATGATGAATGTTGCTTGGATTTGGGATAATCCAAGTGTTCTATCAATGGCATATTGATAGGGGGAGTTTGGTTAAACTCCGGGGAGTTAAGGTTAAATCCAATAGTCATCAATTAGTTGTCATCATCAAAAAGGGGGAGATTGTTGAATCTTGAATTTTGATGATGAAACTAATTGATTGTGTTTAGATGTTTAATTGCATTTTGAGTGATGCAGGTCTACTCGATCAGGATTAGACAGTTGACGTAGGAGGAATTGACGTTGTGCCGGAGGAGATCATGTCAAGATACTAGATGGTAGAACGCTTCGGATGTCGGGCATCAGGCCAAGGAGAGTGGAATTGCACCAAGGATATCGGGGTTGCAAAGGTCAACCGCCGATTGGGCAATAAGCCGCAAGAGAGGACGATGCGCTAAAGAATCGGACGAAGCACCAACCAATGATGTGCCGGGCAACAGAATGTCAATTCGCGTTGTAATAATTGTCTAGATCGGAGTAGAGTTTTGGCTTGTGTGTGCAGGATTAACTATGATAATGATGAAGACATAAAGTGAAACAAAGTGTCAGAGTCAAGCGCAAAGTATTCGTTGGGAGTTCGAGAGTCCGACGGAAGTCCGAAGGTTCGTCGGCAATGCTGCCGTAACTAGCCGAGAATGAGTAGGGAGCTTGCCGAAGGGTTTTTGGAAGCTCGCCGGAAGGTACGTCGGAAGTTTGCAAAGCTTGCTGAGAAAGATCGTAGCTTGCCAAAGAAGCTCATCGGAACTCGCCAAGATCAAATCGTGAAGTCTAGGAGCTTGCTGGGAGTCCGCAGAATAGTTTCCGAGAGTTTATCGGAAGATCGTCGGAAGTTCGTCGGAAGAAGTCTTGACTTGCGGACTTTGTAATAGCTTAGGAAATGTCTTTAAATTCATAGTTAGCATGTTAATTAGGGTTAGGATTAGGTGTTAATCTTATAACCCAAGTAGGGGCAATTGTGCCCGAGTTTGAACTGGTTTGGGCCAAGTTTGGAGCCCAACTAGTGAGCTGAAATAGTGTAGGCGGTGGCACCACCCAGAGCCCGAGGATAAGGTGGTGGTACCGCCAGACTGGGTAGTGGCACCGCTTAGTACCCGAGAGTTCGGGCGGTGGCACCACCCAGAACCTGAGAGTTCTAGCGGTGGCACCGCTAGAATATTGTCAATATGAAAATTGATAGGCAGTAGCACCACCGCCACCGACAAGCGGTGGCACCGCCAGTCACTGGTCAGTATGACATTGACAAGTGGTGGCATCGCCACTGATAGGCGGTGGCACCACCAGCTTTGGAAACCCAAGAGAATTCAAAATTTAGAGCCCAAATTTAAATCCTCTTGGGACCTATAAATACCCCTCAATTCTCAATAGAGAATACAACTTTTGAGAAGCAATAGATTGAGATAAAAGTCTTAACATAGTCTTTAGCAAGTCTTGTTTTCAATTGCTTGAGTATTCACCTCCTTCTTTCTCGTTGAAAATTTACAAGAGTGTGAACCACTTGTAAAAGGTTGTAAGAGGGGTATTTGTCCTTCCCCTTCAAATTGATTTGCTAGTGGAAGTTTGGAGCCTCATCGAAGAAGGCTTCACAAGTGGATGTAGGTCATTTTGACCGAACCACTTTAAAATTGGCGTATTCTCTGGTTTGCATTTACTTATTGCTATTTACCTTACTGCAAACCTTCATACAAGCTTTACTTCCTCATTACTTTTGTTGCACACCTTTATGAATATGTTTTCAAGTTAAGCACTTCCGAGTTTGGTTTTTATCGTACGAAAGATTTTCCAAAATCGATGTTTTAATCTGCTGCACTAATTTACCCCCCCCTTTTAGTGCTGCACCGATCCTAACAGAAAGTGCTTGCTATTGTTAGGATTCTAGCTAGGAGAGTCCTAATTGAGAGGGACATTCATGTAAAACTTACCTAAGTCGACCCCTATTAAAAAGGTAAAGAGGCCGACTAAGGTTAGGAGGTTGTTTCTTATAGAAGAATTAGGAGTTGAAAAGGAATAAGAGTCTTGAGTAGGAGTCCTATTAGGAGTTGGTTAGAAGTAGGAGTCTTGAGTAGGAGTCCTATTAGGAGTTAGGGTTTAGAAGCCCTATAAATAGTCATGTATTCCTCCTCTTTTGATAAGCAATAGAGGAATCTTTTCTGCAGCCTTTGAGCAGCAACTTGAAGGAACCCCTATAGAGTTCCAGGAGGCCGATCCCCTAAAGAGATCAACCCCAAGCTTAGAAACTGTAAGGGTTCTAACACTTGGTATCAGAGCAGTGTTCTTGGCATCTCGTTGCCCTTCCATAGCCATCCATCATCCCTCCACAGTGGCCCAAAGCAATTCCCACAATTGCTTAAAAGATCATTGCCAAATTCCACCGTCATCTCCACCACCGCGAATCATTCTTTGATCTCCCCGTGAATTATAACAGGTTCTAGTTTCGTACCTTACCTACTGCTGCAATTTAGTTATCCTTATTCAAAAATCTAAAAAAAAAAAATTATTCCTATATTGCTGCATAAACTTTTCATCGCAAAGTTTTCATCTCTACGACAAAAGATACATTGCATAAACTTTTGGTCTTACTACTATATTTTTTCTATCCAAATCTCTACGAAATTTTTATGACAACTTTAAAACTTCCTAACATCAGATTTCCCTTTGGATTTGTCAAAACATTCTCAATATAAACCATTGATCTTTTACGTCTAATCTGCTATACTTGAAAATTTGCACTCTAAAATTCCAACCGTATAGCATAGTTTGTTTGATCTTGCTACTTTGTTTTTTCTATCCAAATCTCTATGAAATTTTTATAATAGCTTTGACACTTCCTAACAGTAGATTTTCCTTTTGTTTCATCGAAAAATTCTCAATATAAATTGCTGATCTTTTACGTCCAATCTGCTATAATTGAAAATCTGTGCTGCAGAAAATTTCAGCTACATATTGTTGCCTTAACTGATTTATTTGCAATCATTTTGAACAAAATTTCTTATATACTTCATAGATCTTCTTAGCTTCTATCTAAGATTGATCTATTGAAGAATTTATCTCAAAAAATGATTTTGTGTTGCTGCAAATTTTCGTCGTAATCCACTGAAATTTTTTAACAAGAATTTTGCTATCACAACTTGCACCAATTTGTTTGCTATTATACTTCCAAAATTGTCTTCATTAAATTAGACATCCTTGCTGTAATATAAACTAAGATTTTGCTTTCAATTCCCTCCTCAAATCTCTTAAATTATTGGTGGAAATTTCATTGAGAAACCATTGTTTCTTCGACGACAATTCTGCTTTTACAAGACAACACAATTCTGCAACAAACTTCCACTGATTTCTATCAAACCTTTGCTACCATCTACCACAAATCTAAAATATTCATCCATAGCCCTAAAACTCCACCAAACCACACCCTCAAACTTCACCCAAAACAACCGCAAAACAAGCCTAAACCGCAGCCTACATTCACCAATCCACCAACCCTTTCGACCATCACTTCTCTCAACCTATACTTGCCTTTAATCTGACAACAAAAGAGAGATCTTAACATCACAGATTTAGAGACATATACTATGGCATCTAAGGAGGCAATCAATGTTAAATTCGAAGCCTTGGAGGCGCGAATAGAGGATAAGATTCAGATTCTCTTTACCGAACTTAGTTTGGGCCGACCACCAAGCATGAAGAAATCACATCAAGGAGAGAGCTCTAACCAATCGTACCAAGCCCGAAGAGATGACTTCTAAGAGAGGGGAGGTTCTATGACTGACCTCAACTATCAACGCATGAGGATAGACTTCCCTAGATAGGAAGAAGGAGACCCGATTGGTTGGATCTCGCACGCGGAGCGATATTTTTGGTACCACAAAACCGCAGATGCATCTATGGTAAAAATTGCAGCTATACATCTTGAAGGGGATGCCATACAGTGGTTTGACTAGTTTAAATATACTTATGGAGTCCTCTCATGGTGATAATTCAAAGAATGACTATTGATCCACTTCGGACCAACTGATTACGAGAACATTGATGAACAACTAGCAAAGATTCGACAAACCTCTACCGTTCAAGAGTACCAAACCAGGTTTGAAAGGTTATCTAATCAAACTTGTGATTGGTCTCAAAAATAGCTATTGGGGACCTTCATTGAGGGCTTGAACTCGGAGATCTGGGGAGAAGTTAAAGCACGACAACCATACACACTTATGGCAGCCATCTCTTTCGCACGACATCAAGAGGAGTGATTGAACGATGAAGCTCGGAGGACTAGGATCGCTTCTTGACATGCAATGCAGAAGCCCTCAGCCCCCCCTACTATCAACCGAGTCCCTGCACCAAAAATATTGATAAGAGAAGAGCTTCGGGAGCGATCTATGAAGGAGTTATGTTGGCATCGTGGTGAGCCATAGAGCTGTGAGCATCACTGTAGAAAAGGGAGACTTCTTATGATTAAACCAATAGAAGAAGAGGTCATTGAATATCTAGAAGAGAGCCTTGATAATGAAGAAGAAGATGTAGAAGAAGAGCCACAACATACCGAAGTTATGGTACATGCACTAGCCGGCTACTCAAACCCGCAAATGATGAAAGTCGAAGGCCTTCTCAAACAACAATCGATCACTGTTCTCATCGACATGGGCAGCACTAATAACTTCCTAGATAGTAAAGTTGTTGTTCGGATGGCCTTACCTATCGAGTATTACAGTAGGTTTGACGTCAAGTTCACCGACGGACGGATTTTGAAGTGTGATCGTAGGTGCCCGCGGGAGAAACTATTACTACAGGACCAAGAGATAATTGTAGATTTCTTCCTCCTCCCTCTTGATGATCATGAGGCCATGCTCAAAATTGAATGGTTGACAGCATTAGGTGATGTTTCTTAGAATTTTATGAAACTAATTTTGAGATTTAATAGTAAAGGGAAACAGGTGATTCTACACAGGAAACGTGGGGGCGACATAATGACGATTTGCACACAACAAATGGAGAAGGTTTTGCATAAAGTATACAACAGCTTTTTGGTACAACTTAAGCAGCAAACTAAGGGAGAGCCAATAGAATTTGAAGATCCAAACCTACTTCCTTTGCTTGCTAAATTTTCAGATATATTTGACGAACCACGCAACCTACCTCTTGCCCGTCGACATGATCATTGTATATCGATTTTTCTGGGCAAACCTCCTGCAAATACTTGGCTATATCAATATTTATATCTGCAAAAGGATGAAATAGAAAGGATTGTAAAAGAGATGCCTAAAACAGGAGTTATTCGGCCAAGTTGCAGCCCCTACTTTTCACCGGTGCTCTTCGTACAAAAGAAGGACGAAACATTGCGAATGTGCATTGATTACCGAACCCTCAACGGCATAACTGTCAAGGACAAATACCCTATTCCAATAGTAGATGAATTGCTAGATGAAAGGGAGCACAAATCTTCACAAAGCTGGACCTTCGATCCGGGTATCATCAAATACGAGTGTACAAAAAAGACATACCAAAAATCGCCTTTCGAACACACAACGGCCACTACGAATTTTTGCTTTCTTCAACAAAAGATGAAATATCTTAGGCATATCATACCAGAGGAAGGTGTGATGGTGGACCCCTCCAAAATAGAAGCAATGCAGAACTGGCCGACCCCGAGGAACATAAAATTGCTACATGGCTTTCTAGGTTTAACAGGCTACTACCGTAAGTTTGTGAAAAACTATGGAAAGATTAGTGCATCACTTACTTCCTTACTAAAAAAAGATGTCTTTCAATGGTTGGACAAAGCCTTCGCTACCTTCGACAAACTTAAGGCAGCCATGATGACGACGCTGGTGCTAGCACTACCAGATTTCAGCCGACCCTTCATTATTGAGGTCGACGCATCTGGAGTCGGAATTGGAGCCATTCTCATGCAAGATGGTCGACCACTCGCATACACTAGCAAGACATTGTCTCCCTCCCATCAAAATATGTCAACATATGATAAGGAGATGCTCGCCATTGTGCACGTAGCAACGAGGTGGAGACCCTACTTGGTCGATCGACGATTTCAAATTAAAACCGACCATAAAAGCCTGAAGTACTTTTTGGAGCAAAAGATATCATCCCTTGAGCAGCAAAAATGGGTAACAAAACTTCTTAGATTTGATTATGAAATAACTTACACAAAGGGGAAAGAGAATGTTGTTGCAGATGCGCTTTCGCAGCTAGCCGAGCAAGTTGAACTTTTGGCCATTTCACTTCCGACCAGTGACTTCCTTGAGGATATTAAGATGGAATGGCAAGAAGATCCAGAGACTAGTAAGATCATAAAAAAATTGGAAGAAGCATGAAGCTCCGTGGCTCATTACAATTGGGACTCAAAAGAATTACACTATAAAGGACGCATTGTGCATATGACAAATTCTACTTGCATCTTCATGAGCAGATTTTGGACAAAGTTATTCCATATGCAGGGTACAAAATTGAAAAGGAGTACAGTATATCACCCACAAACTGATAGCCAGACGAAAGTTATAAATAGGTGCTTGGAGATAGCCCAAAGCCACCCACCAAATATGACTACTCAAGGAGAACTCCAGACCCAGGCAAGTGCCATTATTGATCAACGGATCATGACTCGACGATGACGACTCACTACTAAAGTGTTAATACAGTGGGTGAACCTACCGACAGAAGATGCCACTTGGGAGAACTATGACGACTTGAAGATCAAATTCTCATAATTCATGAATTATTAGCCTCGAGGACAATACTGATTTGAAGAGGGCGGGGTCTGTTAGGACTCTAGCTAGGAGAGTCCTAATTGAGAGGGACATTCATGTAAAATCTACCTAAGCTAACCCCTATTAAAAAGGTAAAGAGGCCGACTAGGGTTAGGAGGTTGTTTTTTATAGAAGAATTAGGAGTTGAAAATGAATATGAGTCTTGAGTAGGAGTCCTATTAGGAGTTGGTTAGAAGTAGGAGTCTTGAGTAGGAGTCCTATTAGGAGTTAGGGTTTAGGAGCCCTATAAATAGCCATGTATTCTTTCTCTTTTGATAAGCAATAAAGGAATCTTTTCTGCAGCCTTTGAGTAGCAACTTGGAGGAAGGAACCCCTATAGAGTTCCAAGAGGCCGATCCCCTAAAGAGATCAACCCCAAGCTTAGAATCTACAAGGGTTCTAACAGCTATCTTGAACATCACTAGCTTGCCTATCTTAAGAAACAAAAATTGCAAATGTGCTATTTTGTCTATCTCAAGTAGCAAGAAATGCTAACTTGCACTTTGCAACATAAGCAAAATTGCTAGCTCAAACATTGCAAAGGAAGAAAAATTTGCTAGCTTGCAACTTGCATATTTCAAGAAACTTGCATATTTAAAGTGGTTCGGTCAAAATGACCTACACCCACTTGCGAAGCCTTCTTCGATGAGGCCCCCAACTTCTACTAGCAAATCACTTTGAAGGGGAAGGACAAACACTCCTCTTACAACCTTTACAAGTGGTTCACACTCTTACAAAATTTCAGCAAGAAAGAAAGGGAGGTGAACACTCAAACAATTTGAAAGTAAGACTTGCTAAGGCTATGCTAAGACTTTTTTTTTACTCTATTGCTTCTCAAAAGTTGTGATCTCTACTGAGAATTGAGGGGTATTTATAGGCCTCAAGAGGATTCAAATTCGGGCTCCAAAATTTAAATTCTCTTCAGTTCCCGAAGCTAGCGGTGCCACCGCCTGTCAGTGGTGGTGCCACCGCTTGTCAGTTCTGACACTGACAGTGTATTGGGTGGTGCTGTTGAATCTCGGATTTTGATGATGAAACTAATTGATTGTGTTTAGATGTTTAACTGCATTTTGAGTGATGCAGGTCTACTCGATCAGGATTAGATAGTTGACGTAGGAGGAATTGACGTTGCGCCGAAGGAGATTACGTTAGGATATTGGACGGTAGAATGCTTCGGACGTCGGGCATCGAGCCAAGGAGAGCGGAATTGCACCAAGGATATCGGGGTTGCAGAGGTCAACCGCCGATTGGGCAACAAGCCGCAAGAGTGGACGATGCGCTGAAGAATCGGAGGAAGCGCCAACCAATGATGTGCCGGGCAACAGAATGTCAATTCGCGTTGTAATAATTGTCTAGATCGGAGTAGAGTTTTGGCTTGTGTGTGCAGGATTAACTACGATAACGATGAAGACATAAAGTGAAACAAAGTGCCGGAGTTAAGCGCAAAGGATTTGTTGGGAGTTCGAGAGTCCGACGGAAGTCTGAAGGTTCATCGGGAATGCTGCCGGAACTAGCCGAGAATGAGTAGGGAGCTTGCCGAAGGGTTTTCGGAAGCTCGCCAGAATGTACGTCAGAAGTTCACGGAGCTCATCGAGAAAGATCGTAGCTTGCCGAAGAAGCTCATCGGAACTCGCCAAGATCAAATCGTGAAGTCTAGGAGCTTGCCGGGAGTCCGCAGAATGGTTTTCGAGAGTTTCTCGGAAGTTCGCCGGAAGAAGTCTTGACTTGTGGACTTTGTAATAGCTTAGGAAATGTCTTTAAATTCGTAGTTAGCATGTTAATTAGGGTTAGGATTAGGTGTTAATCTTATAACCCAAGTAGGGGCCAATTGGGCCCGAGTTCGGACTGGTTTGGGCCAAGTTTGGAGCCCAACCAGTGAGCTGAAATAGCTAGGCGGTGGCACCGCCGGTCTGGGCGGTGGCACCGCCCAGCACCCGAGAGCCAGGCGGTGGCACCGCTGGACTAGGCGGTGGCACCGCCCAGTACACTGTTAGTGTCACAACTGATAGGCGGTGGCACCGCTAGCTTCGGGAACCGAAGAGAATTCAAATTTTGGAGCCTAAATTTGAATCCTCTTGAGGCCTATAAATACCCCTCTATTCTCAGCTGAGATAACAACTTTTGAGAAGCAATAGATTGAGATAAAAGCCTTAGCAAAGTCTTTAGCAAGTCTAGTTTTCAATTGCTTGAGTGTTCACCTCCTTCTTTCTCGTTGAAACTTTGTAAGAGTGTGAACCACTTGTAAAAAGTTGTAAGAGGGGTATTTGTCCTTCCCCTTCAAAGTGATTTGCTAGTGGAAGTTGGGAGCCTCATCGAAGAAGGCTTCGCAAGTGGATGTAGGTCATTTTGACCGAACCACTTTAAAATTGGCGTGTTCATTGGTTTGCATTTATTTATTGCACTTTACCTTACTACAAACCTTCATACATGCTTTACTTCCTTATTACTTTTGCTGCACACATTTACGAACATGCTTTCAAGTTAAGCACTTCCGAGTTCGATTTTTATCGTATGAAAAAGTTTCCAAAACTGACGTTTTAATCCACTGCACTAATTCACCCGCCCCTCTTAGTGCCGCTCCGATCCTAACAGGTGCCACCGCCCAGACTGGCGGTGCCACCACCTAGCTCTTCGGGTGCTGGGCGGTGCCACCGCCCGACCTCAATGGTCACTGGTTGGGCTTTAAGTCTGGCCCAAACCAGGTTTCATTTTGGGCCCAGGTGGCCCCTAATCAAGATATAGGATTATTTCTTAATCCTAACCTTAATTACATGCAAACTACATAACTAAAAACATAATCCTAAGCAAGTTTTTAACCGACGAACTTCAAGTCTTGTTCCATCGAGCTTTCTGGCGATCTTCCGGCGGACTTCCGATACGCCCTTGGATTTCTTCTGACGGACTCCCAGCTAGCTCCCGATCTTGTGGTGAAATCAGCGAGTAGCCAAACCTTCTTGGTGATCTCTGCGAACCTCCGATGATCTCTTCAGCGGACTTCCGAGAACTCCGACAAGTCCTCGATTTCTTCTCGATTGGTTCCGACAATGTCTCCGACGAATCTTTAGACTCTCAAACACCCATCGAACTTGATTCTGGTAGACTCGCTTTATGTCTTCAAGCTTTCGTAGTTAATCCTGCATACTTATCTCAACATATGGATTAGATAAAACATGACAATTGACTTCATCATCAAAATCCGAGATTCAACAAAAGGTGCTAGGATCAAGAGCACTAAGAGCGGGGGGGGATGTGAATTAGTGCAGCGGAAAACTTTCGATGATTTAAAACTGCGTTCGTATGATAAAAAATTATTTCAATGTGAAAGACGATTCAGAAAGTTCTTTAACTTAAGATCAAGTGAAGTGCAGTTAAAGTAAAGCTATGGAGGCAGTATGCAGTTAAGATAGAGAACAGAATATAAATGCAAACCGAGATTAGAGTGGTTCGGTCAATCTTGACCTACATCCACTTTTGGCTTCCTCCTCCGATAAGGTCACTAACGTCCACTAGAGGCCTTCCTTCAATAGGCAAAGGCCAACCACCCTTTTATAGTTTCACTCCTTTTGACGGGCTTAGGAGATAACCCTTACAGATTTTTCACTCCTCTCTTAAATGATCAAAACTTGGAAGAAAAGAGGGGGAAGAACTTTTGCCCTTTACAACACTTTTGAGCTCTAAAAATCACAGAGTAAGATCAAACTTTCGGTGCCCTTTCATGCAAGAAAGGGTGGGGTATATATATGCCCCAAACTAGTTTGAATTTGGAGCTCAAAAATGTCATATCCCAGATTTTCAGGGTCCTGGCAGTACTATTGCCATAATCGGGCAGTACTACCACTTGACATAGCTCAGAGATCGAGCTCAAGCGGTACCACAGCCTGACAGAACTCGAAGACCGAGCTCAGGCGGTACCACCGCCTAATAGGGGCGATACCACCGCCCAACCTCACTCGGAGACCGAGCCCAAGCGGTACCACCGCCTAACATGGGCGGTTCCACTGCCCAGCTTTCCTGGGTGACTGAGCTCCTGGGCGATGCCATCGCCGACCAAGAAATCTGGGTCCGAATGGGCTGATCCATTCGGCTCAATTTGGGTCTGTCAAGGGCCCAATTGCCCCAAGATTAGGTTAATGGGATCACCTCCCATTTCTAACTTAATCATCATGCTAACTACGATATTTTTAAGACATTTACTGCAACTTGCTCTAATGCGTCAATCGCTTCTTCCGGTGAGCTTCCAGCAAACATCCGATGAACTCTCGACAATGCTCCAGTGGACTTCTGCAAACTCCTGGACTTATGACGATCCACTTGGAGAGTTCCAACGAGCTTCTTTGGCAAGCTCCTGGACTTCTCGGATTTGTTCCCGTAGAACCTCCGATGATCGTCTAGACTTCCGTCGAACTCTCGAACCCCCAATGTGATCATAGTCTTGACTTCGACGCAACTCCTACCGTATGTCTTACTTTCATCGTAGTTAATTCTGCAAACTTATCTCAACATATGGATTAGATAACAAATGACAATTGACTTCATCATCAAAATCTGAGATTCAACAATCTCCCCCTTTTTGATGATGACAATCAATTGATAACGGAGTTAACCTTAACTCCCCCTATCTATATGCCATAGTCGAGATAAGTCATTCTTGAATTCAAAGCCTTTGAATTCACATATTGATAAGTTAAGATTGTTTAACCTTATCAATACTCCTATCATGATTCCTATCATGATGTATCTCTCTGAAAATGATGTCAAGGCTTGACATCCATTTTCAAGTCTTACATTTCAAATGTGAATGATAGTAATGGTAGCATTTCATCATATGGTAAGATATCAACATGTAAAATTACGATGTAAGCTTTTGATATCTTAACATAACACAAGCATTTCAAGTGTTTAGCAATCATAGCATTTCTATCATCAATTTACAATATATTTCGATGCAAGCTTCTTTTGATATCTTAACATAATTCAAATTCAAATATGACACTCATAGCATTAATTCATATATTTCTCCCCCTTTGTCATCAACAAAAAAGAGAACGATATAAGCAAATTTTAAACATAAGTGCAGTAATGATTCATGCCATAACTCGGTTCATGTCATTTTTTAATAATAAGTGATAGGATACCAATTATACAAACATCTCAAGGAAAACATGACATGAAGATTACTTTTTCCTTTTTATTTGGTATTATCTGTTTGCATGAAGGAGGAAAGCCATTTGTGAGATTACTCGAATGAAGTTAAAATCGATAAGAGATTTAAAGCACTCTTCATTTTTACAAGGATCAAGATATGTATATGAATCAAATCCTTACAAGTAAAAAATATCTTTGCTTTTTTTTTAAAGGAATTTATAAGAAGGAATCATCAAATCCATTTCTCGAAAAATATTTTTCACATGATAAGTCTATGAGAGATGCATTTGCTAGTTGATTCCATATGTCAAAAATCAATGATATAAATCAAACTCGATATGACATATGCTTATTAAGTCTAGAAAAGAATAATGTATCAAGAAAATCTGAAAATAAAATTTAAAACTTTCATGCATTCGGACAAGGTTTTGCTATAGATTTTCAAATACAATCATGAAGATAAAACATGCTTATTATCATGAAAATTTTTATATCCAAAACACATAATTTCCAACATGTTATTAAGGCATGTAATCGTATAAAATCATCATAGCAATTAAGTGATTTGATCATTGAATCAAGAATGTCCGAAAAATAATTTTAATAAGTTCATGCATTCGGACACATCTTTGTCATAGTTTTTCAATAAAGATAAATATGCTCATCAACATGAAAATTTTAGTATCCAAAACACATAATTTCCAATATGTTATGTAATCGAGTAAAATTCTCATCATATGCAATTAAGTGATTTGATCATTGAATCAAGAAAATCAAAAAAATAAATTTAATGAGTTCAAGCATTTATACACATTAACATACCTAATTCTCTTCTAATGAAATCAAATTGTTCTTTACTTAAAGGCTTTGTAAAAATATCAGCTAGTTGATGTTTAGTATCAATTAACTTTATAACTACATCATGATTAGTGACATGATCTCGTATAAAGTGATGTCTAATATCAATATGTTTTGTTCTTGAGTATTGAATGGGATTCTTTGTTAAACATATAGCACTTGTGTTATCACATTTAATGGGAATATTTTTAAGATGAACTTTATAATTTTCTAAGGTGTTTTTCATCCACACAACTTGTGTACAGCATGCACTAGCTACAATATTGTCACGCCTCTCAAAAATATCGATAATATTAAAACTTTTCATCACAAAACAATCCAAGATTCAAACTAACATTTGAGGACACTGAAAAACATTCAATCAAATTCACATTTATAAAACCTGTGCAATTTATAATCATATATCACGTCACTCGATAATTCACATTTATGAAACCTAAACCAACTTAGCAAAATATTAACAACACTTATAAATCCACAAGCTAAATAATTTATACAATCAGAGTTTCAACCATTTACCACCAATTCATATCATTTTAAACTAAACTCAACATTACAAAATTCCAAATAAGAGATCTTTTAGCACTTTTACATAATGTATCAATTCAGATTCATCGACAACATTTCATTACATACAAAATGTACTTATAAAATAATGACAACAATACATCCACCAATATGATTTGCCCTCAATTCTGAATAGCTCTCCATTACCTTAGCCCAATTCAAACATCTCAAAGAGTAACAATCTAACCTGAAAGATTTATATAACAACGGAATGAGCTAAAAACAGCTCAGCAAGTGACAAAATATATCTAGAGTAAAAAGGGACAATTTCAAACAAATATTGTATCATAATGCAAGGCAGAATACAAGAACTCTCAGAGAACCATATTATTAGATACAAAATCGCAAATATCATGTCATTCAAAACACATTTGGTTCATAACAGATGGAGTACAGAGTAAATGGAGCATATCAATAGCATATGAAATGTTCTGGAGTATATCAATGGCATATGGAACATTTCGAAGCATAATAATAGCAGATGAAACATTTCGAAGTATATCAATGGCGTACGAAATGTTTCGGAGCATATCAATAACAAATGAAACATTTTGGAATATGTTAATGGTATATGAAATATTTCAAAGCATAACAACGACATATGAACCATTTCAGAACATATCAAAGAACAAATACAAAATAGAAGCTCAAACATCGAATTTGACATTGCATTTATATCATTCTTATCCAAAGCACATACAGAAATACATAACCAAAGCTTTGGATATCATATCAACATACAGAAGGTGAAGTGGGACCATAATATAATATGGTACATCTATTTCTGAATGACCACCAAAGATAAGTCTCCCACGTCTGGGAGCTTTCACCCACATTTGAGTGAAGTCATAAGGGGCCGGCAGAGCATCACAGGCTCTATGCATAACTCCCTTTATCATTTCTGGCAAAGATTCACAATATCCCACAAACACCAGAGTACAAAAAAGGATAATATGAACAATAAATAGCACATATCAGAAGCACACGTGGAACAACAAAATGTACATGTGCCTTTACGAGTCAATACGATCCAAGCATAATCTTCCACAAATATATTTAGATTTGAAAGGAAATGAAAGCAAGAGCATATAAGGATTCCAAGCAATCACATATAGCTCAATTAAAATAATAAGGTTAGATGAATTTAATATCCAAGGAAATGAAATTGGAATAGGCACATATCGAAAGCATTTGCGAAATAATGGGATATACATATGCCTATATAAGTTAATACAATACAGTGTAAACTTTACACAATAGGTTTCAAGAATGTAAATAATTTAAGGACAAGAGAATACAAGAATTCAAAGTATAAATATAAAGCTTAATTGAACAAAGAAAGCTAAATGAAATCAATTTCCAAATGAATGAAACCAAAATATGCGAAATTGACCAAAGCTCGATTTCTGGCAGAATTTGAGAGGCACATTGAACAAATAATTCAAGCTATCAATTGTGCTCCAATTTACTCAGAAAATATATCATTGGAAAGATATTTCAATCAAGTTTCAGAAACAACAAGTTTCGTATGAATCGAAGTTTCCAACAAAGAGTTATAATTAATTTAGTAACCAAAGGTCAGAAATAAAATCGCTGTTTTGCATAATTCATAGGGTCGGATTCAATAGATAATTGGGCAGACAAACTTACTCTGAATTCATAAAATAAGCTATCAAAAGAAAGCTTTATGAGTCTATATTCAAATCAAACAAGTTTTGTCCAAATCAGAGGTCGGTGCATAAAGTTATAACCATAACAAGATAGAAAGGTCAGAATCTCGGAAGTTTCACAGATTCAAATCGTTACGTCTAATAGAAGATATATTCAAATGCAAGGCTAGAACAATTCAAATTTCCTCATATTCAAAGTAAATATAGAGATAAAATTACAGTAAGGAAAGATCAGGACACTTGTAATAGGAATGATCGGAACACTTGCAATAGAAAGGATCGAAACAATGGAAAAGATTGAAACACTTGTCTTTCACAGATTTTAATCCGAATATCTGAAGGTGTACGCCCAAATCCTTTTTCTACTTTTCCTTTGTCTCCTCTCCATGTTTATTTTCTGCACCCGTCTTCTTTCTTTCTCCACAACTACAGCTCGTCCCGAACATAGGGGCACAGTCATCTGCCCTCCCTTACTCTCATTCCTTCTTTTTTTTTTCTTTCCCAAACGTAGTTGCCACAGCCACCGCCATAGTTACTGCCACTGTCGCAGCCCCTTCCACTGTACTACCTTCTTCCTCCTCTTCTTTCGCAGACACAGCTACTGCATATGCAGCCGCCGCTGCCGCAACCGCAATCACAGTCGCAGCCCCTTTTTCCCCTTTCCTTTCTTTCTCTTTTTCCTTTCTCTTTCTCTTTCACCATGTAGCTGTTGCAATTGCCACTGCAGCCGCTGCAGCCGCAACCACAGCCCAGCCCCTTCTTTCCCTTCCTTCTTTTCTTTCCTTCCTCTTCTTCGTTCACCGACGCAACTGCTGCAATTGCCACCGCAACCGCTGCAGCCGCAACCATAGCCCAACCCCTTCTTTTCTCATCTTCCCTCTCTTTCTTTTCTGCAACTACAGCTGCCACTACTATAGTCGCAACCTCTTCTTCCTCTCCTTCTTCTCTTCCAGCTGCAGCTACCACCGCCGCAGTTGCAGCCTCTTCTTCCTCCCTTGCACTTCTTCCTCTCCTTCTTCTCTTCCAGCTGTAGCTGTCACCGCCGCAGCCGTAGCCTCTTCTTTCTCCCATGCTCTTCTTTCTCTCCTCTTCTCTTCCAGCTGCAGCTGCCACCGCAGCAGCCGCAGCCTCTTCTTCCCTCTCTTTCTTCTCTTCCAACTACAACTGCCACCGCAGTAGCCACTGCCTCTTCTTCCCTCTCTTCTCCTTCTTCTTCTTCCTTTCCTTCTCTTCTTTCCCAGCTGCAACTACCGCAGTTGCAGTTGCAACAATGGCCGCAGCCACCACGGCCACAGCCTCCATAGCCATCTTCCTCCCCTGCTATTCCCTGATGCACTGCCCCTCTTCTCCTCTGTTTCCTCCTGCGGGAAACAGAGGTGCCGCAACCTCTTCTCCCGCTTCTCCTTCTTCTCTCCTTCTTTTCTTCTTCTTCTTTTCTTCTCTTCTCCCCCTTCTTCTTCTTCTTCTCTTCTTCCCTTCTCCTCGATGCCCCACACCTCTGTTTCCTTATGCAAGAAATAGAGGTGTTGCAGCCCTAGCTGTAGTCACCTCGCTTTCCTCTCCTTCTTCCCTTTCTTTTCCCTCTTCTTCTCCTCTTCTTCCCTTCTCCTCCCTAACGCCACACTCCTTGCTGCAGCCTTGCCGCAGCCACCGTCCTCTCTTCTTCTTCTTCTTCCCTTCTCCTCTCCGACGCCCCACGCATCCTCTCCTCTGTTTCCACCTGCGGGAAACAGAGGTGCTGCAGCCCTAGCTGCTGCAGCTGCCTCTCTCTCATCTCCCTCTTCCCTCTCTTCTCCATCTTCTCTTCTTCTTCTTCTCCTCTTCTTCCCTTCTCCTCCCCGATGAATAGCGCCTCCTCTCCTCTATTTCCCCCTGCGGGAAACAAAGGGGCCGCAGCCACCTCTTCCCTCCTCTTCTTCTCCTCCTCTTCTTCTTCTTCTTCTTCTCTTCTTCTTCTTCTTCTTTTCTTCTTCTTCCCTTCTCCACCTCTTCTTCTTCTCCTCCTTGTCTCCTCTTCTTCCCTCCTTCTCTACTTCTTCTCTTCTTCTTCTTCCCTAACGCCCCCAACTCCTCTCTCTGTTTCCCATGGGAAACAGAGAGCGTGGGAGGCGGTGGGATAAAACCAAAATTTTTAGTTTTTCTTTTTCTTTTCTTTTCTTTTTTTGTAACTTAACAATTTAGTCCTTGAAATTTCTATATTTACATATATGTCCTCCGATTTACAAATAAATCAATAAATTTGAAAAGTGAGGGATATTACAAATATACTCAGCTTTGATTGTCGATAGTGCAACCGAGTTTTATTTCTTAGATGACCAGGAAACAAGGGTATGTCTCAAAAATTGACATGTTCCTGATGTGCTTTTTCTATCTAGTCTACACCAGCAAAATCCGCATAAGCATAAGCAATTAACTCAAAATTCTTGGTTTTTGGATACAATAATCCAAGATTTGTGGTACCTTTAAGATATCTAAATATTCTTTTAACCGCTTTGAGATGAGATATCTTAGGGTTCGATTGAAACCTAGCACGAAGTCCTACACTGAACATGATATCTGGTCTAGTTGCAATGAGGTAAAGTAAACTTCTTATCATACCCGTATAAGTTTTTTGATCGAAGCTTTCTCCACTTTCATTAACTTCTAACTTAGTGGAGGTGCTCACAGGAGTGTTAATAGCTTTTGAGCTCTCCATATTAAATATTTTTAACAAACCTAAAGCATATTTAGTTTGACTAATAAAGATATCATTTCTTAGTTGCTTAATTATAAGCCTAAGAAAAAGGTTAATTCTTCCATCAAACTCATTTCAAATTCGAGACTCATGGTTTTAGCAAAAGATTCACAAAGAGATTCGTTTGTAGAACCAAAGATAATATCATCAACATAAATCTGAACAATGAGAAAATTATTATCAAAATTCTTGATAAACAATGTAGTATCGACCTTGCCTTTTGTGAAATTATTTTCAATAAAAAAAGAACTATATCTCTCATACCAAGCCATTGGGGCTTGTTTTAAACCATAGAGAGCTTTAGTTAATTTAAACACATGATTAGGGAGGCTATTATTTTCAAATCCGGGAGGTTGTTCAACATAAATTTCTTCGGAAATAAAGCCATTAAGAAAAGTACTTTTAACATCCATTTGAAATAACTTAAAATTATTATTACTAGCATAGGCAAGGAGCATCCTATACTTCTAATTTAGCCATAGAAGCGAAGGTTTCTTCGTAATCGATACCTTCTTCTTGGTTGAAACCTTTGGCTACTAATCTAGCCTTGTTTCTAACCATGATACCATATTCATTTTGTTTGTTTCTAAAGACTCATTTAGTACCAATAACTAAATGATCATTTGGCTTAGGAACAAGCTTCCACACCTCATTTCTCTCAAATTAATTTAACTCATCTTGCATTGCGATAATCTATGAATCATCTTTCATGACTTCGTCAATATATTTAGGTTCAATTTAGGAGAGAAAAGAGGCATTGGCACAAAAATTTTTAAGAGAAGAACGTGTTTGAACCCCCTTAGATATATCTCCTAGGATTAGCTCCTTAAGACGAGCATCTACATACTTCCAATCCTTGGGTAAGGATGTTTCAGAAGTGGATGCATCCAAGTTGCTAGTTGGAGAAGGGGTTTCATTTAAATTCAAAGAATCAAAATTAACATCATCATCAAAATCATTTTTTTTTCAGAAATCTCATTGAAAACAACATGAATGAATTCTTCTATAATTAAAGTTCTTTTATTGAAGATACGAAAAGCTTTAGAAACCGAAGAATAACCAAGGAAAATTCCTTCATCGGATTTAGCATCAAATTTTCCTAAGGTATCTTTTTCATTCAAGATAAAACACTTACACCCAAAAATTTTAAAATATGAAACATTGGGTTTTTTGTTGTTCCACAACTCATACGGAGTTTTGGTGAGTAAGGGTCTTACTAGAACTCTATTCAAAATATAGTATGTAGTGTTTACAGCTTCGGCCCAAAAATATTTGGGTAGGCTATGTTCATTCAACATGGTTCTCGCCATTTCTTGTAAATTTCTATTTTTTCTTTCTACTACTCCATTTTGTTGAGGATTTCTTGGAGTAGAGAAGTTGTGATTGTATCTATTAAATTCATAAAATTCTTGGAAATCACGGTTTTGAAATTCACCACCATGATCACTTCTAATTGACGAAATCATAGAACCCTTTTTATTTTGGACAAGTTTGCAAAACTTGGTAAAATATCTAAAGCATTCATTTTTGTGTTTTAAGAAATAAGTCCATGTGTATCTACTATGGTCATCTACAATGACGAAGGCGTATTTACTACCTCCTAGGCTTGATGTAGAAATAGGTCCAAATAAGTCCATATGGATCAATTGTAAGGGCCTAGAGGTGCTTATTTGATTCTTAGATTTGAAACTACCCTTAATTTGTTTTCCTAATTGACAAGCATCACACACATTATCTTTGATGAACTTGATATGACGAATTCCTCTTACAAGTTCTTTGGATGATATTTGAGTGATTAGTTTTATGCAAGCATGACCTAATTTTCTATGCTAAAGCCAAGCATCCTTATTCAAAATCGAGAAACACATTTCATTGCAAAGATCATTGATCTCAATGGTGTATACGTTATTTTGTTTTAATGCAATCATAGATGTGTTTTTGTGTGGTTTTTCAATGATGTAAGCATTAGATTCGAATTTGACAATATATCTTTTATCACATAATTGACTAATGCTCAAGAGGTTATGTTTTAAACCATCAACTAACAAAACATCTTCAATAAAAAAAGTTGGATTTGTTACCTATGGTTCCTTTGCTAATGATTTTACCCTTGTTGTTATCTCTGAAGGTGACATAGACCTTCAGCAGTGAGCTTAGAGAATTGAGATGGATCTCTGGTCATATACCTTGAGCATCCACTATCAAGGTACCATCTCTTGCTCTTAGCTTGTGATGGTGTATGTTTCTACAAGAAAGGATGATTTTTAGGTACCCATTTACTTTTGGGTGCCTCAAAAACTGATCTACATTGTTTATCATGTTGCATAGAATTTATCATGGTTCCTTTAGGAACCCAAATCAGTTTGGTCATACTAATTTTCTTGAATGGACAATGATAAGTTTTATGTCCATGTTTGTAACAAAAGTTGCATTTGTTTTGGTGCCGAACATGTAAGATAAGGCCTTTTATGAAGGTGGTTGGATTTTGGTGAAGACTTCTCATAAATCTGATTCCACTTCTTTTAAGAACATGACCCTTATTTGTAAGGATCATATTCAAAGACTTGCTACCAACCTCGAATTTCTTCAAGGTGTCCTTAAGTAGCAAGTTCCCCTTTTGGAGAATTTCTAGATCATGATAATTTTTTACATGAAGCTAAACTATCATGATATTCAGTTTTTAATTTATCAAAATTACAAGTAAGAATATCATGCTCCTTTGTTAGCAATTTGTATTTTCTACTAATAATTTTGCATTCATCAAATAAGTCATGGAAGGCATTTAATAATTCGTCAAATAATAAATTTGCATCAATTAAATTCGTTACCTCATCTCCGATGGTCATTAGGGTGTAATGAGCAACTTGCTCAGTGTTGGACTCCTTTTCTTCGGACGTGCTTGAGTCATCCCACGTTGCTTTGATGCCGAACATATAAGATAGGGCCTTTAATGAAGGTGGTTGGATTTTGGTGAGGACTTCTCACAAATCCGATTCCACTTCTTTTAGGAACATGACCCTTATTTATAAGAATCATATTCAAAGACTTGCTACCAAACTCGAATTTCTTCAAGGTGTCCTTAAGTAACAAGTTCTCCTTTTGGAAAGTTTCTAGATCATGACATTTTTTACATGGAGCTAAACTATCATGATATTCAATTTCTAATTTATCGAAATTACAAGTAAGACTATCATGCTCCTTTTTTAGCAATTTATATTTTCTACTAATAGTTTTGCATTCATCAAATAAGTCATGGAAGGCATTTAGTAATTCATCAAATGATAAATCTACGTCAATTAAATTTGTTATCTCATCTCCAATAGCCATTAGGGCATAATGAGCAACTTGCTTGGTGTTGGACTCCTCTTCTTCGGACGCGCTTGAGTCATCCCATGTTACTTTGAGCACCTTCTTCTTTGGTGTTCTCTTCTTAGCTTGGGGACAATCACTTTTGTAGTGTCCCGGCTTCTTGCATTCGTAGCAAATAACTTGGTCCTTTTTGGGTTTAAATTTATTTTTTGTGTCATTTTTAAACTTGTTTCTTTTAATGAATTTTTTGAATTTCCTTGTTAGAAGTGCCAAGTCATTGTCACAGTCTTCATCACTTGAGTTTTCTTTCAAGTGGTCTTCGAAAGTTCTAAGTGTCATATCCTTCCTACTCTTTGGAAAGATGTCTTCTTGCTCTTCATGAACTTTGCAAGTCATTTTTTAGGTCATTAATGACTCGATTAATTCTTCAAGAGGAAAGTTGTTTAAATCTTTAGCCTCTTGAATAGCATTGACTTTAGGGTCCCAACTCTTAGGAAGGGATCTTAGAATCTTATTTACGAGCTTAAAATCTGAAAAACTTTTGCTGATTCCTTTTAGACCATTGACAACATCCGTGAAATGGGTGTACATGTCGCCAATAGTCTCGCTCAGTTTCATTTGGAAAAATTCAAAAGAATGTATCAAAAGATTGAAATTTGACTCTTTCACTCTACTTGTGCCTTCGTGAGTCACTTCGAGTATATATCAAATATCAAATGCGGTGTCACAAATTGAAACACGATTGAACTCATTTTTATCAAGCGCATAAAATAAGGCATTCATAGCCTTTGCATTAAGTGCGAAAGTCTTCTTCTCCAATTTATTCCAATCGATCATTGGAAGAGAAAACTTCGAAAATCCATTTTCGACAAGATTCCAAAGTTCAAAATCCATTGAAATAAGGAAGATCCTCATTTGGGTCTTCTAATAGGTGTAGTCCATCCCATTGAACATGGGTGGACATGTAATAAAGTGGCCCTCTTGATTTATGGTGTATGTCATCTCTCTTGGGTTTTAATCCGATTGAGAGTTAACCCCGCTCTGATACCAATCGTTAGGATCAAGAGCACTAGGAGGGGGGGGGTGAATTAGTGTAACGGAAAACTTTCGATGATTTAAAACTGCATTCGTATGATAAAAAACGATTTCGATGTGAAAACTGATTCAGAAAGTTCTTTAACTTAAGATCAAGCGAAGTGCAGTTAAAGTAAAGCTATAGAGGCAGTTTGTAATTAAGATAGAGAATATAATATAAATGCAAACCGAGATTTAGAGTAGTTCGGTCAACCTTGACCTACATCCACTTTTGGCTTCCTCCTCTGATGAGGTCACAGACGTCCAATAGAGGCCTTCCTTCAATAGGCGAAAGCCAACCACTCTTTTATAGTTTCACTCCTTTTGACGGGCTTAGGAGATAACCCTTACAGATTTTTCACTCCTCTCTTGAATGATCAAATCTTGGAAGAAAAGAGGGAGAAGAACTTTTGTCCTTTATAACACTTTTGAGCTCTAAAAATCACAGAGTAAGATCAAGCTTTCGGTGCCCTTTCATACAGGAAAGGGTGGGGTATATATAGGCCCTAAACTGGTTTGAATTTGGAACTCAAAAATGTCATATCCCGGATTTCTAGGGTCCTGGCGGTACTACCGCCATAACTGGGTGGTACTACCACCTGACAAAGCTCGGAGACCAAGCTAAGGCGGTACCACCGCCTGACAAGGGCAGTACTACCGCCTAGTCTCTCTCAGAGATCGAGCCCAAGCGGTACCACCGCCTGACATGGGCGGTTCCACTGCCCAGCTTTCCTGGGAGACTAAGCTCCTGGGGGGTGCCACCGCCGACCTAGGTAGTGCCACCGCCGGCAAGGAAATCTAGGTCCGAATGGGCTGATCCATTCGACCCAATTTAGGTCTATCAAGGGCCCAATTGCCCCAAGATTAAGTTTATGGGATCACCTCCCATTTCTAACTTAATCATCATGCTAACTATGATATTTTTAAGACATTTACTGCAACTTGCTCTGATGCGTCAATCGCTTCTTCCAGTGAGCTTCCAGCGAACTTCCAGCGAACATCCGACGAACCCTTGGCGATGCTCCAACAGACTTCCGGCAAACTCCTAGACTTGCGACGATCCACTTGGCGAGTTCTGACGAGCTTCTTTGGCAAGCTCCTGGACTTCTCGGATTTGTTCCCGTAGAACCTCCGACGACTATCCGAACTTCCGTCAAACTCTCGAACCCCCAACGTGATCATAGTCTTGACTCTGGCGCAACTCCTACTATATGTCTTACTTTCATTATAGTTAATCCTATACACTTATCTCAACATATGGATTAGATAACAAATAACAATTGACTTCATTATCAAAATTCGAGATTCAACAAATGGGGGAGAAGGTATAATGATAATTTGAATCATGCATGATATAATGCACTTTAATGTTTTGAAATTATGATTATGTATGCAATAGTCATGATATTATGATGATGCATACAATGAAAAGTTATGATAATCATACATAGTAGGATATAATGTATTTTGACATTTTGATACCATGATGATTTGGAATGATGCATGCAATGATGTGATTAATTGGTTCTTTCAATATTCATGATGCATGCAATGATGAAATACTCATGATACTCTAGATTCAAAGTTTCTATCAATATTGCATATTGATAGAGGGAGTTTGGTTTAAACTCCGTCATCTATTGGTTGTCTTGTCATCATCAAATATGAGGAGATTGTTGAATCTCGGATTTTGATGATGAAATCAATTGATGAGTTTACGATCTAATATGTATTTTGAGTGATGCAGGACTAACTTCGGTCAAAAAAGACAAATCGATTAAAGTAGGAGGAATCGGATGTTGGGCCAGAGTGGAACATGTCAAAAGATTGGACGTCGAGCCGGAGGATCGGTCGACGTATCGGTAGAAGGCTTCATGCCATGAGTTTGGGCATCAGGCCGAAGGATCGAACATTGCACCAAGGAGATTGGAAGTTACAGAAGTCAACATGCCAATTGGGCAATACACCAAAGGAGAGGATGAAGCATCGAAAGATCGGATGAAGCATTGGAAGAACCAATGACATGTCGAACAATATATGATTTGTGCTTTGTAATAATTTATCTAAATCAAATTAGTTTAGGTCTAATTGAGTCAACATTGGGGTGAAACAATGTTAACTCAATTAGGGGCTTGTGTTGCTAGGCGGTAGTACCGCTTGTGCTGTACTATCGCCTATGCTGGGTAGTACTACCTATGCTGAGCGATAGTACCACCTGTGCTGGGTGGTACTACCGCTAGTACTTGGAAAACCCGAGATAAGACCTTTTTTAGCTCCAATTTTGAAGTCATTTGGGGTCTATAAATACCCCAGCTATTTCTATATGGACCAGTAGGAATTGAGTTGAAAAAGGGTGAAAGAATACTTGAAAAAAATTGGGAACTCTCTTAGGATTTAGGGTCATTTCTTCCTAGTATTTAGAAGTTCATCTAAAGGGAGAAGTGAGGTCTAAGAAAGAGAGGCTTATAAGGGTTGTGTCCTAAACCCGTAAAAAGGAGAAAGAGTATAAAAGGGTAGTTGATCTTCACCCATTGAAGGAAGATCGTTAGTGGATGTCGGTGGCCTCGACAGAAGAGGAATCGGGAGTGGATGTAGGTCATTGACATGGGAGTGTCTAATTTGATACAATCTGTGCATATGGACCTTGTTGATGCTATGATATTTTTTTCAACCAATATTGTTGCATCATAGTGTTCACTCAGCCCACTCAAATATGATAGCTCATCAGCATATTCTCTACAGAAAGTTAAAGCTGTTTCAAGGTGCTTTTCTTCATAACCAAGGATGCATTAAAGGAGTTGGTTACCAGCTGTAAAATACTTAATTTCGAAATTCCATATGCATAAAGGGTTGTTTCATGCACTAGTATTTATTCGGTATTTAGGGCTTAGAAAGAATAATAGAAATTGATGATATTTTGGTAGAAACTCTCTTGGAGTACTCCCTTAAACTCTGTATCTCTTGGATGCATCCTTAAGTGGTGAGTCTTTTATTTTTTAGTTCTGTTGCCATGAAGATGATGCTGAGTCATTGAGGCTGCAGCTACGAAGATTGCTGCATAGTCTACAAGAAAAAAATGAAATAATTGAAGAACTTCGAAGTAGAAACACTCTACATGAAAATGATATCTGTGAGTTTACTTCTGATGATGATATAACTCCTCTTCCAAGGGGTGTCGAGAAGATGTTGGACAAGAAATAGAGTCCAAGATGAGAGGCAAAATAAATATAACTCAAGATTGGAGATTCCAGAGTTTGAAGGTAAAATAAATGTCGATGACTTTATTGATTGGCTTAATACATTAGAGAAAATTTTGATTTTCATGAACCACCATAACAAAAGAAGGTCAAACTTGTGGCACTCAAACTCAGACGGAATGCATCTTTTTGGTGGGAAAATCTGAAGAAACAAAGAGAACGTTAGGGTAAGAGTAAGATTGTGACATGGGAGAAATTGAAAAGGGAGCTAAAGAGAAAATATTTACCTAACAATTATCGGCAAGAGATCTTTCTCGAAATCCATGATTTTAAATTAAAAGTTTTTAGTGTGGAAGAGTACATTGCAGAATTCAATAATCTAATGTTAAAAGAAGAGCTTGTGGAACCAGAAGAGCAAACCATTACAAGATTTTTAGAAGGTCTGAAATATGAGATTGCTAAAGTTGTTCAACTACAGTTATATTGGTCTTTAAATGATGTGACCAAGCTGGCATTAAAAGTTGAAAAGCAATAAAAGTTGAAAAGAGTTCTCGGTATGGCTCAAAAGAAGACTATACAAAAGAAGAAAGTTCTAAGCCTGCTGTACAAAGCAAGGTGATATCAAATATGCAAGAAAAGGGTGAAAGAATACTTGAAAAAAATTGGGAACTCTCTTAGGATTTAGGGTCATTTCTTCCTAGTATTTAGAAGTTCATCTAAAGGGAGAAGTGAGGTCTAAGAAAGAGAGGCTTATAAGGGTTGTGTCCTAAACCCGTAAAAAGGAGAAAGAGTATAAAAGGGTAGTTGATCTTCACCCATTGAAGGAAGATCGTTAGTGGATGTCGGTGGCCTCGACAGAAGAGGAATCGGGAGTGGATGTAGGTCATTGACATGGGAGTGTCTAATTTGATACAATCTGTGCATATGGACCTTGTTGATGCTATGATATTTTTTTCAACCAATATTGTTGCATCATAGTGTTCAACTCAGCCCACTCAAATATGATAGCTCATCAGCATATTCTCTACAGAAAGTTAAAGCTGTTTCAAGGTGCTTTTCTTCATAACCAAGGAATGCATTAAAGGAGTTGGTTACCAGCTGTAAAATACTTAATTTCGAAATTCCCTATGCATAAAGGGTTGTTTCATGCACTAGTATTTATTTCGGTATTTAGGGCTTAGAAAGAATAATAGAAATTGATGATATTTTGGTAGAAACTCTCTTGGAGTACTCCCTTAAACTCTGTATCTCTTGGATGCATCCTTAAGTGGTGAGTCTTTTATTTTTAGTTCTATATCCTCATTTATAATCCTTTGGGTGGTGAACTTTTTGTATCTCTTTGTGATTTTAACTTAGTGGGGAGCTATTTTTCGATCGTATTTAGGTTTTATCGTGAGTTCGTGCCTTTTTCTATTTAAAGCACTCATTCCAACAAATACAATTATACTACGACTTTTCTTCGAGAGTTCATTCTTTATCTACTGTGACATTTTCTATTTGAAAAACTATTCTATCGATTTTTTTTCGAAATTCATTCTGCATTTTACTCTCCCTAGTATCAGTTTGGTATTAAAGCTAAAGGCTAGAGATCATGGCAAGGCAGAATGAAAAAGATACAGTTGGTGAAGGTAGTTGCCATGAAGATGATGCTGAGTCATTGAGGCTGCAGCTACGAAGATTGCTGCATAGTCTACAAGAAAAAAATGAAATAATTGAAGAACTTCGAAGTAGAAACACTCTACATGAAAACTGTGAGTTTACATTGAGTTTACTTCTGATGATGATATAACTCCTCTTCCAAGGGTGTCGAGAAGATGTTGGACAAGAAATAGAGTCCAAGATGAGAGGCAAAATAAATATAACTCAAGATTGGAGATTCCAGAGTTTGAAGGTAAAATAAATGTCGATGACTTTATTGATTGGCTTAATACATTAGAGAAAATTTTTGATTTTCATGAACCACCATAACAAAAGAAGGTCAAACTTGTGGCACTCAAACTCAGACGGAATGCATCTTTTTGGTGGGAAAATCTGAAGAAACAAAGAGAACGTTAGGGTAAGAGTAAGATTGTGACATGGGAGAAATTGAAAAGGGAGCTAAAGAGAAAATATTTACCTAACAATTATCGGCAAGAGATCTTTCTCGAAATCCATGATTTTAAATTAAAAGTTTTTAGTGTGGAAGAGTACATTGCAGAATTCAATAATCTAATGTTAAAAGAAGAGCTTGTGGAACCAGAAGAGCAAACCATTACAAGATTTTTAGAAGGTCTGAAATATGAGATTGCTAAAGTTGTTCAACTACAGTTATATTGGTCTTTAAATGATGTGACCAAGCTGGCATTAAAAGTTGAAAAGCAATAAAAGTTTGAAAAGAGTTCTCGGTATGGCTCAAAAGAAGACTATACAAAAGAAGAAAGTTCTAAGCCTGCTGTACAAAGCAAGGTGATATCAAATATGCAAGAAAAGGGTGAAGAATCTACTGACAACAAAAAAACACCTAATTCTTCTACCCTAAGTAGTCGAAAATGCTTCAAATATCATGATTTTGGGCACATTACTTTAGATTGTCCAAATAGGAGGATTGTAACTTTGGTTGAAGATCATAGTGATGGAGGAGAAGATGAAACTGACGACGAACCAAAATACAATAATGATAAGGAAGAGATTACAATTGTATTACAACGTAGCTTACAAGTGTCCTATGTGGCTGAGGATGAAAGTTGGGTGAGAAAAAATATGTTTCACACTAAATGTACTTCTCTTGGCAAGGTGTGCTTGGTGATCATCGACAGCGGCAGCTTTGGGAATATGGTATATTTGGAGATGGTGCAGAAGCTAAAGTTGGACACAATCCCTCATCCACATCCATACTAGTTATGTTAGCTGCAAAAAGAAAATGATATCAAGGTAACTAAAAGATGTTTAGTTTTATTTTCTATTGATAAGTATTATAAAGATGAAGTATGGTATGATGTTGCTCCTATGGATGCTTGTCATTTGCTGTTGGGAAGACCTTGGCATTATGATAGAAGGGTGTGTATGATGGCTTCAAACATATGTATTCTTTTAAGGTGAATGAAAAGAAGATTATCTTAGCTCCATTACAACCTTCCAAAATCGGCGCACCAAAGAAGGAAGTTAACTCTTTTTTGTCCTATGGTGAGTGCAAAGGAGAATTGGAAAAAGGTGGTCATATTATGGCTCTAGTGGTAGTAGAGGAGAATGAACAACATAAGGAGACATCGGCAATCATGAAACCAATCCTAAAGGAATTTCAAGATGTTATACCAGAAGAGATTTCACATGGCCTTCCACCTTTGAGAGACATCCAACATCACATTGATCGTATTCCGGGGGCTATTCTACATAATAAAGTAGTATATAGAATGAGTCTCAAAGAGCATGAAGAACTTTAAAGGTAAGTTGATGAATTAGTGAAAAGGGGGTTAATTCGGGAAAGCATAAGTCATTATGCAGTTCCAGCCTTGTTGGTGCCTAAGAAGGATGGTTCTTGGAGAATGTGCATGGATAGCCACACCATTAACAAAATCACAGTGGACTATCATTTTCCTATTCCAAGGTTAGATGATTTACTTGATCAATTATGTGGTGCTTATATTTTCTCCAAAATTGATTTGAGGAGTGGCTATCACCAAATAAGAATGAGGTTGGAAGATGAGTGAAAAATAGCATTTAAAACTAGAGAAGGCTTATATGAATAGTTAGTTATGTCATTTGGGCTATCTAATGCTCCTAGTACTTTCATGAGATTTATGAATCACATACTTAAGCCATGCATTGGAATATTTGTTGTAGTTTACTTTGACAATATATTGGTGTACAGTAAGAGCGAAGAGGAGCATATGAATCATCTGAAAGAGATCTTTCTTATTTTGAGGCAACAAAAGCTTTATGCTAATCTAAAGAAGTGTGATTTCTTTACTTCTAGTGTTGTATTTTTGGGGTATGTTATTTCAAAAGATGTAATCATGATTGATCAAAATAAGGTAGAAGCTATTCTCAATTGGCCAACACCTACTTCATTGCATGATGTGAGGAGTTTCCATGGGTTAACTTCCTTTTACAGAAGATTCATCAAGGGTTTCAGCTCTATTATCGCTCCAATCATCGAATGTCTAAAATGTGATAAATTCAAATGGACTAGTGAGGCTAATAAAGCTTTTGAGCTTTTAAAAATAAATGTGACCGAAGCTCCTATCTTAGTTCTGCCAAATTTTGACAATCTGTTTGAGATTGAATGTAATGCATCTAATGTTGGAATTGGTATTGTTTTGAGTCAAGACGAAAAGCCTATTGCATTTTTTAGTGAAAAGCTGAATTATATGAGAAAGAAATATTCTACTTATGACAAAGAGTTTTATGTGATTTATCGAGCTTTGTCTCATTGGAGTCAATATCTTCTTGCTAAGCCATTTGTCCTATATTCTGATCATCATGAGGCACTAAAGTTCATTAATCACCAGCACAAGCTAAATAAGAGGCATGCAGCTTGAGTGGAGTTTTAACAATCTTATAACTTTACAATCAAGCACAAATCTAGTATTCAAAATATAGTTGCTGACACATTGAGCAGAAAGCATTCTTTATTATCAGCAATGAAAGTCAAAGTGGTTAGATTTGAAATAATCAAAGATCTCTATGAGAATGATGTGGATTTCAGCTCAATATGGCAGAATTGCAAATCAGGTTCCTTTCAATAATTTTCTATCTTTGATGGTTTTCTTTTTCGAGCTAATGCTTTATGTGTTCCATCTTATTCTTTGAGACAAGTAATTCTAGCTAAAGCTCATAGTGGTGTTTTGGGTGGACATTTCGGTGGAGACAAGACTCTAGCTCTTATTCAATCAAACTTCTATCGGCCTAAGATGTTTAGAGATATGGAGAGACATGTAAACCAATGTCGAGTATGTCATTTGGCAAAAATAAGAAGTCAAAATTTTGGATTGTACACTCCATTGCCTGTGTCAAATGCTCCATAGGAGGAAGTGAGTCTTGATTTCATTTTGGGACTACCAAGATCTCAAAGGAACAAGGATTCTATCATGGTTGTTATTGACATATTTTCAAAAATGTCTCATTTTGTTTCCTGCAATAAATCGAATGATGCATCTTATATTGCTGATCTATATTTTAAGGAGATTATTAAATTGCATGGTATTCCAAGAACTATGGTGTCTGGTCGAGATTCAAATTTTCTTAGTCATTTTTGGAGAACTCTTTGGAGGAAGTTGGGTACTTCTTTGAATTTTAGCAGCTCACATCATCCACAAACCGATGGGCAAACGGAGGTAATGAACAAAAGCTTAGGAAATTTGCTTAGAAGCTATGTTGGCAAGAATATTAAGCAGTGGGATCTCATTCTTCCACAAATTGAGTTTGTCTACAATCATTCTATCCATCATAGTATCAGTAAGAGTCCTTTTAAGGTTGTTTATGGTGCTAATCCTATTGGTCCTTTGGACTTCATCCCTCATTCGACAACTAAGTAATTTAGTGGAAATGCTGATGAGAGAGCAAAGCAGATAAAGAAGCTACATGAGGGTGTTAAAGCAAACATAGAAAAGAAAATTGAGAGGTACATGGAAGCTGCCAACAAACACAAAAAACATATAGAGTTTAATGTTGGTGATTTGGTTTGGATTCATCTAAGAAATGAGAGGTTTCCACTAGGCAAATTTAGAAAATTAAAACCAAAGGCTGATGGTCTATTTAAAGTGCTTAAGAAAATTGGCAAAAACAAATATAAGATCAAGCTACCTTAAGATTTCGGAGTGTCCCCAACATTTAATATTATTGATTTAAGTCTTTTTCATAATCAAGTTGACAAAATAAACAAGGACTTGAGGACAAATCTTTTTCAACTAGGGGAGATTGACATGGGAGTGTCTAATTTGCTATAATCTACACATATGGACTTTGCTGATGCTATGATATTTTTTTCATCCAATATTATTACCTCATAGTGTTCAACTCAGCCCACTCAAATATGACAACTCATTAGCATATTTTCTATAGAAAGTTAAAGCTGTTTCAATGTGCTTTTCTTAATGACTAAGGAATGCATTAAAGAAGTTGGTTAGCAGATGTAAAATACTTAATTTCAAAATTCCCTATGCATGAAGGGTTATTTTATACACTAGTATTTATTTTGATGTTTAGGGCTTAGAAAGAACAATAAAAACTAATGATATTTTGGCAAAAGCTCTCTTGGAGTATTCCCTTAAACTTTGTATATCTTGGATGCATCCTTGAGTGGTGACTCTTTTGTTTTTAGTTTTATATCCTCGTTTATAATCCTTTGGGTGGTGAACTTTCTGTATCCCTCTGTGATTTTAACTTGGTAATGAGCTATTTTTTTTATCGTATTTAAGTTTTATTGAGCTCATGCCTTTTTCTATTCAAAGCACTCATTCCAGTAAATATAACTATATTGCGACTTTTCTTCGAGAGTTCGTTCCTTGTCTACTGTGACATTTTTTATCTGAAAAACTATTCTATCGGTTTTAATTCGAAATTCATTCTACATTTTACCCTCCCTAGTATCAGTCATGATGACCAAAACTCGGTTTGCATTTACTTTCATTGCAAACTGCTTTATTTACTTATTCACTATGCTTCCGTATACTTTCAATTCAACATCTTTCCTATATGATTTTTTATTGAAACAAAGATTTTCAAAACCGACGTTTTTAACGAAAGCACTAATTCACCCCCCCCCCCCCCCCCCTCTCTCTTAGTGCCGACTCGATCCTAACAGTTGGTATTAGAGCCACTTTTTTTTTCATTTAGTTTAATACCCAAGAAAAATAGCTCTTTTCGGTTTTCAAGAGGGCCACTCTATCATTCATCCTCCTATGTTCAATGGAACGGATTACACTTATTGGAAAACTCGAATGAGAGTTTTCTTACTTTCTTTGAACTTCGACTTATGGAATATCATTGAAAATGGTTTTCAAAAGTCTTCTAATCTAATGAACGAATGGAATAATTTAGAGAAAAAAAAATTTTCTTTAAATGCAAAAGCTATGAATGCTTTATTTTATGCTTTGGATAAAAATGAATTTAATTAGATTTCTATTTGTGAAACTGCGCATGATAGTTGGCACACCCTTGAAATCACACACGAAGGCACTAGTAGAGTTAAAAATTCGAAAATTTATCTTTTGATGCATGATTTTGAATTATTTCAAATGAAGTCAAGTGAAACTATTATTGATATGTATTCCTGTTTTACAGATGTCGTCAATAGTTTAAAAGCACTTGGTAAAAGTTTTTCTCACTTGAACTTGTGAACAAAATTTTATGATCTCTTTTTAAAAATTAGGATCCTAAAGTAGCGACTATTCAAGAATCAAAAAACTTGAACCATTTTTCAATTGAAGAACTTATTAGGTCTTTGATGACCTATGAAATGATGTACAAGGTACATAATGAACTTGATAAACATGATAACAACCTTTCAAAGAACATAAAGGATTTGACACTTAGAACAAAAGAAGACCACTTGAGAGAAAACTCAAGTGATGATGATGATGATGACCTTAAACTCCTAACAATAAAATTTAAAAAGTTCACAAAACATGAGACTTGGAATAAAAAAGAACTTAAAAAGAAAAAGTTGCTAAAGAACAAGAAAACACTCCAGGTGACTTGGGACGAAACGAGTGCATCTGAAGACGAAGTGGTGAACTTCTCTTTGACGACTCTCGACAATGAGGTAAACAACTCAAATGAAACTCTTTTACTTTACTATGAAATTATTTGATATTTTTCATGAGTTATTTTTAAACTAGTTAATAAAAAATATATTATCATGCTTCTTTTTCTAGTGATTTAAAAAAAATAAAAATTTGAACATGACAATTGCATGTTAACTCCTAGCACTAATCATGAAGAATTAGATTCACTTAAAAAGAAAATTACATTACTACAACAAACAAAATGATTTTGATTGAAAATGTCTTATGTTCAATAAAATCATGCTTGATATTTTAATGAAGTTATGATGATTTGAAATCATATGTTTTGGAATTATGTGTTGCACTTTTTGATCTTGATGATTTTTGTGATAAATCTTGCTCTTTTAGTTTTTAACGATGATGCATGCTTTGCTTAGGATATAAAAAAAAAACAAGGACATGCTTGTGTGAAATCAATCACATAAATTGAAATAACTAAAAAGGGAATACATTTTGAAAATTTCTCTATTTTTCAATAAGAAAATTGCTAGCGTCTCAAGAGATTGATAAATCTATTTATGTCATTTTGAATCTCTTGAAAATGATTTTGATGATTTGAATCTAAATAAGATTTTTCCAATCGAAACATGGTTTCTCTTGATTTCTCATAATTATTACTTGAGAATTTTTGTTATGAATCAATATCATTTACTATGATTCTTTCTTTTCACTATTTGACTTATCCAAATACACCATGATATGTCACTTGACTTCTTGATGTTTACTTCTTTATATCTATGGCTTGTATGCCTTATGTAATGATTGAAATATTTTGCACTATCGTATCCTTCCTATCTTTTTGACAATGACAAAGGGGGAGAAAGAATTGCTAGCTTAAGATGCAAATTTTGGAAACTTGTGCATTGCAAAAGAAAAAAAAACTTGCTAACTTGCTCATCTCAAAAGATCTAAAAATTTTGCCAACTTTCATATGTGAAAAATGTGCCAACTTGTATATTCTAAACTTACTATTTACTATCTCGCATTCTCTTTTAAAAATTTGCTAGTTTGAACATCGTAAAGAAAAGCAAACATGCTAAATTGCACATCTAGCAAAATTTACAAACTTGCAAAACTCAAAATTGTTGCTAGCTTGCATGTTGTAAAATGATGTAAAATTTTGCTAACCTAAACATTCCAAAGGAAGCAAAAAATTACTAGCTTGCACTTCTCAAAAGAAAAGAAAGAACTCACTAGCTTGCATGTTCTAAAGTGATAGGAAATTTACTAAATTGCTAAGCTTATACCTCTAAAACATTGATTGTTGCACTTCTTCTTTTTGTTAATGATAAAGGGAGAGAAGGTATGATGATGATCATGCATAATATGATATAATTATGAATGATGATTTGGAATCATGCATGTAATGATGATTTTATATTTTGATACTATGATGATTTGAAATATTCATGATGTATGCAAAGGTGAAATACTTATAATTCTATGAATTCAAAAGTTCTATCAATATGACATATTAATAGGGAGAGTTTGGTTTAAACTCCATCATCAAGTAGTTGTCATCATCAAAAAGGGGGAGATTATTAAATCTCATATTTTGATGATGAAACCAATTGATAATGTTATGATCTAATATGCATTTTGAGTGACGTAGGATTAGCTTCAATCAGGAGAGGCAAATTGATTAAAGTAGAAAGAATAAGAAGTTGGGCCATAATTGAACATTTTAGAAAATTAGACGTTAGACCGAAGGAATGGTCAACATGCCGGCAGAAGGCTTCGTGCCATGAGTTCGGGCATCAGGCTAAGAAGATCGGACATTGCGCTAAGGAGATCGGATGTTGCGAGAAGGTAACATGTTGATTGGGCAATATGTCGAAGGAGAAGACAATGCGTCGAAGGATCAAACGATGTACCGAATGAACCAATGACATGTCGGACAACTTAGTATTCTTGCTTGTAATAATTTGTCTAGATCAAAGTAGTTTTAGTTGTAATTGGGTTGGTTTAGAATGTAATTAGACCAACACAATTATGGGCCAACTGGGCTCGAATTTGGGCTATTTTAGGCCAAGAGAAAGGCCCGTTCAATGACCCAAAAGTTGGGTCAAGCGGTGGCACCGCCAGTGGCTTAGTCTCTGAGACATAGTCTCCAAGACTGTGTCAGGCGATAGTACTGCCAAACTGGGCACTGGTACTGTCGAATGTCAAGCGGTGGTACCGCCCAGACATAATATCCCAAACTATTTCAAGCAGTAGTACTACTAGACTAGGCAATGGTACTACCTAGTGTAGGCAATGGTACTACCTAGTGTTAGTGCTGCAGGCAGTAGTACCACCCAGCACAGACGGTAGTATCGCCCAGCATAGGCGGTGGTACTGCCAGTACCTTGGAAACTCGGGATGAGACCTTTTTTGGCTTCAATTATGAAGCCATTTGGGGTCTATAAATACCCTAGCTATTCCTGCATGGATCAGCAAGAATTGAACATGAAATTGAGTTGAAAAAGTAGGAAAGAATACTTTAAAAAAATTAAAAAAGTCTCTTAGGATTTAGGATCACTTCTTCCTAGTATTCAGAAGGTCGTCTAAAGGGAGAAGTGAGGTCTAAGAAAGAGAAGTTTGTAAGGGTTGTCTCCTAAACCCGTGAAAAGAAGAAAGAGTGTAAAAGGGTAGTTGATCTTTGCCCATTGAAGGAAGATCGTTAGTGGATGTCGATGGCCTCGACGGAGGAGGAATCGGGAGTGGATGTAGGTCACGACGACCGAACCAGTATAAAACTTGGTTTTTATTTACTTTAAGCTCTTTACTTTCATTGCAAACTACTTTAGTTACTTATTCACTATGCTTTCATATGCTTTCAAATTAACATCTTTCCAATACGATTTTTTATCGAAATGAAGATTTTCAAAATCGATATTTTTAACGAAAGCAATAATTCCCCCCCCCCCCCCCCCCCCTCCTCTTAGCATTGACTCGATCCTAATAGGTAACAGGTGGTACCGCCTAGACATAGTCTCCCAGATTATGTCAAATGGCACCACCCATAGTCAGTGCTGCAGGCGATGGTATCGCCCAGCACAGTCAATGGTACCGCCCGGTACAGGCTATGGTACCACCGTTTGCAGCACCAACAATGGGTGGTACCACTACCCAATCTTGTGGTACCTTTTTTGGCTCCTTTTTTTAAGCCATTTGAGGTCTATAAATACCCCCAGCTTTCCTACATGGAGATGCAAGAATTGAGCAGAAAGGAAAAAGAATTTTAAGTTGAAAAAATATTGTAATCTCTCTAAGTTTAGTGAGTCTTTTCCTCCTAAAGTTAGAAGATTTCTAAGGGAGGAGTGAGGTCTAAAGGAAAGAGAGGTGTAAAGGTTCCCTCCTGAGGCTATGAAAAGGAGAAAGAGTTGTAAGGGTAGTTGATCTTCGCCCATTGAAAGAAGATCGGTAGTGGAAGCTGGTGGCCTCAAGTGAAGAGGAATCGGTAGTGGATAAAGGTCATGACAATCAAACCACTATAAACTCGGTGTGCAATTTCTATTCTACTTTTCATTATCATTGTTATTACTTTCTGAGTTAATTGCTTAGTTCACTTACTCTAAGTCAAGCACTCTTTTCCAATATCGATTTTCATCGAACGTACTTTTTTAAAATCGATGTTTTTATCATAAGCACTAATTCACCCCCTCCCCCTTCCCCCTTCCCCCTTCTTAGTGCCAACTTGATATTAACATTTATCACTTTATATTGCTTAATGCATAGGTATATTGTGATATTCATGGATCTGTGCAATGGGAATCAGATCATGATGAGAACACGATAATGAGACCAATTCACCTTTGATTCACCTTTAAACACAGACCCTAAATAATCCCAGTCATAGGTTATTCGAGAGGGACATCGAGATAACCGAATAGACTAGTGTACTATATACCCGTCCATATGATGGATGCAGTTGGTCTTATAGCTACTCGTATGGGGACACTTGAGATAGAATATAGATGCTCATTGGAGAATGAGTTCACTGATTGATCCGCTTACGGAATGCTAGATGGTTAATGATGCCTTATTGTTAGACAGTGATTTCGTCGTCCTAGTAGTGTACCTAGTCCTTAGACTTAAGACACCAAGGATGTCCTATATAAGTACTCCACTCTTTGATATTGGACTTATAGGTTTGGAAGTTCCAAATCTACTATAGTTGGTTATTGGGAGTGGCAGCCAACCTTACAAGGGCTATTGAGTGTCGATCAAGGATCATCCACTCTCGGTATCATGAGAGAAATATCCCACGTGTTCTTGCTTAGATAAATCCTTAGCCAAGGTTATTCAGATTGAGAGAGAAAGAGTTCTTTGGGAGAATCCAATTATAGCAAGACTCGAGGAGAAACCATATGGGCCTGACAGCATCATGCCCGGTATACGGTCTCTGAGATATTAGATAGATGAGGGACTATAGGTACATGGTAATTAAGGACAAAATGGTCCAAAGGATTGGATTCCCTTGTATAGTATGGGAACTACGACGTAGTGGCCTAGTATGTTCTTAGTGCTAGTCATAGGTGCCTTGCAAGTAAATCACGTGAGTGATGGCACCTATGAAATGACATACACTCTTTTTGCTTATTATATATTATTTGACATTTTATGACTTTATATTTTTTATTACATTATATATATATAGTGATGTCCATGGATTTGTGCAATGGGAATCAGATCGTGATGAGATCACGATAATGAGACTGATTCGCCTTTAAACACAAATCCTAAATAATCCTGATCATAGGTTACTTAAGATGGACATCGAGACAACCGAACAGATTGGTGTACTATATACCCATCCATGGAGGTAGTTGGTCTCATAGCTGCTCGTGTGGGGACACTAGAGATTCAGTGCAGGTGCTCATTGGAGAATGAGTTTACTAATTGATTCGCTCATGAAATACTGAATGGTTAATGATGCCTTATTATTAAACAATAATTGCATAGTCCTACTAGTGCATTTGGTCCTTAGACTTGAACACCAAGGATGTCATGTATGAATACTCCACTCTTTGATACCGGACTTATAGACCTAAAAGTTCTAGATCTAGCATAACCGGTCATCAGGAGTGGTAACCAACCTTACGAGAGCTATTGGGTATCAATAGAGGATCATCTGCTCTTAGTGTCATGAGAGAAATATCTCATGTGTTCTCGTTCAGACAAATCCCTAGCCAAGGTCATTTGGATTAAGAGAGAAAAAGTTCTCTAGGAGAATTCGATTAGAGCAAGGCTCGAGTAGAAATCTTATAGGCCTGGCAGCACCATGCTCAGTATATGGTCTCTATGGTATTAGATGAATGATGGATAATAGATACACGATAGCTAAGGACAGACATTTTCAATGGATTATATTCCCCTATATTGTCTAAGGACTATGGCATAGTGGCCTAGTACGTCCGTAGTCGATGACTCAAATGAATTATTATAGAGATAATAATTTACTGAATTAGAAGGAGTTTTGATAGGTATGACTCATGGCTAGCTCGATAATGGGCCTAGAGAGTCACACACATATGGTAGGTGTTATGACGAGTAGATGTTCGGATATAAGATATTTGTTGGAACCCCTATCTTATTGGATATCCAATAAGTCCCTAAATTATTGGATCCTATGGATGAGATCCAATAAGAGCTAATAAGAGATTATTAGGTAGAGACTCACTAATTTAAGAGGCTTGGGCAGTTGGATAGAGATTCAGTACCCAATATGGAAAGATTCGTTATGGTTAAGTTGACAAGGGGCCTCTATAAAATAGGAGGGTACCAAAGGGTCATAGGCTAAGTTCTTTTTTGCTATCATCTTCTATTCTCCTCTCTCCCTCTCCTCATATTACAACACCTATTTGAGCGTGTGGACAGTAAGAAGGGGCAGCCCTTCTTCATTACATAGTGCGTGCGAGGAAGTGTTTTGGGTAGCAATTTGAGGAGCATCTTCGCAGCCCTATCATGTGGATCACTACTAGAGAGGGCATTTAAACTCTATCTAATTTCATATATCTATAGGAATTCAGGGATATATAATCTCCTTAAGTAATTCTCTTATGCGTAGTTTTTTGATTTCAATGGTTTTTATGCACCAACTTTTGCACGACAATAAGAAACCATTTTCTGTAAGAATTTTGGGATTTTGTTTTATGTTCTTCCACTACGCATGTGATATCGCCCCAAATTTCCTAATATGTAGTCGATACGTCGAGTAAATTATTATGGAGATAATAATTTACTAAGCTAAAAAGAGTTCTGATAGGTATGACTCATAACTAGCTCAATATTAGGCCTAGAGGGTCACATATATATGGTAGGTGTTACGATGAGTAGAGGTTTGGATATGAGATATCCACCAAAGCCCATGTCTTATTGGATATCTAACGAGCCCCTGAATTATTGGATCCTATGGATGTGATCCAATAAGAGCCAATGAGATATTATTGGATAAAGATCTACTAATCTAAGAGGCTTGGGTAGTTGGATGGAGATCAAATACCCAATAGGGCAGGATCCATTATGGTTAAGTTGACAGGGGCCCTCTATAAATAGGAGAGAACTAAAAAGTATAGGCTAGGCTTCTTGATTGACACCTCATATTCTCCTCTCCCCTTCTCTTCCTCAGATAACAGGTGTGGTGATTTGGGCAACGATTTGAGGAAGGTCTTCGCAGCCCCTGCTATGTGGATCACCACTAGAGAGGAAGACGCTTGACCTCTTTCATCCTCTCCCATAGATATGTAGGAATTCAGGAATATTCGATCTCCCTAGGTAACACAACTATCTCACACGTGGTTTTTATTGAATCTCATATTTTTATGATGAAATCAATTAGTAAATTATTTGATCTAATCTATATATTGAGAAAAGTGTGCATGATTAACTACGATAGTGATCAAGGCATAAAGCAAAATGAAGTGTCAGAGTCAAGATCAAGGATTCGTTGGGAGTTCGATAGTTCATCGGGAGTCTAGAGGTTCATTAGAAGTGCCGCCGGAATTGGACGAGAAGTCCAAGAGCTTACAAAAAAAGCTTGTCGAAACTCACCAAGAAGATCATCATGAAGTCCAGGAGCTTGCTAGGAGTCCATTGGAAGATTACCGAGAGATCATCGGAAGTCCACTGGAAGATCGCCAGAAGCTCGCCGAAAGAAACCGAGACTTACCGGACTTGTTTTGTTTAGTATATGCCTTAAAAATCCAAGCTAGCACATAATTAGGGTTAGGTTTGGGAGGTAATCCCATTAAACCTATTAAGGGCCAATTGGGCCCATAATTGGACTGGTTTGCACCGAATTCAAAGCTTGTTGAACCTTGTCTGACAATGGCACCGCTAGGATGGAGTGGTGGAACCACCCAAGGCTCAGTATCCAAGAAGCTTAGGCGGTGGTACTACTAATAGTTAATGTTGTCAAGTGGGGGTACCGCCCAGTGTCAGTTTGCAGGCGATGGTACCACCCAATAATGGCGGTGGTACCACCAGTACCCCGAAAACCAGGGATGTGACATTTTTTGGCTCCAATTCTGAAACCAATTGAGGGCTATAAATACCCCTTACTTCTCAGCTGGCAAAGTATAGAGAAGTGATAAGAACTGAACCAAAACTATAGTGAAATAACTTGCAAAAGTTGAGATTTCACCTCCATTGTTTCTAATTATGAAATTTTGTAAAAGGAAAGTGAGTGTAACATCCTTCATTTTTGAAAAATTTGTAAGGGCCTATTTGTAATGTAGAGACCTAAAAGTAAATATTAGAAATGTGATATGATTTGTGAAAGGTTCATATTAGGATTAAAAAAAAATGATGGACATGTGTCATTAACTAATCTAAGGTTGGTGTCACCTATGTTTGTTCTAAGGATGACACATAGGCCTCTTTCATGCATGCTTGCCACTTTGCAATCCTTATATTAGCTAAATCTAAGACATTAGAGAATAAATAAAATGATGAAAACTTAAGAGCTACAGCCAATGTTGGTTTGAGATAAGAAGGGAATTGAAGAAGAAAAAGATGAAGATGAAGATGACGAAGAAGAAGAAGCTATGTCTTGCTTGAGGTTTTGCATCAATTTCTCCACATTTGGGCATCAAACTTTTCTAAGGCAAGTATTCTAACCTCTTCCTACAAAAATCTTGATCTCTGATTCCATCTTAATTATGAAAACTTTGGAAGGTTTTGACTTCACACTTGATATTTCTATCGTTTGGAAATAAAACTATGAATCTGAAATTTTTCGAGATTTGACCTTTTTGTATTGTTCTAGCCATAACTTTTTGTACAGATTCTTGATTTTGAAAAAACAAAATGCATCCAAAAATAGACTTACAGATCTTTCTTTTAATACTAAGATAATAAATTTGGAGTCTATTTACCTATCTAAACTATTATTTCAATTGACCCTATGAAATCTGTAAAATAGAGACTGTTGGTTTTGACCTTTCAATACTCTCTTGCTTATAACTCTCTGTTGAAAACTCTGATTTATGTAAAAATAATTTATTAGAAACTAGACTTATAAACCTTTCTGTGTATATCTGATTTGAATGATTTGAAGCATAAATCCTATTTAATAATCTGTTCAAATCAACTTTATGAATTCTGTAAAACAATGATAATGTTCTCTGACCTTTGGTTACTAAATTGTTTATAACACCTTGCTGGAAACTCTGATTCATACAAAACTTAAGTTATCAAAAACTAGATTGATACATCTTTCAAATGACCCCTATTTTGTTCAAATTGGAGTATAATTGATTATCTAAACAATTCATTCAATGTGCCTCTCAAATTTTGTCAGAATCAAGCTTTGATTGATTTCACTTATTCTTATTTTGTATCATTGGAAATTGATTTCAGCTAAAATCCTTACTTTAGTTTAGCCTTATATTATTGCTTCAAATTTCTATATACTCTTGTCCTACAAGTATTTGCCTACCTAAATCTTAAACTTTATATTTGTATCGTAATGTTTCGTATAAGCACATGCATTTTATTGTTCCGCATATGTTTCCGATATGTGCCAATTTTATTATTCACAATGCCCTTTTATACTTTGGTGTTTGTGAAATTATTTGAACATTTGCTAGAAATAGTAAAGGGACTATATGGACCTTTGCCAGAAATGGTAAAAGGATTATCTGGACCTTTGCTAGAAATAATAAAGGGTATCTACTTAGAGCCCGTGATGCTCTGTCAACCCCTTCTGGCTTCATTCAGACGTGGATGGATGACACTCTCAGACGTGCAAGATTATGTTTGGAATCCTACTTCACCTTCTATCTATTTGATATGATATCTAAAACTTTGGTTATATGCTTCTATGTGTGCTTTGGATAAGAATGAAATGTATGCAACGTCAAATGCGACGTTTGAGCTTCTGTTTTATATTTGTTCTTTGATATATTCTGAAATGCTTCTTATGCTTCCAAAACATTCCATATGCCATTGATATGCTCCAAAATACTTCATATGCTATTGATATGTTCCGAAGCATTTCATCCGCCATTAATATGTTCCGAAATATTTCATCTGCCATTGATATGCTTCGAAATGCTTCCTATGCCATTGATATACTCTGAAATGCTTCATATGCCATTAATATATTCCAAAGCATTTCATCCGCCATTGATATGTTCCGAAATATTTTATTTGTCATTAATATGCTTCGAAATGCTTCATATGTCATTGATATACTCTGAAATGCTTCATATGCAATTGATATGTTCTGAAGCATTTCATCTACTATTGACATGTTCCAAAATAATATGCTCCAAAATGCTTCATGTGCCATTAATATGCTCCAAAATGCTTCATGTGCCATTAATATGCTCCAAAATGCTTCATGTGCCATTAATATGCTCCAAAATGCTTCATGTGCCATTAATATGCTCCAAAATGCTTCATGTGCCATTAATATGCTCCAAAATGCTTCATGTGCCATTAATATGCTCCAAAATGCTTCATGTGCCATTAATATGCTCCAAAATGCTTCATGTGCCATTAATATGCTCCAAAATGCTTCATGTGCCATTAATATGCTCCAAAATGCTTCATGTGCCATTAATATGCTCCAAAATGCTTCATGTGCCATTAATATGCTCCAAAATGCTTCATGTGCCATTAATATGCTCCAAAATGCTTCATGTGCCATTAATATGCTCCATAACATTTCATATGCCATTAATATGCTCCAAAATGCTTCATGTGCCATTAATATGCTCCAAAATGCTTCATGTGCCATTAATATGCTCCAAAATGCTTCACATTAATATGCTCCATAACATTCATATGCCATTAATATGCTCTAAAATGCTTCATATACCATTGATATACTCTAAAATGCTTCATATGCAATTGATATGTTCTGAAGCATTTCATCCGCCATTGATATGTTCTGAAATGTTTCATTATGTCAATAATTTGTTCCAATTAGTCTTTACTCCCTTGTTATGAACAAAACATGCTTCAAATGAAATGACATTGTAATTCTGCATTCGTTAAGTAGCTATCTATGAACTCTTATATCCCTGCCTTATATTCAGTACCTTATTTACTTTGAAACTGTCTTTTTTTACCATTGATATATTAGTCGCTTGCTAAGCTTTATGTGCTCGCCCCATTGCTATATAAATTTTTCATGATAGCTTGTCGCTCGCTAAAATATTTAAATTGTGCTACAACAATAGAAAGCTAGAAGGCTTTGGGCAAATCTTTAGTGGATGATATGTTTTTGTTGTATAAGTACACTTGGTGTCTAATGGAATATTGATGGTAAATATGAACTTATGAGTTTTGTAAATGTTTAGAGAACCTCTCATGTTTAGGATTTTGGAGTGTTAAGTTAATTTGTATAATGATATGAATATGCGGCAAATATTGGTTTTTGTGATTATATAAAATCACACACTTATAGATTTATAAGGTGGTTGTTCTCTTGGTGAGTTAGTTTTAGATTTTACGATTCATCAAGTAATGTGGTGTATGATTTTAAACTATATAGGTCTTATGAATTATGGAATTATGGATGTGACTTGAATGTTTTCTCAATATCCTCAAATGTGTGTTTGGATCCTGGAATTGGAATGGATTAGTGTTTATTAAAAATTTTGGGGGCCGTGATAGTGAGCCACTTGTGAAAGTTCTGTAAAGGGGTGATTGATCTTCGCCCTTCAGGAAAGATCAATAGTGGAAACCAGTGACCTCTTTAGAGGAAGTATCGGGAGTGGATGTAGGTCGGACGACCGAACCACTATAAAATTGGTGTGTTCTCTTCTTGGTGCGTACTTTACTTTTGCTACATTCTACTTTACTTCAATGCAAACTATCCAATCCCCTCCTCTCTACTCACTTACAAACTTATTCAAGTCAAACGTCTTTTCAAAATGATTTTCATCAAATTAAGAGTTTCATCGTATGATGTTTTCTTAACTTGATTAAATTTGTCATTTTTATCCACTGCATTAATTCACCCCCCCTTTTAGTGTCGTTCTTAATCCTAATAATTAGTATCAAAGCGAGATCACTCTCATTTTGATTTGAAACCCAAGAGAGTTGGCATTTGCCGACAACCAAGAGGGTTACTCAATCACACGTCCACCCATGTTTAATGGGATGGATTACATCTATTAGAAAACTAAAATGAGGATTTTTCTATTTTCTATGGATTTTGAGTTATGGAATATTATGGAAAATATATTTCAAAAGTCTTCTCTTCTAATGAATGATTAGAATGAGTTAGAGAAGAAAACTTTCTCTTTAAATGAAAATGAGTTCAATCGAGTATCTATTTGTGAAATAGCTTTCGATATTTGGCACACACTTAAAATCACTCACGAAGGCAATAGTAGAGTAAAAGAGTCCAAAATAAATCTTTTAGTCCATACTTATGAATTGTTTCGAATGAAACCAAGTGAGACCATTGGAGACATGTACAATCAGTTTACAAATGTCGTCAACGGTCTAAAGCACTTGGTAAAAGTTTTTCTAACTTTGAACTCATTAATAAAATATTGAGATCCCTTCCAAAGAGTTGGGATCCTAAAGTAATGGCCATTTAAGAGACCAAGGGTTTAAATAATTTTCCTCTCTAAAAACTTATCGAATCGTTAATGACCTATGAGATGACTTGCAACGCTCATGAAGAGCTTGAGAACAACCTTCTAAAGAACAAAAAGGATATAACACTAAGAACTCATTAAGACCACTTGAAAGGAAGTTCAAGTGATGAGGTCTATGATGATAACTTGGCACTCTTGACAAAAAAGTTCAAAAAATTCATTAAAAAAATAAATCTAAAAAGGACACTAAAAATAAAATTGAACCCAAGACCATTGTATGGGATTTTCTAGATATTTTTCTTGGAGATCTACTTACATTGCCACCAAACAAGTAGATTGAATTTACAATTGATCTTCTATCTAGCACAGCACCTATTTCTAAACCCCCGTAAAGAATGGCATCAATTGAGTTGGAGTTAAAGAAACAGATCCAAGTGCTTTTCGACAAGGGTTTTATTTGACCCAATATATCACCATGGGGTGCCCCTATCCTATTTGTGAAAAAGAAAGATCGATCCATACGACTATGTATCGATTATAGACAACTCAACCAAGTGACTATAAAAAATAAATATCCCCTTCCCCGAATAGATGGTCTATTTGATCAACTTCAAGGTACTCAAGTTATACTCGAAGATTGATTTGAGATCTGGATATCATCAACTGAAGATAAAGGAAGGAGACATACAGAAAACTACTTTTATGACAAGATATGTTCATTATGAATTCTTAGTAATGCCTTTCGAACTCACAAATGCACTGGCTACGTTTATGGATCTCATGAATAGGGTGTTCCACCCTTATCTTAATAAATTAATAATTATGTTTATTGATGATATCTTGATCTACTCCAAAATCAGGGCATAGCATGAACACCATCTTAAGACAGTTCTAGAAGTCCTAAGGCAAGAGAAATTATATGCCAAATTAAGCAAGTATAATTTTTAGCTCAATGAAGTTATGTTTCTCTGTTATATAATTTCGAGTGCTAGTATATCTATTAACCCTCACAAGATTGAAGTTGTGATAAAATGGAAGCAGCCTTCTAATGTTTCGGAGATTAGAAGATTCTTGGGTTTGGTTGGATACTATAGAATATTCGTAAAAGGCTTTTCAAAAATAGCAGTACCCTTGACCAGGTTGACACAAAAGAATATAAAGTTCGTGTGGGATGATAAATGTCAACAAAGTTTTCAGGAATTGAAGAAGAAATTGACCAGTGCTCCTATCTTGGTGATTCCTTCAGGGGGAGAAGGTTTTGTAGTATATAATGATGCCTCACTATAATAACTTAGTTGTGCTCTAATGCAAAATGAGAGGGTAGTTTCTTATGCATCTAGGCAATTAAAGCCTTATGAGAAGAACTATCCTACTCATGACTTAGAGCTAGTAGCTATCATTTTTGCACTAAAAATATGGAGGCATTATCTCTATGGACAAACTTTTAGGAATTGAAGATTTTGTTTTCTGTTCTTCCGCTACGCATACGATGTTGTCCCTAGATTTCCCAACAGTCCATACCTTGAGAAATCATTAGTAAAAGTAATAAAGTAGGAATAACCACCTATGGCATGAGTTGACATGGGTCCACATACATCATTATGTATGAGTTCCAACAGCTCAGTGGCTCTCTCTCCAATTCCACTAAAAGGAGAATTGGTCAGTATTCCACGAAGGCAAGACTTGCAAGTTACATATGACTCATAGTCGAATGGATCTAGATATCTATCCTTTCGCAACTTTTGAATCCTTGCCTCATGGATGTGACCTAGCCTACAATGTCATAAGTTTGTACTATTCACCTCATCTTGTTTCCTCTTGGATACACTTATATTTATAATATGTGGAGCAGTATCTAGTACAAACAAACCATTATGCAATGTTCCTCTCATGATGATCTTATCATCTGATAATATTGAACAATCATTGTTCTCAAACACTAATTTATATCCACTAACTATCAAATATAAAATGGAAATAATATTTTTGATAATAAAAGGAACAAAATAGCATGCATCTAATGTAATAATAGCTCCACTAGGCAAATATAGGGCGACCTCGTCAATAGCTACTGCAACAACTTTTGCTCAATTGCTCATCTTAAGGTCCATCTAGTCTCTCGCCAATCTCTTAGGTCTTGTCATAACCTATAATGAATTGCAAATATGATAAGCACTACCGGTATCCAATACCCATGTGTTATCATAAGAGTCTAATAAATAAAGATGATCATGAATGTACATAAAGCTTCTCTAAGCTTTTGTTTCGCCCTTTCTACAAGATACTCTTTGCAATTCCTCTTCCAGTGCCCATCTTTGTCATAGTGGAAGTACTAACCTTTGTCCTTTGTCAGGTCTTTCTTAGCAACCTTTGCTTGACCCGATCTGCCCTTGCCCTTGCCCTTCTTAAGGGACTTTTCTGCTTTCCTTTTCTTTCTAGTCTCACTAGTATAGAGAACTAGCTTCTCTTTCTTGATAGTGCTCTCTGCCTCCCTCAGCAGATTTAGGAGCTCCAGGAGAGTCACCTCAAGCTTATTCATATTAAAATTTATTATGAACTGTGAAAAGGAATCTGGTAGAGATTGAAGCACAAGATCCACATACAGGTTAACCTCTAGGACCATTCCTAGACCTATCAATTGCTCTATTCACTCAATTATCTTTAGGATATGATTCTAAACCGATGTCTCCTCAGTCATCCTAGCACAGAAAAGGCTCTTGGATATCTCATATCGTTGAGTCCTTCCTTGTTCCTCAAATAGTTTACGGACAAATAGGAGAATGAATCTGGCATCCATCTTTTCATGTTGTCTTTGTAACTCAGGAGTCATAGAGTCATCTATGTACTTCACGTAGCGAGCAATTTCATCCTTGCTTGCCCCCTTCCTTGGGTGTGTGCATCACTATATCAAGGACGTATGTAATTTTCTCCGCCGTGAGAATAATTCTCAAGTTGTGGAGCCAATTTGTATAATTTGGACCAGTGAGGCGGTTGACATCAAGTATGCCACATAAGGGAATTGAAAGTGACATTTTCTGAAAATAAAGATGTAGCAAAAATAAATAACATAAGATTTTACAAAAATAAACAAATAAGATATGGACTTCTATCTTAATGTGCTCCCACTATTTTACTAGCAAGTCACGTGACACCTGCAACATGTGAAACAGAAGCCTTCGGTAAACTTCTAGTAGGGATCGGGATCCAATCAGCGTCTTAGTGTAGCCTCGAGAGACTTGACCAATCGCACTAAGCCAAAAAGCTAGGCAACTCTTGCCGATCACAACTTCTTGTGATTCCCATCCTTTTCAGCCTCCGAACCACCATGATCTAGAGGAACTCGACCAACTATGATGTTCGGTTAAGTGAATACTATCATTACAAGATGAGTCTAATTCGATAATATACCTTCGAGGGACTCGACCAAGTATATCATGTTCTCAGGTCACTAGTGACATCTCTATGTCATAGGCAAGATAGCGAATTACGATATAGGTGAGCCTTGAGGGACTCGACCAACTCAACCTACATCGAGAATCAGTCCCTACCTATAACGATTGACGGCCGCATGGGTCAATCTAATTGCCTCACGTTTATCGACTTAATATTATCGAGAGAGGAGATTTTGATTTTGTCTCCTAATATGACATGTCACACACATACATATTTAATATATATCTACATCGCATGCAAATATATATATATATATACCTAGTAGGTATATAAGCAATCATACAACAATCACACCAGATGATCATGGACCATAGCCTAATATGAGCAGGCCCAAGCAAGTTGGCTTAATCACTCACATCAAGATCTATATCTACAGCAATGCATCTCCATGCCTTGTGATCATTCATCTAATCCTCGTCAATTCTATCGGCATCTTGACGCATCTCCATGCATCGCGATTCTCCATCTCGTGGGTCCTGCTATCATCCGTTTGAAAAATGCCCTAAACCCCTACTCCTCCCCTTGCTTGCTGCAGCCGCCGCCACCCTGCCAGCGGCGACCCTCTACAATGGGGGGCGGGGGCACTGCCCCTGCCTACAGGCGGTGTCACCCCTGCAAGCAGGCACCCTTGCAGGTGGTGCTGCCCCCGCGGGCGTAGTGCCCGTGAGTGCAATGCCCGCAAGCATCGTGCCTGTGGGTGGCACCCCTTGCAGGTGACGACGCCCCTACAGTCGGGTGCCATTGCGGGTGGCACTGCTCGTGGGCACAGCACCCGCAACCGCCTCCCTTGCAGGCACCTCTACATGCGACGGCCGCCCCTATGAGGCGCTAGCCCGCAGGCAAGTGCCGCTATAGGCGTTGTGTCCCAGGCAGCGCCCACGAGTGCTACTGCTTGGGCTGCAGGCACAGAGCCTACGTGTAGGTGTCTCTACCTATGGGCGGTCAATCGCCTACGGCTACAAGTGTGCGCAAAAATAGTTGTTGCGTGCAGGCGGCTGCACATGCAGATGCATCGAGCTGCCATCTACAAGGGCAGCATGGGCAGCAGTAGTTGCTGCCCTTTCTCGCTTTTGCATCAATGATTTTGACATCAAAAGCTTTTCTAAAACACAATACACACAATTCAAAACCAATATTTCGTATGTACAACCTCGTTCTGATACCACTATCCAAAAATCTTTGGGGGCGACATCACATGCGCAACGGAAGAACATTCAAAGGAAAATCCCCAATTCCTCAAAGATGTGTTCGTCGTCATGCAAAGATTGGTGCGCAAAAACTATGAAACTTAAAACTACGTATATGAAAGATTGTGTTACCTATGGAGATCGTATATCCATGAATCCTTGCAGATCTCTAGAAGAGGGTGAAGGAGGTCAATCAAGCGCCCTCCTCTCTAGCGGTAATCTATATAACAGGGCTGCGACGATGCTCTTCTAGTCTCCAGGCCTGCTATTTAAGATGGAGAGAGGGAGGAGAATAAGAGAGGCAACCCAAAAAGGCTCTAGAACCATTGGTTCCCTCCTATTTATAGAGGTCCCCTATCATCTCAACCCTAATGGATCCTGCCCTATTGGGTCTTAGATCTCCATCCAACTATCCAAGCCTCTTCGATTAGTGGATCTCTATCCAATAATCTCTCATTAGCTCTTATTGGATCTCATCCATAGGATCCAATAATTCATGGGCTTATTGGATATCTAATAAGATAGGGGCTTCGGTGGATATCTCATATCCAAACCTCTACTCATCACAATGCCTACCATATGTATGTGACCCTCTTAGCCCAATATTGAGCTGGCCGTGAGTCATACCTATCAAAACTCCTTCTGGCTCAATGAATTATTGTCTCTATAATAATTGTCAAATCAAGCTAGAGATTGATCTGAATGACAACTGGTGGGTACATTCATCAAAGGACTTAATCCAGATATTTGATGTGAAGTTAAGGCTCATCAACCCTGCACTATGATCGCTGCGATATCATTTGCACGTTTACATGAGGAAAAAATCAGTAGGCAAAATCATCGAAATAAAAGTGACAACAAACAGATGATCAGCAAGCCACCTGCCTCATCTATTCCCAACCGGAACCCTAACACCCGAAGGATCACCTGAGAAGAACTCAACGAAAGATCAATGAAGGGTTTGTGTTGGCATTGTGATAAAAAGTGGAGTAAGGAGCACCGATGTAAATAAAGGCAACTTTTAATGATTGAACCAATTGGGGAGAAACCGAAAGCTAACAATATTGACTCCGATCATGAAGGTATGGATTCTACTGACGATGTTGGACTAATCATACATATATTGCATACATTAGCCGGCTACTCTAACCCGTAAACTATGAAAGTTGGAGGAACTTTGGAATATCAGCATGTTACAGTTTTGATTGATACTAGTAACACTAACAATTTTATGGACAGTAAAGTTGCTGACCGATTGGCCTACCACATTGAAGATTATAACAAATTAGAAGTAAAGGTCACTGATAGATGGATTTTAACATGTGATAACAAGTGCTCAAAGATAAAACTGACTTTACATGGCCAAGAGTTACTTGTGGACTTCTTTTTTCTACTTTTGGAAGACTTTGAAGTGGTGCTTGGAATTGAATACATATCAACTTTAGGTGATGTTTTGTAATTTTTTTCTAAATTAATCATGAAGTTTTTTATTAATGGAAAGTAGGTGATTCTAAGGGAAGACGTTAAAGTAAAGTCACAACTGCCACTAGCCATCGGATTGAGAGGGTTTTTAAGAAGACTACAACACCGAAAGGCCCAACCTATTGCTTACACTATCAAGAAGTAGATATTGTACTTACTTGATCAACAGGTTGTCATACGTTACAGATACCCTGTGATTGAAGTGCTGAAAGAGAAACTCCTCGAGTTTGATATTGCTCAGCCTTGAGGATAAGGCTAATTTGAAGGAGGAGGAATTGAAAGGATCCCTTTATTTTTTGAGCTTTTGATTAATATTTATTGAGTCTATTTAGTTCAGTTAAAGTCGGATAAAGGTTTATTTAATATTCATTTATTATTAAGAGTCCAAGTCCTGGTGGACTCTAGGTGGAACTCTATAAGTAAGGATGTAATTGTTTCTTTTCGGTAAACAATAAAATATTATTCAATCTTTTGATAAACCCTAGGAGGTTAATCCCCTCGAAGTGATCATCCCCTTTTTTCCCCTTTCTTCCATGATAAAACCCTAGGGTCTTATCAGAGATTATGTCACCTTTATAGAACAACCAACCCAAATCTTGGAAAGGAAAAAAACATGTTCTAAAGAATAAAATTATACCCTTTTAGGTTTGTTGGCAACACCATTCAAACCAAGAGGCAACATGGGAAAGAGAAAAAGATATGCAAGAGTGGTATCCTCATCTATTCTATTAAGGAAAGCTAAATTTGGGGACCAAATTTCCTTTAGGAGGGAAAAAAATAATCAAATCATATATTTAATTTAGGAATCTATTTTTATTTCCTTACTTGCCAATGTAATTTAAGAAATATTAATCTTATTTCCCTATTTAGAATTGTGAATTAGTAAATAACTAATGAGCATTCCAAAAAGGATGATATCATATTTATTAGTGCATTAAATAAAAATAATTTATATTAAAAAATTCCTTTAATAGAGGCTCATTTCCTCCTATTTAATGGGAGGGATTTCTCTCCTTCATTCCTTACCTAACCGAGCCCAATAGTTGAAGGAATGAGGAGTTGCATCCTGCTATGGAGTAGTAGGTTTCCCTACCTTTCTTGAAAATAAAATTTTTTATTTTAATTTCTTAAATGTTAATTTTTTTGTAGTTTGAAAATATTTATCAATCTTTTTAATGTCAAAATATTTATTGTTGGATTAAGATATGTTATCTGAAGTTTTTAAGGGATTCTTTAATCTTCTTTAAAGGTTTCTTTGGATTTAAATACACTAAAATTATACAGGTTTTATGTATTGAATACATGATATTTGATTTTTCAAATTTGGATTAGAAATGTTATTTCCTCGTATTACAATTTACCTTTTAATCTTATTTGGATTAAAATATATGAGCAATTTAAATATTATTTATTAATCCTTTAATTATTAAAAATTTTATTGTTAGATTCTGATGTATTATCTAAAAAAAATTAATCCTTTTTAAGATTTATAATTTTATTATTTGATTAGATCATGTTGAAATTATTCATGTTATATGTATTAAAAGTTTGAATTCTAATTCTTATTGAATTAAGGATATCATTTTCCTGTATTAAAGTTTATCTTTCAATCTTATTCTTTAATCTATTGTTATGTTTTAATGTATTATTTTTAGTGAATATATGTTATCATAATTGGATATTGATGAAATTGGATAGGCATAGGGTTAGAACAACTTATAAACTAGGCCTAACCCATAGGTCAAGCTATAGCCCACTGGCTAGGCTCAATTAACAAACTAGGCTCAACATGTGGGTCAGGCCCTAGCCCATAAGCTAACCCAACCCAGCCCAACATGGGCAATCACGTGCAACGTATATGACCAGTCCATGGGCCAAGATTAGCCTAACCTGCTATAGTGCATGCATAGTTATGTGCAATGCACATGACCAATATATAGGTCAGTTCAACTAGTCCAATATTATGTAATTATTAGATTTAAGCTCAAACATTGATTAATCTAAACTAGACTTGATTAGTTTAGATCAATTCAGAATGATTCCGAATTGATTTTACTTATTTAAGTTAATTTAACCTAAATTGGACCAAATCTAGATTATAAATTATATTAGTCTATGGTAGTTCCAAACAATTAAATGAGGATTAGAGATCGGTTCAATTAGGTTCTAGTAAATCGAGTTCAATTAGATCGATTGAACTAGGGTTCAAGTCAGTTGAGGGCTAATTGGTATTATTTGATATTGATGATGTTTGAAAGAGATGTTTTAAATGTGTTATTTCATTCCGATATAGATATGACCAGTGTGAGATTATGTTATTTCCCTACTGAGGGCAGGTAGGGTGATTCCCATCGGGGATTAGTGGGCCATCAGACGTGATGGCAAGACGGTTCCTCCATCCGTTGTTGGAAGGAACGTGTCTCCACTTTGGCAAGTGAGTGACATTACTCCACCTGTTGTTAGGAGTGCGATATGAGTTTGCCTCCATCCATTGTTGAGAGAACACAAACTCATAAGAGGGGGTGAATTAGTGCAGCGGTAAAATTACGTCAGTTTCGTAAAAACTTTCGTACATTGAAAACCGAACTCGTAAGATAACTCAAAATCTCATTCGTATATAAAGTGAAAGCAATAGGCAAGTAAAGATTCAGTTTCCAGTTAAAGTAAATTGGTAAATTGCTCAAAGTAAATGTAAACTGATTTTATAGTGGTTCGGTCGTCATGACCTACATCCACTCCGCTGATTCCTCTTCCATCGAGGCCACTGGTATCCACTATCGGTCTTCCTTCAATAGGTGAACACCAACTACTTTTTACACCTCTTTCTCCTTTTACCGAGTTTAGGAGATAACCCTTACACCCCCACTTACTCCTCTCTCAAACTATTCTGACACATAGAAGAGGGAGAGGAGTTCACACAAGAATACAACAACATTTTCTTGCTTTTAAATACTCTGTGCTTGTGTATGTTAACCAGAGATAAGAGGGGTATTTATAGGCCTCAAGTTGATTCAAACTTAGAGCCTAGAAACATCTCATCCTGGTCACCCGGTTACAGGCAGTATCACCGCCTATGCTAGGTGGTACCACCACTAGTGTCAATCCGACAATGACACTACACAAGGCGGTACCACCGCATAGCACCTTGCCATTGGGTGGTACCACCGCCTGAAAGTCTCTCAGAGACTATGTTTGGGTGATACCACCGCCCAGACCGACGGTACCACCGCTTGACATATTCTCGGAGACTGTGTCACAACGGTGCTACCTCTTAGGTCACTATTTGGGCCTTTCGTTAGGCCCAACACAATCCTTACATGGGCCTAACTGGCCCCTAATTGAGTTGGCCCAATTCCAATCCCAATTATGTGCTAACTATGAATTCTAAGGCATACATTAAGCTAAATAAGTCAGATAAGTCAAGGTTTCTTTCGGCGAGCTTCCGGCGATCTTCCGACGAATTTTCGACGATCTCCCGGTAATGTTCCAGCGAACACTCGGCAAGCTCCAAGACTTCATGACGATCTTCTTGGCTATTTCCGATGAGCTTCTTTGGTAAACTCCTGGACTTCTCGGTTGGTTCCGGCAGAACTTCCGACGAACATTTGGACTTCCGATGAACTCTCGAACTCCCAACGAAATCGCATTCTTGACTCCAGGACTTCATTTTGCTTTATGCCTTGCTATCGTAGTTAATCCTACATACATAAAACACACTTTGATCTAGACAATTATTACTAAGCATGAATCATGTTATCTGGCATGTCATTGGTTCATCGACGCTTCATCTGATTCTTCGACGTATCGTCCTCTCTTGCGGCCTATTGCCTAATCGGCCAGTTGACCTTTGTAACTTTGATATCCTTGGTGCAATATCCGCTCTTCTTAGCCCGATGCTCGAATCCATGGCCCAAAGCCTTTTGTCGATACGTCAACCGATCCTTCGGCTCGACGTCCAATCTTCTGACATGTTTTTCACCAACCCAACATAATTCTTCATGCTTTAATTGTCTCATCTTGATAGAAGCTTCCTGCATCACTCAAAATGCATATCAGATCATAAACACTATCAATTAGTTTCATCATCAAAATCCAAGATTCAACCACTCCCACTTTTTGATGATGACAACCAATTGATGACGGAGTTAAAACAAACTCCCAGAGTTTAACCAAACTCCCTCTATCAATATGTCATATTGATAGAACTCCTGTATTCAAAAATCAAAGCAACATGTTATCATAAAATTATGCATAACATCATCATACTTCTCCTCCTTTATCATCAACAAAAAAGAGAAATCCAACTATCAAATGTTTGAGATATAATTTCAACTCATTGCATAATAAATATAATATTTAGTTTTATCATCATGCAAGCTAGCAAAATTAGAGATGTGCAAGTTTAGCATCTTTGCTTTTCTTGATATAGCAACTTTTTGCTTCTCTTTATATTACAAGCTAGCAATTTTTACGATATGCAAGTTTTACAATATACAAGCTAGCAAATTACTTTACAACATGCATAATCACCAAATCAACATTAGTTTTAAAATTTTGTAAGATTGCAAATTTTGTAAGTTTGCATTTTTGCTTCTTAAGATAGCAAGCTAGCAATTTTGGTGATTATTCAAGATAGCAAGTTCTTTCTTCTCTTTTTGAGAAGTGCAATTTTTTGCTTCCTTTGCTGAAGGTAAGCTAGTGAAATTTTACAAATATTACAACATGCAAGCTAGCAACTTTGGCAATTTTTACATTACTTTTTAATATGCAAGCTAGCAAATTTTTTAGATGTTCATGATAGCAAGTTCTTTCTTCTCTTTTGAGTAGTGCACGCTATCAATTTTTCTCCCCATTTGTCATTGTCAAAAAGAAGGGAAGAATATAATTTTGTAATTTTTTTTCCTTTATAGTAATTTTCAAATTATGACAAAGGTAAAGTATCGATCTTATTTCAATATGTTGGCACTCAAGCATTCATGATACATCATTTTAGCAACAAATAATAGTATTGCATACATCATTCTAAATCATAAATAATTCAAATCATGGTGGCATCAAAATATTATTACGATATGCAAGTTTTACAATATACAAGCTAGCAATTTTTACGATATGCAAGTTTTACAATATACAAGCTAGCAAATTACTTTACAACATGCAAGCTAGCAAATTACTTTACAACATGCAAGCTAGCAAATTACTTTACAACATGCAAGCTAGCAAATTACTTTACAACATGCAAGCTAGCAAATTACTTTACAACATGCAAGCTAGCAAATTACTTTACAACATGCAAGCTAGCAAATTACTTTACAACATGCAAGCTAGCAATTTTTTAGATGTTCATGATAGCAAGTTCTTTCTTCTCTTTTTGAGAAGTGCAATTTTTTGCTTCCTTTGCTGAAGGTAAGCTAGTGAAATTTTACAAATATTACAACATGCAAGCTAGCAAATTACTTTACAACATGCAAGCTAGCAAAATTAGAGATGTGCAAGTTTAGCATCTTTGCTTTTCTTGATATAGCAACTTTTGCTTCTCTTTATATTACAAGCTAGCAAATTACTCATAATCATAACTTCTCATTTGTATGCATCAACATAAATTCATGAGTATTGCATGATTTCATATCATCACATGAAGGGATAACAAGAAAAATTGGTGATGAGATATACAAATCATGAAGACAAATTATGAATATTAAGAGACATATTATGATTCTTTTTAGACAACTCAAATAGCAAAAAGAAAGAATCATAGTAAACAATCTTGATTTATAAAAAGAATTCTCAAGTTATAATTCTGAAAAGTCAAGATAAATCTCATTCAAATTTAAATCGTCAAATCAAAATCATTTTCAAGAGATTCATAGAAAGAAAAACATGGATAGATTCATTAATCTCTCTCTTTTTAAATAGTCAATAAAGTAGAAAAAATTTTCAAGGAGAAAGCTTTCCTCTTTTTAGTGTTTCATTTGAAGTTGTTTGATTCATACAAGCATGTCTTTGTCTTTTTATACCAAATAAAAACATGTATCAACATTTAGGATCAAAAAATAAATTTCGTCATAATAACCATCAAGACCAATAAATCACAAAAATTATCATGTATGACTTTAAAATCTCATGCATAAAATCGTCAATCATGATATCAAAATATTTAATATTTTCATTACATCATTATGCATTATTAGATATAGTATTTCATATAAACATGTCTTTTTCATTTATGCCAAATCAAAATATGCATCATTTTTAAAACCGAAAAAGCCACTTTTATTACTGTAAAAATCGATAGTCCATAAATCTCAAGAATTATCATGCATAATTTTGAAATATAAACTCATTAAGCATGATATCAAATCATTACTTCAAATCAAACATGATTTCATTAATTATAGAGCATCTTCAATCAAAATCAAGAAACAATATGATTAATCTTGTTAGGTGTACAAGCAGTAGATTTATATCTAACATTTTATTATATTATTACATCATTAAAACATCAAGCATGATTTTATAAGGCATTTTTAATCAAAATCATATTTGTTTATCATAAAACATATAATTTTCATTATAATTTTCAAAACTACTAACATGATCCCAATTTCTTGCATTTGTATTACATTATTAAACATGCAATTTTGAAGAACAATAATTTTTCTGAACTAAATTAACAATAACTCATGAAATAGTATTATGTAATTTCAAAGTAAACTAAGAGCATTTTGATTACCTCATTATCGAAAGCCGTTAAGGCATAGTTTGCCATATCACCTTTGTTGATTTTCTCCTCATCTTTAGATGAGCTCGATTCATCCCAAAGTGTTTCCCTCTTCTTGTGTTCATAGCAAGTAGTTACGTTTTTTTTGTTCTTTATTTTTTGTTTCATGAACTTTTTAAATTTCATAGTGATGAGTTCAAGTTCACCATCACTTGAGCTTATGCTCGAGTGGTCTTCGATTGTTCTAAGTCCGAAATCCTTCCTATTCTTTGGAAGGTTGCTCTCAAGTTCGTTTTGTCTCACATGTGTAATAAAACACATTTCATAAGTCATTAAAGACCCAATTAGTTCTTCGATCAGAAAATGGTTCAAATCTTTTGATTCTTGTATTGCCGTTATATTCGAATCCCAATTTTTAGAAAGTGATCGTAAAACTTTATTAATAATTTTAAAATTCAAAAAACATTTGCCAAGTGCTTTTAAACCATTGACAACATCCGTCAAACGGGTGTACATGTCAAAAATGGTTTTGCTCGGCTTCATTCGAAATAGTTTAAAATCGTGCATTAAAATATTGACTTTAAAGTCTTTAACTCTAGTAGTGCCTTCGTGTGTGATTTCAAGAGTATGCCAAATATCGAAAGTCGTTTCGTATATAGAAATTCGATTAAACTCAGTTTTATTCAAAGCGCAAAATAGAGCGTTCATATCCCTAGCATTTAAAGAAAAAGTTTTCTTCTCCAAATCATTCCAATGGTTCATTGGAAGAGAAGACATTTGAAAACCACTTTCTACAATATTCCATAAATTCAAATCTAACGAAAGTAAGAAAACTCTCATTCGAGTTTTTCAATATATTTAGTCCGTTCTATTGAATATAAGAGGACGAATGAGAGAAAGTCCCTCTTGAAAGCCGAAAAGAGTCATTTCTCTTTAGGTGTTAAACCAAATAAGAAAAACGTGGCTCTGATACCAACTGTTAGGAACGAGTTGACACTAGGAGGGGGGGGGGTGGGGGGGGGGGGGGGGCGGGTGGGGTGAATTAGTGCAGCGGTACAATTATGTCGATTTCGTAAAATCTTTCGTACGTTGAAAACCAAACTCGTAAGATAACTTGAAATCTCATTCGTATATAAAGTGAAAGCAGTAGGCAAGTGAAGATTCAGTTTGTAGTTAAAGTAAATTGCTTAAAGTAAATGCAAACCGATTTTATAGTGGTTCGACCATCGTGACCTACATCCACTCCGTCGATTCCTCCTCTGTCGAGGCCACCAACATCCACTATCGGTCTTCCTTCAATAGGCGAAGATCAATCACTTTTTACAGCTCTTTCTCCTTTTATCGGGTTTAGGAGATAACCCTTACACCCCGACTTACTCCTTTCTCAAACTATTTTAACACTTAGAAGAGGGAGAGGAGTTCACACAATATTATAGCGGCGTTTTCTTGCTTTTAAATACTCTGTACTTGTGTATGTTAACCAGGGATGAGAGGGGTGTTTATAGGCCTCAAGTTGATTCAAACTTGGAGCCTAAAAACATCTCATCTTGGGTCTCCTGGGTAAAGGCAGTACCACCGCTAGTGTCAGTCTGACACTGACTCTGCACAAGGCGGTACCACCACCTGGCACCCTGCCATTGGGCGGTACCACCGCCTGATAATCTCTCGGAGATTGTGTTTGGGCGATACCACCGCCCAGATCGATGATACCACTACCTAACACATTCTTGGAGACTGTGTCATGACGGTGCCACCTCTTAGGACACTGTTTGGGCCTTTCATTAGGCCCAACACAATCCTTACATGGGCCCAACTGGCCCCTAATTAGGTTCGCGTAATTCCAATCCCAATTATGTGCTAACTATGAATTCTAAGGCATACATTAAGCTAAATAAGTCCGATAAGTCAAGGTTTCTTTCGGCGAGCTTCCGGCAATCTTCCGATGTACTTCCGACGATCTCTCGATAATGTTCCAACAAACTCCCAGCATGCTCTGGACTTCACAATGATCTTCTTGGCTAGTTCCGATGAGCTTCTTTGGCAAGCTCTTGGACTTCTCGGTTGGTTCCAGCAGAACTTTTGGCGAACATCCGGACTTCCGACGAACACTCGAACTCCCAACGAAATCGCATTCTTGACTCCGGGACTTCATTTTGCGTTATGCCTTGCTATCATAGTTAATCCTACGTACATAAAACACACTTTGATCTAGACAATTATTACTAAGCATGAATCATGTTGTCTGGCATGTCATTGGTTCATCGATGCTTTATCTGATTCTTTGACGTATCATCCTCTCTTGCAGCCTATTGCCTAATCGGTCAGTTGACCTTCGTAACTCCGATATCCTTGGTGCAATATCCACTCTTCTTGGCCCGATTCCCTAATCCATGGCCCAAAGCCTTCTGTCGATACATCAACTGATCCTTCGGCTCGATGTCCAATCTTTTGACGTGTTTTTCACCGACCCAACATAATTCTTCCTGCTTTAATTGTCTCATCCTGATCGAAGCTTCCTGCGTCACTCAAAATGCATATCAAATCATAAATACTATCAATTAGTTTCATCATCAAAATCCGAGATTCAACAATCTCCCCCTTTTTTATGATGACAACCAATTGATAACGGAGTTAAAACAAACTCCCGGAGTTTAACCAAACTCCCCCTATCAATATGTCATATTGATAGAACTCTTGGATTCAAAAATCCAAGCAACATGTTATTATAAAATTATGCATAACATCATCATACTTCTCCCCCTTTATCATCAACAAAAAGGAGAAATCCAACTATCAAGTGTTTGAGATATAATTTCAACTCATTGCATAATAAACATAATCTTTAGTTTTATCATGATGCAAGCTAGCAAAATTAGATATGTGCAAGTTTAGTATATTTGCTTTTCTTTAGATTACAAGCTAGCAATTTTTATGATATGCAAGTTTTACAATATACAAGCTAGCAAATTACTTTACAACATGCATAATCATGAAATCAACATTAGTTTTAAAATTTTGCAAGATTGCAAATTTTTTAAGTTTGCATTTTTGCTTCTTAAGATAGCAAGCTAGCAATTTTGGTGATTATTCAAGATAGCAAGTTCTTTCTTCTCTTTTTGAGAAGTGCGATTTTTTGCTTCCTATGCTAAGCATAAGCTAGCAAAATTTTACAAATATTACAACATGCAAGCTAGCAACTTTGGCAAGTTTTATATTATTTTCGAATATGCAAGCTAGCAAATTTTTGAGATGTTCATGATAGTAAGTTCTTTCTTCTCTTTTGAGAAGTGCACGATATCAATTTTTCTCCTCGTTTGTCATTGTTAAAAAGAAGGGAAGAATATAATTTTGTAATTCTTTTTCCCTTTACAGCAATTTTCAAATTATGACAAAGGTAAAGTATCAATCTTATTTCAATATATTGGCACTCAAGCATTCATGATACATCATTTTAGCAACAAATAATAGTATTGCATGCATCATTCTAAATCATAAATAATTCAAATCATGGTGGTATCAAAATATTAAATAACATTAATGAGACCGATGCATCATTCTAAATCACAATAATGAGACCGATTCACCTTTAAACACATATCCTAAATAATCTCGGTCATAGGTTACTCGAGAGGGACATCGTGATAACCGGACGGACTAGTGTGCTGTATACCTGTCCATATGATGGATGCAGCTGGTCTCATAGCTGCTCATGTGGGAACACTAGGGATAAAGTACAGGTGTTCATTGGAGAATGAGTTCACTGATTGATCCGCTTACAGAATACTAGATGGTTGATAATGCCTTATTATCAGACAGCGATTTCGTAGTCCTAATGGTGTATCTAGTCCTTAGACTTGAGACACCAAGGATATCCTATATGAGTGGTCCACTCTTTGATACTAGACTTATAGGTTTGGATGTCCCAGATCTAGAATAGCTGGTCATTTGGAGTGGCAGTCGACCTTACGAGGGCTATTGAGTGTCGATAAAGGATCATCCACTCTCGGCGTCATGAGAGTAATATCCCATGCGTTCTTGCTCAGACAAATCCCTAGCCAGGGTCATTCGAGTTGAGAGAGAAAGAGTTCTCCGGGAGAATCTGATTAGAGCGAGACTTGAGTAGAAACCTTATGGGTCTGACAGCACTATGCCCGATATACGGTCTCTGGGATATTAAATGCATGAGAGACTATAGATACATGGTAACTGAGGACAGACAAGTCCAATAGATTGGAATCTCCTATATCGTCTGGGGACTACGGCGTAGTGGCCTAGTACATCCGTAGTCGATGAGTCGAGTGAGTTATTACAATAATAATTCACTGAGCTAGAAGGAGTTCTGACAACTATGACTCATGGCCAGCTCGATATTAGGCCTAGAGGGTCACACACATATGGTAGGCATTGCAATGAGTAGAGGTTCGGATATGAGATATCCACCGGAGCCCCTACCTTATTGGATATCCAATAAGCCCCTGAATTATTAGATCCCATGGACGAGATCCAATAAGAGCCCATGAGAGATTCTTGGATAGAAATCCACTAATCTAAAAGGCTTGGGTAATTAAATGCAGATCCAATACCCACTAAGGGAAGATCCATTAGGGTTTGACAAGGGGCCTCTATAAATAGGAGGGATTCAGAGCCTCATAGGTTAGAGCATTTGCTTGCCTCTCCTATTCTCCCCCCCCTCTCCACCTCAAAGCAGGCTTGGAGTTTTGAGGAGCGTCGTCGCAGCCTAGCTGTGTGGATCACCGCTAGAGAAGAGGACGCTTAACCTCCTTCACTCTCTCCTAGAGATCTGTAAGGAAATAGGGATATACGATCTATTCTATATGCAGTTTGTTTCACGTATTTTTGCGCACCAATCTTCGCATTACGACGAACGTCTCTTTAAGAATATGAGATTTTGTTTTCTTATTCTTCCGTTGTGCATGTGATGTCACCTCTATGATTTCCCAACAGTGGTATCAGAGCCAAGTTATTCGTGCGATAGATTGGTTTTGAACTGCGTGTTGTGTTTTGAAAAAAATTTTGACGTCAAAATTGTTGACGCAAAAGCGAGAAAGGATAGCAACTATTGCTACCCTCGATTTACGTGCATGCAACCGTAGGCAACGCAAAGCCGGCGCATGCACAGGCGCTGCACCTGCAGCAGCCGGCAGGCGGCCTGCATGCAGTAGGTTTGCGACCGACGGGGCTGGCAGCCCGCGAGCGTTGCTTATGGCCACAGCGCCGACAAGGGCAAGCAGCGCCGACAAGCAGGCCGCCTGCGCACGGCAACTGTTGCTGCGTGTAGTCACAACCGCAAGCGGCCAGCCGCCCGTAGGAAGAGCCGTCTGCGGCGTGCAAGCGGTGACATCCGCGGGCGCTGCCTGCGCGCACAGCGCCAGCAGCGGCGCTCGCCCGCGGGCAAGCGTCCAATAGGGGCGGCGGCTGTGGGTGTAGCCCCCGCGGGCAGAACCGCCCGTGGCGGCTCCCAACCATAGGGGAGGCGCCGCCCGTAGGCAAGGGCAATGCCTCGCCCCCCATCGCAAAGGCCGTCGCCGGCAGGGTAGCGGTAGCGGCAGAAGCAAGGGAGAGGGAGAAGGGCATTAGGGTTTTCTGGGCAAAAGATAGTTTTGCCCTTGGGAATTTAAGAAATTTCAGTTTTTATCCTTTGACCAAATTTTGTAAATGCCCCCCAGAATTCAGAAAATTCCCTAGATGTCCTTGATTTCAAAAAAATATTAATTAATTAAAAGGTTTAGTTTATTTTTTTTTTTATTAGTCCTACATGATAATGATTTATACATGTGATGTATGATGTGTGGACGGATGATCATGGTCCGTGTGATGTGTGTACTTGTAATTATTACTATTGGGGCCTATGAGCCTCCATTATATTTCTCATTTATTGTCGAGCCTGCGTGCTCATGATTAAGTTGTAATCACACGAGGAGGCGCAGCAGGAACATGGATGCGATAGCGGGACCCACGAGACGGACGATTGCGATGCATAGAGATGCATCGAGATGTCAACGGAACTAACAAGGACAAGATGGACGATCATAGGGCATAGAGATGCACCATTGCACACATAGATCTTGATGTGAGTGATTAGGCCTACTAGCTCAGGCCTAATCACATTAAGTTGTGGTCCATGATCATCTAGTGTGATTGCTTATACAGAGACAACATGAAAAGATGGATGCTAGATCCATTCTCTTACATGTCCGCAAATTGTTTGAGGAACAGGGAAGGACCCAGCGATATGAGATATCCAAGAGCCTCTTCCGCACTAGGATGACTAAGGGGACACTGGTTCAAAATCATATCCTAAAGATGATTGAGTGGATGGAGAAACTCACAGGTCTAGGAATGGTCCTAGAGGATAACTTATGTGTGGACATTGTGCTTCAATCCCTACCAGATTCCTTTTCACAGTTCATAATGAATATTAATATGAACAAGCTTGAGGTGACTCTCCCAGAGCTCCTCAATATGTTGAGGGAGGCAGAGAGTACTATAGGAAAGAGAAGCCAGTTCTCTACACTGGTGAGACCAGAAAGAAAAGGAAAGCAAAAAAGTCCCTTAAGAAGGGAAAGGGCAAGGGCAGACCAGGAAAGGCAAAGGTTGCTAAGAAAGACCCAACAAAGGACAAAGGCCAGTGCTTCCACTATGGCAAAGATGGGCACTAGAAGAGGAACTGCAAAGAGTACCTTGCAGAAAAGGTGAAACAAAAGCTTGGTGAAGCTTCAGGTACATTCATGATCAATCTCAATTTGTCATACTCTTATGATAACACATGGGTATTGGATATTGATAGTGCTTATCATTGTTAGGATTAAGAGCACTAAGAGGGGGGGGTGAATTAGTGCAGCGGAAAACTTTCGACGATTTAAAATGACGTTCGTATGATAAGAACGATTTCAGTATGAAAGTCGAATCGGAAATTACTTTAACTTAAGATCAAGTAAAGTGCAGTTAAAGTAAAGCTATGGAAGTAGTTGCAGTTAAGATAGAGAACAAAATGTAAATGCAAACCGAGATTTAGAGTGGTTCGGTCAATCTAGACCTACATCCACTTTTGGCTTCCTCATCCGATGAGGTCACCGACGTCCACTAGAGGCCTTCCTTCAATAGGCGAAGGCCAACCACCCTTTTACAGTTTCACTCCTTTTGACGGGCTTAGGAGACAACCCATACAGATTTTTCACTCCTCTCTTGAATGATCAAAACTTCAAAGAAAAGAGGGAGAAGAACTTCTAGCCTTTTACAACACTTTTAAGCTCTCAAAATCTCAGAATAAATGCTAAGTTTCGGTGCCCTTTCATGCATGAAAGGGTGGGGTTTATATAGGCCCCAAACTGATTTGAATTTGGAGCTCAAAAATGTCATTTCCCATGTTTTCGGGGTCCTGGCGATACTACTGCCTGACAGAGCTCGGAGACCGAGCTCGGGCAGTACCACCGCCTGACAGGGGCGGTGCTATCGCCCAGTCTCACTCGAAGACTGAGCCCAGGCGGTGCCACCGCCTAAAAGGGGCGGTGCTACCGCCCAATCTCACTCGGAGATTGAGCCCAAGCGGTGCCACCGCCTAAAAGGGGCGGTGCTACCGCCCAATCTCACTCGGAGATTGAGCCCAAGCGGTGCCACCGCCTAAAAGGGGCGGTGCTACCGCCCAATCTCACTCGGAGATTGAGCCCAAGCGGTGCCACCGCCTAAAAGGGGCGGTGCTACCGCCCAATCTCACTCGGAGATTGAGCCCAAGCGGTGCCACCGCCTAAAAGGGGCGGTGCTACCGCCCAATCTCACTCGGAGATTGAGCCCAAGCGGTGCCACCGCCTAAAAGGGGCGGTGCTACCGCCCAATCTCACTCGGAGATTGAGCCCAAGCGGTGCCACCGCCTAAAAGGGGCGGTGCTACCGCCCAATCTCACTCGGAGATTGAGCCCAAGCGGTGCCACCGCCTAAAAGGGGCGGTGCTACCGCCCAATCTCACTCGGAGATTGAGCCCAAGCGGTGCCACCGCCTAAAAGGGGCGGTGCTACCGCCCAATCTCACTCGGAGATTGAGCCCAAGCGGTGCCACCGCCTAAAAGGGGCGGTGCTACCGCCCAATCTCACTCGGAGATTGAGCCCAAGCGGTGCCACCGCCTAAAAGGGGCGGTGCTACCGCCCAATCTCACTCGGAGATTGAGCCCAAGCGGTGCCACCGCCTAAAAGGGGCGGTGCTACCGCCCAATCTCACTCGGAGATTGAGCCCAAGCGGTGCCACCGCCTAAAAGGGGCGGTGCTACCGCCCAATCTCACTCGGAGATTGAGCCCAAGCGGTGCCACCGCCTAAAAGGGGCGGTGCTACCGCCCAATCTCACTCGGAGATTGAGCCCAAGCGGTGCCACCGCCTAAAAGGGGCGGTGCTACCGCCCAATCTCACTCGGAGATTGAGCCCAAGCGGTGCCACCGCCTAAAAGGGGCGGTGCTACCGCCCAATCTCACTCGGAGATTGAGCCCAAGCGGTGCCACCGCCTAAAAGGGGCGGTGCTACCGCCCAATCTCACTCGGAGATTGAGCCCAAGCGGTATTGAGCCCAAGCGGTGCCACCGCCTGACAAGGGCGGTGCTACTGCCCAGCCTCACTCCAAGACTCGGATGCTAGGCGGTGCCACCGCACCGCCGACGGCCAGGGAATCTGGGTCCGAATGGGCTGATCCATTTGGCCCAATTTGGGTCTATCAAGGGCCCAATTGCCCCAAGATTAAGTTAATGGGATCACCTCCCATTTCTAACTTAATCATTATGCTAACTACAATATTTTTCAAGACATTTACTGCAACTTGCTCCGATGCATCAATCGCTTCTTCCGTCGAGCTTCCGGCGAACTTACGGCGATCATCCGACGAACCCTCAGCGATGCTCCGGCGGACTTCCGGCAAACTCCTGGACTTGCGACGATCCACTTGGCGAGTTCCGATGAGCTTCTTTGGCAAGCTCCTGGACTTCTCGGATTTGTTCCCGCAGAACCTCCGATGACCGTCCGGACTTCCGTCGAACTCTCGAACCCCTAACGTGATCATAGTCATGACTTCGGCGCAACTCCTATTGCATGTCTTACTTTCATCGTAGTTAATCCTGCACACTTATCTTAACATATGGATTAGATAACAATTGACAATTGACTTCATCATGAAAATCCGAGATTCAACAATCTCCCCCTTTTTGATGATGATAATCAATTGATAACGGAGTTAACTTTAACTCCCCCTATCTATATGCCATACTCAAGATAAGTCATTCTTGAATTCAAAGCCTTTGAATTCAAGAGACATATTGATAAGTTAAGATTGTTTAACCTTATCAATACATTCATCATGATTCCTATCATGATGTATCTCTCTGAAAATGATGTCAAGGCTTGACATCCTTTTTTAAGTTTTACATTTTAAATGTGAATGATAGTAATGGTAGCAATTCATCATATGGTAAGATATCAACATGTGAAATTACGATGCAAGTTCTTGATATCTTAACATAATGCAAATATTTCAAGTGTTTAGCAATCATAGCATTTCTATCAGCAATTTACCATATATTATATTTCGATGCAAACTTTTTTAACATAATTCAAATTCAAATATGGCACTCATAGCATCAATTCATATATTTCTCCCCCTTTGTCATCAACAAAAAGGAGAACAATATAAGCAAATTTTAAACACAAGTGAGTGATAGGTAATTTTTCAACAATGAGTGATAGGATACATCTCAAGGAAAGATTAAATCACGCTTCATTTTTACAAGGATCAAGATATGTATGTGAATCAATATCCTTGCAAGTAAAAAATCTTCCCCTTTTTTTTTTTCAAGAAGGAAATTATAAGAAGGAATCATTTTATCAAATTCATTTCTCGAAAATATTTTTCACATTATAAGCCTATGAAAGATGCATTTGCTCATTGATTCCACATGTCAAAAATCAATGAATCAAACTCGATATGACATATGCTTATGAGAGCTACATTAAGTTCGAAAGAGAATAAGGTATCAAGAAAATCCGAAAATAAAATTTAACACTTTCATGCATTCGGACAAGGTTTTGCTATAGATTTTCCAATGCAATCATGAAGATAAAACATTCTCATTATCATGAAAATTTTTATATCCAAAATACATAATTTCCAACATATTATTAAGGCATGTAATCATGTAAAATCATCATAGCAATTGAGTGATTTGATTATTGAATCAAGAAAGTCCAAAAAATAGATTTAATGAGTTCAAGCATTCGGACACATTAACATTCCTAATTCCCTTCTAATGAAATTAAATTGTTCTTCACTTAAAGGCTTTATAAAAATATCAGCTAGTTGATGTTTAGTATCAATGAACTCTATAACTATATCATGATTAGTGACATGATCTCGTATAAAGTGATGTCTAATATCAATATGTTTTGTTCTTGAGTGTTGAATGCGATTCTTTGTTAAACATATAGCACTTGTGTTATCACATTTAATGGGAATATTTTTAAGATGAACTTTATAATCTTCTAAGGTGTTTTTCATCCACACAACTTGTGCATAGCATGCACTAGCTGCTATATACTCAGCTTCAGTTGTTGATAGTGCAACCGAGTTTTGTTTCTTAGATGACCAGGAAACAAGAGCATGTCCCAAAAGTTGACATGTTCCTGATGTACTTTTTCTATCTAATCTACATCCAGCAAAATCTACATCAGCATAAGCAATTAACTCAAACTTCTCGGTTTTCGGATACCATAATCTTAGATTTGTGGTACCTTTAAGATATCTAAGTATTCTTTTAACCGCTTTGTGATGAGATATCTTAGGGTTCGATTGAAACCTAGCACAAAGTCCTACACTGAACATGATATCTGGTCTAGTTGCAGTGAGGTAAAGTAAACTTCCTATCATACCCCTATAAGTTTTTTGATCGAAGCTTTCTCCACTTTCATCAACTTCTAACTTAGTGGATGTGCTCATAGGAGTGTTAATAGCTTTTGAGCTTTCCATATTAAATCTCTTTAGCAAGTCTAAAGCATATTTAGTTTGACTAATAAAGATGCCATTTCTTAGTTGCTTAATTTATAAACCTAAGAAAAAGGTTAATTCTCCCATCAAACTCATTTCAAATTCTAGACTCATGGTTTTAGCAAAGGATTCACAAAGAGATTCGTTTGTAGAACCAAAGATAATATCATCAACATAAATCTGAACAATGAGAAAATTATTTTCAAAATTCTTGATAAATAATGTAGTATCAACCTTGCCTTTTGTAAAATTATTTTTCATAAGAAAAGAACTAAGTCTCTCATATCAAGCCCTTGGGGCTTGTTTTAAACCATAGAGAGCTTTAGTTAATTTAAACACATGATTAGTGAGGCTATTATTTTCAAATCCGGGAGGTTGTTCAACATAAACTTCTTCGGAAATAAAGCCATTAAGAAAAGCGCTTTTAACATCCATTTGAAATAACTTAAAATTATTATTACTAGCATAGGCAAGGAGCATCCTTATGGCTTCTAATCTAGCCACAGGAGCAAAGGTTTCTTCGTAATCGATACCTTCTTCTTGGTTGAAACCTTTGGCTACTAATCTAGCCTTGTTTCTAACCACGATACCATATTCATCTTGCTTGTTTCTAAAGACCCATTTAGTACCAATAGCTAAATGGTCATTTGGCCTAGGAACAAGCTTCCACACCTCATTTCTCTCAAATTGATTTAACTCATCTTGCATTGCGATAATCCATGAATCATCTTTCATGGCTTCGTCAATACATTTAGGTTTAATTTGGGAGAGAAAAGCGGCGTTGGCACAAAATTCTTTAAGAGAAGAACGTGTTTGAACCCCCTTAGATGTGTCTCCTAGAATTAGCTCCTTAGGATGAGCATCTACATATTTCCAATCCTTGGGTAAGGATATTTCGGAAGTGGATACATCCAAGTTGCTAGTTGGAGAAGGGGTTTCATTTAAATTCAAAGAATCAAAATTAACATCATCATCAAAATCATTTTTCTTGATTTCAGAAATCTCATTGAAAACAACATGAATAAATTCTTCTATAATTAAGGTTCTTTTATTGAATATACGAAAAGCTTTAGAAACCGAAGAATAACCAAGGAAAATTCCTTCATCGGATTTAGCATCAAATTTTCCTAAGGCATCTTTTTCATTTAAGATAAAACACTTGCACCCAAAAACTTTAAAATATGAAACATTGGGTTTTTTGTTGTTCCACAACTCATAGGGAGTTTTGGTGAGTAAGGGTCTTACTAGAACTCTATTCAAAATATAGCATGCAGTGTTTACGGCTTCGGCCCAAAGATATTTGGGTAGGCTATGTTCATTCAACATGGTTCTTGTCATTTCTTATAAATTTCTATTTTTTCTTTCTACTACTCCATTTTGTTGAGGATTTCTTGGAGTAGAGAAGTTATGATTGTATCCATTAAATTCACAAAATTCTTGAAAATCACGGTTTTGAAATTCATCACCATGATCACTTCTAATTGATGCAATCATAGAACCCTTTTCATTTTGGACAAGTTTGCAAAACTTGGTAAAATATCTAAAGCATTCAATTTTGTGTTTTAAGAAATAAGTCCATGTGTATCTACTATAGTCATCTACAATGACGAAGGCGTATTTGCTATCTCCTAGACTTGATGTAGAGATAGGTCCAAACAAGTCCATATGGATCAATTGTAAGGGCCTAGAGGTGCTTATTTGATTCTTAAATTTGAAACTACTCTTAATTTGTTTTCCTAATTGACAAGCATCACACACATTATCTTTGATGAACTTGATATGAGGAATTCCTCTTACAAGTTCTTTGGATGATATTTGAGTGATTAGTTTCATGCTAGCATGACCTAATCTCCTATGCCAAAGCCAAGCATTCTCATTCAAAACCGAGAAATGCTTTTCATTGCAAAGATCATTGATGTCAATGGTGTATACGTTATTTTGTTTTAATGCAATCATAGGTGTGTTTTTGTGTGGTTTTTCAACGATGCAAGCATTAGATTCGAATTTGACAATATATCCTTTATCACACAATTGACTAATGCTCAAGAGGTTATGTTTTAAACCATCAACTAACAAAACATCTTCAATAAAGAAGTTGGATTTGTTACCTATGGTTCCTTTACCAATGATTTTACCCTTGTTGTTATCTCCGAAGGTGACATAGCCTTCGTCTATGCTAGTGAGTTTAGAGAATTGAGATGGATCTCCGGTCATATGCCTTGAGCATCCACTATCAAGGTACCATCTCTTGCTCCTAGCTTGTGATGATGTATGTTTCTACAAGAAAGGATGATTTTTAGGTACCCATTTACTTTTGGGTGCCTCAAACACTAATCTAAATTGTTTATCATGTTACATAGAGTTTATCGTGGTTCCTTTAGGAACCCAAATCAATTTGTTTGGACTAACTTTCTTGAATGGACAATGATAAGTTCTATGTCCATGTTTGCAACAAAAGTTGTATTTGCTTTGGTGCCGAACATATAAGATAGGGCCTTTAATGAAGGTGGTTGGATTTTGGTGAGGACTTCTCACAAATCCGATTCCACTTCTTTTAGGAACATGACCCTTATTTGTAAGGATCATATTCAAAGACTTGCTACCAACCTTGAATTTCTTCAAGGTGTCCTTAAGTAGCAAGTTCTCCTTTTGGAGAGTTTCTAGATCATGACATTTTTTACATGGAGCTAAACTATCATGATATTCAATTTCTAATTTGTCGAAATTACAAGTAAGACTATCATGCTCCTTTTTTAGCAATTTATATTTTCTACTAATAGTTTTGCATTCATCAAATAAGTCATGGAAGGCATTTAGTAATTCATCAAATGATAAATCTGCATCAATTAAATTTGTTACCTCATCTCCGATGGCCATTAGGGCGTAATGAGCAACTTGCTCGGTGTTGGACTCCTCTTCTTCGGACGCGCTCGAGTCATCCCACGTTGCTTTGAGCGCCTTCTTCTTTGGTGTTCTCTTCTTGGCTTGGGGACAATCACTTTTGTAGTGTCCCGGCTTCTTGCATTCATAGCAAATAACTTGGTCCTTTTTGGGTTCAAATTTATTTTTTGAGTCATTTTTAAACTTGTTTCTTTTAATGAATTTTTTGAATTTCCTTGTTAGAAGTGCCAAGTCATCGTCACAGTCTTCATCACTTGAGTTTTCTCTCAAGTGGTCTTCGAAAGTTCTAAGTGTCTTATCCTTCCTGTTCTTTGGAAGGATCTCTTCTTGCTCTTCATGAGCTTTGCAAGTCATTTCGTAGGTCATTAATGACCCGATTAATTCTTCAAGAGGGAAGTTGTTTAGATCTTTAGCCTCTTGAATAGCAGTGACTTTAGGGTCCCAACTCTTAGGAAGGGATCTTAGAATCTTATTTACGAGCTCAAAATCCGAAAAACTTTTGCCGAGTCCTTTTAGGCCATTGACGACATCCGTGAAACGGGTGTACATATCGCCAATAGTCTCACTCAGTTTCATTCGGAAAAGTTCAAAAGAATGTATCAAAAGATTGATTTTTGACTCTTTCACTCTACTTGTGCCTTCATGAGTCACTTCGAGTGTATGCCAAATATCAAATGCGGTTTCACAAACCGAAACACGATTGAACTCATTTTTATCAAGCGCACAAAATAAGGCATTCATAGCCTTTGCATTAAGAGCGAAAGTCTTCTTCTCCAATTCATTCCAATCGATCATTGGAAGAGAAGACATCGAAAATCCATTTTCGACAAGATTCCAAAGTTCAAAATCCATTGAAATAAGAAAGATCCTCATTCGGGTCTTCCAATAGGTGTAGTCCGTCCCATTGAACATGGGTGGACGTGTAATAGAGTGGCCCTCTTGATTTCCGACGTATGCCATCTCTCTTGGGTTTTAATCCGATTGAGAGTTAACCCCGCTCTGATACCAATTGTTAGGATCAAGAGCACTAAGAGGGGGGGTGAATTAGTGCAGCGGAAAACTTTCGACGATTTAAAACGACGTTCGTATGATAAGAACGATTTCAATATGAAAGTCGAATCGAAAATTGCTTTAACTTAAGATCAAGTAAAGTGCAGTTAAAGTAAAGCTATGGAAGTAGTTGCAGTTAAGATAAAGAACAAAATGTAAATACAAACTGAGATTTAGAGTGGTTCGGTCAATCTTGACCTACATCCACTTTTGGCTTCCTCGTCCGATGAGGTCACCGACGTCCACTAGAGGCCTTCCTTCAATAGGCGAAGGCCAACCACCCTTTTACAGTTTCACTCCTTTTGACGGGATTAGGAGACAACCCTTACAGATTTTTCACTCCTCTCTTGAATGATCAAAACTTCAAAGAAAAGAGGGAGAAGAACTTCTAGCCTTTTACAACACTTTTAAGCTCTCAAAATCTCAGAATAAATGCTAAGTTTCGGTGCCCTTTCATGCATGAAAGGGTGGGGTTTATATAGGCCCCAAACTGATTTGAATTTAGAGCTCAAAAATGTCATTTCCCATGTTTTCGAGGTCCTGGCGGTACTACCGCCTAACAGAGCTCGGAGACCGAGCTCGAGCGGTACCACCGCCTGACAGGGGCGGTGCTACCGCCCAATCTCACTCGAAGACTGAGTCCAGGCAATGCCACCGCCTGACAAGGGCGGTGCTACCGCCCAGCCTCACTCCGAGACTCGGCTGCTAGGCGATGCCACCGCCAGCCAAGGAATCTAGGTCCGAATGGGCTGATCCATTCGGCCCAATTTGGGTCTATCAAGGGCCCAATTGCCCCAAGATTAAGTTAATGGGATCACCTCCCATTTCTAACTTAATCATTATACTAACTACAATATTTTTCAAGACATTTACTGCAACTTGCTCCGGTGCGTCAATCGCTTCTTCCGTCGAGCTTCCGGCGAACTTCCATCGATCATCCGACGAACCCTCGGCGATGCTCCGGCGGACTTCCGGCAAACTCCTGGACTTGCGACGATCCACTTGGCGAGTTCCGATGAGCTTCTTTGGCAAGCTCTTGGACTTCTCGGATTTGTTCCCGCAGAACCTCCGATGACCGTCCGGACTTCCGTCGAACTCTCGAACCCCTAACGTGATCATAGTCTTGACTTCGGCGCAACTACTGTTGCATGTCTTACTTTCATCATAGTTAATCCTGCACACTTATCTTAACATATGGATTAGATAACAAATGACAATTGACTTCATCATCAAAATCCGAGATTCAACAATCATATATGTGTTAAATCTCGCATTTTGATGATGAAGTCAATTGTCATGTTTTATCTAATCCATATGTTGAGATAAGTATGCAGGATTAACTATGAAAGCTTGAAGACATAAAGTGAGTCTACCGGAATCAAGTTCGATGGGTGTTTGAGAGTCTGAAGATTCGTCGGAGATGCTGTCGGAACCAATCGAGAAGAAATCGGGGACTTATCGGAGTTTTCAAAAGTCCGCCGAAGAGATCATCGGAGGTTCACAGAGATCATCGAGAAGGCTCGGCTACTCGCTGATTTCGCCACAAGATCGAGAGCCAACTGGGAATCCGTCGGAAGAAATCCAAGGGCGTATCGGAAGTCCGCCGAAAGATCGTCAGAAAGCTCACCGGAACAAGACTTGAAGTTCGCTAGTTAAAAACTTGCTTAGGATTATGTTTTTAGTTACGTAGTTTGCATGTAATTAAGGTTAGGATTAAGAAATAATCCTATATCTTGATTAGGGGCCAACTGGGCGCAAAATGAAACCTGGTTTGGGCCGGACTTAAAGCCCAACCAGTGAGCAGTAAGGTCGGGCGGTGGAACCGCCATATTGGGCGGTGGCACCGCCCAGCACCCGAGCCAAGCGGTGGCACCGCCCAACACTCGAAGAGCTAGGCGGTGGCACCGCCCAGCACCCGAAGAGCTAGGCGGTGGCACCGCCCAGTACACTATCAGTGTTAGAACTGACAAGCGGTGGCACCGCTAGCTTCGGGAACCAAAGAGAATTCAAACTTTGGAGCCCAAATTTGAATCCTTTTGAGGCCTATAAATACCCCTCAATTCTCAGCAGAGATTACAACTTTTGAGAAGCAATAGAGTAAAAAAAAAGTCTTAGCAAAGCCTTAGCAAGTCTTACTTTCAAATTGCTTGAGTGTTCACTTCCCTTTCTTTCTTGCTGAAATCTTGTAAGAGTGTGAACTACTTCTAAAGGTTGTAAGAGGGGTGTTTGTCCTTCCCCTTCTAAGTGATTTGCTAGTAGAAGTTGGGGGCCTCATCGAAGAAGGCTTCGCAAGTGGATGTAGGTCATTTTGACCGAACCACTTTAAATCTGCGTGTTCCTTGAATGTGTGAGTTGTTATTTTTCTGCAATCATTATCTATATAGAAGCAAGATTTTGTTCTTTACTTTACTCTAGTTACTATCGAACGAAATCTCCTCGCATTTTACGGAATCAGTTTCAAACTTACTAGTTTTAATCCGCTACACTAATTCAACCCCCCCCCCCCCCCCTCTTAGTGCCACTCCGATCCTAACAATTGGTATCAGAGCAAGGCTCACTCTCATATTTGGTTTAATACCCAAGAGAGATGGCTTACTCCGACATGCATGAGGGACATTCTATTACACGTCCTCCTATGTTTAATGGGTCAGATTACACGTATTGGAAGACACGTATAAGAATCTTCCTCATTTCCATGGATTTCGAGCTTTGGACTATTGTTGAAAATGGATTTCAAAAATCTTCTCTTCCGATAAGCGAATGGAATGAATCGGAGAAGAAGGTTTTTGCTTTAAACGCAAAGGCTATGAATGCCTTGTTTTATGCACTAGACAAAAATGAATTTAATCGCGTTTCAATTTGTGATTCTGCTTTTGATATTAGGAGAACTCTTGAGGTCACTCATGAAGGCACTAGCCGAGTGAAAGAGTCCAAAATCAACATTCTTGTGCACTCTTACGAACTTTTCCGAATGAAACCAAGTGAGTCCATCGGAGACATGTACACCCGTTTCACAGATGTCATCAATGGACTCAAAGCTCTTGGTAAAGATTTTTCTAACTTTGAACTAGTAACTAAAATCTTAAGATCCCTTCCTAAAAGTTGGGATCCAAAAGTTACTGTCATTCAAGAGGCCAAGGACCTTAAAACATTCCCTCTTGAAGAACTTATTGGGTCTCTAATGACCTACGAAATGACATGTCAAGCTCATGATGAGCTCGAGAACCCCCTTCCAAAGAATAGGAAGGATATGGCACTCAAATCACAAGAAGACCACTTGAAAGGAACATCAAGTGATGAGGACAGTGACAATGACATTACACTTTTGACTCAAAAATTTTAAAATTTTATATGAAAGAACAAATTTAAAAATAACACCAAAAACAAACTTGAACATAAAAAAGACCAAGTGATATGCTATGAATGCAAGAAGCCGGGGCATTTCAAAAATGAATGTCCCCAAGCCAAAAAGAGAACATCAAAGAAAAAGGCGCTCAAAGCAACGTGGGATGATTCAAGAGCATCCGAAGAAGAGGAGTCCAACACCGAGCAAGTTGCTCATTACGCCCTAATGGCCATCGGAGAGGAGGTAACGAATTTAATTGATGCAGATTTATCTTATCATGAATTATTAAATGCCTTCCATGAGTTATTTGATGAATGTAAAACAATTAGTAGAAAATATAAATTATTAAAAAAGGAGCATGATAGTCTTACTTGTAATTTTGATAAATTAAAAACTGAATATCATGATAGTTTAGCTCCATGCATAAAATGCCATGATCTAGAAACTCTCCAAAAGGAGAACTTGCTACTTAAGGACACCTTGAAAAAATTCGAGGTCGGTAGCAAGTCTTTGAACATGATCCTTACAAATAAGGGTCACATTCCTAAAAGAAGTGGAATCGGATTTGTGAGAAGTTCTCACCAAAATCCAACCACCTTCATTAAAGGTCCTATCTTACATGTTCAACACCAAAGCAATTGCAACTTTTGTTGCAAATATGGACATAAAACTTATCAATGTTCATTCAAGAAAATTAGTCCGAACAAATTGATTTGGGTTCCTAAAGGAACCATGATCAAGTCTATGCAACATGATAAACAAGTTAGATCAGTTTTTGAGGCACCCAAAAGTAAATGGGTACCTAAAAATAATCCCTTCTTGTAGAAACATACACCATCACAAGCTAGGAGCAAGAGATGGTACCTTGATAGTGGATGCTCAAGGCATATGACCGGAGATCCATCCCAATTCTCTAAGCTCACTAGCATAGTCGAAGGCTATGTCACCTTCGGAGACAACAACAAAGGCAAAATCATTGGCAAGGGAACCATAGGTAACAAATTAAACTTTTCTATTGATAATGTATTACTAGTTGATGGATTAAAACATAATCTCTTGAGTATTAGTCAATTATGCGATAAAGGTTATATCGTTAGATTTGAATCAAATATGTGTATTATTGAAAAACCAAACAATAACATGACTATGATTGCATTAAAATAAAATAATGTCTACACCATCAATCTTGATGAACTAGGTAATGAAATGTGCTTCTCCGCTTTAAAAGATGATGCTTGGCTTTGGCATAGGAGATTAGGCCATGTAAGCATGAAACTAATATCTAAGATCTCATCTAGAGAATTAGTATGAGGGATTCCAAATATGAAGTTTGTTAAGGACAAAGTATACGATGCGTGTCAACTAGGTAAACAAATAAAAACTAGTTTCAAACTAAAAAATCAAATTAGCACCACTAGACCATTACAATTGATCCATTTGGACTTATTTGGACCAATTGACACGACAAGTTTAAGAGGAAGCAAATACGCTTTTGTAATTGTAGATGACTATACTAGATACACTTGGACCTATTTCTTGGCTCACAAAAGTGATTGTTTTAAATGTTTCTCTAAATTTTGTAAACTCACTCAAAAGGAAAAAGGTTTCATGATTTCATTAATTCGGAGTGATCACGGTGGCGAATTTCAAAACCGCGATTTCTAAAATTTTTGTGAAGTTAACGGATATAACCACAACTTCTCTACTCCAAGAAACCCTCAACAAAATGGAGTAGTAGAAAGAAAAAATAGAAATCTACAAGAAATGGCAAGAACTATGTTGAATGAACATAGTCTACCCAAGTATTTTTGGGTCGAAGCCATGAATACGGCTTGCTACATCATGAATAGGGTTCTAATAAGACCATCTCTATTAAAAACTCCCTATGAATTATGGAATAACAAAACACCAAATGTTTCTTATTTTAAAGTTTTCGGTTGCAAATGCTTTATTTTAAATGAAAAGGATGCCTTAGGAAAATTTGATGCTAAATACGATGAAGGCATCTTTCTTGGTTACTCTTCAATTTCTAAGGCTTTTCGTGTTTTTAATAAAAGAACCTTAGTTATAGAAGAGTCTATTCATGTAATTTTTAATGAAATTTCTGAGTTAAAGAAAAATGATTTTGATGATGATATTGGTTTTTAAAATTTTGATTTAAAGGAACCCCCTCCTCAAAATAGCAACTCGGATGCATCTTCCTCCAAAATCTCCTTACCCAAGGAATGGAAGTATGTAGATGCTCATCCAAAAGAGAAAATTATAGGAGATACATCACAAGGGGTTCAAACTCGTTCTTCTTTCATGAATTTTTGTACTAATACTGCCTTTCTCTCTCAAATCGAACTTTAATGCATTGATGAGACCTTGAAAGATGATTATTGGGTCATTGCAATGCAAGAGGAATTGAATCAATTTAAGAGGAATGAGGTATGGAAGCTTGTACCTAGACCTAGTGACCATTTAGTCATTAGTACTAAATGGGTCTTTAGAAACAAGCAAGACGAATGTGGTATCGTGGTTAGAAACAAGGCTAGATTAGTGGCCAAAGGTTTCAACCAAGAAGAAGGTATCGACTACGAAGAAATCTTCGCTCCTATGGCAAGATTAGAAGCCATTAGGATGCTCCTTGCCTATGCTAGTAGTAATAATTTTAAACTATTTCAAATGGACATCAAAAGTGCCTTCTTGAATGGTTTTATTTCGGAAGAAGTATATGTCGAACAACCTCCTGGATTTGAAAATTCTCTTCTTCCTAATCATGTATTCAAATTGACTAAGGCTCTCTATGGTTTGAAACAAGCTCCTAGAGCTTGGTACGAAAGGCTTAGTTCCTTTCTTATTTTAAATAATTTTACCAAAGGCAAAGTTGATACTACATTGTTTATCAAACACTTTGAAAACAATTTTCTTATTGTGCAAATTTATGTTGATGATATTATTTTTGGTTCTTCGGATGAATCACTATGTGAATCATTTGCCAAATGTATGAGTCATGGATTTGAAATGAGTTTAATGGGTGAATTAATATTCTTTTTAGGATTGCAAATCAAACAACTTAGTGACGGTATATTTCTTAACCAATCTAAATATACATTAGAATTGTTAAAACGATTTAACATGGATAATTCAAAAGCAATAAACACCCCTATGAGTACTTCGACTAAGTTAGATATGGATGAAAACAACGAAAATTTCGATCAAAAAATGTATATGGGAATGATAGGTAGTCTACTCTACCTCACCGTGACTAGACCGGATATTATGTTTAGTGTGGGACTTTGCGCTAGGTTTCAATCTAATCCTAAATTATCTCATCTCAAGAGTGTTAAAAGAATATTTAGATATCTTAGAGGAACTCCAAATTTAGGACTTTGGTATCCGAAATCAGAAAATTTTGATTTAATAGCTTATGCAGATGCCGATTTTGGCGGATGCAGGATAGATAGAAAAAAGTACATCCGAAACATGCCAATTTTTAGGACATGCACTTGTTTCTTGGACTTCCAAGAAACAAAATTCAGTTGCACTATCTACGGTAGAAGCCGAATACATCGCTGCAAGTGCATTCTGTGCACAAATTGTTTGGATGAAAAATACATTAGAAGACTATGGAATTCACTTGAAAAATATTCCCATAAAATGTGATAATACAAGTGCCATATGTCTTACCAAAAATCCAATTCAGCACTCTAGAACTAAGCATATCGACATTAGGCATCATTTCATACGCGATCATCTCCTTAACAATAATGTTGTTCTAGAATTCATTGACACAAAGCATCAATTGGCAGACATCTTTACAAAAACCTTAAATGAAGACCAATTTGAATTCATTAGAAGGGAACTAGGCATGTTAAATTGTCCCTAAGAATGTACTTTCCGAAAAGTTTTTCATCCTCTTTCCGTTCCTTGGTGGATTTGATCCTTCTCTTTCAATTCCAAAAGAAATGTTTATCCTAACATCTCTGAAAAATAAAAAAATAAAAAAAGGGGGGAAGGAATGAAAATTTCTTCCGCGGCATGCCAGCTGTGGCACCGCCAGAACCAGCGGTAGCACCGCTTGAGCGTTCGGTCGCTAGGCGGTGGCACCGCTCGGTTTGGCGATGGCACCGCCCGAGAGCCCCTATATAAATCTAAAGGTTAGGGCCAGTGGTGACACCGCCCCCAACCCGTGAGAACTTGCATCAACCCTCCCCCAACCTCTCTAAAGCCTCATTCCAACATTTAGAAGCCTTGGAAAGGGATTCTTGTTGGTCCAAGTTCTCCATCAATCAAGAAATAGATGTCCTGTATCAGCACTATGCATTTCCTCCTAAAGATTAATCGATGTATCTTTTATCTTGACATGCGATCTTTGTCATCTTCTTTCCTTGAATGATGTTGAACCTTCTTTTGCAATGTATTTTGAATGAATTCTCTCTAAAGCCTCATTCCAACATTTAGAAGCCTTGGAAAGGGATTCTTGTTGGTCCAAGTTCTCCATCAATCAAGAAATAGATGTCCTGTATCAGCACTATGCATTTCCTCCTAAAGATTAATCGATGTATCTTTTATCTTGACATGCGATCTTTGTCATCTTCTTTCCTTGAATGATGTTGAACCTTCTTTTGCGATGTATTTTGAATGAAAGATAAAGTTTTAAATTCTGGATTATTTTTTTAACTAAATTCATTAGAAGGGAACTAGGCATGTTAAATTGTCCCTAAGAATGTACTTTCCGAAAAGTTTTTCATCCTCTTTCCGTTCCTTGGTGGATTTGATCCTTCTCTTTCAATTCCAAAAGAAATGTTTATCCTAACATCTCTGAAAAATAAAAAAATAAAAAAAGGGGGGAAGGAATGAAAATTTCTTCCGCGGCATGCCAGCTGTGGCACCGCCAGAACCAGCGGTAGCACCGCTTGAGCGTTCGGTCGCTTGAAAATGGTTGTCAAGTCTTGACATCATTTTCAGAAAGATACATCATGATAGGAATCATGATGGGAGTATTGATAAGGTTTAACTTATCAATATGTCTCTTGAATTCAAAGGCCTTGAATTCAAGAATGACTTATCTCAAGTATGGCATATAGATAAGGGGAGTTAAGGTTAACTCCGTTATCAATTGATTGTCATCATCAAAAAGGGGGAGATTGTTGAATCTCGGATTTTGATGATGAAGTCAATTGTCATGTTTTATCTAATCCATATGTTGAGATAAGTATGCAGGATTAACTACGAAAGCTTGAAGACATAAAGCGAGTCTACCGGAATCAAGTTCGATGGGTGTTTGAGAGTCCGAAGATTCGTCGGAGATGCTGTCGGAACCAATCGTGAAGAAATCGGGGACTTGTCGGAGTTTTCGGAAGTCCGCCGAAGAGATCATCGGATGTTCGCAGAGATCACCGAGAAGGCTCGGCTACTCGCTGATTTCGCCACAAGATCGGGAGCCAGCTGGGAGTCCATCGGAAGAAATCCAAGGGCGTATCAAAAGTCCGCCGGAAGATCGCCGGAAAGCTCGTCGGAACAAGACTTGAAGTTTGCCGGTTAAAAACTTGCTTAGGATTATGTTTTTAGTTACGTAGTTTGCATGTAATTAAGGTTAGGATTAAGAAATAATCCTATATCTTGATTAGGGGCCAATTGGGCCCAAAATGAAACCTGGTTTGGGCCGGACTTAAAGCCCAACCAATGACCAGTAAGGTCGGGCGATGGAACCACCATACTAGGCGGTGGCAGGTCTGGGTGGTGGCACCGCTGGTCTGGGCGGTGGCACCGCTAGCTTCGGGAACCGAAGAGAACTCAAATTTTGGAGCCCAAATTTGAATCCTCTTGAGGCCTATAAATACCCCTCAATTCTCAACAGAGATTACAACTTTTGAGAAGCAATAGAGTAAAAAAAATGTCTTAGCAAAGCCTTAGCAAGTCTTACTTTCAAATTACTTGAGTGTTCACCTCCCTTTCTTTCTTGCTGAAATCTTGTAAGAGTGTGAACCACTTGTAAAGGTTGTAAGAGGGGTGTTTGTCCTTCCCCTTCAAAGTGATTTGCTAGTAGAAGTTGAGGGCCTCATCGAAGAAGGCTTCACAAGTGGATGTAGGTCATTTTGACCAAACCACTTTAAATCTGCGTGTTCCTTGAATATGTGAGTTGTTATTTTTCTGCAATCATTATCTACATAGAAGCAAGTTTTTGTTCTTCACTTTACTCTAGTTACTATCGAACAAAATCTCCTCGTATTTTACAGAATCAGTTTCAAACCTACTAGTTTTAATCCGCTACACTAATTCACCCCCCCCCCTCTTAGTGCCGCTCCGATCCTAACAATATGTAATTCGTTGTAGGTTCTGGCAAGGCCTAGGAGACTAGAGAGAGGCGAGATGAACCTCAAGATGGGCAATGGAGCAAAAGTTGCTATAGTAGCCATTGGCGAGGTCGCCCTACATCTGCTTGATGGAGCTTTTATTGCATTAGATGCATGTTATTTTGTTCCTTCTATTATCAAAAACATTATCTCTATTTCATGTTTGATAGTTAATAGATATAAATTAGTTTTTGAGAACAATGGTTGTTCGATATTATTAGATGATGAGATCATCACGAAAGGAACATTGCATAATGGTTTATTTATTGCTAGACACTACTCCACATATGTTGAATATAAGTGTGTCCAAGAGGAAACGAGATGAGATGAACAGTGCATACCTATGACATTGTAAGCTAGGTCACATCTATGAAGAAAGGATTCAAAAGTTGCTAAATGATGAATATCTAGATTCATTCAACTATGATTCATATGCAACTTACGAGCCTTGCCTTCATGGAAAACTGACCAACTCTCCATTTAGTGGAACTAGAGAGAGAGCCACTGAGCTATTGGAACTCATACGTAGTGATGTATGTGGACCTATGTCAACTCATGTCATTGGTGGTTACTCCTACTTCATTACCTTTACTGATGATTTCTCAATGTATGGATATGTGTACTTAATGAAGTACAAATCCGAGGCCTTTGAGAAATTCAGAGAGTATAAGAATGAGGTGGAGAACTAGACTGAAAAAAATATCAATACTCTTCGATCAGATCAAGGAGGTGAGGACTTAGGTACAGAGTTTACTCAGTTCCTCAAGGACCATGGGATATTATCCCAATGGACACCTCCTTATACACCTCAGCTCAATGGTGTGTCTGAAAGGAGAAATCGTATGCTGTTAGACATGGTAAGGTCCATGATGAGTTTCGCTGACCTACCCATCTCATTCTGGGGATATGCCCAAGAGACCGCAGCTTACCTTCTGAATAGAGTTCCACTTAAGTCGGTAGTGTCTACACCATATTGTTGAATCTTGGATTTTGTTGATGAAACTAATTGATTGCGTTTAGATGTTTAACTGTATTTTAGGTGATGCAAGTCTACTCGATCAGGATTAGACAGTTGACGCAGGAGGAATTGACGTTGCGCCGGAAGAGATCACGTCAGGATATTGGATGGCAGAACGCTTCGGACGTCGGGCATCGGGCCAAGGAGAGCGGAATTGCACCAAGGATATCAGGATTGCGGAGGTCAATCATCGATTGGGAAACAAGCCGCAAGAGAGGATGATGCGCCGAAGAATCGGACGAAGCACCAACCAATGACGTGCCGGGCAACAGAATGTCAATTCGCATTGTAATAATTGTCTAGATCGGAGTAGATTTTTGGCTTGTGTGTGCAGGATTAACTATGATAATGATGAAGACATAAAGCAAAACAAAGTGCCAGAGTCAAGCGCAAAGGATTCGTTGGGAGTTCGAGAGTCCGATGGAAGTCCAAAGGTTCATTAGGAATGCTGTCGGAACTAGCCGAGAATAAGTAGGGAGCTTGCCGAAGGGTTTTCGGAAGCTTGCCGGAAGGTACGTCGGAAGTTCGCAGAGCTTGCCGAGAAAAATCGTAGCTTGCCGAAGAAGCTCGTTGGAACTCGCCAAGATCAAATTGTGAAGTCTAGGAGCTTGTCGGGACTCCGTAGAATGGTTTCCGAGAGTTTATCGGATGACCGCCGGAAGTTTGCCAAAAGAAGTCTTGACTTGTGGACTTTGTAATAGCTTAGGAAATGTCTTTAAATTCGTAGTTAGCATGTTAGTTAGGGTTAGGATTAGGTGTTAATCTTATAACCCAAGTAGGGGTCGATTAGGCCCGAGTTCGGACTGGTTTGGGCCAAGTTTGGAGCCCAACCAGTGAGCTGAAATAGTGTAGGCGGTGGCACCACCAAACTAGGCGATGGCACTGCCCACAACCCGAACGGTTGGGCGGTGGAATCGCTGGATTGGGCGGTGGCACCGCCTAGAGATTAAAGTATCAAGCGGTGGTACCGCCGGACTAGGCGATGGTATCACCGGACTGGGTAGTGGCACCGCCCAGTACACTGTCAGTGTCAAAACTGATAGGCGGTGGCACCGCCACTGACAAGCGGTGGCACCACTAGCTTCGAGAACCGAAGAGAATTCAAATTTTGGAGCCCACATTTGAATCCTCTTGAGGCCTATAAATACCCCTCAATTCTCAGCAGAGATTACAACTTTTGATAAGCAATAGATTGAGATAAAAGCCTTAGCAAATTCTTTAGCAAGTCTTGTTTTCAATTGCTTGAGTGTTCACCTCCTTCTTTCTCGTTGAAAATTTATAAGAGTATGAACCACTTGTAAAAGGTTGCAAGAGGGGTATTTGTCCTTCCCCTTCAAAGTGATTTGCTAGTGGAAGTTGGGAGCCTCATCGAGGAAGGCTTCACAAGTGGATGTAGGTCATTTGACCGAACCACTATAAAATTGGCGTGTTCTCTGGTTTGCATTTACTTATTGTTATTTACCTTACTTCAAACCTTCATACATGCTTTACTTCCTTATTACTTTTGCTGCACACCTTTACGAACACACTTTCAAGTTAAGCACTTTCGAGTTCGGTTTTTATCATATGAAAGATTTTTCGAAACCGACGTTTTAATCCGCTGCACTAATTCACCCCCCCCCCCCCCCCCCCTCTTAGTGTCGCTCCAATCCTAACAATTGGTATCAGAGCCCGGTATTTCTCATTTCAGATTTACACCCGAGAAAAATACCTCTTCATGGCTTTCAAGAGGGCTTTTCGGTTGTTCGTCCACCGTTGTTTAACGGATTTGACTACACTTATTGGAAAACTCGAATGAAAGTTTTCTTGATTTCTATGAATTTGGATTTATGGAATATTGTTGAAAATGGTTTTCAACTTCCCTCTAAACCGATGAACGAATGGTCGGATTTGGAGAAGAAGTATTTTTCTTTAAACGCAAAGGCTATGAATGCCTTATTTTGCGCTTAGGACAAAAATGAGTTCAATCGGATTTCTATGTGCGAAATGGCTTTTGATATTTGGCGAACACTTGAAATCACGTACGAGGGAACTAGTGGAGTCAAAGACTCGAAAGTTAACATTTTATTGCATGATTTTGAGCTTTTTCGAATGCAACCAAGCAAGACTATAGGCGACATGTACACCCGTTTCACAGATGTCGTCAATAATCTAAGAGTTCTTGGTAGATCTTTTTCGAATTTTGACCTCGTAAGTAAAATCTTAAGATCCCTTCCAAAAAGGTGGGATCCTAAAATAACCGTAATACAAGAGATAAAAAATTTAAATGATTTTCCATTAGAAGAATTAATCGGGTCATTAATGACCTATGAAATGACACTTTTGGAACATTTTGAACCCGATGAGCACTTGAACCACCTTCCAAAGAATAGGAAGGATTTGGAACTCTGGACAAATGAATATCACTTGAGCGATGACTCAAGTGATGAGGACAATGATGAACTTGAACTTCGAACACTAAATCTTAATAAGTTCATTAAACAAAAATCTAAAATAAACAATAACTTGAACGGAGGAAGAGGCCAAAGAAGAGGAAGGCAACCAAGGATGAATCAAGAACTTCCAAAGGTGAAATGGCAAATTGGGCTTTGATGGGGTTCGACTACAAGGTAAGTAACTCAACTCTCTTGAATTATTTTGAAATTACTTGAAGTTTTTCATGAGTGCTTAATTTAGATAGTAGGAATAGGAAATAAAAAATTATTTTTCAAAAATTATATCATGTTTTTCTTGTTAGCATCTTTGAAAAATTAAAAAATTTGATCACGAAAAGTATATTACCAAGGTTTCATGCATGTTATGTTTTGAAATATTGAATGATGTATGCAACATTAGGGATGATAATTATATGATATGTGATAATGCTTAGGATTAATCCATACATGTGTATCTTGATGATTTTATGTCATGCATGAGTTTTTGAAGTAAATGTTGATTTAAAACTCTCATTTTAGATTAACATGTTTTGGTCTAATCGTTTTATGATGAATTAAGATGACATTCTCATGACATATTAAGATGACATAGTGCATGTACATCTATGTATGAATTTCTTGATAGCTTTGATGATAGATGTGATATCATGATGTGTTTGGCCTTGACGGCTTCATGACGAAACTTATGTTTGATTTTAATGATGATACATGTTTTCACAAAAGACTTGAATACCCTCACATGAAATCAATTGTATGCAATGGAAATGAATTTTCTATCCTATTGAGATTAATGAATTTATTTTACCAATCTTATGAATCTCATCAAAATAAACATGATGAATTATTTTGAAAATAAATGAGTGTATCAGGCATTTGGGTCGTAATGATTTGAACATACTTTTGAAATCATACTTGATGATGAATATCAAGATATAAAAGGAGGTTATCTGGACATGCTTGATATTTGTTTTAATTACCTTCGATTTAAATGTTGACACTTGTTTTATTAAAGGTAAAGGCATGCTTATAAGAAGCAAATCACATGAATAGAAATTTATAAAAACGAAATGCGATCCTCTATCTTATCGACTTTTCAATAAATCTATGCTTGTCATGTATGAATTTATTGAATGTGACTTTGAAAATGATTTCGGATTTCACAATGCTTGATTCATACTTATGACATGAGACACATTTTAAATATGAATCATGTTCAATGCTTCAATCATGTTATATCTCCCTTAATTCATTTTGTTCTCCTAGATTTATTTACCAAAGAGAAGAATCTTTCGAATGAATGAAATGATACAATGAATCACTTATCGATATATCTTTTTTTAAATATCTTTTTAATGTGATGTTGATAATTTGAGATGCCTGTTGGAATTCATGACATGAGATAATTGAATCCTTGACTGATGAATATCAAGATATTAAAAGGATGTTATCATGGAATCATGCTTGATGATTTGTTTTACGAATTTACCTTTCCGTTTTAAATGTTGACACTTGTTTTATTAAAGGTAAAGGCATGCTTATAAGAAGCAAATCACATGAATAGAAATTTATAAAAACGAAATGCGATCCTCTATCTTATCGACTTTTCAATAAATCTATGCTTGTCATGTATGAATTTATTGAATGTGACTTTGAAAATGATTTCGGATTTCACAAATGCTTGATTCATACTTATGACATGAGACACATTTTAAATATGAATCATGTTCAATGCTTCAATCATGTTATATCTCCCTTAATTCATTTTGTTCTCCTAGATTTATTTACCAAAGAGAAGAATCTTTCGAATGAATGAAATGATACAAATGAATCACTTATCGATATATCTTTTTTTAAATATCTTTTTAATGTGATGTTGATAATTTGAGATGCCTGTTGGAATTCATGACATGAGATAATTGAATCCTTGACTTACTCTTTATATGGCTTGAGAATAGATGTTTAAAATCTTGCTTGATAAGTTGTCTTATAAGATTTTGCCTTTACGTCTTGAACTTTCATGCTTATCTTAATTTGGTGTATAAAGACTAAGGCATGCTTAGATGAAAAATAATCACTTAAAAAATGCTTTTCCCATATGATCGAGATTAATGATTTTATGACATTTTGTGATTCTCGAAATTGATTTTGATGACTTGATTATGAGTTTCAAGTTAACGATTTAATTTGAATGAGTTTTATCTAAATCATAATCTTGATCTTGCAAAATTGGAATCACAAATAATATCTTTTGGTATTCATGAATTGATACTCACAATATGAAAGTATCGGTATTCATGACTTGAATTTGATTGAAACATCGCATGCTTAAATTAATCATTCTCCTATGTTTCAAAAATTCTTTAAATGCCTTATGTGATGATTGAAAATTAATTTGCTTTATGATAAATCTATGTATACCATTTTGAATCTCTTGAAAGTAATGTTGAGATTTTGATGAATTTGACGATTTGAATTTGAATGAATTTGTATTCGAATTATGATCTTGACTTCTTGGATTTACTACTTGAGATTTTTTTTAATCACAATCTCTTCTTTGTATACCTACAATTTTTGTTATTTATAAAAAGAAGAGATTTGATAAAATGAATCATTGTTGACTTAATGTTCGGTATTATGAATACTTTACTATCATACATGAAAATAGTGATAAATATTTTCAAAATAAATGTTTGTATCATGTTAGATGATTTTACATTTTGTGCATGATAAGTTATAGTGATGATTGAAACAATGATTGAAATGATATGAATGATGATTTGGAATCATGCATATAATGATGAGTTTATATGTTTTGAAAATATATATGATGATTTGATATTATGAATGCAATAATGATGCACGTAATGATGAAATATTCATGATAAAATTATTATTTTGATATTTATGACTTGAATCTTCCTTTCTTTTTGCCAATGACAAAGGGAGAGAAAGAGTTGCTAATGTGCTATCTTGAATTGATGTAAAGGGTCATCTTAAAGATAAATTAGCTAGCTTGCACAAGTCAAGAAAATGCAAAAACTTACTTTCTTGCACATCTAAAGAAAAGATACAAATGTAACACTTGCCAAATTATTTGCTTGCCTCATGTAAACATGGTCCCTTGCTAGTTTGACATTTTGCTAAGGAAGCAAAAATGACACTTCTCAAAAGAGAAGAAAGAGCTTGCTTTCTTGAACATCTTTAATTTGATAGCTAGAATGATGTACAATTTGCTATCTTGAACATTACAAAGAAATGCTATCATGCACATCGCAAAGAAAAGCAAATATGCAAACTTGCACATCGTTAAATTTGCTAGCTTGTATGTAGTAAAACTTGCATATCGTAAAAGTTGCTAGCTTGTAGAGAAACAAAGAATTGCTATCTTAAAAGAAGCAAAAATTGTAAAACTTAGAAAACTAGCAATATAATTGCTCTTGCCATGCTTTGTATCAAAAATAGGTTGATATCCTTAAAAGCATCATATTAAATGCTTTAGTATCGCAATGTATCACATGTATCGCAAATTGAAATTTTTGGGACTATTATCATATCATGTTTAACAATTGATGTCTTTCATGACATGATTTCTTTGCATTTTTGTCTTGTATGTATCATGTGATGATTGAAATATTGATTGATGCAAATTCATAATTTATGTAAAAGTCTAAATCATTGGTTCCTCTCCTTTTCGGCAATGGCATAGGGGGAGAAAGATTGCTAGCTCAAGGCAAATACTGGCTAGCTTGTACTCTTCCTTTCTTTTCGACAAAAACAAAGGGGAGACAGCTTTTGCTAATTAGAACATGCAAAGAAAAGCAAAGTGCAATCTTGCACAAGAAGCAAGTGTTGAATTGCCATGATTGAACTTAAGAATCTTACTATGCTTTTGTGCTTATATGTTGTGATGAAAATCTAGCTTCATGTTACAAAAACTTGCATATCTTTTAAAATAGCTAGAGCTACTTCTCCTTTTTGTTGATGACATAGGGGGAGAAGTATATTGATGACTTCATGCATTGAATTGAATATTTTATATATATTTACATTATGGTTTAAATATTTTTCATAACATTGATGAATGTTGCTTGGATTTGGGATAATCCAAGTGTTCTATCAATGGCATATTGATAGGGGGAGTTTGGTTTAACTCCGGTAGTCATCAATTAGTTGTCATCATCAAAAAAGGGGAGATTGTTGAATCTCAAATTTCGATGATGAAACTAATTGATTGCGTTTAGATGTTTAACTACATTTTGAGTGATGCAGGTCTACTCGATCAGGATTAGACAGTTGACGCAGGAGGATTTGACGTTGCGCCGGAAGAGATAACGTCAGGATATTGGACGGCAAAACGCTTCGGACATCAGGCATCGGGCCAAGGAGAGCATAATTGCACCAAGGATATCGGGGTTGCGGAGGTCAACCATCGATTGGGCAACAAGCCGCAAGAGAGGACGATGCGCTGAAGAACCGGACAAAGCGCCAACCAATGACGTGTCGGGCAACAGAATGTCAATTCGCATTGTAATGATTATCTAGATCGAAGTAGAGTTTTGGCTTGTGTGTGCAAGATTAACTACGATAATGATGAAGACATAAAGCGAAACAAAGTGCCGGAGTCAAGCGCAAAGGATTCGTTGGGAGTTCGAGAGTCCGACGGAAGTCCGAAGGTTCATTGGGAATGCTGCCAGAATTAGCCGAGAATAAGTAGGGAGCTTGCCGAAGGGTTTTCGGAAGCTTGCCGAAAGGTACGTCGGAAGTTCGCAGAGCTCACCGAGAAAGATTGTAGCTTGCCGAAGAAGCTCGTTGGAACTCGCCAAGATCAAATTATGAAGTCTAGGAGCTTGCCGGGACTCCGCAGAATGGTTTCTGAGAGTTTATCGGAAGACTGCCGGAAGTTCGCCGGAAGAAGTCTTGACTTGCGGACTTTGTAATAGCTTAGGAAATTTTATAACCCAAGTTAGCATGTTAGTTAGGGTTAGGATTAGGTGTTAATTTTATAACCCAAGTAGGGGCCAATTAGGCCCGAGTTCGGACTGGTTTGGGCCAAGTTTGGAGCCCAACCAGTGAGCTGAAATAGTGTAGGCGGTGGCACCGCCAGACTAGGCGATGGCACCACCCAGAACCCGAAAGGTTGGGTGGTGGAACCACTGGACTGGGCGTTGGCACCACCTAGAGCCTGAAGTATCAAGCGGTGGTACCGCCGGACTAGGCTGTGGCATCGCCCAGCACCCGAAGAGCTAGGCAGTGCCACTGCCCAATACACTATCAGTGTCAGAACTAATAGGCGGTGGCACCACCACTGACAGGAGGTGGCACCGCTAGCTTCGGGAACCAAAGAGAATTCAAATTTTAGAGCCCAAATTTGAATCCTCTTGAGGCCTATAAATACCCCTCAATTCTCAGTAGAGATTACAACTTTTGAGAAGCAATAGATTGAGATAAAAGCCTTAGCAAAGTCTTTAGCAAGTCTTGTTTTCAATTGCTTGAGTGTTCACCTCCTTCTTTCTCGTTGAAAATTTATAAGAGTATGAACCACTTGTAAAAGGTTGCAAGAGGGGTATTTGTCCTTCCCCTTCAAAGTGATTTGCTAGTGGAAGTTGGGAGCCTCATCGAGGAAGGCTTCACAAGTGGATGTAGGTCATTTGACCGAACCACTATAAAATTGGCGTGTTCTCTGGTTTGCATTTACTTATTGCTATTTACCTTACATCAAACCTTCATACGTGCTTTACTTCCTTATTACTTTTGCTGCACACCTTTATGAACACGCTTTCAAGTTAAGCACTTCCGAGTTCGGTTTTTATCGTACGAAAGATTTTCCAAAACCGACGTTTTAATCCACTACACTAATTCACCCCCCCCTCTCAGTGCCGCTCTAATCCTAACAATTGGTATCAGAGCCCGGTATTTCTCATTTCAGATTTACACCCGAGAAAAATACCTCTTCATGGCTTTCAAGAGGGCTTTTCGGTTGTTCGTCCACCGTTGTTTAACGGATTTGACTACACTTATTGGAAAACTCGAATGAGAGTTTTCTTGATTTCTATGAATTTGGATTTATGGAATATTGTTGAAAATGGTTTTCAACTTCCCTCTAAACCGATGAACGAATGGTTGGATTTGGAGAAGTATTTTTCTTTAAACGCAAAGGCTATGAATGCCTTATTTTGCGCTTTGGACAAAAATGAGTTCAATCGGATTTCTATGTGCGAAATGGCTTTTGATATTTGGCGAACACTTGAAATCACGTACGAGGGAACTAGTAGAGTCAAAAACTCGAAAGTTAACATTTTATTGCATGATTTTGAGCTTTTTCGAATGCAACCAAGCAAGACTATAGGCGACATGTACACCCGTTTCACAGATGTCGTCAATAATCTAAGAGTTCTTGGTAGATCTTTTTCGAATTTTGACCTCGTAAGTAAGATCTTAAGATCCCTTCCAAAAAGGTGGGATCCTAAAATAACCACAATACAAGAGATAAAAAATTTAAATGATTTTCCATTAGAAGAATTAATCGGGTCATTAATGACCTATGAAATGACACTTTTGGAACATTTTGAACCCGATGAGCACTTGAACCACCTTCCAAAGAATAGGAAGGATTTGGAACTCCGGACAAATAAAATTATTATTTTGATATTCATGACTTGAATCTTCCTTTCTTTTTGCCAATGATAAAGGGAGAGAAAGAGTTGCTAATGTGCTATCTTGAATTGTTGTAAAGGGTCATCTCAAAGAGAAATTAGCTAGCTTGCATAAGTCAAGAATATGCAAAAACTTGCTTACTTTCTTGTACGTCTAAAGAAAAGATACAAATGTAACACTTGCCAAATTGTTTGCTTGCCTCATGAAAAACATGATCCCTTGCTAGTTTGACATTTTGCTAAGAAAGCAAAAATGACACTTCTCAAAAGAGAAGAAAGAGCTTGCTTTCTTGAACATCTTTAATTTGCTAGCTAGAATGATGTACAATTTGCTATCTTGAACATTACAAAGAAATGCTATCATGCACGTCACAAAGAAAAGCAAATATGTCAACTTGCACATCTTTAAATTTGCTAGCTTGTATGCAGTAAAACTCGCATATCGTAAAAGTTGCTAGCTTGTAGAGAAGCAATGAATTGCTATCTCAAAAGAAGCAAAAATTGTAAAACTTAGAAAACTTGCAATATAATTGCTCTTGCCATGCTTTGTATCAAAAATAGGTTGATATCCTTAAAAGCATCGCATTAAATTTTTTAGTATCACAATGTATCACATGTATCGCAAATTGAAATTTTTGATACTATTATCATATCATATTTAACAATTGATGTCTTTCATGACATGATTTCTTTGCATTTTTGTCTTGTATATATCATGTGATTATTGAAATATTAATTGATACAAATTCATAATTTATGTAAAAGTCTAAATCATTGGTTCCTCTCCTTCTTTTCGACAATGACATAGGGGGAGAAAGATTGCTAGATCAAGGCAAATGCTGGCTAGCTTGTACTCTTCCCTTCTTTTCGACAAAAACAAAGGGGAGAAAGCTTTTGCTAGTTAGAACATGCAAAGAAAAGCAAATATGTCAACTTGCACATCTTTAAATTTGCTAGCTTGTAGAGAAGCAATGAATTGCTATCTCAAAAGAAGCAAAAATTGTAAAACTTAGAAAACTTGCAATATAATTGCTCTTGCCATGCTTTGTATCAAAAATAGGTTGATATCCTTAAAAGCATCGCATTAAATTTTTTAGTATCACAATGTATCACATGTATCGCAAATTGAAATTTTTGATACTATTATCATATCATATTTAACAATTGATGTCTTTCATGACATGATTTCTTTGCATTTTTGTCTTGTATATATCATGTGATTATTGAAATATTAATTGATACAAATTCATAATTTATGTAAAAGTCTAAATCATTGGTTCCTCTCAAACAAAGGGAGAAAGCTTTGCTAGTTAGAACATGCAAGAAAAGCAAAGTGCAATCTTGCACAAGAAGCAAGTGTTGAATTGTCATGATTGAACTTAAGAATCTTACTATGCTTTTGTGCTTATATGTTGTGATGAAAATCTAGCTTCATGTTACAAAAACTTGCATATCTTTTAAAATAGCTAGAGCTACTTCTTCTTTTTGTTGATGACATAGGGGGAGAAGTATATTGATGACTTCATGCATTGAATTGAATATTTTATATATATTTGCATGATGGTTTAAATGTTTTTCATAACATTGATGAATGTTGTTTGGATTTGGGATAATCCAAGTGTTCTATCAATGGTATATTGATAGGGGGAGTTTGGTTAAACTCCGGGGAGTTAAGGTTAACTCCGATAGTCATCAATTATTTGTCATCATCAAAAAGGGAAAGATTGTTGAATCTCGGATTTTGATGATGAAACTAATTGATTGCGTTTAGATGTTTAACTACATTTTGAGTGATGCAGGTCTACTCGATCAGGATTAGACAGTTGACACAGGAGGAATTGACGTTGCACCGGAAGAGATCACATCAGGATATTGGACGGCAAAACGCTTCGAACGTCGAGCATCGGGCCAAGGAGAGCGGAATTGCACCAAGGATATCAGGGTTGCGGAGGTCAACCGTCGATTGGGCAACAAGCCGCAAAAGAGGATGATGCGCTGAAGAATCGGACGAAGCGCCAACCAATGACATGCCGGGCAACAGAATGTCAATTCGCGTTGTAATAATTGTCTAGATCAGAGTAGAGTTTTGGCTTGTGTGTGCAGGATTAACTACGATAATAATGAAGACATAAAGCGAAACAAAGTGCCGGAGTCAAGCGCAAAGGATTCGTTAGGAGTTCGAGAGTCCGATGGAAGTCCGAAGGTTCGTTGGGAATGCTGCCGGAACTAGCCGAGAATGAGTAGGGAGCTTGCCGAAGGGTTTTTTGAAGCTTGCCGAAAGGTACGTCGAAAGTTCATGGAGCTCACCGAGAAAGATCGTAGCTTGCCGAAGAAGCTTGTTGGAACTCGCCAAGATCAAATTGTGAAGTCTAGGAGCTTGCCGGGACTCCGCAGAATGGTTTCCGAGAGTTTATCGGAAGACCGCCGGAAGTTCACCGGAAGAAGTCTTGACTTGCAGACTTTGTAATAGCTTAGGAAATGTCTTTAAATTTGTAGTTAGCATGTTAGTTAGGGTTAGGATTAGGTGTTAATCTTATAACCCAAGTAGGGGCCAATTAGGCCCGAGTTCGGACTGGTTTGGGCCAAGTTTGGAGCCCAATTAGTGAGCTGAAATAGTGTAGGCGGTGGAACTGCTGGCACAGCCCAGAACCCGAAAGGTTGGGTGGTGGAACTGCTGGACTGGGCGGTGGCACCGCCTAGAGCATGAAGTATCAGGTAGTGGTACCGCCGGACTGGGCGATGGTATCGCCCAACACCCGAAGAGCTAGGCGGTAGCACCGCCCAGTACACTGTCAGTGTCAGAACTGACAAGCGGTGGCACCGCCATTGACAAGTGGTGGCACCGCTAGCTTCGGGAACCGAAGAGAATTCAAATTTTGGAGCCCAAATTTGAATCCTCTTGAGGCCTATAAATAACCCTCAATTCTTAGCATAGATTACAACTTTTGAGAAGTAATAGATTGAGATAAAAGCCTTAGCAAAGTCTTTAGCAAGTCTTGTTTTCAATTGCTTGAGTGTTCACCTTCTTTCTCATTGAAAATTTGTAAGAGTGTGAACCACTTGTAAAAGGTTGTAAGAGGGGTATTTGTCCTTCCCCTTCAAAGTGATTTGCTAGTGGAAGTTGGGAGCCTCATCGAGGAAGGCTTCACAAGTGGATGTAGGTCATTTGACCGAACCACTATAAAATTGGCGTGTTCTCTAGTTTGCATTTACTTATTGCTATTTATCTTACTTCAAACCTTCATACGTGCTTTACTTCCTTATTACTTTTGCTGCACACCTTTACGAGCACGCTTTCAAGTTAAGCACTTCCGAGTTCGGTTTTTATCGTACGAAAGATTTTCCAAAACCGACGTTTTAATCTGCTGCACTAATTCACCCCCCCCCTCTTAGTGCCGCTCCAATCCTAACACATATGAGATATGGAAAGGGAAGATGTCCGATCTTAAAGTTGTTAAGATTTGGGGCTACCCTGCCTACATTAAAAGACACAATTCTGATAAGTTAGAATTGAGGACAGAGCGATGCAAATTTGTAGGATACCCCAAGGGAACTTGTGGGTATTATTTCTATCATCTCGAGGACCAAAAGGTCTTTGTAGCCAAAAGAGCAGTGTTCCTTGAGAAGGAACACATTCTTGGCAGAGATAGTGGGAGCATGATAGAGTTGAGCGAGGTTGGAGAACCAAGCTCAAGCGCCACTCTACAGCCCGAGTCTGTTCAAATACCTAATACACATGTTTCAACTTTACGTAGGTCTAGCAGAATATCTCATCCTTATAAGAGATATGTGGGACATATTAGAGGAGAGGATGTTGAGGATATTAATCCTCAAACCTACGAGGCTATTATGAGTATAACTCCGAGAAGTGGCAAGAAGCCATGAATTCTGAGATGGATTCTACGTACTCCAATAAGGTTTGATACATAATTGATGCGCCCGAAGGTATTGTACCCATCAGTTGCAAATGGATCTTTAAGAAAAAGATCGTAGCTTGCCGAAGAAGCTTGTTGGAACTCGCCAAGATCAAATTGTGAAGTCTAGGAGCTTGCCGGGACTCCGCAGAATGGTTTCCGAGAGTTTATCGGAAGACCGCCGGAAGTTCACCGGAAGAAGTCTTGACTTGCAGACTTTGTAATAGCTTAGGAAATGTCTTTAAATTTGTAGTTAGCATGTTAGTTAGGGTTAGGATTAGGTGTTAATCTTATAACCCAAGTAGGGGCCAATTAGGCCCGAGTTCGGACTGGTTTGGGCCAAGTTTGGAGCCCAAATTTGAATCCTCTTGAGGCCTATAAATAACCCTCAATTCTTAGCATAGATTACAACTTTTGAGAAGTAATAGATTGAGATAAAAGCCTTAGCAAAGTCTTTAGCAAGTCTTGTTTTCAATTGCTTGAGTGTTCACCTTCTTTCTCATTGAAAATTTGTAAGAGTGTGAACCACTTGTAAAAGGTTGTAAGAGGGGTATTTGTCCTTCCCCTTCAAAGTGATTTGCTAGTGGAAGTTGGGAGCCTCATCGAGGAAGGCTTCACAAGTGGATGTAGGTCATTTGACCG
>CM017190.1:21384200-21461700 GCA_004837865.1 Musa balbisiana | reverse complement strand
GGGTCATTCGGGTTGAGAGAGAAAGATTTCTCCGGGAGAATCCGATTAGAGCGAGACTCGAGTAGAAACCGTATGGGTCTGACAGCACCATGCCCAATATACGGTCTTTGGGATATTAGATGGATAAGAGACTATAGGTACACGACAATTGAGGATAGATGGGTCCAATAGATTGGATTCCCCTGTATCGTTTGGGGACTACGGCGTAGTGGCCTAGTACGTCCATAGTCGATGAGTCGAGTGAATTATTACAGAGATAATAATTCACTGAGCTAAAAGGAGTTCTAACAGCTATGATTCATGGTCAGCTCGATATTGGGCCTAGAGGGTCACACACATATGGTAGGCATTGCGATGAGTAGAGGTTTGGATATGAGATATCCGTCGGAGCCCCTATCTTATTGGATATCTAATAAGCCCCTAAATTATTGGATCCCATGGACGAGATCCAGTAAGAGCCCATGAGAGATTAGTGGATAGAGATCCACTAATCTAAAAGGCTTGGGTAATTGGATGCAGATCCAATACCCACTAGGGGAGGATCCATTAGGGTTTGACAGGGGGCATCTATAAATAGGAGGGATTCAGAGCCTCATAAGCTAGAGCCTTTGCTTGCCTCTCCTATTCTCTTCCCCCCCCCCCCTCTCCACCTCAAAGCAGGCCTGGAGTTTTGAGGAGCATCGTCGCAATCCTACTATGTGGATCACCACTAGAGATGAGGACTCTTGACCTCCTTCACCTTCTCCTAGAGATCTGCAAGGAAACAGGGATATACGATCTCCCTAGGTAACACAATCTATTCTATATACAGTTTGTTTCATGGATTTTTACACACTAATCTTCGCACGACGACAAACATCTCTTTGGGAATAGGGGATTTTGTTTTCTTGTTCTTCCGCTGCGTATGTGATGTCGCCCCTAAGATTTCCCAACAATACCACCGCCCAGTCTGGTGGTACCACCGCTTGACAATCTCTTTAAGACTGTGTCTGGGCAGTACCACTACCTAGACCGACGATACCACCACCTGACACATTCTCAGAGATTGTGCCATAACGGGGTCACTATTTGGGCCTTTCATTGGGCCCAACACAGTCCTTACATGGGCCTAACTGGCCATTAATTGGGTTGGCCCAATTCCAATCCCAATTATGTGCTAACTACGAATTTTAAGACATACATTAAGTTAAATAAGTTCGATAAGTCAAGGTTTCTTCCGGTGATCTTCCGGCGAACTTCCGACGATCTCTCGGCAATGTTCTAGCAGACTCCCAGCAAGCTCTTGGACTTTACAACAATCTTCTTGGCTAGTTCCGACGAGCTTCTTTGGCAAGCTCCTGGACTACTCGGTTGGTTCCGGTAGAACTTCCGACGAACTCTTGAACTCCCAACGAAATCACGTTTTTGACTCCGAGACTTCATTTTGCTTTATGCCTTGCTATTATAGTTAATCCTACACACATAAAACACACTTCGATCTAGACAATTATTACTAAGCATGAATCATGTTGTCCGGCATGTTATTGGTCCATCGATGCTTTGTCCGATTCTTCGGCGCATCATCCTCGCTTACGGCCTATTGCCCAATCGACCAGTTGACCTTCGCAACTCCAATATCCTTAGTGCAATATCCGTTTTTCTTAGTCCGATACCCAAATCCATGGCCTGAAGCCTTCTGTTGATACGTCGACCGATCTTTCGGCTCAACATCCAATTTTTTGATATATTTTTCATCGGCCCAACATGATTCTTCCTGCTTTAATTGTCTCATCCTGGTTGAAGCTTCCTGCATCACTCAAAACGCATATCAAATCATAAATACTATCAATTGGTTTCATCATCAAAATCTAAGATTCAACAATCCCATATGATAAAGCCTTTCCATCCACTATTGGGAGAGTTTTCCTTCGGGTATTTGATATACACCAATGGGATGATTGATTTTTGATCATGTATTCATTTTAAGTTACCTTTTGGGGTTCCTACTCAATGTTGCTGAATTTTTTTTGTTTTTGATCTTCAAAGCAACCTCCTACTAGCACTAAATTGGATTCCAATGGAGAGCGGACCTTCCTCTACCGCTAGGTAGAGCCACTTGAATGATTCTTCGAATTAACATCACTATGTTTACTTTTCTACTTATGATTTGATGAATAAATGAATTATAATAAATATTTATAAATGATGAATAAAATGATATTTATTTACTTGGATCTGTAGAAAAATAATGATCCTAAAAAAAAAATATAGAATATAACAAGGAGCCAGCTCTTATAGTGGTTCGGTTATGTTGTTACTACTCAATTATATCGAACAACCACTTTATCTTATAAAGAGTGTTACGTTGCAACAATAATCCTCCATGTTGTTGCTTAGCCTCAACAATAGCTCTTGGTGTGACTGGTGTTCAACATTCTTTTGTTAGGTAAATTTTCTAGTGTCATTCTATTAAAGTAGAATTTCATCGTCTAATGAGGAGGATTTAGATCCAACCTTGATTCAAGTTCTAGTTTATTACAAATTTGATGTCGAGAGATGAGTTAGTTCAACAAGGAAACTAACAAAAAAAATTATATTGGGGGCATACCTAATAAGTCTCCTCTTATACTTAAGTCAATCAATTAAAATTGATTCTTAGGTAAATCAATAACAAGACTTTTTTCGAGTAATCTCATTTGTTTTTATGGAGAGGGAGGATCTACCTCCCATGGATTGGCGAGTTCCTATTTGGAACGAACACATATTTCGCAAGCAATACATTTATCAAATTCAAAGTGAATTCGACCAATTTTTAGGAATTCTGTGGGGGGAAACCCAGAATCCGAAACTTCCGACGAGCACAACCCTCGTGTTTAGTTGCCACCATTGAGTTTGGAACCCTGAAATCCAGCTCGGCCCAAAAATTCGCCGCTCCATGAATATGATATTGTGGATTGAATGAACAAAGAGATGAACTCAAGAAAGTTCAATTCTACCTGAACTACTCATTTTCAAATGATATCCACACGGTATCAGTTGTTGTTTCATTGAATTTGCTTCATTAGTTGGATCTCCAAGTTTTTGGAATGCTCCAAATTCCACTTGAGCATCCAAATCCTTATATTTTATTTAATATTTAATTTATTAATATAATTAATATTTAATTTAATATTTAAGTACAAATGGAATGGCCTTACTTTTTCTTTTTATTTATCGTGAAAGATCGAGGATGATTCATTCGAGCGTATGTAAATAGATTTTGGGCTCATAACAAATTAAAAGTTGCTCCTGCTACTCAGCCTAGAGCCTTGAGCATGGTAACCTAAATGGTTTCAATTTCAACCAATCCGTAGTTGACAGTCTGGAAAAAGATTCACGATATAACTAGGAAGACGTTTAAGGTTAAAAGGATTTGGTAAGTGTCATGTATAAGTATTTAAAAAAATTCAGGAGAACACACTTAAAGGAGTTTTCTTATAATGAAGTATGACCAGCATATTTGTGGTTATGGCGTCATCTTTGAGCATCTTGGGATTGATGAAGGGAGGTTAAAGTTATTACAAGTATTGAGCACCATCGGTGACGGTAACAGTCAAACGTTAAGCATTTTAAGTAAAAATAATAAAAGGTCCTCGTTTGTCATCTGACTTGTACGCGGTAAGCTCACTAACGGGATCCTTCTTTTCTCTCTAAATAAATATAATGACAGCATAATCCGGCCCGGCCTGAACCGAAACCCAACTATTATGTTTGGATGGGCTACCATCCACGGAAGTAGGAGTACGGTAGTTTGTATAGGCTTTAGCGATAAAACGAGAGGTCGAATGTCAAAGCGAAAGAAAATCGAGACTCTGCCAAGTCGAGGATAAGGAATTGGGTTTTGGTTTGGATTTGGATTTGACATCCGCGTTTACTCCTCCCACTATACCTTTTGCTCTGTTAGCCCCACTATCTCTTCGTCTTCGTCACAATTTTCTCTAGACGACGAGTCCTAACCGCTCGATGGCGTGCCATGGGAGTCAGCTGCGGTCACGGTGTGGCAAAGTCACAGTTGAAACTATGGGTTCCGGTCACCACGATGCCTCATGGCAAGATGATTGGAAGATTGAAGCTACGGGTTCTAGTCACTAGGAGTGATAATAATCACTTGAAACCTTTTGAGAAGTTGATGGCAAAAAATTTGTTTTTGCGTCTCTTCTGTCATCAGACTTGTGGGGTCGCCTCCATCAACAAACAGATACAAAGGTCGGGGGGGGTAGGCAGCGGCATTTTACTGCAAGTTTTATATATAAATATATATATATGTGTGTGTGCTCTCTCTCTCTCTCTCTCTCTCTCTCTTTTATTTTCTTAATTTCCATAAAGGAATTGGCCGGTTTGTAACATCAGATGGTAAGGTCTTGGAGACGGTAAAGACTTACAGTAGTACGTCCATGAGACAATGGAAGCTCAATCTTTAAAGTCTGCTGGCACCGTGGATTCTGTAAAATACTCCTTCCTCACTGTCTCCATGTCACAAAACCTCACCTTGGAGAATTAGGAAAGGAATAAAGATATCAGCAAAGCAATCTTCAACGAAGCATCAATTTGGAAAGTTCCTATCTAATCGAATTTAGAATATGTGTCCCATAGCACATTAAAATTCTGGCCCAGAAAAAAGGCTCACCAGCGAGGCATACGACCTCATCAAAGGCTTAACAAGCTGCCAAATGGGCTGAAACACGAAAGGGGCATCTACAAAGAGCACCTGCCCCAGCCTCCTCGGGTAGTAATAGTAGAAAACATCCATCTGTTGACACAATGAATGTAATAATAAATGATCTTTCCTGAACAAATTTAGCATATGTATGTATATAGGTTCCACTAACACAAAAGTAGATAATACACATGCATTTCTTTAGCTTAGCCAATATCAAAGTAAAAAAGACATCTGAAAACATCTCTAGAGTAAGGTGATAACTGCAGGTTTCAGCAATAATTATATCAGTTACGATAATACCTTCGAATTAATTTTAATCTAGATGGGTTTACTGTGTCAAGGCAGAATAATACCATTGCACCTGTTTATCTACAGCAAGGAATATTGGTATATTAAAGAGGCAAATATATCAAACATTTTAATTAGTCCAAAGATGACTATCCACCACAAAGACATGGATGCCTGTTAGCTTGTGGTCATACATATTCTATTTCAATGACCTCTTAAACTCAACAATCTCCTATGACATATTCTTACTCATTTCAAAAACTAAACAATCGTCTCCTGAAGAAAATCTTCAATAACATTAAAAGAAAGCCCAAAAGATCCATCCTAAAACTTCCATCTGCATTTTTATTGTGTATTTTGGATGGGTTTGTACAATGAAAAAACTCACAGCAAGAGGAAAGCAACATCTGTGGAGTGCCAAGATTCTACACAATAATGATTTAACAGTGAGGTTTGCATACGGGAGTATTTGCACCACTCATTTTAGTATTAAATATGCATGTAGAGGAGTACTAATCTAATGTTTGATGTGTGCAAGCAAATGTCAGATATAGTTTGTATTTCTGTTGGGTCATAGGAAAAAATATTAATCTTTTACCTATTTTCTAAATGCAAGTAGTCTAGATACATCAATAATGACATAATTTAAGTAACTTCACAACTTTAACCAGCAGAAAGGGGCAGCAGTAGCTTGCAGAAGTTACCAAGAACTTCAAAAATTGAACATCCCCGTTCTCTACACGGAAGCCTCTCAGATCAAATATGCCCAGAATTTCTTCAGTCCCAGGAGGAAGTTTATTTAATGCAGTCTCAATGAGATAGACACAAAGTTTTTCATCCTCAATAGGTTCCTGTTTCTGTGGACAAATTATTACTTGTACATCAGTAATCGTGCTCCTGAAGGAAGCAACCTTTGATTTAAAAAGGAGGCAGGTAGGCCACAATGTATTAATTTGCCTTCAACAATTACACAAGTTAAAAGGATAAGCAATGAAGATAAGGCTTCACTTTCATGAATATGATTAGTGAAATTTAAAGTCTTGTGCACAAGAAAAGAAACACATTACAGATAATATCCATTGCGACAATGAATCATTTTACACTAGTTAATACCATATGCAAGAATTGTCAGGTTTCTTAGTTGACAACATTTTACGTGGAGTGCTTCCCTTTAGTTAATTAGTTCCAATTGTCAGAATAGGATACTCTAGTCATCAGAAAGTACTTCGTATGTTTCTTTCTGCTTCTTGCATTTCTTCTATCACTAGTTCATCCTTTCCCCCACATTTTCAGCTTTTTCTCCTCTTTAACATTTTGCTTCCTTTCTACTCTACAACCAGCTTAATACACTTTGGTAAAACATATATCGAAACAAAATGATGTTTTCCAACATATCATTTGAAAACACTCTATTTAAATATTGCATCAAGTACTAGTAGTGTAGTGTAGAAGAAATTCTCACACAGAAAAGGGTAGTTTAATAAGTTCGAAGGGACCAATTTGTCAAATGCAAGAGATGAGCAACTACAACATTATGACAGCTCAAAAGAAGATTATGCGAGTTATCAATCAAACTTTGGTATAATCTACTACAAATTTTAAACTATATCAGCTGAAATTAATAATTGGCTGACACCACATAACTGACTTTTTGTTACTCTAAACCAGAACAGATATTTCATTCTCGTTCACCATACAACTTCATCTACAGAATATGACAAGTTAGGAAGGAATGAACACAAAAGCCGTACAGGTTACTCAAGTCTAGAAATGCAAACTTAAATACCAACAAAATTTAGACATAAAAACCAATATTGCTACTCTAGTCTGATACAAATGCATGCAAGCCAAGCAGCATAGAGTAAACATCAATGATTGTACAGGCTCCAGTAAAGAGCATAATTTTCAGAATGATTAAGCTTTTCTTATCAAATGTCATCTTTGCCAAACCTAATTCAAGAATATTTGAATGGATACTGTACCCAGGGACACCTCTAACACCAACTAAGAGATTTTGCATGCCAGCCATGTCAATGCACAGAGGCCATTATCTCAAAGTGCCAATTTGGTAATATGTTCATCACGTCATGTGTGTGCCTCAGCACTTCTTTTTCCCTGCTTAGCTTGTGATATTAGACATAAAACCTTGTTAGAACCCTTATGGATTTTAAGTTTGGGGTTGATCTCTTTAGGGGATCGGCCTCCTTGGAACTCTATAGTGGTTCCTTCCTCCAGGTTGCTGCTCAAAGGCTGCTAAAAAAATTCATCTATTCCTCTTGAAAAGAGGATGAATACATAACTATTTATAGGGCTTTTAAACCTCGACTCCTAATAGGACTCCTACTCAAGACTCTTACTTCTAACCAACTCCTAATGCTTCTCTAAGAAGCAACCTCCAAATTAATTCTAACCAAGGTATGCAATACCGAATAATACCATCCGGTACAGGCGATACGTACCAGTTCGACGGTATACCGATACGCGGATCGCCCACTACCGGGCGGAACGAATAATAATAATAAAATTATATTTATATATATATATATATATATATATATATATATTTATATATATATATATATATATATATATATATATATATATATATATTTATATTTATATATATATATTTTAGAAAAATGTTCGGTGACATCACCGAGGCACCTATTTCGTATATATATATAAACAAGGCGACGTCACCCCACGTGGGGAAGGAAAAGGCAATGTCGCCTATTAAATAAATATATATTTATATATATAATCTTTTATATATTTATATATATTTATATATATACCGCCTGTGAGTTATATATATATAATATATATATCGAACGGTATACCGTTCCGTACCGTACCGAGCGAACGACGAAACGCCGGTATGGTATGGTATTTCAAACCTTGATTCTAACCTTAGCCGGCCTCTTCACTTCTTTAATAAGGGTTGGTTAGGTAAGTTTTACATGAATGCCCCTTTCAATGAAACTCAATTAGGACTCTCCTAGCTAGAGTCCTAACAAACCTGCCCATAGCATGCTGACATGTCATCAATAAAGGGCCAAGCCAAGCAATGTTTTTGACACTACATATTGTTTTCATCGTGATGACATAATAATATTTTTTGTAAAAGAGATTATGCTTGTCAACAAGGAAGGCAATACCGAATGATACCGCCCGGTACGGGCGAAACGAAAAATATTATTATTATTATTATTATTATTATTATTATTATATATATAAACGAGGCGACGTCGCCCCGCGTGGGGAAGGAAAAAGCAACGTCACCTTTTAAATAAATATATATATATAATCTTTTATATTTATATATATACATATATATATATTAATTTTTATATAAATATAAACGAGGCGACGTCGCTTCGATGACGACGTCGAGTTACATATTTTTTATATATATATATTATATAATATATATATATACCGAACGATATACCGTTTTGTACCATACCGAGCGATCGTCAAAACTCCGATACGGTACGAAATTTCAGACCTTGCTTGTCAATGTTATATTGGTAAAAAGAAGATGGTCTAATGTACGCAATCTTATGCCTGTAAAAAAAAGAATTGTTCCGAAGGTTCAAACCTTAGTCACTTTGATCGCAAAGGAGAAACCTCACCATAACATCAAAGCCCACCATCTAGAAATGTTATATTGGAGTTGAACTTATTTTTTTGTATAATAATATATTTGTAATTTATATCAAGCACTCAGAAATTGAATAGTCCTATCTGATATTTATGGGTCCCATCTATATTGGTATATGATATTCTGACTATATGGAAGTAATACCAACAAATGACATTTTAAATATTATTTTGCTAGTAGCAAACCATGGTATTTTGTCCTGTGCTGATCTGACAATGGACCAATCTCTGGCTGGTATTTAAATCTGTTTTATAAGTTTATGGTCCAAGATGTGAAAGTTATGATTTATTTAATTTAACATTGTAGCTTTGGCATGTTCAACCATCAAAATATATTTTAACTCCAATATATTAAAAATTAAGTCCTACATGGCAATAAGTATTTACATGAAGCATCATGATATGGCAATCATAATAGAGCTTATGCATGAGTAAAGAGAAAAAATTTCACTGATTTTATAATCAGTACCGTAGTATTTCCTACCGCAGGAAAATGCTTGGATGCCACCACCACTAGTACTGGTCTGCCATTGTTGTCAAGAAAGTCATGTACATAAGCTTTGCCTGTTCCATTCACACTCTTCACAGATTCTTCACACAAATCTGAAACGCCAAAGTCTTCATGCCATTTCTGCAATGAAAAGGTATAAAATTGAATAAATGTTCGAAGTACAAAATAGCTCCAAAATCTAAAAAGAAGTTAAAAGATTTCAAAATTATTCCATAATGACAAATCAAGTCCAACTTGTACTTTGGATGAACATCAAATTGATGCTAAAATTTCACATTTCCAAGTGGTAAATGCCTCTATACATATAAATGGGAATCCTACTCTATCACAGGGTTAAAGTGAACTAACACAATGGAAGGTTGTAAAATTCGCTTACATTCATGTACCGCCTAATAATATAACTCAATAGTTCACAAAATGAAAAATTAAAATCAGCAACTAGGACAGTTATCATTATTCCACCAGATAAATATTAGCGCATTTGTTTCTTGTTAATACCACTTGCACAACAATCATGTTTTATTATTCGATAACAAATAATTTCTTCTTACCCAAACATATTTTTTCTAATACCCACTGAAAAAAGTACTTTAGACAGGATTCATTTGACAAATATATCACCAGGAGTAATAGCTATCAAGCATGTCTGACATATTTATTTATAAAACTGAGGAGATTCAATCAATTATCCATAATTTTAAGGGAATGCTGATTACAATAGCTTTAGTCAATTTCACGACAGCTTCTTCAACAGAAAACTTTCGGTCCTTCAAAAACCAAAGGATCATATCTTCATCATCCCTTCCATTTTTTCCAACTGGGAGATTTGGATGCTCTCTTTCAAGTTTTTCCTTGACTTCCAACACAAGCTGCAAATTCAGAATATGAAGACATAGTTTTATAAAGATATGATTGAATTTTGAAATATGATAAGAAACTAGAAATATCAAGTGAGAAAATTAGCAGGATAACCATTATATGTAATTCAAGTAAATTTTGATAAATTATACAACTGCACTATCATAAAATTCGATATCATAAGACTAGATGGATATTGCAAAGTGCAAACAATATCTCAAACAATAACACTTTTATGCAATGTTCGCAATACCGTACCGTACCGGTGTTTCGACCTGGGCTCGGTACCGGTACGGTACGGTATACCGAGCGATAAACCCAAGTGTACCGAGCGGTATACTCAGGTGTGCCGAGTACTGTAGCACTGCTACAGTGCTACAGTGCACTCGGACCGGTAACAGGCGGTCCGCGTACCGGCAACCTGTTGGACCGGTACGTACCACCCATACCAGGTGGTACAGTTCGGTACTGTGGACCATGCTTTTATGTACGGGAAGACACATAGTCTGTGTCAGCTTCTTCATGATTCATAACTTGTACAACTGCACTATCATTAAATTTGATATCACATGCCTAGATGAATATTGCAGACAATGTCTCAAACAATAACATTTTTATGTATGGGAAGACACACAGTCTGCATCAGCTTCTAATTTAAATATCATTGCATCAAACATGTCATTTGATAAAAAATTCCAATTAATCTAATTCCTGTAGAACAGCTCTAAAAACTCAATAATGAGAAAATAGATATGATCTCAACCTGCAAACCCCACTAAGCATGATTCCGCGAGTGTCTTTATCTTTCACTGGAGGAATTTGATCAAACAGCTTCCTTACAGCTCTCAAGTCTCCATGCTTAATTCATCGATGACAGAATTCCATGAAACAGTATCTCTCTCGGGCATCTAGCTGAACAGCCTTGTATATTCAATCCACCATTTTTTGTAAACCTATGAATCATTATATTCCAAGAGAACATATCACATGTTTTACATGGCCATCAATAATCATATCCCGACAATGAAATTTTTTTGAGAGCACCATTGTGCTATTCAATGAAGCAAGGGAAGAATCAATCTTATGACAGTTGGCACACATGAATATATGACATCCCTCTGTACAAACAAGTCCAACTTATCTAACTCTGGAGCATATGCCACACTGGATTTGTTCACCTTCTCTGACCGCTAAAGAACTAGCATAGGCTTAAGTATGAAAAGCAATGTGAATTTGTCAGGAGATATATTTCTATGAAGCATTTGACAATAAGTTGGTCAGAACATGGTTTGTGAATTCGCTCAAGTATTATTATTCCAAAGAGAAGGATGACAATTTTCAACCTGCTTGCACTCAAGCACAAAACGTAACATTCTGTGTTGGGCTGACAGCCCAAATTCAGCCCAATGTGGGCTGAATCAGCCCTCAGCCCACAGCCAACACCCCCTCTTAACCTAACCCTAATTAACATTAGGGGGGTGTGGTGGCTGCGTTTTAGGAGTAGAAAAGAGGCTATAAAAGGGCAGCAACGAGGGCAGCAAGTAATAATCTTTGCAGCATCAAAGAAGAGAAGAAAAGGGTAGAAAAGCAAAGAGAAAGAAAGGGAAGAAGACAAGGACAACGCAGAGAGACTGTTCTCAATCATCTAGCAGTGTTCTCATCTCAGGTTAGATCAAATCTACAGTAGACTCTTGCTGTGATTACTTGGGGAGGTTTATGGATGTTTAGATATTGTGGGCAATGACGTGATCCTTGTATCCCAGTTATTCTCTTGTGATTGTTGCTAGGGTTTAGGGCAAGAGATTGAGATTTGTTCCTCTTAACCTAACCCTAATTAACATTAGGGGGTGTGGTGGCTGCGTTTTAGGAGTAGAAAAGAGGCTATAAAAGGGCAGCAACGAGGGCAGCAAGTAATAATCTTGCAGCATCAAAGAAGAGAAGAAAAGGGTAGAACAAGCAAAGAGAAAGAAAGGGAAGAAGACAAGGACAACGCAGAGAGACTGTTCTCAATCAATCTAGCAGTGTTCTTATCAGGTTAGATCAAATCTACAGTAGACTCTTGCTGTGATTACTTGGGGAGGTTTTAGATATTGTGGCAATGACGTGATCCTTGTTCATTATTCTCATAGTGGATTATCTCTAGTTTACCCCGTGGTTTTTACCCTTCACATTGGAGGGGTTTTCCACGTATATCTTGGTGTTTCATTTGATTGTGCTTCCATTTAATTCCGCTGCGTATTATGGTCTTCTAGCACTTGTTCATATATAAAGGTTATTCCGCATTATATCCCCATCAACTGGTATCAGAGCAGGGTTGTAGTGATTTAATTTGTATTTGAACATGGAGGCCAGTAATGTTTCTCGCATGATTAGTTTAAATGGAAATAATTGGATGATATGGAAACCAAGAATGGAAGATCTCTTGTATTGCAAAGATTTGTATGGACCTTTGCAGGGGGATAGTGCAAAACCCACAACTATGACAGATGATGAGTGGAAGAGGTTAGATCGAAAAACAGTTGGGTTTATTCGACAGTGGCTTGAAGATAGTGTCTTTCACCATGTTTCTACTGAAATTTCTACATATTCTCTTTGGAAAAAGTTGGAAAGTCTCTATAAAAGAAAAACAGCTGGCAACAAAGCTTTTTTGATCAGAAAACTTGTGAACCTAAAATATAGAGAGGGTGCTTCTATTGCTGAGCATTTGAATGAAATGCAGAGTATTATTAACCAATTATCTTCTATGAAAATGTCTCTTGATGATGAGTTGCAGGCATTGTTACTTCTCAGTTCATTACTAGAAAGTTGGGAGACATTAGTGGTTTCCCTTAGTAATTTTGTGCCAGATGGTGTTGTCACTATGAATCAAGTAACAAGCAGTTTGTTGAATGAGGAGTTGAGAAGAAAGAGTTCAGCAACATCTCAGAATGATTCACAGGCACTTATCTCAGAGAACAGAGGAAGGTCAAAGTTTAGAAGCAGTTCACGCATGGGTAGGAGCAAGTCAAGATCAAGAAAAGATATTGTTTGCTATAACTGTGGTGAGAAAGAACATTACAAGAACCAATGTAAGCAACCTAAGAAGAGCAAGAAAAAGAGAAAAGAAGTGGAGTCCATAGAGTCAAAATATAATACTACAGCTACAGTGCAGGGTGGTGATTATTTGATTTTGTCTCCTTCTGATGATATTTTTTCTTGTGTGTGTCAGGATCTTGAGTGGGTTATTGACACAAGTGCTTCTTATCATGCTACACCACGGAGAGAGTTTTTTTCTACATACAGGTCTGGAAATTTTGGTGTTGTGAAGATGGGTAACTATGGCACAGCAGACATCATTGGCATGGGTAATGTCCATTTAAAGACCAACCTTGGCTGCAAGTTGGTCCTTAAGGATGTGAGGCATGTGGTTGACTTGAGACTGAATTTAATTTCAGTTGGAAGACTAGATGATGAAGACTATGATAGCAGATTTCATAGTGAGCAATGGAAGCTCAGTAAGGGTTCTCTTGTTATAGCTAGTGGAAAGAAATGTCATACTTTGTACAGGTTGCAGGCTAAAGCTTATGGCGAGCAGTTAAATGCTATAGAGAAAAACTTCAGCATGGAGTTGTGGCATAGGCGACTGGGACACATGAGCGAGAAGGGGCTGCAAGCTCTTTCCAAGAGAGAGGTATTACCAGATCTCAGAGGTATACATCTAAACCCTTGTATTGATTGTTTGGCTGGTAAACAACATAGAGTTTCATTTGCTAGTCCTGCTTTGTCTAGAAAAAATGCATGCCTTAGACCGTGTTTATACAGATGTATGTGGTCCTTTGAGGACAAAAACTCCTGGTGGATCTGTTGATGTTATTGGTATAAGTGGTGCATTATATACTTTTATAAATTTTTAGCACTTTTATAGATGATTTTCCAGAAAAGTTTGGGCCTATGTTTTGAAGACCAAAGATCAGGTGATTAATGTCTTTAAAGAGTTTCATGCTAGGGTTGAAAGGGAGACAGAAAGGAAATTGAAATGCATAAGGTCAGATAATGGTGGTGAGTATATAGGATTATTTAATGATTATTGCAGGTCACATGGGATCCAATATGAGATGACAGTTCCTGGTACACCTCAGCATAATGCTATTGCAGAGAGGATGAACCGCACCATCATGGAAAAGATCAGATGTATGCTTTCACAGGCCAAGCTACCCAAAAGGTTTTGGGAAGAGGCTTTGAGGACTACAGTTGATGTGATCAACTTATCACTATGTACAGCCCTAGATGGTGATGTTGCAGAGCATGTATGGTCAGGAAAAGATGTTTCCTACAGGCATTTGAGAGTGTTTGGTTGTCGTGCATTTGCACATGTTCCAGACAATGAGAGGTCCAAGCTGGATGGTAAGTCTAAAGAATGTATTTTTCTTGGTTACTCACATGATCAATTTGGTTACAGGCTTTGGGATCCAGAAAAGCAGAAGGTGTTCAGAAGCAGAGATGTAGTTTTCTTTGAGGATCAAACCTTTGAAGATTTGAAGAAGAAGACACCGGCCAAGACTTCTGTAGAAGGATTAGCAGATTGTGACCCAGTTATTCCTCCAGTATATCAGGGTGATGGGGGAGATGTGCAGGAAGATAGTGTAGAGCCTAATGTTGATCTACCTGTAGGACATGTTGAGCAAAAAAAAGTTGGAGAGCAAGTTCCAACAGAACCTCAGTTGAGAAGATCTTCTAGGCAACATCAACCTTCCAGAAGATACTCTACAGATGAGTATGTGATACTTACTGATGCAGGTGAACCAGAGTGTTACCAGGAAGCAGTTGAAAGTGAGCAGAAAGAGAAGTGGTTAGTTGCTATGCAGGAAGAGATGGATGCTCTTCAGAAGAACCACACTTATGATTTGGTACTGCTACCAAATGGAATGAAGGCCTTGAAGAACAAGTGGGTTTTCAGGTTGAAGACTCAAGAATATTGTTCTCAACCAAAGTACAAAGCTAGATTGATTGTGAAAGGCTTTGGTCAAAAGAAATGTATTGACTTTGAAGAGATATTTTCTCCTGTTGTTAAAATGTCTTCTATTCGTGTTGCTCTTGGTATTGCTGTTAGCCAGGACTTGGAGGTTGAGCAGTTAGATGTGAAGACAACTTTCCTTCATGGGGATTTAGAGGAGGAAATTTATATGGAGCAACTAGAAGGCTTCAAAGTCAAAGGTAAAGAGAACTTTGTCTGCAAGTTGAAGAAGAGCTTGAATGGGCTGAAGCAAGCTCCAAGGTAGTGGTACAGAAAGTTTGATTCATTTATGTTAGAAAATGGATACAAAAGAACAGCTTCAGATCATTGTGTGTACATCAAATGGTTTGGTGATGATTTTATTATTCTCTTACTTTATGTTGATGACATGCTTATTCTTGGGAAAGATATGTCTAACATTGACAGGTTGAAGAACGAACTGAGTGAGTCTTTTGCAATGAAAGACATGGGGCCAGCAAAGCAAATACTGGGTATGCAGATTTTTCGTGATAGGAAAAATAAGAAGATTTGGTTGTCACAGGAGAAATACATCGAGAAGGTATTAAAAAGATTCGGTATGAGCAATGCAAAACCAGTTGGTTCTCCTCTTGCAGGTCACTTCAAGTTGTGCTCAGAACAGAGTCCGTCAAGTGATGAGGAGAAGGAGAAAATGCAAAAGGTTCCTTATTCTTCAGCAGTTGGAAGTTTAATGTATGCAATGGTATGTAGGAGGACGGACATCGCATATGCAGTTGGTGTTACTAGCAGATTTCTTGCAAATCCAGGTAAAGAGCACTGGGCAGCAGTGAACAGTGATTTAAAAAGCGCTAGGCGCCAAAAGGCGCCAAGGTCCACAAACGCCCGAGGCGCTCGCCCAGGCGCTCGGCGCTCGCCCGAGCGAAGCGAGGCGCTAAAATATAAAAATATATAATATAATTAATAATTTCAAATAAATAAAAATTAACAATATTAAAATCAAAATAATATATTATTACTCTATTAACAGAAAATTAATCATTTCAAAATTCAAATAAACTTAATATTAAGTACTGAGCCCGATGGAGAAACGAGGAAGCAACGGCGAGCGGCGGCAGCAGCAGCGGCGAGCGGCGGCAACAGCAGCGGCGAGCGACGACAGCGGCAGCGGGAAAGGGAAAGGGAGCGGGAGGCGTGAGCAGCGGGAGGGCTCGAGGGAGGCGCGAGCAGCGGGAAGGCTCGCGGGAGGGCTCGCGGGAGGCGCGAGCAGCGAGAGGGCTCGCGGGAGGCGCGAGCAGGAGGCTCGCGGGAGGGCTCGAGGGAGGCGCGAGCAACGGGAAGGCTCGCGGGAGGGCTCGAGGGAGGCGCGAGCAACGGGAGGGCTCGCGGGAGGGCTCGAGGGAGGCGCGAGCAACGGGAGGGCTCGCGGGAGGCGCGAGCAACGGGAGGGCTCGCGGGAGGCGCGAGCAGCGGGAGGGCTCGCGGGAGGCGCGAGCAGCGGGAAGGCTCGCGGGAGGCGCGAGCAGCGGGAAGGCTCGCGGGAGGGCTCGCGGGAGGCGCGAGCAGCGGGAGGGCTCGAGGAGGCGCGAGCAGCGGGAAGGCTCGCGGGAGGGCTCGCGGGAGGCGCGAGCAGCGGGAGGGCTCGCGGAGGCGCGAGCAGCGGGAGGGCTCGCGGGAGGCGCGAGCAACGGGAAGGCTCGCGGGAGGCGCGAGCAGCGGGAGGGCTCGCGGGAGGGCTCGCGGGAGGGCTCGAGGGAGGCGCGAGCAACGGGAAGGCTCGCGGGAGGGCTCGCAGGAGGCTCGAGTGGATGTGCCGCGAGCAACGGGAAGGCTCGCGGGAGGCGCGAGCAGCGAGAGGGCTCGCGGGAGGCGCGAGCAGCGGGAAGGCTCATGGGAGGCGCGAGCAAGCGACAGCGGCGAGCAGCGGCAACGGGAGCAGGAGCGACGAGCAACGAGATCGCGATCGGGATCGGGATCGGGATCGACAGCGGCAGCGGCAGCGGCATCAGGTTAGGGTTGGGGTTATATCGGTTTAGTTGGTTCGATTGAACCAACTAACAACCGAACCAGGACCGAACCAGACCTAAAATTCTGGTTCGGTCGCCTTGATTTACCCAGGCGCTCGCCCGAAGCGCCCAGCGCCTGGGCTCGGGCGAGCGCCCAGGCGGCGCCTGTTTGAAGCGCGCCGCCTGGGACAATAGCGAGGCGCTCGGGCCTCGCCTCGCCTCGCCCGAGCGCCTAGGCGAGCGCCCGAGCGCCTTTTTCAATCACTGGCAGTGAAGTGGATTTTTAGATATCTTAGAGAGAGCTCTAAGGTTTGTTTAAGCTTTGGAGATGGACCACCTGTGTTGACAGGTTACACAGATGCAGATATGGCAAGAGATATAGATACGAGGAAGTCTACTTCAGGTTATATACTTACTTTTGCAGGGGGAGTTGTGTCATGGCAATCCAGGTTGCAAAGGTGTATTGCTCTCTCCACCACAGAAGCAGAATATATTGCTGTTACAGAGGTATGCAAAGAAATGTTATGGATGAAAGAATTTTTACAAGAATTGGGGCTGAAACAGGAAAATTATGTGGTGCATTGTGACAGCCAGAGTGCCATCCATTTATATAAGAACCCAATGTTTCATTCCAAGTCAAAGCATATAGATGTCAGATACCACTGGATTCAAAATGTATTTAAAGAGAAGCAGTTACAACTTCAGAAAATTCACATAGATGACAACGGAGCAGACATGTTGACAAAGATTTTACCAAAAGAAAGACAGGAGATATGCCGACAGCTGGTCGGCATTGCTTCACATTGAGGAGTCATGAGATAGCCTCCCTCATGGGCTGAAGGGGGAGGTTGTTGGGCTGACAGCCCAAATTCAGCCCAATGTGGGCTGAATCAGCCCACAGCCCACACCCCCTCTTAACCTAACCCTAATTAACATTAGGGGGTTGTGATGGCTGCGTTTTAGGAGTAGAAAAGAGGCTATAAAAGGGCAACAACGAGGGCAGCAAGTAATAATCTTTGCAGCACCAAAGAGGAGAAGAAAATGGTAGAAAAGCAAAGAGAAAGAAAGAGAAGAAGACAAGGACAACGCAGAGAGATTGTTCTCAATCATCTAGCAGTGTTCTCATCTCAGGTTAGATCAAATCTACAGTAGACTCTTGCTGTGATTACTTGGGGAGGTTTTAGATATTGTGGGCAATGACGTGATCCTTGTATCCCAGTTATTCTCTTGTGATTGTTGCTAGGGTTTAGGGCAAGAGATTGAGATTTGTATATTCATTATTCTCATAGTGGATTGTCTCTAGTTTACCCCGTGGTTTTTACCCTTCATATTGGAGGGGTTTTCCACGTATATCTTGATGTTTCATTTGATTGTGCTTCCATTTAATTCCGCTGCGTATTATGGTCTTCTAGTACTTGTTCATATATAAAAGTTATTCGGCATTATATCCCCTATCATTCTGCACAGTTAGTAGCATCGTTGAGAAGTCCAGAAGCAATCACTGGGTCAAGTATATGTTCCAAATCCTTCATGATCTGACACATTGGTGTAACGAGAAATGAAAGAAATTACTCGGTGCCATCTCACCTTCAGAATAATCTGACCGAGACAGATCAATTAAATCGTTCATCTACTCGAGATGATCTAATAATTCTCTAACTAAATCATCACCGCAGCCATTTTATGTGTCAATTCAAAATCCGAATGATCCAAAATTAGCACCTAAAACAGCCTGCACCATCCTTTCTCAAATGGGGCTACCGACTTCCCAAGCGTTTAAACAACAACAACGAACCGTATCAAGGGGGCCATAACAATAATCGCCAAAACAAGAAGCAAAACCAGAACATGTCGAAAATGGGGATTAATTGGAACAGACCCTGATGGGCATCCAGGCGCCAAAGATGGCAGACCATTCAGGAAATCAACCGCCAGCGTTAACTAACCTCGAATAAGGAGCACCCAAGAAACAAAACAAATAGCTAAAAGGGAAGATGAGAAGTGGACAGAGAGGTCGTGCGATGGTGTGGTGCACGTAGAGAGAGGAGGAGTGAGGGGAATACCTTCTTGGCATCGACAGAGAAGAGATCCTGGTTGCCCGCGGCGCACCTAAAACGCCTCCAGCCATGGGCGGGAGAAGAGGAAGAGAGAGAGGAAAGGGGAAGTGTTAGAGGGTAGCGAAAACGAAGAAGAGCCATCTCAACAACCCACCTTAAAAGAATTGTTCCATTTATCCATCCACATCTGACGTTTGAAACGACGGGTGCGAGCCACCGCGCACCTGATCGCGGATCTAAATGGGGTTGGGCGCGACCAGGTGAACTCAATCATGCCGACATGGACCGAATGGGAACTGACTTGGGCCCAATCCCCACTTAATTGCCTTCATGGCATGGTTGAGCCAATAGGCGCACCCAAGCAGTTAGTCCTCTTCCGACGGCGGGCTCAACCTGGGCTGGCTGGGCTTTGTTAGAGTAACGGACAAATCATGGAAGAGCGCCTGACTTGTGTTTGATGTCTCTTTTCGTCCTCTCCCGTCGCGGTTGAAAAGTGAAAAATGGATCGCGTCGTCAACTCACAGATCGACACGACGGGAGGAGAAGCAACGAAAGAACAATCTTGCATAGGAGCAACACGGAAGATAGCAAGAAGCATTCGGAACCCGTCTTGTCTCCTTGTGTACTTTAGATGGTGCTGCGGCTGTTGTGTTTGAATCAATTCCACCGAAGAATCTCCAGCATATGCAAGTCAAATCTCGCAAGTGGAGTCTTATAATAAATCAGTCACCAACACGAATTTGCTTTTTGTTTTCTCTCTTCTTCTTCTTCTTCTTCTTTCTTATAATAAATCATTCCTTCCATGCTTTTCCTGAACAGGCGAATCACTGGAGTATGTTAGGCAACGGATTTGACAGTCTAATGCAAAAGAGAGTCAAAGAAAGGGCAATCTTTCTTTCTCATGCTGGCCTTTGTCCGATCATTACCGTACATGGTGCTTGCCACTATTTCGTTTTCTTTCTTTTATCTTAGGTATCTACGCCGATCTCTGCCAAATTGCAGAAGGGGGACGATGTCAAACTGAGATGGATGGAGCAGCCCATGTGCGCGACCCATACGAGTCACTGCAAAAGCCGTGGATGTGTATCAATTTTCAACTCGTTGAGAATCGCATTTATGAGCAAACTGCATGTAAGTAGAATGCTGTCCACCTATTTTTAAGACTAAGTATTTTTTTTTAATAATAAAGAATAAATTTTAGTAAAAACGATGATAACAAATTAAAAAAATAAGTATCAAACTCGAATACTATGTAATTATTTCCAAAAAATAAAAACAAAACACATAACTATGATCTTGCAAGACTCACACATAAGAAGAGTTTGATTTGCTGATTCATTCTCTATTACAATTGTTTTAATCTAGATAAAAGAATAAAATAAAAATATAATGTTTTTCTTTGAATAATATAATTATTTTATGTTATTTAATAAATAATATTTTTTTCCTTTGAATCTTTAATTAAGTTTTATAATCTTCAATAAAAACGAATATGATTCTTTTAATTTTTTCTGTATTTATTTATTTTCTCTTATTGAGTAGGTGCTATCAGGCTACTGAGCTTTTAGACATCACAACAATTTTTTTCGAGAAAAAAGTAACCCTAGGCTTTAATCGTAAACAAATTATGCCCATATTTTGTGACATTAGAATATTTCTCAGTAACAAATGCGTTGTCTTTGTTTATATCAAGCACTCGGCAAAAAGAAAGAGATTATGATGATCTTTGGATCACCTTAATTTGTCTTCTTCTTGAGGTGCTTAGAATCTTTTGGTGAGCTGGTAATCTGGAAAGTTGCTTGGACTGAGATGATCGACGAGAGTGGATCTGTGTGGGGCAATGCATCTCAGGTGGTGCTCCCTCCTTTTGAACGCTGCAAAGCGATGAGTCGGCTTTGTGGGAGGGGAAGAACATGATGAAAGGGATGGAAGTGGCCAACATAATTGCCGGAGGCCTCGATAATGGACTTGGAACAGACGTGGGGCCCTCACACTAGCTTTTTGCGTGTTTGAGCACTGTAGATGGGGTCTACACACTCCCCGATTTCCTATCCCAAGAATCTTAAACACGGAGAGAGAACATATTAAGTGAGACAAACCCAGATTAAATATAGAGAGGATAAGATGAATTGCAATTTTTAATGTTTTGGTCATTAACTCGATGAGACAAAATTGATTCAATCGAGTTCGAGTCTGAGCCCGTGAAAATGATAAAACATTTTCATGTGTTTTAGAATGGTTTGTTTATTCAGTCTGTGCTTTGATAATTCCTGCAAACTATAATCTCCCAATGGGTACGATCGATCGATCGATCGATTGTAGTAATAATACACGAGAAAATGAGCATCAACACTCACGGGTCAATGTCAAGATGACACAATCACGTCACATGATATAAAGTCTGCTTCAAGATTTGTCCGAAACAATAATTTTCTCTGCATCACTCTGGTTTAGTACATAATCAAGTTTTTAACAATGGTAAATGCCATATTCTTTTTTCTCTTTCCTCGAAAGCAGTGGTAAAAATTCATATTATATAGTCACAACTTGAAATTTCTTGGACACAGTGGAGAGTGTGACTCTAGTCTCGCTCTCACTCCTTCCCCATGCTGAATTTTCTGTAGGTTGATCAAATCCGAATTCCATCAGCAATACAGAAAAAAGAAGCATCTTCTTTAGCAGTTCTCTAGCTTTTTCTCTTTTTTTTTTCCTTTTTGAGAAGAACTTTCTCTTTCTTTTTTCTTTTTTTTTTTAGAAGAACTTTGTGCACTTAAATCTATCTCGAGTTCTATCAAATCTGTAATCTTGGCACTCAAACTGGGAGTATATATAGAGTGCAAAGGACTGCTCAGTCACTAAAGTTATGCAATTAGAAAACAAGTAGGAGCAGGTTTGGTTTGTTGCGATGCCAAAGAACATCTAGGGAACTGAAACAGGAAGTCCAACCACGAGGACACGCACTTGGGATGCCCAATATGTATATACACCAACCAAAAGAAGAGGAAAAGATAAAGCTTGCTGGCGTAGTCACCAAGGCCTGTATCGTGAGCAAAGCTGTACGAAAAGAAGAGACAGGTCTACCGTTGGGGAAGATCTCCTCCGTTCCTTCACCTTTCTACAGCCATCCAGCTAACCTCATTCTCCAAAAGTTTTCCTTGTCAGAGCCCATTTCCGTGGCATTTGAAGCAGACCGAGAGGTGAAGAGGGAAGGGGAGGTGAGAGGTGGGAGGTGGTAGAGTGAGGGGCCACATGAGGGAGGAAACATGGGGTTTGGGTTTTTTTTAGGATCCAAGTGTTGGATGGAGGTGTCCGCTTGGAAGTGAGAATTTGGTGTCGTTTGGAGTAAAACCAAGCAGCCATGGGGAGTTTTTTTATAGCTCGCGAGAGAGGCCATTGATCGATCACGCAAGAAGAAGACAACCACGCCGACGTCCACAGATACAGACAGCTCTAGAAGAAGGATCGCAGCTCCAAAATTCCCCGGGCATGGCTTCTAGCTGCGCCAAGGCTTATCGAATCATTTCGTTTTTCCTTTTTTGTCTTCTCCTTGCTTCCAACTCGGCGGCCGCGATCAATAGCACAACACTCGATCCCAGGGATGAGATACGAGTGAAGCATAGGAGCATCAGAGCCCATCTGAAGAGGGTGAACAAGCCTGCTGTCAGGACAATTAAGGCATCTATTTTACTCTCCCTTTTATCTTCTCCCTGCTTCCTGACCGAATTCCGCAATGCTCACCTGTCGTGCTTGCAGAGTCCTGACGGTGATCTTATAGACTGTGTTCCATGGCATCTCCAGCCAGCATTCGATCATCCGAAGCTACGAGGCCAGACACCATCGGTGCGTGTGAGATCTTCTCTGTATGACCGTCAAACTGATCGATCAGGCCCGTGCTGATCTTAGAGAGCTTTTGGTTGCAGGATCCACCTGAGAGACCAAAAGGCAACAACTTGAGCAGCACACTACTGGACGCCAAGTTCCAGGCGTGGACAATCTCCGGCGAGTCGTGTCCCCAAGGAACGGTGCCGATTCGGAGGGCGTCACGAGAAGACATACTGAGAGCCAGCTCCATTCAGGGGTTTGGGAGGAAGCCGGCTGCAGGCAGATTGCGTCGTGATTCGAGAAGCACTGGCCACGAGGTTAGCTTGAATTAATCTATGGTTGCCTTCGTAATCTCATCACTCTTAAGTCTCCTTTCTTTCTTTCTTTCTTTCTTTCTTTCTTTCTTTCTTCTTACCAAGGAGAAACTCCACTGGTTATAATTGATTATTTCTTACCTTACTCCGTTCGTATCTTCCCACCATTTTCCCCACCAAGCCAAGCATTAATTGTCCTTCCCATAAGGAGCTCTTTATCGCTTGCTTTTTTTTACATTATAGGTCCAGTACCCTTCGAGAACGACAAGGGGTACTCTCTTTATTCATGGATCGCACTAGGAGTTATGCAACAGTCTTCTTCCTCCCTACGACCTGTAGGCAACAGCGTCCTCTTCCCTTCGTCCCTATGTGCACTTGATTCATGAATCGTAAAATGAAAGATCCTCCATGTGCATCTACAGAAACTTCAGAAAGGGAACCAAGATGAGGTGGCATAGTCCAAACAGTCCTCTAATTAACCTTCTGCCTTTCTCTAATAGATCAAACACCTTCGTTTCATAAGCTTGCTTCCGAGCTGTTGTTTCCGTCTCTTCTCCATGCAGACACTCATACCGTCGTGCATTGGTGCAGCATGCAGTTGGTTATGTCATGGGAGCTCAGTATTACGGTGCAAAAGCTAGCCTTAGCGTGTGGGCACCGAGAGTGACAAGCGTATCCGAGTTCAGCTTGTCTCAGATGTGGGTAATCTCTGGCTCTTTCGGCAATGATCTTAACACCATCGAAGCTGGATGGCAGGTAATCCAGATGTATATTGGATTTGTTTATAGCTTAGATTCCCTGTAGTAGGTTAGGTGTGATTGCACTGTCGAATACGAATCAAAATCTGCTCTAACATATTGTTTCCCTCAACTATCATCCATATTCTCTTTCTCTACTCTTCATTACGAATCCTTGGTTCTACACTCTTTCTTTTCTTAGGAAAACTTCGATCCATCTATGTACATTTTCTCAGGTTAGTCCTCAGCTTTATGGAGATAGCAGGCCCAGATTTTTCACATATTGGACGGTGAGTGCCCCTAGACATACTTAGACAAGGGACATATCAAAACGAAGATGACTGCTTATATTGCTAAGATGTTAAGGTATTGAGTAATAGTTGGTGATGATGTCTTGACGTGTAGAGTGATGCGTATCAGGAGACAGGCTGCTACAATCTCTTGTGCTCAGGCTTTGTCCAAACAAATAATAAGATCGCCATTGGAGCAGCAATCTCACCAATATCTGCATTAGACGGTGGCCAATTCGACATTGATCTTCTCGTGTGGAAGGTAATTAAGTACTTCTCTTGCTAGTTATTTTGGAGATGACAACATCCTGAAAAAAATTATGTAAGAAACTATATAAAGACAACGAGTTTTAGTTAAATTACTATTGAGAATAACATATATCACGGTGGACACCAATTCAATGTAAGAACACTAGACTATTGAATTATTGATCAAATTTAATACATGTAATTTCACTCAATCAACTCATGCAACACCATTAGGACCCAAAGCATGGACATTGGTGGCTGGAGATGGGAGCAGGCGTGCTGGTGGGCTACTGGCCTACCTTCTTATTCAGTCACCTGGCTGTGCACGCAAACATGGTGCAGTTTGGCGGAGAGATCGTCAACACCCGGTCATCGGGGTACCACACATCAACCCAGATGGGCAGCGGCCATTTCGCCGCAGAAGGTTTCCGCCGGGCTTCCTACTTCCGCAATCTGCAACTTGTCGACTGGGACAACAGTTTGATCCCATTGTCCTCTAACCTCAGACTCTTGGCTGATCATCCAAACTGCTACACCATCCAAGGTGGAGTTAATGGCGTCTGGGGGAACTATTTCTATTATGGAGGACCAGGAAGAAACGTGAGGTGTCCTTGAAATGGCTAATCTGGCTGATTCTTGTATTCTTTTTCTCTCTGTCCTGCGACCTCCAAGAAAGAATCTCTTCTCCTTTACTGTAAATGGCAAAGTAACTTCTTGAGTTATATATATATAGATGCACAGTTTGATCTTGTATTCGGCCATGGCCTTTCACCTTTCACAAACGCAGAGAGGAATTAAGCTTATGCTGAGCCCCCAGGAGGGAATAGACAAGTCTGCTAATGCCGGCAGAAACACATGGCTTGATCTGTTAATTTTCACGCTTCTTCATGGTGGCTCGTGCCAGTGTATGCATGCGTTCCGATGTAGCCGCCATACCATCACACCGCAACGATGGCAGGTTATGATCACTCCACCCAGGTCTTTCCCCCTTTCTTGCGGTTAGATTCACTTTCACACCATCCTGGGTCCTTCCCCAGCCCCGTTCTGGATCTCCATGTGCTCCAATGTCAACTGCTGGCGCGCCTGGAGAGCTCGTTACTGACGCTTGTTTCAGCTTTCTTGAATGGCTTTGTTGCAGATTTTTGCCCATTAAAGCAGACAAGGCATGCAGGGTCACATCGGTCGAATTCAGGTGTCATTTTCTCCCCAATATTCAGGGTGAGCTTTGATTATATTATGCAAGTCCACTGATGATCAGGAGAGACTTGTGTGGTTTTCCATGAATTCGATCTGGTTATTTTACCTCTATCATCCTGCTGATGGAGGTTTTCCCGAGAGAGTTGATATTCTGCAAGTCCACTGATGATCAGAAGAGACTTGTGTGGTTTGCCATGAATTCGATCTGGTTATTTTACCTCTATCAACCTGCCTGTAAACGGCAGGTCTTCCTCGATGAAGTAGAATGAGAGAGGGAGATGGATCTGCTTCACTATATTTTTAATTCCACTTGAGCAATCACTTTCTTTCATGGTACTTCTTCCAAATTAATATGCCTCACATATCAATCTATTTATGTGCACAAAGCAACGTGATGCAAATCACAATGTAGTAGCTTCAAATCATATAATAAACAATTTCAAGAATCGCAGCAAGAAGATCAATCAAACAAAGACGACTATGCACAAAAGTTGTTGCTAATTGTACAGAGAACCAAAAAAAGAAAGAAAAGAAAATTTGATTCCTCAGAGTATTTTGCATCCCAAAAGGGAGAAATTTGATGATAAGTCAACCTAGAGAAAACAAAATCACGATAGACCACTTGAATCATCAAAATTAGAGATCCAGTCTCATAAGTGTTGTTCAATTTTACAGATTACATTTCCATAATCCACTAAGATATGAGCCCATTCACCTACACATGCTAAGGTTGCTTGAGCGGGCGTCTCAGAATCCAGACCGCCTGCACCGGCCATTTCATGTCGGGGAAGAACTCCCATCATTGCCTCTTGTGCGACCGGAAAAGGATGCAGGGCGAGCGTGAGCGTGAACCTGAAGCTGCTGCTGCAGGAGTCAAATGGAATGATCATTGGTGATGATGTGTGAGTTGAATGCAGGGGTTGAGTCCTCCCCCCGGTGGGTTTGGTGTGTTTTGCCACAGCCTTTTCCACTGTTCAACCCTGTGCATGGACCTTCGGATGGCTCCGCTTTCTACAGTCTCATGATGGAGGCTGAGCCGACCTCCTGCCTCCCGTGCGGAGGCTTCCAGTCGATGGAACCTAAAAGCGTTGGTTGGAAGACCCCTGCGACCATGGTCAATGGGGCTCCCGTGTCACCCTAACGTCGACATGATGTAATTATGACGTCATGTTGTAGTTACCATACAAGTAACTTTAGATTTTATAATATTTGAATGTGAAAAGGCCTTAATATTAAAAGAATAATCCAAATAATCAATAAAAATATATCCCCCTATATAAGGTGCTTATTTATTTATTTTTCCTTTTATATGATGAAAGAGAAGAAAAAGATAATTCTTAGTTGATTTCAATGAAGATATAAATAATTGATTGAAGTGAAAAAGTAAAGTTATGAACATCCTAATTGAACCTATGCTAAACAAATTCAATCTTTGGCATGGTTCCTATTATCTCAAATTAGGTGAATTGTTTCTTAATGCTATACCTCTTCATTCTTTAAATGTAATCTATATATCTGATGCTATTTTTAATAGTATTGTTAGGTCTACTAAAAATTTTCTTTGATCTGATAATGGCAATTTTATGGGGTCTATATTTGCTTTCGTGGGACACTGTCACTCTCCCTAGGTTTACTAGGTCTTAGGGTTAAGAAATTACATCATATGAAATTGGCTCTTCAAGCTAAAAGGGTTGCTCGTTACCTTTCTAATGTTGATGTCATTTGGGTTAATATGCTCAACACCAAATATGGGCCTGTTTTGTCATAGGATGTTCGGTATTTTTCTAAACAAAGCTTGAGTTGGCATTTATTTCTTTTTGCTCTTGAACATTTGAGAGATGATTTTTCTAAATTTATAGGCAATAGTTTTGCTATTAATGTTTCTAAGGATAACTGAATTTTGGATATTTTGATTAATTTAAAACCCACATTTTGTGATGTATAAGCTTTGGATGATTTCTCTTGTGGTATATAATCTTCTTATAAATTAATAATAGAATGTTGATTTATTGGATCTTTTATTTGGCCCTACCTTATGTGTCCGTATTTGTGATATAGAAATTTTTTATAATCACATATTGATTTTTGACTATAGAAACTTATTAATAAGGGATTTGCTTGTCTATCAAATCTACTTATGCTTTTCTTTCCTATCAAGGTTGAACGAATGACCCTAAGAGGGAAGTGTTGTTCCGAGTATTGTCTCGAATTAAAATATTTTTTTAGAAACTTTTGCACTGCCACTTTTCTTTTGTCTTAATTTAGTATTTGTAATCCTCACTTTTATGCCATTATAATTCTGTTATTGTCTTGTAGTTATAGGTGATGAACAAGCCAATGATAAGTGTGACTTGACACAAAATCTTTTTACTTATTATATTTTGATATTTATCATTTTATATTACCTATTTTATATATATATATTGTGATGTCTTTCGATCCGTGGGAATCAAATCATGATGAGATCATAATAATGAGACCGATTCACCTTTAAACACAGATCCTAAACAATCTTGGTCATAGGTTATTCGAGAGGGACATCGTGATAACTGGACAAACTGGTGTGCTGTATACCCGTCCATATGATGGATGCAGCTGGTCTCATAGCTGCTCGTGTGGGAACACTAGGGATACAGTACATGTACTCATTGGAGAATGAGTTTACTGATTGATCCGCTTACGAAATACTAGATGATTGATGATGCCTTATTGTCAGACAGCGATTCCGTAGTCCTAGTGGTGTATCTGGTCCTTAGACTTAAGACACCAAGGATGTCCTGTATGAGTACTCCACTATTTGATACTAGACTTATATGTTTTGAGTAGCGTTGTCGTAGCCCTGCTGTGTGGATCACCACTAGAGAGGAGGATGCTTGACCTCCTTCACCCTCTCCTATAGATCTGCAAGGAAACAGAGATATATGATCTCCCTATGTAACATAATATATTCTATACGTAGTTTGTTTCACGGATTTTTTGCACACCAATCTTTGCACGACGACGAACATCTTTTTGGGAAATTGGGGATTTCGTTTTTTTTGTTCTTCCGCTGCACATATGATGTCACCCTAAAAATTTCTCAATAGTGATATCAGAGCCAGGTTGTTCGTGCGAACGATTGGTTTTTGAACTGCATGTGTTGTGTTTAGAAAAAAATTTGATGTCAAAATCATTGACGCAAAAGCGAAAAAGGCAGCAATTGTTGCTGCCCTTGCTGTCGTCACAGATGGCAGCGCTGCCATCTGCGTGCAAGCAGCCCGCCTGCAGCGGTAGCCGCAAGGCCGGCGGCATGCGGCTAGGGCACTGCGTCCACGCACAATGGCAGCGCCTACGGCCGCTGCACCCGCGAGCAGAGGCGCTTGCGGCCGCTTCTCCCACAGGGGGAGGCGCCGCAAGGCAGCGGCGCCTGCGATCGCTGCTCCCACGGGCAAACCCCCCGCCCCGTAGGGGCGGCCGCCCGGCGGGGCAGCACCACCTGCGGGCACTGCCCCGAGGGCAGAAACGCCCGCGGGGGCGCCCACCTATAGGGGCAACGCCGCCCGCAGGCGAGGGCAGTGCCCCGCCCTCCGCCGCACAGCCGCCACCGACAGCAGCAACAGCAAGGGAGAGGGGCTTAGGGCAAAAGATAGGTTTGCCCCTCAGAGAAATTCCAGTTTCTATCTTTGACCAAATTACGAAAATACCTCTCAGAATTCAGAAAATTTTCTACATGTCCTTGATTTCATAAAATATTAATTAACTAAAAGGTTTAGTTAATTATTATTTTCATTATTATCTAGTAGTCTTACATGACAATGATTTATATATATGATGTATGATGTGTGAACGAATGATCATGAATCATGTAATATGTGTACTTGTGATTATTATTATTATTAGGGTCTGCAAGCCTCCATTATATTTCTCGTTTGTTATCGGGCATGCGTACCTATGATTAAGTTGTAATCATTTGAGAAGGCGCAACGGGAGCATGGATACGATAACGGGATCCACGAGACGAACGATTGCGATGCATGGAAATGCATCGAGATGTCGACGGAACCGACGATGATGAGACGGACGATCACAAGGCATGAAGATGCACTGTTGCGCACATAAATCTTGATGTGAGTGATTAGGCCTACTGGCTCTGGCATGATCACATTAGGCCGTGGTTCATGATCATCTGGTGTGATTACTCATGTGACATGTGATTGCTTATATACCTACTAGATATATATATATATTTACATGCGATGTAGATATATATTAAATATGTATATGTGTGACATGTCATATTAGGGGACCAAATCATAGAAACCTCTCTCTCAATAATATTAAGTCGGTAAACGTGAGGCAATTAGATTGACCCACGTGGCCTTCCATCGTTATAGGTAGGAACTGATTCCCAGTGTATGTTGAGTTGGTCGAGTCCCTCGAGGCTCACCTATATCGCGATTCGCTATCTTATCTACGACATAGAGATGGCACCGGTGACCTGATGGCATGGTATGCTTGGTCGAGTCCCTCGAGGGTATATCATCAAATCAGACTCATCTTGTAATGAAGGTGTTGACTTAACCAAACATCATGGTTGGTCGAGACCCTTGAGACTATGGTGATTCGGAAGCCGAACAGGACGGGAATCACAAGGAGTTGTGATTGACAAGAGTTGCCTATCTTTTGGGCTTAGTGTGATTGGTCGTCCCTCGAGGTTACACTAAGATGCTGATTGGATCCTGATCCTCACTAGAAGTCTGTCGGAGACTTCCGTTTCACGTGTTGAGGGTGTCGCGTGACTCGCTAATAAAATAGTAGGAGTATATTAAGATAGAAGTCCATATCTTGATAGTTTATTTCTTGCAAAATCTGCATATTATTCATTTCTACTACATCTTTATTTTCAGAAAATGTAGCTTTCAAATCTCTTACATGGCATACTTGATGTCAACTGCCTCACTGGTCCAAATTATACTGATTGGCTCTGCAACTTGAGAATTATTCTCATGACGGAGAAAATCGCATACGTCCTTGATACAGTAATGCCTATGCCCGAGAAAGGGGCAAGCAAGAATGAGATCGCTCGCTATGTGAAGTATATTGATGACTCTACTCTTGCTTAGTGCTATATGTTAGGCTCTATGACTCCTGAGTTATAGAGACAACATGAAAAGATGGATGCTAGATCCATTCTCCTACATGTCCGTAAATTGTTTGAGGAACAATGAAGGACTCAGTGATATAAGATATCCAAGAGCCTCTTTCACACTGGGATGACTGAGGGGATACCGGTTCAGAACCATGTCCTAAAGATAATTGAGTGGATGGAGAAACTTAGAGGTCTAGGAATGGTCCTAGAGGATAACTTGTGTATGGACATTGTACTTCAGTCCCTACCAGATTCCTTTTCACAGTTCATGATGAATTTTAATATAAATAAGCTTGAGGTGACTCTCTCAGAGCTCCTCAATATGTTGAGGGATGCAGAGAGTACTATTAGGAAAGAGAAGTCAATTCTCTACACTTGTGAGACCAAAAAGAAAAGGAAAGCAAAAAAAGTCCTTTAAGAATGGAAAGGGCAAGGGCAGACCAGAAAAAGCAAAGGTTGCTAAGAAAGACCCAGCAAAGGACAAAGGTCAGTGCTTCCAATGTGACAAAGATGGGCACTGGAAGAGGAACTGCAAATATTACCTTACAGAAAAAGCGAAACAGAAGCTTGGTGAAGCTTCAGGTACATTTATGATCAATCTCCATTTGTTCGACTATTATGATAACACATAGGTATTAGATATCAGTAGTTCTTATCATATATGCAATTCGTTGCAGGTTCTGATAAGGCCTAGGAGAACTAGAGAGAAGTGAGATGGACCTCAAGATGGGTAATGAAGCAAAAGTTGTTGTAGTAGCCGTTGGCGAGGTCGCCCTACATCTGCTTGGTGAAGCTTTTATTACATTAGATACATATTATTTTGTTCCTTCTATTATCAAAAACATTATCTCCATTTTATATTTGACAGTTAGTATATATAAATTAGTTTTTGAGAACAATGGTTGTTCGATATTATTAGATGATGAGATCATCATGAAAGGAATATTGCATAATGGTTTATTTATGCTAGACACTACTCTGCATATCATGAATGTAAGTGTGTTCAAGAGGAAACAAGATGAAATTAATAGTGCATACCTGTGGCATTGTAAGCTAGGTCACATCCATGAAGAAATGATTCAAAAGTTGCTAAATGATGGATATCTAGATCCATTCGACTATGAGTCATATGTAACTTGCGAGCCTTACTTTCGTGGAAAACTGACCAACTCTACATTTAGTATAATTGGAAAGAGAGCTATTGAGCTGTTGGAACTCATACATAGTAATGCATGTGGACCCATGTCAACTCATGTCATTGGTGGTTACTCCTGCTTCGTTATCTTTACTGATGATTTCTCAAGGTATGGATATGTGTACTTAATGAAAAACAAATCTAAGGCCTTTAAGAAATTCAGAGAGAACCAGACTGGAAAGAGTATTAAAACTCTTCGATCAAATCGATGATGTGAGTACTTAAGTATAGAGTTTACTCAGTTCCTCAAGGACCATGGGATATTATCCCAATGGACACCTCCTTATATGTCTCAGCTCAATGATGTGTCTGAAATGAGAAATCGTACGCTGTTAGACATGGTATGATCCATGATGAGTTTCGCTGACCTACCCATCTCATTCTATGGATATGCCCTATAGACCACAGCTTACCTTCTGAACAAAGTTCCAACTAAGTTGGTAGTGTCTACACCATATGAGATATGGAAAGGGAAGAAGCCCGATCTTAAAGTTATTAAGATTTGGGGCTGCCCTGCCCACGTTAAAAGACATAACCCCGATAAGTTGGAATCGATGACAGAGCGGTGCAAGTTCGTGAGATACCCCAAGGAAACTTGTGGGTATTATTTCTATCATCTCGATGACCAAAATATCTTTGTAGCCAAGAGAATAGTGTTCCTTGAGAAGGAAAACATTCTTGGCGGAGATAGTGGGAGCATGATAGAATTGAACGAGGTTGGAGAACCAAGCTCAAGCATAACTTCACCGCTCGAGTCTGTTTAGGTACCTAACACACAAGTTCCAACTTTACGTAGGTCCGAATGAGTATCCCATCATCCTAAGAGATATGTGGGACATATTGGAGGAGAAGATGTTGAGAATATTGATCCTCAGACTTACGAGGATGCTATTATGAGTATAGACTCTGGGAAGTGGCAAGAAGCCATGAATTCTGAGATGGATTCTATATACTCCAGCAAGGTTTGGTACCTAGTTGATGCGCCCGAAGGTATTGTACCCATCGGTTGCAAGTGGATCTTTAAGAAAAAGATCGGAGTAGATGGAAAGGTAGAGAACTATAAAGCAAGGCCAGTGGCTAAGGGATATCGTCAAAGGCAAGGTGTTGACTATGACGAAACATTCTCACCCGTAGTAATACTAAAATCCATCCAAATTCTATTGGCTATTGCAGCACACTATGATTATGAGATCTGGCAGATGGATGTGAAAACTGCAGGTGTATATGATACAACCTGAGGGATTCGTGTCCAAAGACTGCCCAGATAAGGTGTGTAGGTTGCTTAGATCCATTTATGGACTAAAGCAAGCTTTTCGAAGTTGGAACATAAGATTTGATGAGGCAATCAGATCTTATGACTTCGTTAAGAACAAAGATGAGCCTTGTGTGTACAGGAAGGTAAGTGAGAGCGCTATCACCTTTTTGGTGTTATATGTGGATGGCATTCTGATCATTGGGAATGACGTAGGAATGTTATCCACAATAAAGGCTTGGTTATCTAGACACTTCTCTATGAAAGACTTAGGCGAAGCATCCTATATCTTGGAGATTCGAATCTATAGAGATAGATCCAAGAGGATACTTGGCTTGTCCCAATCTAGGTACATAGAAACTATTGTTAAAAGGTTTGGTATGGAAAATTCCAAGAGATGTCTCATACCGATGAGACATGGGATATCACTTTCTAGGAGTATGTCCCCAAAGACTTTAGAAGAAAGGGTAAACATGGATATGATACCTTATGCCTCGGCGATATGGTCTATCATGTATGTCATGTTATGTACTAGGCCTGATATAACGCATGCTCTGAGTGTCACGAGCAGGTATCAAGCGGATCCAGGTTTGGAGCACTGGAAAGCAGTAAAGTGTATCCTTAAGTACTTGAGAAGGACTAAGGATCTTTTACTAGTATATGAAGATAGTAGCCTCAAGGTTGAAGGCTACACAGACTCAAGTTTTCAATTTGATGTTGATGATAGCAAGTCGAATTTGGGGTATGTGTACACATTGAATGGAGGAGCACTATGCTAAAAGAGTTCAAAACAAAATACTATTGTTGACTCGACTATATAGGCGGAATACATTGATGCAGTAGATGCAGCAAAAGAGGGAGTCTGGATGAAGAAGTTCATCATAGATTTGGGAGTCGTGCCGGATAGTAGGGAGTCGATTTCCTTATATTGCGACAATAATAGGGCGATTACTCAAATAAGGGAACTCAGGTCTCATCAGAAGTATTCTGAGGAGGTTCCAACTTATTAGAGAGATCATAACCCAAGAAAATGTAGTAGTGGAAAGAGTTCATCCGAAGATAACATTGCAGATCCACTGACAAAACTGGTGTCTCAGATTGTTTTTTAGCATCACAAGGGTCTGATGGAGATCAGACGCAGGTGATTGGCTTTAGGTTAAGTGGGATATTGCTAGTCATAGGTACCCAACAAGCCAATCACGTGAGTGATGGCACGTGTGACTTGACACGAAATCTTTTCGCGCGCGCGCGCGCGCGCGCACACACACACACACACACACACACACACACACACATAATATATATATATATATATATATATATATATATATATATATATATATATATATATATATATATATATAATATATATATATATATATATATATATATATATATATATATATATATATATATTATGATGTCCTTGGATCCGTGTAATGGGAATCAGATCATGATAAGATCACGATAATGAGATCGATTCACTTTTAAACACAGATCCTAAATAATCCCAGTCATAGGTTACTCGAGAGGGACATCGTGATAACCGAACAGACTGGTGTGTTATATACCAATCCATATGATGGATGCAGCCAATCTCATAGCTGCTCGTGTGAGGACACTAGGGATATAGTACAGGTGCTTCGTAGTCCTAGTGGTGTATTTGGTCCTTAGACTTGAGACACCAATGATGTCCTGTATGGGTGCTCCATTTTTTGATACTAGACTTATAGGTTTAGATGTCTTAGATCTAGTACAACTGGTCATTAGGAGTGGTAGTCGACCTTACGAGGGCTATTGAGTGTCGATAGAGGATCATCCACTCTCGACGTCATGAGAGGAATATCCCATGTGTTCTTGCTCAGACAAATCCCTAGCCAGGGTCATTCGGGTTGAGAGAGAAAGAGTTTTCCGGGAGAATCCGATTAGAGCGAGACTCGAGTAGAAACCCTAGCCAGGGCTATGGGTCTGATAGCATCATGCCCGATATACAGTCTTTGGGATATTAGATGGATGAGAGACTATAGGTACACGGTAACTGAGGGTAGACATGTCTAATGGATTGGATTCCCCTGTATCGTCTGGGGACTACGGCGTAGTGGCCTAGTACGTCCGTAGTCGATGAGTCGAGTGAATTATTACAGAGATAATAATTCACTGAGCCAGAGGGAGTTCTGACAGCTATAACTCACGGCTAGCTCGATATTGGGCCTAGAGAGTCACACACATATGGTAGGCATTACGATGAGTAGAGGTTCGAATATGAGATATCCGTTGGAGCCCCTATCTTATTGGATATCCAATAAACCCTTGAATTATTGGATCCCATAGACGAGATCCAATAAGAGTCCATGAGAGATTATTGGATAGAGATCCACTAATTTAAAAAGCTTGGGTAATTGGATGCAGATCCAATACTCACTAAGGGAGGATCTATTAGGTTTTGATAGAGGGGCCTCTATAAATAAGAGGGATTTAGAGCCTCATAAGCTAGAGCCTTTGTTTGCCTCTCCTATTCTCCTCCCCCTCTCCACCTCAGAGTAGGCCTAGAGTTTTGAGGAGCGTCGTCGTAGCCTTGCTATATGAATCACCGCTAGAGAGTAGGACGCTTGACCTCCTTCACCTTCTCCTAGAGATCTGCAAAGAAACATGGATATACGATCTCTCTAGGTAACACAATCTATTCTATACGCAGTTTGTTTTATGGATTTTTACGCATCAATCTTCGCATGACGACGAATATCTTTTTGGAAAATTAAAATTTTTGTTTTTCTTGTTCTTCCGCTGCGCACGTGATGTCGCCCAAAAATTTCCCAACAAATCCATCATTCATTGTTTCTATCAATGTCCCTTCTTTATTTATTTATAGTATCTTTTCAAATCTAAACTTAAGTGAATTTTTCCTTCTTCGTAAACTTGGTGAATAATAAATGGGTTGATGATGGTAGTTTGATGTTAAAAGAAAGAACGTATTCTGGTATCAGATTTAAAAAGTGAAAGAAATAATAGAGATTTATATAGGTCACTTAATCTGAGCTATGTTCACAGAGTTGCTATAGATATTCACTATGGGAGAAAAATTACGAGTGTATAAAAAAATCACTTCTCATAGGCTCTCAACTCTCAATAACTTCTACCACAACTTAACACGCACACACACACACTTCTCAAAAGAACTATTCTTTATTTATATTGCATGAAAAAAAAGAAGAAGATGTGTAACCTACTAATCTAAACAGCCCTAAACAACTTTAATAGCCCTAGTTTATAACCGTAAATCTTGCAATATCTTTTACTAAGACCAAGTCAAATAGCACTTTTATCAAGTCAAAAATAACTTCAACAGTTGGGGTGGTCAGAACCTTTGGCTTTGATTGGTATTGGCCTTTGGTGGATCTAGATATGATTTTTAATCAAAGTTACCTCATCTCTTAGTATGATTTCACAAAGAATAGTTACAATAATCCTAACTCATGATGGGGCGAAATTATCCTATTGCATTTTGTATCATATTTCTTGAGCCTGCCCTCTGGTGGGGTGGGGTGGGTTAGGTTGAATTGTGATGACTTTGTTAAAGAGTCATACGAGGGAGGTAAGTGATACTAATAACCCTTTATTTATTGATTGAGTGCAGATTCATTAAGGTACACAGGGTTGAAGCAACAGAAGTACTAGAGGGCTTACGTGTTGTGTTATGTTGCAGGTTTTGATGATGTAAGAAAGATCTAAATGAAATCTGAGTCAACGATTATTTTTTCTATGATAGACGACAACAAGTGTGTTACTCCTTGGTCGTTATTCAATGTTATGCTTAACATTTGATAGAAGTTAACTATGTGGTCAATTGGTTAGAACCTATTAAAACTTTGTTTTTTGAAAAGGAGAATGACCCTCTCGTCTTTGATCCTTGATTATCTCTGATGACTTTTGTACTCATCTTATTTAAGCCATAATAACCTTTTATTTTATTTTTTAATTAATATTTTTTTTTTATAGAGTCTATAATCCATGCCCTACCTTTCATCTTCCTCTGTGTCAGTGGGATCACAAACCCCTGACTACAGAAGTCGATGAGGAATCCCACTTTCTCTTTTGTTCCCTTGTTTCCTTTTGCAGCAAAAAATTGTACATATAATTGAGCGTGTGAGGCGTGCGTCTGGGGCCGGAGACCGTACCAAAGGTGGTCGGTGCATGTGGTCCCTTCTGCCACTGCCGCGCTGCAATTGGCCAAGAAAAAAAGATCCTCCTCACCGATGGGCACAAAGCTACGCACCTGACCTTGCTGTAGCTGCTTCTTTTTGAGTCCTCAGACGCAGCCTCCATCCCCTTCCCCACAAGCTGCAGCCTTCCCAAGCAGTCGTTGTACCTCCACCACCTTGACTGGCTTCCCGGCGCCCCACCCCCACCCCCTCTTCTATTACTTGCCAAAGTTTTTATCCTTAGCATTATGACGATGAGTAGCCTGGTTGTGCTGAGGCAGTAGAGACTTTGACACCCCAAGTCATACACAAGACAGTGAGTGGACGTGTACACCCCATGCATGTCATACACAAGAGAGGGCGACAGCGGCCCCTTCCGCCCCACAAAAGATGGCACCCAGAAACGTGAACAGCTGCGACGCTTTACCTCAATGTACGCGCGCCAGGGTTGACACCACGGCCTACCATCTATGCCTTTTAAAGTATGTGCAAACACAGCCATACTATGCCGGTGTTGGAATCCATGCCCTTAGGTTACTCAAAGCATATATTCCACTCTCACCTCCTTGTCTTCTTCCCCAAGCAGCTGTGGGATCATAAACCCGAGGCCCCCTTTCCAAGGACCTAGGCATGGATCACGCCCTTCAAATCTGAACACAGTAGCAGCAGAGAAAGAAGAAGAACAAGGGAGGCCCCACTCGGCGTTGTTTCGTTTCACCTTGCAAGTACTCCATCCCACGTTTTTATATCATTTTTGTGTATGATTCTTCACAGTCCTTTCTATGCTTTCTTATCTTATTGAATTGTTCCCGATGCTCCATCGATCTCACCAGGAAGGAGGAAGAAAACAAGATAAAAGAAGCACGTAGGGATGTGTAAAGTGGTAGCATGATATATGCTTAGAGGCAAAGGAGAGCATCAAATTAAGGCTGATGTAGATGTACTTTGGAGCTGAAGTTGACCAGTTAAGAGCCTGACAAAGCGAAGTTGATTCGGCTATAATGAAAGGGAAATGGTCCTTAAAGTTGGCAATCATATCAGGCCATATGGTCTTGGTCATGTGACTTGGGAACCTTGTCAGCTTGATTAAAGTGACACTGCTAAAGCATTTTTAGATGCGTGTCGACTGCGTACAGGTTCCTTATGGTATCATTGACAGCCAATTAAATCTCCATCAGTCGAGTATATAAAATCTAAGCTTCTTCAGACCCCAGATATTCTTTCTTCTCACGTTCCTTCATCCATATATCTGCTCTGTGGATGTGGACTATGGATCTTTTCCAGACTAATAAATCTACGTACTATTTAATACAAGCTAGATGCTAGATATTGACATGTCAATCAACATGGTAGAATTCATATTATTCCATGCTTAGACACACATCCAGTGCGGGCAGCAAAAAATTCTGCAAGCTAGTTAATAGAACAAAGTAATGGTTTAGTCATTAATAAGCTCCTGAGGGAGAAGGCAACATAAGTCTTTGAATAGTGGAGCCTTGCAAGTTTCCCTACTGAATCAAATAAGTCTTATATATCATAGACAAGTCTTGTATCAATGATGAAGGCTCCTGTAAGTTCAACAGACTGGGATAAGAAGATTTAAGCTGTGACAGATGTATTTGGAGAAGCAATGGAGACATGCATCTCATCAGTGTGTATTTTGCCAAAGGGAAAAAGACGAGGCCCGTAGCACAACCAAGCTCTAATCTAATCGAAAGAACAAAAAAGAATTCATGCTTGCTTTTTTTCTGGGAGTAGATGCAGGTTAGTGAGCTTTTCCGGGATGAGATCAGTAAAGAAAGAAAGAAAGAACGAAAAGAAGGCGATGAATAGAAGCAAAGGAAAGCATACATGCCCATTCTGTGTTTCACATTCTCCCGACCTCTTTTCTCTGACATGAAGCTGTGTGGGGTTTTGAGCTCATTTAATTTCCTGGGATTTGTGTAGGAGAGCGGCACTGCCAAACTATGCATGCATACTCTTACCAGTAGCTGGATTCCAACTACACGTCATGTCTGAGGAGAAAACCCTAGTCATGATTAAATGTTATCATATAATACAAAACAATTATATCAAAGAATATTTGGATTCTACGATGATCAAACGTATTCGGAATCACACTCCGAATAAACTCAATTTTAATTTGAGTCATACTTGGATTTAATTCAGATCTAGCTGAATCAAACCAAAGCTCAGACCCAAGTGCAAAGCCTAGGTTTGATTAGCTTAAAATTTTAACTCAACTCAATCCGAATTAGACTCACATTAGAAGGAGAGTTCAACCTTAAAGAGGAGTCTTCCTATTCACATTCATTAAAAAAAATAAAAAGGGTGTGATAACCCTAAAAACATAGCAATTAAAAAAAAAAAAGACAACAACAGCTTAAAAAGAAAAGGAGCTGGCAGCTAGAAAGAAGAGAAGAGATGGATAGAGACAATTAGCAAATGGCAGTCTTTAAGAAGTTGGAACAACAGCTTAAAAAGTCAGTCAGAACCATCATCACCCAAGAAAAAAAAATTTCTTTATAATTATGTGATTAAGTATTTCTTCTATTCAAGAAGCAATGGCAATTCTTTTTCTTCTTTCGGGTTTTTTCGCCTTCCAACAACTCTATCAAACCTCCCACAAAATGTCAATCTACTAGGAGGAATGTTAGAGACCATCAAATCTTTTCCAAATAAATCAATGACCATGCAGTAGTAAGTACCAATCCTAACTTATTAGCCACGATTAAAGCACATGAAACCACGGAAAAAACTTTCAACATGTAGCCTTCTAAGAAAAGAAAACATAAATAGAGAGAGAGAGAGAGAGAGAGAGAGAGAGAGAGAGGTGTGGACATTAGTAAAACTTGCATAAATATATTCATGTTGAATAGTCAGCAAAATGATCTATTCATAAGCCAAATTCTGAACAATAAAACGAATAAGAGGACATGCTTACAAGTGTTAGTCATTCAATTGAATCATCGAGTATATATATATATATATATATATATATATATATATATATATATTTAAAATCAAAAGTCTACGAATTTAAAAGAAGCTCGACACAATGAATGGTAGTCGCATAAATGTCCAATGATGTCGGCAAGTGTTGACTAGATATCCGAGTTGTGTCCCCCAGTGCATTAAAAAAATAAAAGGACATTGAATGACCGTGCTCCATACTTATCGTTGAGTAAATGCCATATGCTTTGTGGGAGACGTTGGAGTGCGAAACAGGAACACGTTAGCTTTATGGAAGTGTAGGTACTAAGCAGGCATCAACACTGATATCTGTTCACTATCAATAATTAGAGACCCTTTGGTCGAAGTTGGCGCCCAAGATCAGTTATCTTTTTAATGAATAAATAGAGTTGTATTTGATTCTTTTGGTATTAATTCTCAAGTTATGCAAGGCATTTACTATGCATCTTGATTGCAACAACACTAAATTGCTTTCTTTCGCTTTCCACAGGAGATTGTGACACACAATTAGAATCTTTATAGAAGAAGCTGTGCCACATTTCTGTAAATCAAATTTCCACCGCATTGATGACATGCTTTGTTTCTACCATCAACTTTAAGGCCACATCCTGTTTAAAATTTTTGTTTAAGTGTACCACATAATCTATACTAATTGATAAGCATACTTAGTCCCATACATATTGATTGAAAAAGTAGAAGAATTAAGATCTGCATCACCTTTTATCCTTACAAGTGTTTTCTGAGCTCATTCTGAAAGGGTAAAAATGTGTCGATGGTGACTTACTTATCTTTGAAAGAAAAGAAATAAGAAAAATATATCCTCATTAATTTTAAATATTATAAAAATGAAAATAGAAGCGACGTGAACCCGAGCGCCGTATGGTTGTCTACTTTTTGGTATTATGTTCGTACGTTGCATTCCACCATAAAAAACATGGTATAAAGCTGCCTCAAACATGTGTTACGCAACCAGATATAATAGAGTACTATAGTCGACATGCTTAAGATTCCATGTGATAAGAAGATCTGCCATGTTCTCAATTGTCGTGTGAGAGAGAGAGAGAGAGAGAGAGAGAGAGAGAGTAAGAGAGAGAGAGCATGGGTGCAATTATTACCATCTCCTGGAGACCTTGTTGGAAAGCCTTGGGATGGAAGGCAGAGTTATAATGACATATGAGGTGCAATCATCCCCCTGTAATTGCCTGCAACAACACCATCATATAAGCCCGAAAGATAGAAGCGAGAGAGGAGGAGAGAGAAGGAAAGGGCCAGGAGATAGAGAGAGCATCTCTCATCTTCTTCTTCTTTGGGGTAAAAAGATGATCGCCTATCTTTAATTTTAGAGCTGCAGAAAGTTCCTCTGAAAAGAAAAGCTATAAGAGACGCGCCAGAGGCACGCAGAGAGATCGCTTAGAAAGAGGACACTCCATCAACTACTTCACTCCATCCTCTCTTTCACTACAATTCGATCAGCTTTGAGGCTTATGTATACATATATAGACATGGGTTTGAAAAAGCAAAGAGGAAAGTCAGTGAAAAAGTTGGATAAAGTCAAGTAGATTTACATGCATCGGCTGTTCAAACGTTTCTTTGGGTGGAGGAGTAGTAGATTTCAGATCTTCAGTAAGTTCCTATCTTTTTCTCTTCTTGGGACTGTCAAGCTTTTGAAGCACCATGATGGGGTCTTCATATCTGGATCACTACCACCAAGAAGAGCTTCACGGTTTCTCCTCTTTAGCCACAGTTCCAGCTTTCTATGATCTTGCTAGCAACCGCGAGTGGAACCAAAACCAGCTCTTGTAAGTTAATTCGTACTCAACAGGTTCTTCCACATTTAGCTCCGCCGTATTTTTCTTCCTCCATATATATATATATATATATATATATATATATATATATATATATACATATACATATACATATACATACATATACATATATATATATATGTATATATATATACAACGCTTCTACGTGTTGGAAAATTTAATTGAGTCAGAAACTTTTATCTAATTCCTAGGGTTTGGAATTTTCTTGCTTGGTTAGTTTGCTGCTGCCTTTTCTTCTTTCGGAGATCCTAGGGATTTGAAATCTATGCATGATGATGCTCTCTCTATATGCACGTTTAGAACTACTTCCCTAGCTGGGCTTTGAATCATATGGAGACCGACTTTATGCAGGAACTGCGGCGACTTCGTGTCGAATGCCAATGGAGTTCTATCTGGCCACAGAGATTTCAGTTCAAGCCATGAAATCTCACCTTCTAGCTCACTAATGGTTCATGACCTAGGGGTTCATCACTGGGCTAGCAACACCGAAGAAGGCTTCATGAACCAGCTGCCTGCCCATCCGCTCAAAGCAGCGAAGGTCGAAGAGTTGTCAGAGAACTCTTTTCCCACGCTTAATCTGGATCACCAATTACACCAGAAGCTCTTGGCAAGAGCATTGGCCTCAGATCGCCAGATTGATGGCCTTCAGCCTCTCCTGGGACACTTGTCTGAAAGCTCGAGCTTTGCTCCTCCGACAGCTAATTTCTCACGCTCGAGTCCGCATCCGCCGTTGGTCGCAGGCTCCTTAGACATGGATCTACATGCGTTGGATCTGCTGGTTTCAGCTAGATTAGGAAGGAGCTTCTGCCAGACTTCGCTCACTGGAACGGCCTTGTTCGGAGAGGATCCAACTTCCGGGTTAGACCATCTTCAAGAATCAGTACTTGCAGGGCCATTTCACCACCATCACCTCAAGGTGGGTATACTAACATTTCCAATCTAAACATCTGATGTGATGAATCTGATGGTACGTATAACCTTTAGAAGAACAGTGATAGTAGAGTAAACAGCACGGAAGCCTTCCTTTAAAAGATCAAGGAAAAAGCACAAAGCAAGATGATGCACTCCTATCCATCACACACTTCTGTTATAATGTATGGGTTTTCTTTACTTTGTTCTGCAAATCAAAACCCCATCGTCTCCACACGCTGACGATGCTCAAACCACAACGTGGTTTCCTCACATAAAACACTTCATGATCATCTCTGCTGTCTTTGGCAACATACTTGTGAAGTTGTTGACTTCCAAGTAGAACTTTTGGAAGGTCCGATCATGAAATGTCAATTGACTGTCCGAGTCAAAATGCTCGTTGGAACTTTCTTGTTTTTTTCCTATCGGAGAAGATCAGTACTTCCTCGGATTCTTCTGATGTTTGCAAGAGATTTCGAGATTTAACTGTTTCTTCGTTGCACCAGAGATCACTGTTCTCGTGTTCATCATTTCAGAAGTCCAACGCTGATGCCATAGAGTACAAAGCACTTTTCAGCTTTACCGAGTGAATGAATCATCTTTTCTAAAGAAAGATTGCAGAAGTGTGTTTCTTTAGGGTTTTAGATACACCAATCAGGCTAACAGTCGAGGTTTTCTTCAACTATCGCTCAGATGCCATCTTTGGCCAGTGGAGTAGCAGAAGCACGGAGATGCAACAGCACTTGGGAAGACAAATCATCTCAAACACCACCAAGAAAGCCTCGGTTTGAGCCGCAGCGCTCGTCCTTCTCTCCTTTCAAGGTATGTTGCATCTGCTTGAAAGCATGCTTTTGAGTTCTTCAAGAGTAGGAAGTAATTGTAGCAGTGAATAAAGTTGAGGTTATTTCCTTTGTGTTTTCCTTGGTTTATTCAAAAGGTTAGGAAGGAGAAGCTGGGCGATAGGATTGCAGCGCTACAGCAGCTGGTGGCACCATTTGGCAAGGTTACTCCTCCCATCTCTCTCTCACAATTGTTACTGCTTCTTGAGCGTAATTGGCGACGAACACATGGCGAGCTAATATATATATATATATATATATATATATATATATATATATATATATACCCCATTTTTTTCTTTAATACAAGAAAGAAAAGGAAAAAAAAGAAAAAGTACGCCGGTTAGCTTCTCCTCTTGCTGCCATTTTATGAGCTCATAACATGTTTATCTACGGATGCAACACATACAGTAAAGCTTCATCGCTTGATGTGCAGACTGACACAGCTTCAGTGCTAATGGAGGCCATTGGATACATCAAATTTCTGCTGGACCAGGTTGAGGTAATCACCATAAGTATATAATAAACACTAAAGACAAGCTAAAACTTATTCTTCGTTTTCACATTATACAGTTAATTAATTTATTTTTCCACATTAGACAGTTAAATGCAGCAATATCTGAGAAACACTTGCAGCAATTGTGCAAATAATTAATAGTTGTTTTCCATGAATATCGTACAGAAATTAAGTGTACCATACATGAGGTCATGTGGCAGTAAAAGATCAAGGACAATGGAAGAGGTACGTAGCAGCATCTCATAAAATATATATATCAAGAAATGTTGGATGAATTAAGTAGTTAGAGGTTTACGGACGTAAGAACGCTTCCACTCCGTCCTCACAGAACTTACACAGTGTTGTTTCTTCTTCCAAGGCATCGAATGGGGAGAGTGACGAGCCAAGGCGAGATCTGAGGAGTAGAGGCTTTTGTCTGGTACCATTGTCATGCACATCATACGTGACAACCGAGCAAGGAGTCTGGTCGCCAGTTCCATCCTCCTGTACTGGAAGTGGTTGAACTATGTAATGTAATTTAGTATAAGGTTTTGAGCTTTACTAATCCCAGCTTTCATGAATGGAATTAGGAATGTTTCATGTTTGATCTTTTCTCTCTTGTCGTCTCCACTTCTTGTGTGAGTAAATGCAGCTTTGAAGCAAATGTCGTATATTTGATAGAATCATCAGCTGATATGACGGCAAAGATTTATGTAGCTGCAATCACGATAATTATTAGGGGAGGAAACACGACGATCCCCACAAAGGTGAAAGAATCCCCCCCCCCCCCCTAAAAACAAGTTACCTTTGAGTTGACATTTATGCGCAAATTCTTACTCTCTAATAGGCCCTTTGACTCCTTTTCATGGACATTTTGACCTTAAAGACTTTTTCTCTATCGAGGATGATCTTCAAAGACCTTGTAATCCAATATATAATTTTGAAGCTGCACTTGATTGCAAAATCAAGATGAAGATGTGTCAATTAGATTACATTTTTTTAATTAATTAAAATAATAAAATAAATTTACATTATGTTTGCCTTTGATTTTTAAAATAAACAGTAAATATTGTGTTACACTCATAAATGAACTCTGTGTTGCATTCTATTTATATAAGTATAATTTTTTTATCTTGATTCTATAACCGAATGTAACAATTTGTCAAACTTCAATAGTGTGTGTGTGTGTATATATATATATATATATATATATATATATATATATATATATATATATATATATATATATATATATATATATATATCCATTAGTTTTCTATTTTAAGTAATTTTAGATATTTTAAGTCAAATTTAATTTGTTTTTAAAATTGATTTTATCATAAAGTATAAAATAATTTATTTACGAGTGTACCACCATAAAATTTATCCAAATTATCTGGATGTTCCCATAATAGACAAATATGATACAAGATTGAGCAAGAACCTGTAAACCATATAATACTCCTTTAATTCTTCTTATAGAACATATAAGGACTATCTTAAGGGTGTCCATTGATAAATTTTGAAAAGAGAGAAGATAAAAAAGCTTAAATGTGTCCTTTTTCCAAAAGGATACATTATTATGTATATATATATATAAATAAATATATATGATTTTTTTAAAAATTATTTTTACTTTTGAACGTTGGCGTCGCCTTCTCCCTTGTCATATTAGGGATTAAGCAAACGAAGCGATTTCATTTTCTAGGGTATCTCCTCTTCGACCATGCGATCCTTCCTACTCTCCCGCCTCCGACGAAACCCTCGCTTCTTTCTCTCTCCGATAACCTCCATCTCCACTCCTCAATCCCCTTCTCCTCCCCCTCCTCTATCTTCGCCATCAATTCGTACCCTCCATGGTCTCCCTCCGAACCCCCAAAGCGTCATTCCTGCCCAACCAAGCTCCTCGCGTGTCGTCCAATTATTCTCTCCGGAGGAAACCCAAACCGACGGCTGCGACGACGAGGACGGCCCCATGAACGAGTTCCTCTCCCGTTTCGTTTGGGTCATCCGCCCCAAGCTTGCCGACGCCTACCCGGCCCTCCCAAAAGACACCCTCGAGGCCATGCTTCTCGTCGTCTGCCAGAAAGTCGTCGCCTTGATGGAGCCCGGCGCTAGCGTCGACGATCCTCCCGTTGATCTCAGCGAGGACTTATGGAAGACCGTCGTCGAGGTGAGCAACTCGGTGTACGAAGCGATGCGGAGGGACCGGATGAGGGAGGAGCTCAAGAAGTACGTCCACTGCGATGAGGTCAAGGAGATGTGCCGATTCGCAGGGGACATCGGCATCCAGGGACCGATGCTTCGGGAGCTTCGGTTCAAATGGGCGAGAGAAAAGTTGGAGGACGTCGAGTTTTACCGGAAACTGGATCAGATGCGGGAGCAGGCCCAGAACCAAGAGCGACAGAAAGTATTGTCATTGAGCTCCGGGACTGATGCAGGGAGTGTGTCTTTGGCGGAGGAGAAAGTTGGGGGGTCAAAGGTGGCAGCTTTGCCACAGAGGAAGGGGAAGATCAAATACAAGATCTATGGGCTGGATTTGTCGGATCCCAAATGGGCGGAGGTGGCAGAGAAGGTGGAGGAGGCTGAGAAGCATTTTGTGCCTGAGGAGCTGCAGCCTGTTGAGGGGAAGTGTAAGAAGGTTGATGAGAGGATCCTTTCTTTGGAGGCTAAAAGGGATGACCCAGCACCATTGCTGGCAGAATGGAAGGATCTCCTCCAGCCAAAGAGGATTGATTGGTTTGCATTGCTTGACAGAATCAAGCAGAGAAATGTGGATTTGTACTTAAAGGTCAGTTCTTTCCGTTTCCATATTCTTGGATGCATATCCTCTCTGGTACAGAAACCTTGTTTGGGTTAATGGAACTTTATCTGCGTTAACTGTTGTTAGGATATTTCTTTAAATAATTATTTAAATCTAAATTGGCATGCTTCTATTTGCATAGTGTGGAGCCTTGGTTAACCAAAATCTTATGTTTATAGTGTTTAGAGCCCAAGAGAAGAGGTTCTAGAGTTTGCAGAAACATGCTACAAACTGGTGGAAACAAAATAAAGAACTTAAGATTTCATTGTTTCTATTATTGTTCAAAATATATTCAGTATGTTAGGATCATGAATAGCACTAAGAGGGGGGGTGAATTAGTGCTATCGCTAACTTTCAATGATTTTGAGAAATTACATTCAATAAGGCTCATAATGAAAATATGTTTAAACTTAAAAACGTTCGTAAGAGTGCATGCAAAAGTAATAGACAGTTAAATAAGAAGGCAATGAAGGTAAACAACAAAAGAAAAAAGGCACATCGGATTTATAGTGGTTCGGTCGTCGTGACTTACGTCCACTCTCAATTCCTCCTCCATCAAGACCACCGGCTTCTACTATCGATCTTCTTTCAACGGGCGAAGATCAACTATCCTCTTACAACTCTTTTTCCTTTTCACAGATTTAAGAGACAACGTTTACAAGTCTCATACATTTCTTAGAATGATCACAAATCTTAAGGAAGAGGAGGACACTTAACACTTTTTCAAGACTTTTACAACTTAAAATCACAAGACTTTTGTTTTCAATTTTATGCATTTGCAAGCAGGAAAGATTAGGGTATTTATAGGCCCTAAATGACTTCAAAAATAAAGCAAAAAAGTATCTTATCCCGGGTTTCCGGAGTACTGGCGGTACCACTGCTAGTACTGGTCGGTACCACCACCTACTCCCCTGACAACTAGCGATATGATCGCCTGACAGAGTCTCGAAAATTGAGCTCTGGCGGTACCATCGCCTGATAGCATTAACTGTCGGCGGTACCACTGCCCAGTTTGGACAGTGCAATTCCTGGGAGGTCGAGCCTTAGGCGGTTCTACCGTCAGCCCTAGCGGTGCCACCGCCTGATGTGGCTCCGGGTCACTGAATGAGCCAAACAACAGGCCCAATTCAACCCTAATTTGGGCTCAATTGGCTCTTAATTGAGTTAGTAGGGTTACACCCAAACCTAACTCAAATTAAGACCTAACTACGACAATTAAGACTTAAACAATTACAAAACAATAAATCTAAGTTGTCCGGCTTGTCATTTGTTTATCTGAGCTCCCGGCGAACTTTCGGCGCATCGCCCGAACCTTTGGCGTATCGCCTAATCCATCAGCATGTTGACTCTTGCAACGTTCGATCTTGGTGCAACGTCCGATTCTGCCTACCCTATACTCGATTTCTGACTCCGGCCCAACTTCTGATTCTTTTGCTTTAATTATTTTGCCTTTCCATAATCATAGTTAGTCCTGCATTACTTTTCTCAAAATATAGAGTAGATTGTAAATTCATCAATTGATTTCATCATCAAAATTCGAGATTCAACAATCTCCCATATTTTTGATGATGTCAACCAATTGATGATGAAGTTAACTTTAACTCCCCCTATCTATATGCCATATCGAGATAAGACAAACTTGAATTTAGAAAATGATAACTTTAGAATTCAAGTTGAAATAATTTTAATCATTTGCTTTGCAAAATTCATCATTTCATACTTCATATGCATTGCATCAACATAATATCAAAAGTATTATATGCATATCATCATAATATCAAAGAGTGCAAAACATTAAAAAGTACATTGTGCAAGACATTAAAAGGTACATTATAACATCAAAGAGTGCAACACCAATGAGTACAAGACAAGGTACACATTAAGAAACCATCGACTTCTCCCCCTTTGTCATCAACAAAAAGGAGGAATATACAAGCTACTCAAGTGGTGGTAATCCAAAATACCTAAATAGAGTATCAAACTGAGCATGAATGTGCTATATCTTAGTTAAAATTTGATCCTGACGAAGTTCAATTCCATCCAGCAGATGAGGAGGGTGCTGGATCTGTCGGAGGTGCTGCCTCAAAGGGACTAGTAGGATGAGATTGACTTCCCTTATGTTTAGGTATTTTTGGTTCTAGCTTAAGTGGGGGAGGATTAGCTTTCCTAGGTAATCGAGTCCAAACATGTTTCATTACTATGCATCTTAATCTTCTTAATAAGTTTCTGTTGATAATGTTGAATCTGTCTAGTTTTATAGTTTCTTCATTTGGGGGAAGGACTATGTCATGTGCATGTATCAGTCTAGTAATTAAGCCACCATATGGAAGTATTATATCTTTCATTGGCAACTCAATCATGTTTTGACATATCAAATATCCAAAGTAGTTATCATGTCCTTTCATAATCTAATACATTGTACCTATTTTTATTTGACTAACTTCATCATGATGGTACTGTTTGGGAAGTAGAATACTAATCATGCTATGATGTAGTTTTGTGTTGAATGGTAGCATATGCTCACAACTTTTATGAATAATAGACAGATTAGGATTTTTAAAGATAGTAGTACTTAACGCCTTAGAATATGTAACCCTAATCGATTCAGTGTCCTATTGTTCTTTAAAATAACATCTTTTTTCAGGAATTCTTATAAGATTGCAAATTGTGCTATCCGTAATAGGCATATGATGTCCTAAAAAATAAGTGGATACACTATCATGTTCGTCTGCATGCAAGTTATTGTAAAACAATCGAACAAGTTTATGATAGATAGGTTCATTAATTTGAAGAATTGGAAGGATATCTAAGTTAGCAAACCGTTGAATTGTTTCAAAATCACTCAATTCTTCTAGATCTACATATTTTCCCTTATGCACATTTCTGGATGTTCATATAAGTCAAATAATATAGAATCAAATGTTTCATATAATCTCCTCTTTCCTCTGTCCCTTGAGGATCTTTTAGGTGCCATGGGAACTATATATATTACCAATAATAAGAGGCAAGATCAAGTAATAAATTGAGAATGAGAGAAAGGTTTAAGAGTTACCCTTATAGTTAATCTTCTTGTGATCACCGAAGGGGTTGAAATTGATCCTTAGCTTTATAAAAGAGAGGGGTTTTCTTGAGTTTCTAGAGAAAGAGTAAGAGGAATGAGGGTGAGGAGTAGTTTAGAGGGGTGTAGAGAAGGTTGGGGACGGTTCTACCGCCGACCCTAACTAAGGCTTTTATAGGGCAGGGTTATGGGCGGTGGTACCGCCAACTAGGCAGTGTTGTCGCTTGTAAGTAGTGCTTTCTGGCGGTGCTACTGCTAGTCCAGTAGTGCCATTGCTGGTGCACTGCAACATGCACTGTTTGCATCAATCATTCAACATTCACCTTATCCTACATTTTACATTCAAGCGAGTAAAATTTTCTTTATGAATTGTGCAAGCTAGCACTCCTGGTTTTCTTGAGATGTGCAAGCTAGACTTTCTCTTTTTCTAACATTTTTGCTTCTCTTTCGAGATGCTAGTAAGCGAGTACTCTTACTTCTTATTTGAGATGAACAAGATAACAACCATCACATGGTGCAAACATTCAATGGTGCAAATATTTCAATCATCACATGAACGAAAGAGAGATTAAGTTATGAATCCGAAAGTCCATGAATCAAAGTTCTATTTTTGTAAATTGAAAGAGGAAGGATGATCTCGATTTAAAAGGAAAACTCAAGTTACGAAAAATCGAGAAATCCAAAAAATATATAAGAGGAATTCATGCATTAGGAAGATTTAACATGCCTAATTCTCTTCTGATAAAATCAAATTGCTCATCATTCAATGGTTTTATAAAAATATCAGCTAATTGATGTTTTGTATCAATAAATTCTAGAGATATGTCATGGTTATTAACATGATCTCTAATAAAATGATGCATAATATCAATATGTTTAGTTCTCGAGTGTTGAATGAGAATTTTTGTTAAATAAATAACACTAGTATTATCATATTTTATAGGGATGTTTTTCAAATAAATTCTATAATTTTCTAAAGTGTTTTTCATCCAAATAACTTATGCACAACATGCACCTGCTGCTACATATTCAACCTCGACGGTAGATAATGTAACTAAATTTTGTTTTTTGGAAGATCAAGAAACAAGTGAATGATCTAGGAGTTGACATGTTCTAGATGTAGATTTTTTATCTATTCTACATCCACCAAAGTCGACGTCGGCATAAGCAATTAATTCAAAAGTTTTGGTTTTTGGATATCATAATCCTAGATTAGGAGTTCATTTTAGGTATCTGAAAATCATCTTAACATCTTTTAGGTGAGATTGCTTGAGATTAGATTGAAATCTAGCACATAATCCAACACTAAATATAATATCAGGTCTAATTGCTATGAGGTATAGTAAACTACATATCATACCCCTATAAGTTTTTTGACCAAAACATTCTCTATCAATGTTTATATCTAATTTTGTAGAAATGATCATTGATGTATTAATAGCCTTAGCACTATCCATATTAAATCGTTTTAATAGATCTAAAGCATATTTAGTTTGGCTAACAAAAGTTCCATCATTTAGTTGCCTAATTTGTAATCCTAAGAAAAACGTTAATTCACCCATTAAACTCATTTTAAACTTTTGGCTCATACTCTTGTCAAAAGATTCATATAAGGATTCATTTGTAGAACCAAAAATAATATCGTCAGCGTAAATTTGAACAATAAGAAAATTATTTTCAAAATATTTAATAAACAATCTGGTATCAACCTTGTCTTTCAATAAATCATTCTTAATTAAAAAGAACTAAGTTGCTCATACCAAGCCCTTGGGGCTTGTTTCAAACTATAGAGAGCCTTAGATAACTTATAAACATGATTTGGAAAAAGAGCATTTTCAAATCCGGATGATTGTTCAACATAAACTTCTTTGGAAATAAAGCTATTAAGAAAAACACTTTTAACATCCATTTGAAATAACTTAAAATTATTACAATTGACATAGGCAAGAAGTATCATTATGGTTTCTAATCTTGTCACGGGAGTGAAGGTTTCTTCATAATCGATACCTTCTTTTCTTGGTTGAAACCTTTGCTCATTAATCTAGCCTTGTTTTGAACCACGATACCAAGTTCATCTTGCTTGTTTTTAAAGACCCATTTAGTGCCAATTACAAGATTGTCATTAGGTCTAGGAATAAGCTTCCACATCTCATTTCTCTTAAATTGATTTAACTTCTCATGTATTGCAAAAACTCATGATTCATCTTTTAGAGTCTTGTCAATGCATTTCGGTTCAATTTGAGACAAAAAGGTTGCATTCGCATAAAAATTTTTAAAAGAAGAGAGAGTTTGAACACCTTTTGATGTATCTCCAATGATTAGCTTTTTAGGATGAGCATTTATATAGTTTCATTCCTTAGGTAAGTATTCTTTGGAAGAAGATGTATTTAAGTTGCTTGGAGGAGGAGAGTTTTTATTCAAATTTAAAACACTAAAATCATTATCAAAATTATTTTTCTTAAATTCGAGAAGTTCATTAAAAACAACATGAATGGATTCCTCAATGATTAAAGTTCTTTTATTAAAGATACGATAAGCTTTAGAAAAAGAGGAATATCCAAGAAAGATACATTCATCGGATTTTGCATCAAATTTTCCTAAGGCATTATTTTCATTTAAAATAAAGCATTTGTAACCAAAAACTTTGAAATAAGAAATATTGGATCTTTTATTGTTCCACAATTCATAGGGAGTTTTAGATAGGAGATGTCTTACAAGAATCCTATTTATGACATTGCATGCCGTGTTAATGGCTTCGGCCAAAAAATATTTGGGTAGACTATGTTCGTTTAACAAGGTTATTGCCATCTCTTGTAAACTCCTATTTTTTCTCTCAACAACTCTATTTTATTGTGGGTTTCTTGGAGTAGAGAAGTTGTGGTTATACTAATTTAAATCACAAAAAATTTGAAAATTATGGTTTTAAAATTCACCACAATGATCACTTCGAATATAGGAAATCATAAAATCCTTTTCATTTAGAACTATTTTACAAAATTTTGAAAAATATTTAAAGCAATCACTTTTATGTGCCAAGATGTATGTCCAAGTATATCTATTATAATAATCAATTATAACGAAAACGTATTTACTATCTCCTAGTGTCACGCCCCCCAAATTTATTTCTCATTCAGAAAGCTCAGAAAGCGTGAACTTGTCTTAAATCGATAATATTAAGATTTTAATCATATCCAGGATCCAAACACACATTTGAGAACACTGATAAAACATTCAATTCATTTACATCTATAATTCTACAATTCATAAAACCTGTGCAGTTTAAAATCATATACCACATCACTCGATGAATCATAAAATCTGAAGCCAACTCACCAAGACAATAACCACCTCATAAATCCACAAGTGTGGTATTCTATACAATCACAAAAACTAATATTTACCATATGTTCATATCATTACACAAATTAAACTTAACACTTCAAAATCTTAAACATGAGAGGTCTTTTAAACTTCTATAAAACTCATAAGTTCAGATTTACCATCAATATTTCATTAGACACCAAGTGTACTTATACAACAAAAACATATCATCCACTAAAGGTTTGCTCCAAAATCTTTTAGCTTTCCACTGCGTCAGCACAATTTAAACATTTTAGTGAGTGATAAGCTATTTTGAAAATTTATATAGCAACAGAGTGAGCATATAGAGCTCAGCAAGTGATTAACGTATCCATGACGAAAGAGAACAGTTTGAAACAAATAAGGTACCAAATACAAGACAGGGATACAAGAGTTCATAGATAGCTACTCAACGAACGTAGAATTACAATGTCATTTATTCGAAGCATGTTTTGTTCATAACAAGGGAGTAAAGACTAATTGGAGCATATCAATGACGTTAGGAGCATTTCGGGGCATATCAATGGCATATAATATGTTATGGAGCATATTAATAGCATATAAAACATTTCGGAGCATATTAAGGGCGAAAGGAAAATGTTTCAAGCATATTAATGGCATATGAAACATTTCAGAGCATATCAATGGTGTATGAAATATTTCGGAACATATCAATGGCATATAAAATATTTTGGAGCATATCAATGGCGTATGAAATGTTTCGGAATATATCAATGGCATATGAAATATTTCGGAGCATATCAATGGCGCATGAAATGTTTCGAAGCATATCAATAACAAATGAAATATTTTGAAGTATATCAATGACGTATGGAATATTTTGGAGCATATCAATGACATGTAGAATATTTCAAAGCGTATTGATGGCGTATAAACATTTTGGAAGCATAAGAAACATTTCGGAACATATCAAAGAATAAATATGAAACAGAAGCTCAAATGTCATATTTGACGTTGCATTCACTTTATTCTTATCCAAAGCACACATAGAAGTATATAATTAAAGCTTTGGATATCATATCAAACACATAGAAGGTGAAGTTGGATCATAATATAATATGGTCTGTCCATTTCTGAATTACCACCAAACATAAGTCTCCCACGTTTGTGAGCTCCATCCACCCACGTCTGAGTGAAGTCATAGGGGGTTAGCAGAGCATAGCGAGCTCTAAGAATAACTCCCTTTACCATTTCTGGCAAGGTTCACATTATCCCACAAACAACAAAGTACAAAAGGACATTGTGAACGATAAAATTGGCACATTTCGGAAGCACATGCGGAATAACGAAATGCATGTGCTTGTACTAAACATTACGATACAAACACAAACTTTAACATAACATATTCATATATGCAAATACTTGTAAGGACAAGAGTATACAGGATTTTAAAGCAATAATGTAAAGCTCAACTGAAGTAAGGATTTTAGCAGAAATCAATTTCCAAAGAGTTGAAACAAGAATAGATGAAATCGACCAAAGCTCGATTTTGACAGAATTTGAGAGGCACATTGTATGAATTATTTGGATGACCAATTATGCTCTAATTTGCACAAATTAGGTTTCATTTGAAAGATGTATCAATCTAGTTTTAGATAAATCAAGTTTTGTATGAATTGGAGTTTCGAACAAGGAGTTATAAACAATTTAGTAACCAAAGGTCAGAGAATATTATCTCTGTTTTGTAGAATTCATAGAGTTGACTAAAACATATGCTTCAGTAAGCATTTATGCTCCAAATCTTTTAAATCAACTATGCTTAGAAAGATTTATGAGTCTAGTTTCTAATAAATCATGTTTTGCATAAATCAGAGTTTATAAGCAAGAGAGTACTGAAAGGTCAAAACCAATAGTCTCTGTTTTATAAATTTCATAAGGTAAGTTGAAATAACAGTTTGGGTAGGTAATTAGATTCCAAATTTATCAATCTTGGTATCAACAAAAAGAGCTGTGAGTTTATTTTCGAATGAATTTGGTTTTTTCTAAATCAAAAATCGGTGTAGAAAGTTATGGCTAGAACAATGTAGAAATGTCAAATATCGAAAAATTTCAGATTCACAGTTTTATTCTTAAACGATAGAAATATCATGTACAAAGCCAAAATCTTTCAAAATTTTCAGAATTAAGATGAAATCAGAGATCAAGATTACTATTGGAAAGGGTTAGAACACTTGCCTTAGAAAAATATGATTCCCAAATATGGGGAGTTGATGTAAAACCTCAAGCCAAAGCAAAGTTTCTTCTTCTTTAATTTAATTCTTCTTCCCTTTTCTTCTCAAGCCTACCTTGGTTGCAGCTCCTTTATTAAGTTCTCCTTTAGTTTCTCCTCTAATTGTACTAGGTTTGACTAATATAAGGATTGCAAGGTGGCAAGCATGCATGAAAGAAGCTTATGTGTCATCTATAGAACAAACATAGGTGGTACCATCCTTAGGTTAGCTAGTGACACATGTCCTCCATTTTGTTTTTTTAAACTTAATATGAATCTTTCACAAATCATATCCAATTGCTAAAATCTACATTTAGGTCCGTACATTACAATTAAGCCTTTATAAAATTTTCGAAAATGAGGGACGTTACACCTAAACTTGTTGTATCAATTGGTTCAAATAATTCTATATGGGTTAATTGTAATGGTCTAGAGGTGCTTATTTAATTTTTAGATTTAAAGCTACTATTTATTTGTTTACCTAGTTGACATGTATCAAAAACTGTCTTTGACAAATTTAATGCTAGGCATTCCTCTCACGAGTTCTTTAGTTGTAATTTATGAGATTAGTTTCATGCTAGCATGACCTAGTCTCCTATGTCACATCCATGCGTCATCGTTTAAAACCAAAAAGCAAGTTTCATTATAAAACTCATCAAGGTCAATGGTATGCACATTATTAGTCCCTAAGGCAATCAAGTATATATTTTTGTGTGGTATTTCTTTAATGCAAGCATTAGATTCAAATTTTATGTTATAACCCTTATCACACAATTGATTAATGCTTAGCAAGTTATATTTGAAACCATCCACTAATAAAATGTTTTCAATCAAAAGGTTTGATTTGTTATCTATATTTTCTTTGCCAGTAATTTTTCCTTTGTTGTTGTCTCCAAAGGTGACACATCAAACACAAATCCTTTATATTGGATCTCCGGTCATATGCCTTGAGTATCCACTATCAAGGTACCATCTCTTGCTATTAGCTTTTGATTTTAGACATATCTATAAGAAAGGGGGTGGGTTCACTTTAGGTACCTATTAAGCTTTGGGTACCTTATGAAATGATATGCCTATTTTGACTAATGATATTGAGTTATTTATGGTTCCTTTAGGAACTCAAACTAATTTGTGTGAACTATATTTTTTAAATAAATATTTACAAGCAAAATGTCGACACCTACCATAGAAATTATATTTATTTTAAGAAGAAACATATAATGTGGGTCCTTTAATGAAAGTAGTTGGCTTTTGTTGAGTGTTACTCAAAAAGCTAATTCCTTCCTTTCTACGAACATGACACTTATTGGCAAGGATCATGTTTAATGATTTGTTACCAATATTAAATTTTTCTAAAGTTTGTTGAAATACTGCATTTACTTTCTTAAGTGAATCTAACTTTTTACACTTAATGCAAGGAGTTAACATACTATTATCATGCTCATTTTTTAATTTTTCAAATTTACTAAAGAGAGAAGCATGATCATTTTTTAACAACTTATCTTTTTTATTAGTTTACATTTATCATATAAATCATTAAAAGCATTAAGTAAAACATCATAAGCTACAAAGTAAATCATCATAAGCTAAATGAGATTCGATTGAGTCACTTACCTCGTCATTGAGCGCCATTAGAGCGTAATTTACACCTTTGTCTTTGTTGGTTAGCTCATCATCTTCGTATGTACTCGAATCATCCCAAGTCGCATTGAGTGTTTTCTTCTTCTTTGGTAGCTTCTTCATTTGGGGACATTCATTTTTGAAGTGCCTCAGCTTCTTGCATTCATAGCATATTATTGTGTTCTTTTTGAGTTAATTTTTGTTCTTAGTGCCTTGTTTTGTTTTGTTCCTTTTTAAGAATTTTTTAAATTTTCTTGTAAAAAGTGCCAAGTCATCATTATCATCATCATCATCATCATCACTTAGAGTTTTCTTTCAAGTTGTCTTCTTTAGTTCTAAGTACCATGTCCTTCCTATTCTTTGGAAGATTGTTCTTATGTTTATCATGTGTCATACATGTCATTTCATAGGTCATTAAAAACCCGATAAGTTATTAAAGCAGAAAATTATGTAAGTCCTCTGCTTCTTATATTGCCGTTATTTTTGGATCTTAATTTTTTGGAAGGGATCTTAGTATTTTATTTACAAGTTCAAAGTTAGAAAAACTTTTATCAAGTGCTTTTAAACCATTGACGATACTCGTAAAACGGGTGTACATGTCTCCAATGGTCTCGTTTAATTTTATTCGAAACAACTCATAACTATGCACCAAGAGATTAATTTTTGACTCTTTAACTTTACTTGAAAATCACTTTCAATGATATTCCATAACTCAAAATCCATATAAATCAGAAAAATTCTTATGTGAGTGTTCCAATATGTGTAGTCGGTCCCATTGAACATAGGAGAAAGAGTGATAGAGTGACCCTTTATATTGCTGGCAAAAGCCACCTCTCTCTTGAGTGTTAAAACCAAATGGAGAGAAACGTGGATCTGATATCAACTGTTAGGATCGTGAATGACACTAAGAGAGGGGGTGAATTATTGCTATCGTAAACTTTTGGTTATTTTGAGAAATTACGTTCAATAAGGCCCGTAACGAAAATGCATTTAAACTTGAAAACGTTTGTATGAGTGCATACAAAAGTAGTAGACAGTTAAATAAGAAGGCAATGAAGGTAAACAACAAAAGAAAAGAGCACATTGGATTTATAGTGGTTCGATCATCGTGACCTACGTCCACTCCTGATTCCTCTTCTGTCGAGATCACCGACTTCTACTATCGATCTTTTTTCAATGGGCGAAGATCAATTATCCTCTTACAACTCTTTCTCCTTTTCATAGGTTTAGGAAACAATCTTTATAAGTTTCACACATCTCTTAGAATGATCATAAATCTTAAGGAAGAGGAGGACACTTATCACTTTTTCAAGACTTTTACAACTTAGAATCTCAAGACTTTTGTTCTCAATTTCGTGCATTTGCAAGCAGGAAAGATTGGGGTATTTATAGGCCCCAAATGGCTTAAAAAATGGAGCCAAAAAGTCTCATCCCGGGTTTTCGGGGTACTAGTGGTACCATCGCCAATACTAGGTGGTACCACCACTTGCTCCCCTGACAACTGGTGGTACTACCGCTAGTCTGAGCGGTACGATCGCTTGAGAGAACCTTAGAGATTGAGCTCTGGCGGTACCACTGCCTGATAGCACTAACTACCGGCGGTACCATCGCCCAGACAATACCTGGGAGGTCGAGCCTCAGGTGGTGGCACTACTTGACGTGGCTTTAGGTCACTGAATGGGCTAAATAGCAGGCCCAATTCAGCCCTAATTTGGGCTTAGTTGGTCCCTAATTGAGTTAGTAGGGTTATACCCAAACCTAACTCAAATTAAGACCTAACTACGACGATCAAGACTTAAACAATTACAAAACAGTAAATTTAAGTTGTCCATCTTGTCATTTGTTCATCTGAGCTCCCGGCGAACTTCCATCGTGTTAGGAAATCCATCGGCACTAAGAGGGGGGGGGTGAATTAGTGTAGCGGTAAATTACGTCGGTTCAAAACTTTCGTACGATAAAAATCGATTTCGACGAAAACTGTTTCGAAGAGAGGTTAACTTGAAAGCGTTTTCGTAAATATAGCTTGAAAGCTTACGGAAGAGCGTAGTGAATGTAAAGCAATTTAAGAAGTTTACAGTAAAGTAAATTGCTCAAATATAGAAATGTAAACCAGAGAAGAACACGTCGATTTTATAATGGTTCGGTCATCGTGACTTACATCCACTCCACCGATTCCTCTTCTGTCGAGGCCATCGGCATCCACTATTAATCTTCCTTTATAGGCGAAGATTAACCTTCTTCTTACGGCTCTTTTTCCTTTTACCGGGTTTAGGAGATAACCCTTATACCCCTACTCACTTCTCTCTCAAACCATTCTAACACTTAGAACTTTGAGAGGAGTTTCACACAAGATTACAGCAAAGTTTCTTTCCTTTTTACTCTCAATACTTGTGTTCTTTAACCAGGGATGAGAGGGGTATTTATAGGCTTCAAGTGGATTTAAACTTAGAGCCTAAAAACTTTCCATCCCGGGTTTCCTTGGTGCGGTCGGTACCATCGCCCATGTTGGGCGGTACCACCGCCAGTGTTAGTCTGACACTGACACTGCACTGGGCAGTACTATCGCCTGGCATTATGTCACGGACTTAGCTGGTTTTGCCTAAGTCGTGCGACACCCTTGCGTGTCCGTTCGCAAAGGTTAGCCTCCCTGAAACCTCCCATGGTCCCTTAGGATCTACAAAAGAGAAAACGGGTTAGAGAAAGTGCTTCACTCGGGATCCACAAGCAATCATCTCCGTAAACACTTCATAACCAATGCAAATTACAAGTAGACTTTATAAGCTCAGAACGGTTACACAACAAAGGGGCAAAATGGTCTATTACAGACCGAAAATCTCTTACAAGTGTCCATATGATACAACTTTTATTTACAAGCCTAAAATGTCCACTAAACCCAACTAAAATGGGACTATTAAGCCGTCGACTATCCCTCTACATGCTGTGCAAAGTATGAACATACCACAAGACACGGACATACATAAGCATTATATCAAACATCCTGTTTAGAAGCTTGTCCGTGACATTCTCTCCCACTTATCCCTTCGACGTCCTCGTCGAAGCCTTTGTCGACACTGCAACTCCTTGCCTTTGCTGAGTCTTCAATCTTCTGCTCTAGCTGTAATGTGCCTCTTGGCTTCCCGCTGCTCTCCGCTGCTGTTTTTGAGTAGTTGAACCTTTGATCCGCCATGCTGCTTCAACTCGCCAATGACTCTGACTCTAGTGTGTGGTTGGCTAAGTTGTGTTGATCCCTGTTGGCTCCTGCGGATCCTCCAGATGAAGGAAAAGACCATCCTTAGTATGCACCAGTTTCTCAAATGCCTCATGTTGCTTGAACTGGGTGGATGCTTGTTGGAGCTTTAACGAACATCGCCTCGCAAACTTCTGAAGTTTTGGGTCCTTCCTCCACAAAATTTGCTCATTGACTCTTCTTTCACTTAATTGTCACTTCCAAGTAGATTCGTATCACTTCCGCTTTTGATTGGCATTCTGTTGGGAAATGAAGCGGATAATCTACTCTCAGTAGCATTGATCACCATTGGTGAGAATTTGACAACTATTGTCTTCTAATATCTTCGAAGGGTCTTTGAACCTGTGCAGAGCTCCTTTACTGGATAGATAAGAGAGTTAGGGTATTCGGTTTCGCCCATTCTCTTAAGAGTTGAGAAGACAATGGTTACTTGACTTCGCCCGCCTCCTCAAGGGTTGTACTCCATGCATTGAGCTAGTTACTGGCCTTCGCCTACTCTTTACTCACACTTCTGAAGCACTTGAAGTGTTTGTACTCCTTGCATTGAGTTAACTACTGTGATTCACCTTCTCAATACCATCAAACTTCTGGAATGCAGGAAGTTTTCACCCTAACTTGGAGTAAGTCTCTAATAGTTTTGGTCGCCTCTGGGATTGTACCATCTTCTTCATCAACCCTATCGCCTACTCCACTGAGTAGCAAATATACAGTACTACGTACTGCCTGCTTTGTTCCTTGGTCGTGCACTCTTGTATGACCTAAAGTCCTTCACTTTCGGCTATCTTGATGAGAAGCTCGTTGACATCGATCTTACGAAGTTCCTCGGCTTCTACCCTTCAGCCTTGTCTCGGTACTTGGAGTTTGCCTTTGTATGCTCCACCTCCTCGGCCCTTTTCATGACCAAGCGCTCTCCCTCCACTCCATGAGAGCAAGGGATCAATGATTTTCATGGAAGTCCAGCCTCTATGGTACCATGGCGTTGCCATGCCCATGGCTCTACTATCCGTCACTTCGTATCTGCATTCCTTTTCTTCACTATCAGTAGATATATCTTTGTGGCACTCCTTCGAGTCCACCTCCATTCTAACTGATGTTTGATTTTGGGTAGCTAAGTCCCTCTGGACTCGTTGCTTTCTCGCCCTTTTCATGACCAAGCGCTCTCCCTCCATGAGAGCAAGGGATCAATGATTTTCATGGAAGTCCAGCCTCTATGGTACCATGGCGTTGCCATGCCCATGGCTCTACTATCCGTCACTTCGTATCTGCATTCCTTTTCTTCACTATCAGTAGATATATCTTTGTGGCACTCCTTCGAGTCCACCTCCATTCTAACTGATGTTTGATTTTGGGTAGCTAAGTCCCTCTGGACTCGTTGCTTTCTCGCCCTTTTCATGACCAAGCGCTCTCCCTCCATGAGACTCGCCCTTTTCGACCTCCTGCTTCAACACCTCTGTGTTCTCCAAGCAGCTCCCTTTGGTCGATGGAAAGACAGACTATAACTCCCATGCATGGCCTCTGCTATCACGTTATAGGGTTTGCACCGATTCTGTTCTCCTTAGCTTCCTTGGTAGTAACGTTCGCTTACTCGACTTTGTCCTCTGACTTTTCGGGCTCCCTTAAGCGAATATGGGCTCTGGAGCAGTCCAACTCTCCATCTGCTTTGATCATACCTTTGCATGATCAAGTCCCTCTCATGGGACTCACTGGTACTTGCATTCGAACTTTTCCCTTGGTGGAACACAGCCCTCATATGCTGATGACCAAGGCTTTCATCCGATGCAAAATTCGATTCACGCACGGAAGCCCGCCTTTGCGGTACCATGGCCTTCGCTCCTTGAATCCATAGCCCTTCTTGCCGTCGTGTTGTTCACCGAAGTGGAGCTTTTAGTAGCTCCTGATCATACCTCCGTATGATAAGGTCCCTTACAGGGCTACACCCGTGTGTATCACATTGCCACGAATTGTTCCATCACGATCCGCTGCATCATGTCGCCTCCTGGTGACATCTCCATTACATTCTGATCCTTGTGGGATGAACTTGAATTGTGATCCCTCCATGTGTGGTCTCTGCCAACACATCGCAGGGCCTCTTCCACCTTCGATTGTGTTCGCTCCTTTGGTAGTCGACCTTCGTCCACTCGCTCCCGGGTCACACATAAACGAAGTACCGCTCTAGGACAGTCCGTCGCCTAATAGCTCCCGAAGTCCGACTTCGCTAAAATTGGTGCACTATTGTCTGGATCCTGGGCCTTTGCCCTTACCAGCATAATCTCCACTACGCACCGCTCCCTTCATGGCAACTTGAGTGGCAGCATTGTGGCATATTCTTCAAGAGTACCCGCCTCTGCATCCTCTTGCCCCGTGCCAAGGCTTTTTGAACCCAACTTCGCCTCTACAAGTTGAGTCACCTCAGTTCCTCCATCAAATGCTTCTTCGAGATAAGGTGCATGTGCCCATAAGCTCCCTTCGTCTTTGGCAACATGTAAGATGAGTCTGCTCCATCAGCATGAAGGACCTATGGAATGACATGATCCTGCTCTTGCCTCTGCAAGAGTTCATGTCCTTGACCTCTGCTCAAGGAAAGCTCTATGCCTCCGCTCCATGTTCCATCTTCTTATGTCGATTCCCTTCATACGGCTTGGGTACTTTGCCAAGTTACACCCAAGTTGCATTGCTCCTCGTTTTTGCATTGAGTTGATAGTGGCCCTCGTGCCCACCGTTCCACGGGTCAGCCCTTTGTTAAGTCCAATCTCCATATCGACTCCAAGTGTGCCTTCATTTGTGTTGCCTTGGATTGCTCCCCCACTTGATCTCGCAATGCATTCCCCAATACATTATCTCAAGTGAGATCATACGATGACTCCACGTCGCTCGCTCAGTCCATTGAGCTTTGTGAAGTTATTTTTAAGGTACTCCTCAACATGTGCAGTCCGTTGCACATGGTTCTCCCTCTAGAGATCGGGGACTTATCCCTCATGGATATTTGTCCCATTTGAGCAACTTCTTTCTTCGTTTCCTTCTCTTTGAAAGTTTCGGAGACCACCATCCCCTTGGACTACTTCGCCTTGCTGAATAAAATGTGCATTGGTCTGCCTCCCGCAAACACACTTGCTAGATTGCAACTCCACGTCAATACAGCCCTCACTACACCCCTCAAGGCCTAGCAACATGCTGAACTCGCTGCACACTTCAGCCTCCTATGGATGCATCATTCACATGCTGAAGAGAAAGTTTTAAAGCTCCATGGCGTCAAGTTTTGGTCGCATTGGGATGGCCACGAATACTCCATCGTTCGCATACAAGCCTTTGCATGAGTACCGAATTCTTCGAGTTAGCAATTCTCCTCACCTCTGTGAGCTTTGCATAACTCTTTCGATCGCTGAACAACCCATTCCACATTATATGGTCTCATCCTTTACCAAGCGCCTTGCTTGCCTTGAGCACCATCAAGTATGGTTGTCAACGTTGAGACGTAGCTTAAACTCAGCCATCCCAACCTTTGTGCGCTACGCATTCTTTCTAGTTTGCTTGTCTTCGTGATGCCTCTTGCGTGAAAGGGTAGGCCATTCCTCTGAATGCCAAATTCAGATGCTCGCTCCTCTGAGTGACTCCTTTTCCCTACACTTCCATGCCCGTTTTTCCCAAAACGGTCGCGTGTGCTGACTGCCCTCAACGCAATTCCGCTAGGTCCCCCACATTGTCACGGACTTAGCTGGTTTTGCCTAAGTTGTGCGGCACCCTTGCGTGTTCGTCCGCAAAGGTCAGCCTCCTCGAAACCTCCCATAGTCCCTTAGGACCTACAAAAGAGAAAACGGGTTAGAGAAAGCGCCTCACTTGGGATTCACAAGCAATCATCTCCGTAAACACTTCATAACCAATGCAAATTACAAGTAGACTTTACAAGCTCAGAACGGTTGCACAACAAAGGGGCAAAATGGTCCACTACAGATCAAAAATCTCTCATAAGTGTTCACATGACACAACCTTTATTTACAAGCCTAAAATGTCCATCAAACCCAACTAAAATGAGACTATTAAGCCTTCGGCCGTCCCTTTACATGCTGTGCAAAGCATGAACATACCACAAGACACGGACATACATAAGCATTTATATCAAACATCCTGTTTAGAAGTTTGCCCGTGACAACTGGGCGGTACCATCGCCTGTAGCCTCTCGGAGGCTGTCTAGGCAGTACTATCACCTGACACAGTCTCGGAGACTGTGCCACGACGGTGTCACCTCTTGGGGCACTGTTTGGGCTTTTCATTGGGCCCAACACAGTCCTTACATGGGCCTAACTGGCCCCTAATTGGGTTGGCCCAAATCTAAACCCAATTACGTGCTAACTACGATTCCTAAGACATATTCTAAGCTAAACAAGTTCGTAAGTCTAGTTTCTTCCGGCGAGCTTCCGGCGATCTCTCCGTAATGTTCTGGTGGACTCCCGGCAAGCTCCTAGACTTCACGACAATCTTCTTGGCGAGTTACGACGAGCTTCTTCCGGCAAGCTCCTGGACTTCTCGGCTAGTTCATGCAGAACTTCCGGCGAACTTGAACTCCCAACGAAATCGCATCCTTGTCTCCGGGACTTCATTTTGCTTTATGTCTTGCTATTGTAATTAATCCTGCGCATGTAAAAACACACTTCGATCTAGATAATTAATACTAAGTATTAATCATGTTGTTCGGCATGTCATTGGTCCCTCGATGCTTCGTCCGATTCTTCGGCGCATCGTCCTCTCTTGCGACCTATTGCCCAATCGGCCAGTTGACTCCGCAACTCCGATATCCTTGGCGCAATATCCGCTCTTCTTGGCCTGATGCTCGAATCTATGGCTCGAAGCCTTCTGTCGATACATCGATCGATCCTCCGGCTCGACGTCCAATCTTTTGACATGTTTTCCTCCGGCAAAACATGATTCTTCCTTCTTTAATTGTCTCATCCTGATCGAAGCATCCTGCGTCACTCAAAACGTAGATTAAAACATAAACACTTATCAATTGGTTTCATCATTAAAATACGAGATTCAACACATCGAATTTCCGATGTATCGCTCGAACCTTTGGCGTATCGCCCAATCCATCGGCAAGTTGACTCTCACAACGTCCGATTCTTCTGGCTCGATGCTCGATCTCTGACTCCGGCCCAATTTCTGATTCTTTAGCTTTAATTGTTGTCTTTTCATAATCGTAGTTAGTTCTGCGTTACTTTTCTCAAAATATGGATTATATCATAAATTCATCAATTGATTTCATCATTAAAATCTGAGATTCAACACAGTACACTTGTTGTAGGATTAGCTCAATCAAGAGAATATTATTTTAGTACTATGTTTCTAGGCAGTTGTTTGTAGGCTGATTTAATTAAAAATTTCATAAAGAATTATATTAAAGTATCTTCCTTTCTTCCCTTTGTTGATGGAAGTTGAGATTGAGTTTTGCATTCACATTATGTATTCATTAAGGGTGCTATATCTATTTGAGAATTTGTGTAGGACAAGATACGTGATTGATAGAGTTGCAGCAAAATTTCTTTTATAATTTCGTTCATCCTCATAGTTGAGGCATGATTTTAGCATCATTATAGCCTGCATTCATTTAATTTCTGTATTTTATTCAGCAATGTGCAATTAAAACATTTAACGGAGCATTTATTCGGAAATACATATTGAGAATACCTGTTAATACAGAGGTTGAGTTTGAGGTTTTTGACTCAAGAATTGGACTGATCCAGTAAACATAATTAGGTTTGCTGCTCAAGAATATAGTCTCTGGCACTGGAAATAGAGAGAAAAAACTTACATGTCAAGAGGAAACTAAATGCAGAAATGAAGAGAAAAGGAAGATTATAGGAATGACCTGCTGCATTTCACAGAATTTAATTTTCAAAGGTTTCGGTTTATTTATTTATTATACCTGATGGACCTATCAGTAGTGAACTAGCACATCTATACTCAAAAGAATACATTTTTCTTTCAAACATTGATTATTTCCAGATAATTATGTGTCTGAAGTGTGATATTTAAGCATCAATAACTGACCAACCAAATAAAATACAACCAAAGCTGACAGTTTGCTGATTAGTTCTAAAATATAGTTCTTTTGGGCCTTTTAGAACTGCAGACTTGATAATGAGGATCAACATAAAACTTCCTATAGCATATCCATAGCTGATCCGGTATGACGGCATTGCCTAATTTTATTCAATTTATTAGGTAATCTGATACTATTTTGTTGCTTTAACCTCCCCTCCCTCCCTGTTGTTAACCAGTGATCAAGTTACCATTCTTCATTAATGATGATATTCTTTCTTCATATTCAGTGTTGGTAGATATTTGTAGGAATGCCGAAAATGTTAGAAATCGATCTTAAAAACATAGTCTTTTGGCTTCTCCAAGGTTAACTCCTCATTTGTCAATGAATTGGTTTTTTTATCACCACAGCCCTGCATATGGTTGATCTTCAGGGTATCTGGAGACAGTTTTTATGCTTTGGTTACATATGTATATCTGCAAATGACCATCCTGTACAATCTAGATGCTATGAATATGAGTTAGAGCAATGGCATCTCATGGTTTGCATATTTCAACTTGATGTCTAGCTTAATCAGTAAGTAATCAAGTTACTCATATCATGTAAAAGGAAGAACCAACAACATCCGACCCTAAGTATGCTCTGTTTTTAGTTTCTGAACCTTGTTTAGTGCCCCATTTGCATGCTTCACATCACGTTTTAGATGTAAGTCTACTGATGTATGTCTTGCAATTTACCTAACATTGCAGGTTGCTGAACTCCTCTTGTCTGAGGAATCTTTCGAGACAAATATTCGTGATTACTCAAAGCTAATTGATGCACACTCCAAGGCAGATCACATGGAAGATGCTGAGAGAATTCTTGAGGTGATGACTGGAAGGGGCATCATGCCAGATATTCTCACTTTTCTTATATTAGTTCATATGTATAGCAAGGCAGGAGATCTTGATCGTGCTAAAGATGCCTTTGAGAGCTTGAGGAAGGAAGGTTTCCAACCGGACCTGAAGGTGTACAATTCAATGATTACAGCTTATGTGAAGGCTGGCCTTCCAAAACAAGGGGAGATGCTGGTGAGGGAAATGGAGTCGAGAGATATTAAACCCACAAAGGAAATATACATGGAGCTGCTGAGAGCATTTACAAAGCATGGCCAAGTTGATGGAGCACAGAGAATTATGAACACCATGCAGTTTGCAGGAATCCAGCCAACCTTGGAGTCATTTACCTTGCTCGTGGATGCCTATGGGCGGTCAGGCGATCCTGACCAGGCTCGGGGTCACTTTGATCACATGATTAGATCTGGCCATAAGCCAGATGACCGATGCACCGCTAGCATGATGGCAGCCTATGTGAAGAAGAACCTCTTGGACAAGGCCTTGGACCTGCTGCTAACTCTTGAGAAGGATGGTTTCCAACCGGGGATAGCAACATACAGTATTCTGGTGGATTGGTTGGGCAGGTTACAGCTAGTGGATGAGGCAGAAGGGTTGTTGAGCAAACTAGCAGAGAAGGGCGAAGCTCCATTTGAGATTCATGTTAGCCTCTGCGACATGTACTCGAGGGCACACCAGCTGGAGAAGGCTCGCAAGTCTCTTAAGATTCTGGAGGCAAGGAGCAAATTGTTGCATGCTGATCAGCTTGAGAGGATCATAAGCGGTCTCCTGGCAGGTGGACTCTTGGAAGATGCAAAGAGGATATATGATTGCATGCAATTGCAGGGTTTGGCTCCATCAGAGCCCATCAGGGTTGCACTCCTGGCAGCTCAATCGATCCGTCGTCAGAAATCTCCGACAAGGAGAGGTGGCAAGTCGCGGTAGAGGTTAATCTAACCTGACATGAGGTTAATTTGTATCAGTTGTGGTTGCATGCGGATCATCGATTTCTAAGTCTTCAATATGGGTGTCTGGATGTTTCTGAGTAGCAACTTTTTATAGCCTTAGGGCTATTTGTTTTATTGATGGTAAACGTTTGCCTAAAATGCATGAATAATTAATTCATTGGCCGAATCCTCTCGATGAACTGTTACAGGAAATCATCTATAATTGTTATGCTGGTTGACAAAATTTATCCCTTATTACTTGTATATTTTTATGTATTAAAATCCCATCAGATCAAATACAGTAAAATCTTATGGTACAATGCTATTACAGTCAACCAAACATGGAACTCTCGAGATCCCACAGACAGGAAGAAGCACAAGCAATAGTAGCTACTATAAATCCCTGCAACCGCTGCAATCTTGCTGTATTTATCGCCCATCAAAGCACAGACTGATCGCCAGCTTCTGCGAAGGCCAAAAAGAAACATCAGTTCCTTTGTAGAGAAACCCCAAAACATCAAATGTTGCTTTCATGAACATTGCCAACCTTTCCCGGGGACGATGATAACTGGTGCTGCTTTACAATGGTGGAAACAGTACTCGCCGACGCTACCCTGCAGTACACTGCAACATGAAGACAGGAAAAGACATCACAACCTCCCCTTACCCATCATGACCTTTCATACAAATTGAACAGTCGTCCTCCGGTTGAATAAGGATTAAAGTTCTGTATGGATTTTTATAGATCTCGGGCAAGTCAGACCGCTTGGATTGAGGTAACCGAAGAGAATACCTTTGCATAAGATTCCGGCCACGGGTTCCCATGACGACGGCCGCCGGTTTTAATCTCTCCGCCTCCCGACATATCACCTTCCCGGCATCACCTTCCACGATGCGAGCCTGCGATCTCACCTGCCATCGCCACCACCAATTAGTGATACACTTCCCGATAGATTGATGGATACTGTTGCTAAGGCTATTCGAAGGATGATAGCGTGATACCATGGCGATCTGGAAGGCCTCGACGGCGAGCGTCTCCATTAGCTGCTGGCTAGCCTCGTACACCACCTCATTCTGTACGCCTGTCCAGGTTTTGCACAGATTTTGGTGAGGAGAACAAAAAGGAAAGACGAGAATAGAGAAGGCAAGAGTAGTACTGGAAACTGCATGGACGAAGTGGAGGGTGTCGGCGAGGCGGCAGAGGTGGACGAGGGCCCAGTGGAGGGCGTGGCGGCTGTTGGGGCCGTGGTCCACGGCCACCACGATGTCTCGGCCGCGCCGCCGCTCCCCGGTCTCCCGGTCCAGCTCCACCGGCTCCTGCACCACCGGAATCAGCGCCGGCAACACCACCTCCCTCCAGCTATACTCCACCTCCTCCTGCACCATCTCCATGTACTCCACCACGATCCTCTTCTCGTTTCAACTCTTCTCTCGCCACTCAATTACTCCACCCACCACCGGTCCCTTTGCCTCTGATATGTGTGTCGTCAAGGATGATTCCTTCTCTAGATGATCCTTATCCGTAATTTAAGGATAACACCACAACAGATAGGAAGATTTGAGGGAAGAGATGGCCAAGAAGATTAAAAGAACATGTGAAGCAAATGAAAGAGGGTGGTGCATGCGCTGCTGGTCAAAACTAGCAATTATTGAACGGTGGATAGGAAAAGAGAAGGCGAAACACGCCAAGTATTGCTTTTTAGGATAAAATTCTTCAAACAAACTTAAAGTTTTATTATTTTCTCGTAGCATCGTTTTTATTTTATTTTTACCGAGCATTCTATTTTACCATGTTAATCATTTTACAGTGTCCTCCGTTCCTAATTGTCCCCTCTCTAATTATTTTTGTCATCTCTTTCCCTCGCTCTCCTATTTTATTTTTATTTCTATCTTCGTCATCATCGATAAGGTGATCTAAGAAACGAGTAACTTGAGACTTTCCTTCGTGGTATCAATAACTCTCATCCTTATTTTTGTTTGATGTCACAATGTTGTTAGCATGTCCATCTCTAACCCAACCTTCCTATTCGGTTGGCTGGCCAAGAAAGATTGTGATGACAAAGCAATAATAAGTAGATCCTTTGGAATGAGATCGAGCTCGGAATACTCTGCTAGAGGACCAATGGCCGCTCCTCTTTCACAGTTGTCATCGTTGGTTCTAAGTTTGAGGACCTCACAATCCTAAATTTTCTTAGGTCTTGAAAACTTCATATTTATTCAAGAAATCTATAAACAAAGATATTATGGTGGGACGAAAGTGATGATCGATAATGCTCACTCGAAAAAAAAAAGTTAACGATAATCGATCATAAAAAATAATTTTATATTTTAAAAAATAAAAATACTATGTCGAAAGAAAGTAAAAAGGAATGATGAAAAAACTTATTCATAAAATAATAAAAAATTAAATAAATAATCGTAATAAAATAATCACAAGAGAGGTCAAACTTGCCCGAGTCTACAAGGAAATTTTCCGGGAAACTTCCGGTCCGCGTTGAACGTGATTTCACCTAGGAGTCTTGGAAGAATCAAACGTCCATAAACAAGCAATCTGATGGGAGAAAAGAATCCAATTCTATCGGAGATCAGATAAGGAAGCCGCCGCCCCTTTGACCGAGTTGAAGTGACCGAGTGAGTCGTCTCTACTACCAGGTGTCGCCTTATCTTTCGAGTCTTCCAGTCCACAAGAGACAATACCCGGAAGAAGTCATCAGCAGCAAATCATGCGATTGGTTGATTGAATGATTCGTACCAATTTGCATAGGCAATTCAAGTGAATCCTTCAAGCTAACATATGAGCATTGCACTCCCATCATTTTGGAAAGAGGGCATGACAAGAAAGGCCAGTTTGGTAGTTGAGTGAGTTGATGCAAACAATCGAGTAACTGACAACTTTTGCTTGAATACTACCACAGAATAAACAAACTTTTGAAGGCGATGCAATAATATACGCCTTCTAGATAATACAAAAGAGATCAATTCTATAGCAGTCAAGACTCAGAAATTATAGTTAGAGCAAGTTAAGAGGAACAAAACAATCTAAATTAGATCCCGAATCGCATCAACCGACAAAGTTTTCATATGCCAAAAACTTATATACCCAAGCTCACCCACAGCCAATAAAGAATGATTTAAGAGGAAATGAATGAAGCTACATTTATGTCTAATATCCAACATGCTTCATATATTAGGATTGAAATCAGTATTAAAAGAGGGGCTGACATGCTTCATATATTAGGATTGAAATCAGTATTAAAAGAGGGGCTGAATTAGTACTATCCTTTTAACATGCTTCATATATCCAACATGCTTTCACTATCGATCTTCTTTCAATGGGTGAAGATCAACTACCCTCTTATAACTATTTTCTTCTTTTCATAGGTTTAGAAAATGTAGGAAAATCTAAGGGCGATATCACATGCATAACGAAAAAACATAAAACAAAACCTTAAAATTTTAAAAGTGTGTTCGTCGTAGTGTGAAGATTGGTACACAAAAACTCATAAAACTTAAATCTGCATGTGAGATAGATGTATTTTACCTAAAGAGATCGTATATCCCTGAATCCTTATAGATCTGTAGGAGAGGATGAAGGAGGTCAAGCAAAGCATCATCTTCTCTAGCGGTGATCCACACAACAAGGTTACGATAACGCTCATCAAATCTCCATGTCTATTATCTGAGGAGAAGGGGAGAGAAGAACAGAAAGTGACAATTAGGAAGCCCTAGCTTATGGGTCTTTAGTTCCTTCCTATTTATAGAGGCCCCCAATTAATTTAACCCTAATGGATCCTACCATATTGGGTACTAAAATTTCATCCAATTATCTAAGCCTCTTAGACTAGTAAGTCTTTACCCAATAATCTCTTATTAGCTTTTATTGGATCTCATCCATGGGATCCAATAATTCATGAGCTTATTAGATATCTAATAAGACAAAGGCTCCGACGTATATCTTATATTCGAACCTCTACTCATCGCAATGCCTGCCATATGTGTGTGACCCTCTAGGCCCAATATCGAGCTGGTCGTGAGTCATACTTATCAGAACTTCTTTTGGTTTTGTGAATTATTATTTCCATAATAATTCACTCGACTCATCGACTACGAACATACTAGGCCACTATGCCGCAGTCCCCAAATGATACAAGGGAATCCAATCAATTGGACCTATCTATCCTTAGTTATCATGTATCTATAGTCCTTTATCCATATAATATCATAGAGACCACATACAAAGCATGATGATGTCAGGCCCACACGGTTTTTCATCGAGTCTTGCTCTAATTGGATTCTCTCGGAAAATTCTTTTTCTCTCAATCTGAATAACCTTGGCAAAGGATTTTCTTGAGCAAGAACACACAGAATATTACTCTCATGATACCGAGAATGGATAATCATCTATCGATACTCAATAATTCTCGTAAAGTTGGCTGCCACTCCTAATGACCAATTGTACTAGATCTAGAACTTCTAAACCTATAAGTCCGGTATCAAAGTGTAGAGTACTCATACATGACATCCTTGGTGTCTCAAGTCTAAGGATCATATATACTGTTGGGACTACAGAATCATTGTCTAACAATAATAAATCATCAACCATCCAACATTCCATAAGCGGATCAATCAGTGAACTCATTCTCCAATGAACACCTATACTATATCCTTAGTGTCCCTACACGAGCAGCTATGAGACCAACCGCCTTTATCATATAGATGAGTATACAATACATTAGTCTATTCGGTTATCTCGATGTTCCTCTCGAGTAACCTATGATAAAGATTATTTAGGGTCTGTGTTTAAAGGAGAATCAGTCTCATTATTGTGATCTCATCACAATCCGATTCCCATTGCATGGATCTATGGACATCACAATATATTTATGTAACAAGCAATATAAAGTGAGAAATTACCATAATAATAATAATAATAATAATAATAATAAAGATTATGTGTCATGTCATATGTGTTATCACTCACATGATTGGCATGTAGGGCACCAATAACTACCAATCTCCCACTTGACCTAAAGCCAATCACCTATGTGTCTGATCCCCATCAGACCCTTGTAATGCTCAAAGACAATATAAGATAATGGTTTTGTCGTAGATCTACGATGTTATTGTTAGATGGAACTCTTTCCACTACTTATGTTTCCTTGAGCCATGATCTCTCTAATAAGTTGGAACCTCCTTAGAACATTTCTGACGAGACCCGGGTTCCCTCATTCGAGCAATCACCCTTAGTTATCACAATATAAGGGAATCAGCTCCTTATCGCCCAGCATGACTCTTGAATATATGATGAACTTCTTCATCTAGACTCTTTCTTTTGTTGCCTCTACTGCATTAATGCACTCAATCTCTATGGTCGAGTCAACTGTAATATCTTGCTTGGAACTCTTCCAGCATACTGTTCCTCCATTCAGACTGAACACATACCCTAAATTAGACTTACTATCGTAGACATCAGATTGGAAGCTCAAGTCCGTGTAGCCCGCAGCCCTGAGGCTACTTCCCCCATATATTAGTAAAAGATCCTTAGTCATTCTTAAGTACTTAAGGATATACTTTATTGTTTTTCAGTGCTCTAAGTTTGGATCTGCTTAATACTTGCTCGTGACATTTAGAGCATACGCTATATTATACATGGTACATAGCATAACATACATAATATCCCCTATTCCTAAGGCATAAGGTATCATATTTATGTCTGCCCTTTCTTTTGGAGTTTTTGGAGATATACTCTTAGAAAGTGATATCCCATGTCTCATCGATATGAGATTTCTGTTAGAATTTTTTATGCCAAATCTTTTGATAATGGTGTTTATGTACCTAGACTAGGACAAGCCTATTGAAAAATCTGGGGGCAACATCACGTGCGTAGTGGAAAAACATTAAAAATAAAATCCTCAATTTCCTAAAGATGTATTTATCATCTTGCAAAGATTGGTGCGCAAAATCCATGAAACTTAAAACTGCGTATATGAAATATTATGTTACCTAGGGAGATCGTATATCCTCGAATCCTTGCAGATCTCTAGGAGCGGGTGAAGGAGGTCAAACGCTCTCCTCTCTAGCGGTGATCAATGCAGCAGGGCTATAACGATACTTCTCTAGTCTCCAGGCTTGTTATCTGAGATGGAGAGGGGGAGGAGAATTAGAGTGGCAACCTAAAAAGGCTATAGTATGTGAACTATTGGTTCTCTCCTATTTATAGAGGTCCCTTGTCAACTTAACCCTAATGGATCCTACCATATTGGTATTGGATCTCCATCCAACTACCCAAGCCTCTTAGATTAGTGGATCTCTATCCAATAATCTCTCAGTGGCTCTTATTGGATCTTATCTATAGGATCCAATAATTTAGGGGCTTATTGGATATCCAATAAGATACGGGCTTTAGCGGATATCTCATATCCGAACCTCTACTCATCACAACGCCTATCATATGTGTGTGATCCTCTAGGCTTAATATCGAGTTGGCTATGAGTCATACCTATCAGAACTCCTTTTGGCTCATTGAATTATTATCTTCATAATAATTCACTCGACCCATCGACTACGGACGTATTAAGCCACTACGTTGTAGTCCCGAGACGATATAGGGAAATCCAATCTATTCGACCTATTTATCCTTAGTTACCTTGTACCTACAATCTCTCATCCATCTAATATCCCAGAGACCGTATACCGGGCATGGTGCTATCAGACTCATATGGCTTTTGCTTGAGTCTCACTATAATCAGATTCTCCCGGAGAACTCTTTCTCTCTCAATCTGAATGACCATGGCTAGGGATTTGGCTGAGCAATAACACATGGGATATTTCTCTCATGACATCGAGAGTGGATGATCCTTTATCAACACTTAATAGTCCTCGTAAAGTTGGCTACCACTCTTGATGATTGGCTATGCTAGATCTGAAACCTCCAGACCTATAAGTCCGGTATCAAAGAGTGGAGTACTCATATAGGACATCCTTGATATCTCAAGTCTGAGGACCAGATACACTATTAGGACTATGGAATTATTGTCTGATAATAAGACATCATCAACCATCCAACATTCTGTAAGTGGATTAATCAGTGAACTCATTTTCCAATGAGCACCTGTATTGTATCCCTAGTATCCCCATACAAGCAGCTATGAGACCAACTGCATCCATCATATCGACGCGTATACAGCACACTAGTCTATCTGGTTATCTCGATGTCCCTCTCGAGTAACCTATGACTGGGATTATTTAGGGTTTATGTTTAAAGGTGAATTGGTCTCATTATCGTAATCTCATTACGATCCGATTCCTATTACACAGATCCAAGGACATCACAATATATACATATGTATATGCAACAATTAATATAAAGTGATAAAATATCAAATAATAATAATAAGTAAAAAAATTGTATGTCAAGTCACACGTGCTATCACTCATATGATTGGCTTGTAGGGCACCTATGACTAGCAAAGCCAAGCATCCTCTTAGATCTATCTCTATAGATCCGAATCCCCAATATGTAGGATGCTTCTCTTATGTCCTTTATGGAGAAGTGTCTAGATAACTAAGTCTTTAATGTAGAAAGCATCCCTACATTATTCCCAATGATCAGGATATCATTCACATAGAGCACCAAAAATGTGATAGCGCTCCCATTCACCTTCCTATATACACAAGGCTCATCTTCATTCTTAACAAAGTCATAAGATCTGATTGCCTTATCAAATCTTATGTTCCAACTTTGAGAAGATTGTCTTAGTTTATAGATGGACCTAAGCAACCTGCACACTTTATCTAGACTATCCTTGAACATGAATCCCTCAGGTTATATCATATACACTTCCTCCTTGAGATTGCCATTGAGGAACATAATTTTCACGTCCATTTGCCAGATCTCATAATTATAGTATGCTGTAATAGCTAATATAATTCGGATAGATTTTAGCATGGCTACAGGTGAAAAGGTTTTGTTATAGTCAACACCTTACTTTTGACGATACCCCTTAGCCACTAGCTTTTCTTTATATGTCTCTACCTTTCTATTTACTTCGATCTTCTTCTTGAAGATCCACTTGCAACCAATGGGTACAATATCCTCAAGTGCATTAACTACGTTACAAACCTTGTTGGAGTACATGGAATCCATCTCAGAATTCTTGGCCTCTTGCCACTTCCCAGAGTTTATACTCGTAATAGCCTTCTCATAGGTCTGAGGATTAATATTCTCAACATTTTCTCCCATAATATGTCCCACATATCTCTCAAGAGAATGGAATACTTTGTCGGACCTACATAAAGTCGGAACTTGAGTGTCAGGTATCTGAACAGACTTGGGTTATAGAATGATGCTTGAGCTAGGTTCTTCAACCTCGCTCAATTATACCACGCTCCCAGTATCTCCACCAAGAATGATCTCCTTCTCAAGGAACACTGCTCTCTTGGCTACAAAGACTTTTTGGTCGACAAGGTGATAGAAATAATACCTATTAGTTTCCTTAAGGTATCCCATGAATATTCACCATTCCGTCCTAGATTCCAATTTATTAGGGTTGTGTCTTTTGACATAGGTAGGGCATCCCCCAATCTTAACAACCTTAAGATAGGGTTTCTTCCCTTTTAATATCTCATATGGAGCAGACACCACTGAGTTAGTTGAAATTCTATTTAGAAGGTAGGCTATGGTTTCTAGGGTGTATCCCGAGAATGAGACGAAGAGATCGATGAAACTCATCATGAACCGTACAATGTCTAACAGTGTGTGATTCCTCCTTTCAGATACACCATTGAGTTAGAGTGTATAAGGAGGTGTCCACTATGACAGAATCCCATGGTCCTTGTGGAATTGGGTAAACTCTGTACTTAAGTACTCA
>CM017190.1:21371700-21379200 GCA_004837865.1 Musa balbisiana | reverse complement strand
TCTTCTTCTTCTTCTTCTTCTTCTTCTTCTTCTTCTTCTTCTTCTTCTTCTTCTTCTTCTTCTTCTTCTTCTTCTTCTTCTTCTTCTTCTTCTTCTTCTTCTTCTTCTTCTTCTTCTTCTTCTTCTTCTTCTTCTTCTTCTTCTTCTTCTTCTTCTTCTTCTTCTTCTTCTTCTTCTTCTTCTTCTTCTTCTTCTTCTTCTTCTTCTTCTTCTTCTTCTTCTTCTTCTTCTTCTTCTTCTTCTTCTTCTTCTTCTTCTTCTTCTTCTTCTTCTTCTTCTTCTTCTTCTTCTTCTTCTTCTTCTTCTTCTTCTTCTTCTTCTTCTTCTTCTTCTTCTTCTTCTTCTTCTTCTTCTTCTTCTTCTTCTTCTTCTTCTTCTTCTTCTTCTTCTTCTTCTTCTTCTTCTTCTTCTTCTTCTTCTTCTTCTTCTTCTTCTTCTTCTTCTTCTTCTTCTTCTTCTTCTTCTTCTTCTTCTTCTTCTTCTTCTTCTTCTTCTTCTTCTTCTTCTTCTTCTTCTTCTTCTTCTTCTTCTTCTTCTTCTTCTTCTTCTTCTTCTTCTTCTTCTTCTTCTTCTTCTTCTTCTTCTTCTTCTTCTTCTTCTTCTTCTTCTTCTTCTTCTTCTTCTTCTTCTTCTTCTTCTTCTTCTTCTTCTTCTTCTTCTTCTTCTTCTTCTTCTTCTTCTTCTTCTTCTTCTTCTTCTTCTTCTTCTTCTTCTTCTTCTTCTTCTTCTTCTTCTTCTTCTTCTTCTTCTTCTTCTTCTTCTTCTTCTTCTTCTTCTTCTTCTTCTTCTTCTTCTTCTTCTTCTTCTTCTTCTTCTTCTTCTTCTTCTTCTTCTTCTTCTTCTTCTTCTTCTTCTTCTTCTTCTTCTTCTTCTTCTTCTTCTTCTTCTTCTTCTTCTTCTTCTTCTTCTTCTTCTTCTTCTTCTTCTTCTTCTTCTTCTTCTTCTTCTTGGAAACCGAATTTGAGTAAAAAGGATGATAAATCCATTGTTAAGCCTAAAATTGATGAAACTAAAGGCAGAAATGAATTAGGCAGCAAGGGTAAAGGTGAGAATCTACCTAATCAAACTAGAGGTATTAAGTGTTTTAAGTGCCTTGGGCATGGACATGTGGCACGTGAATGTCCTAATAAGAGAGTTATGATAATAAGAGATGGAATTGTGGAATCTGAAAGTGAGAAAGAGGATGATGATGACATTCCAGAGGATGCTAGTGATATAGAGTATGCTAAAGGTGAAAATCTAGTTGTTCAGTGCACACTTAGTGTGCAAAATAAAAATTCCTTCTTTTCAAGGGAAGAATAATCCAGATGCTTATTTGGAGTGGGAACAAAAAGTGGAAATGATCTTTGAATGTCACAACTACTCCGAAGAGAAAAAGGTAAAATTAGCTGCTATTGAATTTTTTGATTATGCTATTGTTTGGTGGGATCAATTGTGTAAAGACAGGCGTAGAAATGGTGAAAGACCTGTGGAGACTTGGTTGGAGATGAAACAAATCATGAGGAGGAGATTTGTCCCTAGCTATTACTATAGGGATTTGCATCAACGGCTGCAAACCTTGACACAAGGTTCCATGAGTGTTGATGAGTATCACAAGGAGATGGAGATAGCCATGATAAGGGCTAATGTGGAGGAAGATCGTGAGGCCACTATGGCTCGATTCTTGAGTGGATTAAACAAGAACATTGCTGATCTTGTACAGTTGCAACATTTTGTGGAGATTGAGGACATGGTGAATGTGGCCATGAAGATTGAGAGGCAACTCAAAAGAAAAGGCACAAGGTATGATTCAAAACCTTATTCGGGTTCTTCTTCTTCTTGGAAACCGAATTTGAGTAAAAAGGATGATAAATCCATTGTTAAGCCTAAAATTGATGAAACTAAAGGCAGAAATGAATTAGGCAGCAAGGGTAAAGGTGAGAATCTACCTAATCAAACTAGAGGTATTAAGTGTTTTAAGTGCCTTGGGCATGGACATGTGGCACGTGAATGTCCTAATAAGAGAGTTATGATAATAAGAGATGGAATTGTGGAATCTGAAAGTGAGAAAGAGGATGATGATGACATTCCAGAGGATGCTAGTGATATAGAGTATGCTAAAGGTGAAAATCTAGTTGTTCAGTGCACACTTAGTGTGCAAAATAAAAATGATGAACATGGTGAACAACGTGAAAATCTGTTTCATACTCATTGTTTGATTGCTAACAAGTTGTGTAACGTGATTGTTGATAGTGGAAGTTGCACAAATGTGGCAAGCACCTTACTTGTGGAGAAACTGAAATTACCTACTATCAAGCATCCAAAACCTTACAAGTTACAATGGTTGAATGATAGTGGTGTAGTAAAGGTAAATCGGCAAGTGTTAGTTTCTTTTTCAATTGGTAGATATAAGGATGAAGTTTGGTGTGATGTGGTACCTATGTATGCTGGTCATATGTTATTGGGGAGACCTTGGCAATATGATCGAAGGGTAACACATGATGGGTTCAAGAACCGTTATACTTTGATCATTGATGGACAGAAATATCAGCTTGGACCTTTGCCTCCAAAGACAATTTTTGAAGACCAAATGCGCATAAAACTACAATATAAGGAGCTCGAGTCTTCATTAACCAAAACTTTGGGAAGGGAAAAAGAAAGAGAGAAAAAAGAAAATAGTGAGTTGAGCGGTAAAAATGAGAGTATTGGGAAACACAAGGGGAGAGAAAACAAGGAAAGCTTGAGTGAAAGAAAAATGAGTGTTTATGCCAAAATGAGTGATGTGAAAAAAGCCTTAACCAAGAGGCAGCCCTTACTTGTACTTATGTACAAGGATGTTTTGATTGCTTCTAACCAAATTGACAAGAGTTTGCCTAGTGCTATTGTTAATCTTTTGCAGGAAAACGAAGATCTCTTTCCCGAAGAAGTTCCTAATGGTTTGCCACCAATTAGAGGAATTGAGCATCAAATTGATTTCATTCCAAAAGCAAGTAAGTGAGCTTATGAAAAGGGGGTATGTGCGAGAAAGCATGAGTCCATGTGCAGTTCCTGTTCTTTTGGTACCTAAGAAGGATGGATCTTGGAGAATGTGTGTTGATTGTCGAGCCATCAACAAAATCACGGTAAAGTATAGACATCCTATTCCTAGGTTAGATGATATTTTGGATGAATTGCATGGTTCTTGTGTGTTTTCAAAAATTGATTTAAAATCTGGATATCATCAAATAAGAATGCATGAGGGAGATGAATGGAAAACCGCTTTCAAAACTAAACATGGTTTATACGAATGATTGGTTATGCCTTTTGGCCTAACTAATGCACCTAGTACTTTCATGAGATTGATGAATCATATTTTACGTGCTTACATTGGAAAGTTTGTAGTGGTTTATTTTGATGATATACTTGTGTATAGCAAAAGTTTAGATGAGCATGTAACACATTTAAAAGATGTTTTTGATGTGCTTAGAAAAGAAAAGTTATATGCTAATATAAAGAAATGCACTTTTTGCACTAATGAAATTACTTTTCTTGGATATGTTGTTAATGATAAAGGAATACATGTTGATCAAGAAAAAGTGAATGTAATTAAGGAGTGGCCAAAACCTACTAGTGTCAGTGATGTTAGAAGTTTTCATGGTCTTGCTAGCTTTTATAGAAGATTTATTAAGGATTTTTCTACAATTGCTGCACCATTAACTGAATGCATAAAAAAGAATGTGGGATTTAGATGGGATAAAAAATAAGATGATTCTTTTAACTTACTTAAAGACAAACTCAGTTCAGCACCTTTGCTTGCCTTACCGAATTTTGCTAAAACTTTTGAGATTGAGTGTGATGCAAGTGGAATAGGAATTGGAGGAGTCTTAATGCAAGAAGGCAGACCCATTGCGTTCTTTAGTGAGAAGCTAAGTGGAGCAAGTCTTAACTACCCGACATATGATAAGGAGTTTTACGCGTTGGTAAGAGTGTTAGAGACATGGCAGCACTATCTTTGGTACAAGGAATTCATTATATACACCGATCATGAGTCCTTGAAATATCTCAAAGGACAAGGAAAGCTAAACCGTAGGCATGCAAAATGGGTGGAGTTTATTGAATCCTTTCCATACATCATCAAGTATAAACAAGGTAAGGAAAATGTGGTTGCCGATGCTCTTTCTAGAAGGTATACTCTAATTTCTCAACTTGATGCAAAATTATTGGGTTTTGAGTACATTAAAAATTTATACAATTCTGATCATGATTTTGCTAATGTTTATGGGGCATGTGAGAAACGGGGTTTTAACAAGTTCTTCAAGCATGATGGTTTCCTTTTCAAAGAAAATAAGTTGTGTGTTCCTCAATGTTCAATGAGAGAATTACTATAAGAGGCACATAGTGGAGGTTTAATGGGGCATTTTGGGGTTAGAAAAACTTTAGATATGTTAAGTGATCATTTCTTTTGGCCGCACATGAAAAGAGATGTTGAGAGATTGTGTGAGAAATGCATTACTTGTAAACAAGCTAAATCTAAAGTAATGCCTCATGGATTGTATACTCCTCTTCCTATAACTAGTGAGCCTTGGGTTGATATATCCATGGACTTTGTCTTGGGTTTACCTAGGTCAAAAGGAGGGAGAGATTCTATTTTTGTTGTTGTTGACAGGTTTAGCAAGATGGCACATTTCATTCCTTGCCACAAAACAGATGATGCAACACATGTTGCGGGGTTGTTCTTCAAAGAAATTGTAAGATTACATGGCATTCCAAAGACAATTGTGAGTGATAGAGATGTGAAATTCCTTAGCCACTTTTGGAAAACACTTTGGAGTAAGCTGGGTACAAGACTGTTGTATTCAACCACTTGTCATCCCCAAACAGATGGATAAACGGAGGTGGTAAATCGAACTTTATCAACACTTTTGAGGGCCATAATTTAAAAGAATTTAAAAAATTGGGAGGAATGTTTGCCACATGTGGAGTTTGCTTACAACAGAAGTGTGCATTCTACAACAAACCATTCCCCATTTGAAGTTGTGTACGGGTTCAATCCATTAACTCCTATGGATTTGCTACCTCTACCTTTGGAAAAGGCCAATTTGGATGGTAAGCAAAAAGCTGATTTTGTCAAAGCATTGCATGAAAGAGTCCGGACATAAATTGAAAAGAAAACTCTCCAATATGAGAAACAATACAACAAAGGCCGAAAGAAAGTTGTATTTGAACCTGGTGATTGGGTTTGGGTACACTTGAGGAAGGAAAGATTTCCTAACCAAAGGAAGTATAAATTAATGCCAAGAGGAGATGGTCCCTTTCGAGTCTTTCAAAAAATCAATGACAATGCATACAAGCTGGAACTACCAGGTGAGTATGGCAATATTAGTGCAACGACGCAAGTTTTATTATCTTTGTTTGATGCAGGTGATGAAGGCGTTGATTCGAGGACGAATCCTTTCGAGGAAGGTGGGAATGATATGAATGAGCAAGTTGATCATAATTCTGCCAAAGACCCTTTAACTATTCGTGGAGGACCAATAACAAGAGCTAAAGCTAAAATGATGAAAGAAACCTTAACTTGTTTATTGGAAGGTATTTGGAAGGAGCAAGCTGGTCAAAACTTGGTCAAGGTTCTATGGATACAAGAAGAGCCTAAAATAGTCAACCTGATTCAAATAAGTCCAACCTTGAGAGAAGGATAAATTTTTAGCCTATTTTGAAGAATAAAGATCATTCAGCCATATTAGACCATATTAAGAATTATGGGCTTATTCATGAATAATCATTCAAATCAATTCAAGGCAGATTCATGAGTAATCTGCATTCATGCATTAGGAATATGAATGTCATTTAATGTATTTAATGGATTCATTCCCTTTGTACTTGGCCTTCGTAAAAAAAAAAAAAAAAAAAAAAAAAAAAAAAAAAAAAAAAAAAAAAAAAAAAAAAAAAAAAAAAAAAAAAAAAAAAAAAAAAAAAAAAAAAAAAAAAAAAAAAAAAAAAAAAAAAAAAAAAAAAAAAAAAAAAAAAAAAAAAAAAAAAAAAAAAAAAAAAAAAAAAAAAAAAAAAAAAAAAAAAAAAAAAAAAAAAAAAAAAAAAAAAAAAAAAAAAAAAAAAAAAAAAAAAAAAAAAAAAAAAAAAAAAAAAAAAAAAAAAAAAAAAAAAAAAAAAAAAAAAAAAAAAAAAAAAAAAAAAAAAAAAAAAAAAAAAAAAAAAAAAAAAAAAAAAAAAAAAAAAAAAAAAAAAAAAAAAAAAAAAAAAAAAAAAAAAAAAAAAAAAAAAAAAAAAAAAAAAAAAAAAAAAAAAAAAAAAAAAAAAAAAAAAAAAAAAAAAAAAAAAAAAAAAAAAAAAAAAAAAAAAAAAAAAAAAAAAAAAAAAAAAAAAAAAAAAAAAAAAAAAAAAAAAAAAAAAAAAAAAAAAAAAAAAAAAAAAAAAAAAAAAAAAAAAAAAAAAAAAAAAAAAAAAAAAAAAAAAAAAAAAAAAAAAAAAAAAAAAAAAAAAAAAAAAAAAAAAAAAAAAAAAAAAAAAAAAAAAAAAAAAAAAAAAAAAAAAAAAAAAAAAAAAAAAAAAAAAAAAAAAAAAAAAAAAAAAAAAAAAAAAAAAAAAAAAAAAAAAAAAAAAAAAAAAAAAAAAAAAAAAAAAAAAAAAAAAAAAAAAAAAAAAAAAAAAAAAAAAAAAAAAAAAAAAAAAAAAAAAAAAAAAAAAAAAAAAAAAAAAAAAAAAAAAAAAAAAAAAAAAAAAAAAAAAAAAAAAAAAAAAAAAAAAAAAAAAAAAAAAAAAAAAAAAAAAAAAAAAAAAAAAAAAAAAAAAAAAAAAAAAAAAAAAAAAAAAAAAAAAAAAAAAAAAAAAAAAAAAAAAAAAAAAAAAAAAAAAAAAAAAAAAAAAAAAAAAAAAAAAAAAAAAAAAAAAAAAAAAAAAAAAAAAAAAAAAAAAAAAAAAAAAAAAAAAAAAAAAAAAAAAAAAAAAAAAAAAAAAAAAAAAAAAAAAAAAAAAAAAAAAAAAAAAAAAAAAAAAAAAAAAAAAAAAAAAAAAAAAAAAAAAAAAAAAAAAAAAAAAAAAAAAAAAAAAAAAAAAAAAAAAAAAAAAAAAAAAAAAAAAAAAAAAAAAAAAAAAAAAAAAAAAAAAAAAAAAAAAAAAAAAAAAAAAAAAAAAAAAAAAAAAAAAAAAAAAAAAAAAAAAAAAAAAAAAAAAAAAAAAAAAAAAAAAAAAAAAAAAAAAAAAAAAAAAAAAAAAAAAAAAAAAAAAAAAAAAAAAAAAAAAAAAAAAAAAAAAAAAAAAAAAAAAAAAAAAAAAAAAAAAAAAAAAAAAAAAAAAAAAAAAAAAAAAAAAAAAAAAAAAAAAAAAAAAAAAAAAAAAAAAAAAAAAAAAAAAAAAAAAAAAAAAAAAAAAAAAAAAAAAAAAAAAAAAAAAAAAAAAAAAAAAAAAAAAAAAAAAAAAAAAAAAAAAAAAAAAAAAAAAAAAAAAAAAAAAAAAAAAAAAAAAAAAAAAAAAAAAAAAAAAAAAAAAAAAAAAAAAAAAAAAAAAAAAAAAAAAAAAAAAAAAAAA
>CM017190.1:21181700-21369200 GCA_004837865.1 Musa balbisiana | reverse complement strand
AGATTGCAAGGTGAATCACGGCGTGGGAGACAACCAACCTTTATCAATGATGAATATGATGGTGGCGATGACGTGGATGATGACCAAGTTACTCTAATTGGTCAAGATGTTAATCCTAGGAGACAAACTTAGGAGGGGACGTTTTTGATAGGATGGATAGAAAATATAGGCAGCAGTCAAATGAAAATTCCTTGTTTTCAAGGAAGAATAATCCAAGATGCTTATTTGAGAGTCCGGGAATGAAACGTAGGAAAATGATCTTTGAATGTCACAACTACTACTGAAGAGAAAAAGGTTAAATTAGCTGCTGTTAAATTTTTGGATTATGGTTATTGTTGCTAGGATCAATTGTGTAAAGACAGGCGTTAGAAATAGGTGTGAAAGGCCCAGTGGAGACTTGGTGAGATGAACAAATTCCTGAGGAGGGATTTGTCCCTAGCTATTACTATAGGGATTTGCACATCAAACGGCTGCAAACTCTTGACACAAAGGTCCATTGAGTGTTGATGAGTATCACAAGGGAGATGGGAGATAGCCTGATAGGGCTAATGTGGAGGAAGACCGTGAGGCCACTATGGCTCGATTCTTGAGTGGATTAAATAAGAACATTGCTGATCTTGCTAGAGTTGCAACATTATGTAGGAGTCACTGAGGGACATAGATGAATGTACCATGAACATTGAGAGGCAACTTCAAAAGAAAAGGCACAAGGTATGATTCAAACCTTATTCGGGTTTCTTCTTCTTCTTGGAAACCGAATTTGAGTAAAAAGGATGATAAATCCATGTTAAGCCTAAAATTGATGAAACTAAAGGTAGAAATGAATTAGGCAGCAAGGTAAAGGTGAGATCTACCTAATCAAACTAGAGGTATTAAGTCTTTTAAGGTGCCTTGGGCATGGACATGTGGCACGTGAATGTCCTAATAAGAGAGTTATGATCAGAGAGATGGAATTGTGGAATCTGAACGTGAGAAAGAGGATGATGATGACATTCCAGAGGATGCTCGTGATCTAGATGTATGCTAAAGGTGAAAATCTAGTTGTTCAACTGCACACTTAGTGTGCAAATAAAAATGATGAACAATGGTGAACAACTGTGAAAATCTATTTCATACTCATTGTTTGATTGCCTAACAAGTTGTGTAACGTGATTAGTTGATAGTGGAAGTTGCACAAATGTGGCAAGCACCTTGCTTGTGGAGAAACTGAAATTACCTACTATCAAGCATCCAAAACCTACAAGTTACAATGGTTGAATGATAGTGGTGTAGTAAAGGTAAATCGGCAAGTGTTAGTTTCTTTTTCAATTAGGTAGATATAAGGATGAAGTTTGGTGTGATGTGGTACCTATGTATGCTGGTCATATGTTATTAGGAGACCTTGGCAATATGATCGAAGGGTAACACATGATGGGTTCAAGAACCGTTATACTTTGATCATTGATGGACAGAAATATCAGCTTGGACCTTTGCCTCCAAAGACAATTTTGAAGACCAAATGCGCATAAAACTACAATATGAGGAGCTCGAGTCTTCATTAACCAAAACTTTGGGAAGGGAAAAATAAAGAGAGAAAAAAGAAAATGGTGAGTTGAGCGGTAAAAATGAGAGTATTGGGAAACACAAGGGGAGAGAAAACAAGGAAAGCTTGAGTGAAAGAAAAATGAGTGTTTATAGCCAAAATGAGTGATGTGAAGAAAGCCTTAACCATGAGGCAGCCCTTACTTGTACTTATGTACAAGGATGTTTTGATTGCTTCTAACCAAATTGACAAGAGTTTGCCTAGTGCTATTGTTAATCTTTTGCAGGAAACGAAGATCTCTTTCCCGAAGAAGTTCTAATGGTTTGCCACCAATTAGAGGAATTGAGCATCAAATTGATTTCATTCCAAGTGCAAGCATACCAAATAAACCAGCATATAGATGCAACCCCGAAGAGACTAAGGAAATCCAAAAGCAAGTAAGTGAGCTTATGAAAAGGGGTATGTGCGAGAAAGCATGAGTCCATGTGCAGTTCCTGTTCTTTTGGTGCCTAAGAAGGATGGATCTTGGAGAATGTGTGTTGATTGTCGAGCCATCAACAAAATCACGATAAAGTATAGACATCCTATTCCTAGGTTAGATGATATTTTGGATGAATTGCATGGTTCTTGTGTGTTTTCAAAAATTGATTTAAAATCTGGATATCATCAAATAAGAATGCATGAGGGAGATGAATGGAAAACCGCTTTCAAAACTAAACATGGTTTATACGAATAGTTGGTTATGCCTTTTGGCCTAACTAATGCACCTAGTACTTTCATGAGATTGATGAATCATATTTTACGTGCTTACATTGGAAAGTTTGTAGTGGTTTATTTTGATGATATACTTGTGTACAGCAAAAGTTAGATGAGCATGTAACACATTTAAAAGATGTTTTTGATGTGCTTAGAAAAGAAAAGTTATATGCTAATATAAAGAAATGCACTTTTTGCACTAATGAAATTACTTTTCTTGGATATGTTGTTAATGATAAAGGAATACATGTTGATCAAGAAAAAGTGAATGTAATTAAGGAGTGGCCAAAACCTACTAGTGTCAGTGATGTTAGAAGTTTTCATGGTCTTGCTAGCTTTTATAGAAGATTTATTAAGGATTTTTCTACAATTGCTGCACCATTAACTGAATGCATAAAAAGAATGTGGGATTTAGATGGGATAAAAACTAAGATGATTCTTTTAACTTACTTAAAGACAAACTCAGTTCAGCACCTTTGCTTGCCTTACCGAACTTTGCTAAACTTTTGAGATTGAGTGTGATGCAAGTGGAATAGGAATTGGAGGAGTCTTAATGCAAGAAGGCAGACCCATTGCGTTCTTTAGTGAGAAGCTAAGTGGAGCAAGTCTTAACTACCCGACATATGATAAGGAGTTTTACGCGTTGGTAAGAGTGTTAGAGACATGGCAGCACTATCTTTGGTACAAGGAATTCATTATACACACCGATCATGAGTCCTTGAAATATCTCAAAGGACAAGGAAAGCTAAACCGTAGGCATGCAAAATGGGTGGAGTTTATTGAATCCTTTCCTATACATCATCAAGTATAAACAAGGTAAGGAAATGTGGTTGCTCGATGCTCTTTCTAGAAGGTATACTCTAATTTCTCAACTTGATGCAAAATTATTGGGTTTTGAGTACATTAAAATTTATACAATTCTGATCATGATTTTGCTAATGTTTGTGGGGCATGTGAGAAACGGGGTTTTGACAAGTTCTTCAAGCATGATGGTTTCCTTTTCAAAGAAAATAAGTTGTGTATTCCTCAATGTTCAATGAGAGAACTACTTGTGAGAGAGGTACATAGTGGAGGTTTAATGGGGCATTTTGGGGTTAGAAAAACTTTAGATGTGTTAAGTGATCATTTCTTTTGGGCCGCACATGAAAAGAGATGTTGAGAGATTGTGTGAGAAATGCATTACTTGTAAACAAGCTAAATCTAAGTAATGCCTCATGGAGTGTATACTCCTCTTCCTATAACTAGTGAGCTGGGTTGATATATCCATGAACTTTGTCTTGGGTTTACCTAGGTCAAAAGGAGGGAGAGATTCTATTTTTGTTGTTGTTGAACAGGTTAGCAAGATGGCACATTCATTCTTGCCACAAAACAGATGCTGCAACACAGGTTGCGGGGTTGTTCTTCAAAGAAATTGTAAGATTACCATGGCATTCCAAAGACAATTGTAGTGATAGAGATGTGAAATTCCTTAGCCACTTTTGGAAAACACTTTGAGTAAGCTGGGTACAAGACTGTTGTATTCAACCCACTTGTCATCCCCAACAGATGGACAAACGAGGTGGTAAATCGAACTTATCACCACTTTTGAGGGCCATAATTCAAAAGAATTGAAAAAATTGAGGGAATGTTTGCCACATGTGGATTTTGCTTACAACAGAAGTGGCATTCTACAACAAACCATTCCCCTTTGAAGTTGTGTACGGTTCAATCCATAACTCCTATGGATTTGCTACCTTCTATACCTTTGGAAAAGGCCAATTTGGATGGTACAGCAAAGCTGATTTTGTCAAAGCATTGCATGAAAGATCCGGCACCATTGAAAGAGAAAACCTCTCCAATATGAGAAACAACACAACAAAGGCCGAAAGAAAGTTGTATTTGAACCTGGTGATTGGGTTTGGGTACACTTGAGGAAGGAAAGATTTCCTAACCAAAGGAAGTATAAATTAATGCCAAGAGGAGATGGTCCCTTTCGAGTCTTTCAAAAAATCAATGACAATGCATACAAGCTGGAACTACCAGGTGAGTATGGCAATATTAGTGCAACCTTCAATGTTTCTGATTTATCTTTGTTTGATGCAGGTGATGAAGGCGTTGATTCGAGGACGAATCCTTTCGAGGAAGGTGGGAATGATATGAATGAGCAAGTTGATCATAATTCTGCCAAAGCCCCTTTAACTATTCGTGGAGGACCAATAACAAGAGCTAAAGCTAAAATGATGAAAGAAACCTTAACTTGTTTATTGGAAGGTATTTGGAAGGAGCAAGCTGGTCAAAACTTGGTCAAGGTTCTATGGATACAAGAAGAGCCTAAAATAGTCAACCTGATTCAAATAAGTCCAACCTTGAGAGAAGGATAAATTTTTAGCCTATTTTGAAGAATAAAGGTCATTCAGCCATATTAGACCATATTAAGAATTATGGGCTTATTCATGAATAATCATTCAAATCAATTCAAGGCAGATTCATGAGTAATCTGCATTCATGCATTAGGAATATGAATGTCATTTAATGTATTTAATGGATTCATTCCCTTTGTACTTGGCCTTCGTACTATATAAACAAGGCTGATTCCCTTTGTAAAAAAAAAAAAAAAAAAAAAAAAAAAAAAAAAAAAAAAAAAAAAAAAAAAAAAAAAAAAAAAAAAAAAAAAAAAAAAAAAAAAAAAAAAAAAAAAAAAAAAAAAAAAAAAAAAAAAAAAAAAAAAAAAAAAAAAAAAAAAAAAAAAAAAAAAAAAAAAAAAAAAAAAAAAAAAAAAAAAAAAAAAAAAAAAAAAAAAAAAAAAAAAAAAAAAAAAAAAAAAAAAAAAAAAAAAAAAAAAAAAAAAAAAAAAAAAAAAAAAAAAAAAAAAAAAAAAAAAAAAAAAAAAAAAAAAAAAAAAAAAAAAAAAAAAAAAAAAAAAAAAAAAAAAAAAAAAAAAAAAAAAAAAAAAAAAAAAAAAAAAAAAAAAAAAAAAAAAAAAAAAAAAAAAAAAAAAAAAAAAAAAAAAAAAAAAAAAAAAAAAAAAAAAAAAAAAAAAAAAAAAAAAAAAAAAAAAAAAAAAAAAAAAAAAAAAAAAAAAAAAAAAAAAAAAAAAAAAAAAAAAAAAAAAAAAAAAAAAAAAAAAAAAAAAAAAAAAAAAAAAAAAAAAAAAAAAAAAAAAAAAAAAAAAAAAAAAAAAAAAAAAAAAAAAAAAAAAAAAAAAAAAAAAAAAAAAAAAAAAAAAAAAAAAAAAAAAAAAAAAAAAAAAAAAAAAAAAAAAAAAAAAAAAAAAAAAAAAAAAAAAAAAAAAAAAAAAAAAAAAAAAAAAAAAAAAAAAAAAAAAAAAAAAAAAAAAAAAAAAAAAAAAAAAAAAAAAAAAAAAAAAAAAAAAAAAAAAAAAAAAAAAAAAAAAAAAAAAAAAAAAAAAAAAAAAAAAAAAAAAAAAAAAAAAAAAAAAAAAAAAAAAAAAAAAAAAAAAAAAAAAAAAAAAAAAAAAAAAAAAAAAAAAAAAAAAAAAAAAAAAAAAAAAAAAAAAAAAAAAAAAAAAAAAAAAAAAAAAAAAAAAAAAAAAAAAAAAAAAAAAAAAAAAAAAAAAAAAAAAAAAAAAAAAAAAAAAAAAAAAAAAAAAAAAAAAAAAAAAAAAAAAAAAAAAAAAAAAAAAAAAAAAAAAAAAAAAAAAAAAAAAAAAAAAAAAAAAAAAAAAAAAAAAAAAAAAAAAAAAAAAAAAAAAAAAAAAAAAAAAAAAAAAAAAAAAAAAAAAAAAAAAAAAAAAAAAAAAAAAAAAAAAAAAAAAAAAAAAAAAAAAAAAAAAAAAAAAAAAAAAAAAAAAAAAAAAAAAAAAAAAAAAAAAAAAAAAAAAAAAAAAAAAAAAAAAAAAAAAAAAAAAAAAAAAAAAAAAAAAAAAAAAAAAAAAAAAAAAAAAAAAAAAAAAAAAAAAAAAAAAAAAAAAAAAAAAAAAAAAAAAAAAAAAAAAAAAAAAAAAAAAAAAAAAAAAAAAAAAAAAAAAAAAAAAAAAAAAAAAAAAAAAAAAAAAAAAAAAAAAAAAAAAAAAAAAAAAAAAAAAAAAAAAAAAAAAAAAAAAAAAAAAAAAAAAAAAAAAAAAAAAAAAAAAAAAAAAAAAAAAAAAAAAAAAAAAAAAAAAAAAAAAAAAAAAAAAAAAAAAAAAAAAAAAAAAAAAAAAAAAAAAAAAAAAAAAAAAAAAAAAAAAAAAAAAAAAAAAAAAAAAAAAAAAAAAAAAAAAAAAAAAAAAAAAAAAAAAAAAAAAAAAAAAAAAAAAAAAAAAAAAAAAAAAAAAAAAAAATTCCAGATTCAAGGAATTGTTGCAAAATTTTATCATTGTTCATTTCAATTCTTATTTCAGTTTCTTCATTACACACACCGTTAAATTGGCCTACCCTTTTGTTTGCTTTTAAACCAGCCCAATTTCACTATTTTTGAATTGCCACAATCTGATTTGTTTGTTTAGGTACCTTAGTTAATCTAAGAACTCAAATAACAAAACAAGAGAGGTAAAAGGCAAGAGTGGTGAGATCAATATCGAGAAAAGCCAAAAATTGTGTGAGAAACGCGTGGAGTGACTCAAATCTGAGTAAATCTTCTTCTTCTTCTTCTTCTTCTTCTTCTTCTTCTTCTTCTTCTTCTTCTTCTTCTTCTTCTTCTTCTTCTTCTTCTTCTTCTTCTTCTTCTTCTTCTTCTTCTTCTTCTTCTTCTTCTTCTTCTTCTTCTTCTTCTTCTTCTTCTTCTTCTTCTTCTTCTTCTTCTTCTTCTTCTTCTTCTTCTTCTTCTTCTTCTTCTTCTTCTTCTTCTTCTTCTTCTTCTTCTTCTTCTTCTTCTTCTTCTTCTTCTTCTTCTTCTTCTTCTTCTTCTTCTTCTTCTTCTTCTTCTTCTTCTTCTTCTTCTTCTTCTTCTTCTTCTTCTTCTTCTTCTTCTTCTTCTTCTTCTTCTTCTTCTTCTTCTTCTTCTTCTTCTTCTTCTTCTTCTTCTTCTTCTTCTTCTTCTTCTTCTTCTTCTTCTTCTTCTTCTTCTTCTTCTTCTTCTTCTTCTTCTTCTTCTTCTTCTTCTTCTTCTTCTTCTTCTTCTTCTTCTTCTTCTTCTTCTTCTTCTTCTTCTTCTTCTTCTTCTTCTTCTTCTTCTTCTTCTTCTTCTTCTTCTTCTTCTTCTTCTTCTTCTTCTTCTTCTTCTTCTTCTTCTTCTTCTTCTTCTTCTTCTTCTTCTTCTTCTTCTTCTTCTTCTTCTTCTTCTTCTTCTTCTTCTTCTTCTTCTTCTTCTTCTTCTTCTTCTTCTTCTTCTTCTTCTTCTTCTTCTTCTTCTTCTTCTTCTTCTTCTTCTTCTTCTTCTTCTTCTTCTTCTTCTTCTTCTTCTTCTTCTTCTTCTTCTTCTTCTTCTTCTTCTTCTTCTTCTTCTTCTTCTTCTTCTTCTTCTTCTTCTTCTTCTTCTTCTTCTTCTTCTTCTTCTTCTTCTTCTTCTTCTTCTTCTTCTTCTTCTTCTTCTTCTTCTTCTTCTTCTTCTTCTTCTTCTTCTTCTTCTTCTTCTTCTTCTTCTTCTTCTTCTTCTTCTTCTTCTTCTTCTTCTTCTTCTTCTTCTTCTTCTTCTTCTTCTTCTTCTTCTTCTTCTTCTTCTTCTTCTTCTTCTTCTTCTTCTTCTTCTTCTTCTTCTTCTTCTTCTTCTTCTTCTTCTTCTTCTTCTTCTTCTTCTTCTTCTTCTTCTTCTTCTTCTTCTTCTTCTTCTTCTTCTTCTTCTTCTTCTTCTTCTTCTTCTTCTTCTTCTTCTTCTTCTTCTTCTTCTTCTTCTTCTTCTTCTTCTTCTTCTTCTTCTTCTTCTTCTTCTTCTTCTTCTTCTTCTTCTTCTTCTTCTTCTTCTTCTTCTTCTTCTTCTTCTTCTTCTTCTTCTTCTTCTTCTTCTTCTTCTTCTTCTTCTTCTTCTTCTTCTTCTTCTTCTTCTTCTTCTTCTTCTTCTTCTTCTTCTTCTTCTTCTTCTTCTTCTTCTTCTTCTTCTTCTTCTTCTTCTTCTTCTTCTTCTTCTTCTTCTTCTTCTTCTTCTTCTTCTTCTTCTTCTTCTTCTTCTTCTTCTTCTTCTTCTTCTTCTTCTTCTTCTTCTTCTTCTTCTTCTTCTTCTTCTTCTTCTTCTTCTTCTTCTTCTTCTTCTTCTTCTTCTTCTTCTTCTTCTTCTTCTTCTTCTTCTTCTTCTTCTTCTTCTTCTTCTTCTTCTTCTTCTTCTTCTTCTTCTTCTTCTTCTTCTTCTTCTTCTTCTTCTTCTTCTTCTTCTTCTTCTTCTTCTTCTTCTTCTTCTTCTTCTTCTTCTTCTTCTTCTTCTTCTTCTTCTTCTTCTTCTTCTTCTTCTTCTTCTTCTTCTTCTTCTTCTTCTTCTTCTTCTTCTTCTTCACAAACAAGAGAGGTAAAAGGCAAAGAGTGGTGAGATCAATATCGAGGAAAGCCAAAATTGTATTGAGAAAGCGTGGAGTGACTCAAATCTAGAGTAAAACACGTGAGGGAGTGTTGGTTGAGGTTATTCTAACTTTGTTTTTCAGGTTGTATACATGTTTAAGATAAAGAAGTGAGTTCTTCATCAAATGATCTTGTAGTTCAAGCAATGCAGCAACAATTTGAACGTATGTTCAAAGTGATAGGAGATGTAAGAGATCACCTAGAAAGGCATGGTGATGCAATTAATAGATTGTAAGGTGAATCATGGCGTGGGAGACTACCAACCTTTATCCATGATGAATATGATGGTGGCGATGACGTGGATGATGACCAAGTTACTCTAATTGGTCAAGATGTTAATCCTAGGAGACAAACTAGGAGGGGACGTTTTGATGGTGTGGACAGAAATATAGGCAGCATCAAAATAAAAATTCCTTCTTTTCAAGGGAAGAATAATCCAGATGCTTATTTGGAGTGGGAACAAAAAGTGGAAATGATCTTTGAATGTCACAACTACTCCGAAGAGAAAAAGGTAAAATTAGCTGCTATTGAATTTTTTGATTATGCTATTGTTTGGTGGGATCAATTGTGTAAAGACAGGCGTAGAAATGGTGAAAGACCTGTGGAGACTTGGTTGGAGATGAAACAAATCATGAGGAGGAGATTTGTCCCTAGCTATTACTATAGGGATTTGCATCAACGGCTGCAAACCTTGACACAAGGTTCCATGAGTGTTGATGAGTATCACAAGGAGATGGAGATAGCCATGATAAGGGCTAATGTGGAGGAAGATCGTGAGGCCACTATGGCTCGATTCTTGAGTGGATTAAACAAGAACATTGCTGATCTTGTACAGTTGCAACATTTTGTGGAGATTGAGGACATGGTGAATGTGGCCATGAAGATTGAGAGGCAACTCAAAAGAAAAGGCACAAGGTATGATTCAAAACCTTATTCGGGTTCTTCTTCTTCTTGGAAACCGAATTTGAGTAAAAAGGATGATACATCCATTGTTAAGCCTAAAATTGATGAAACTAAAGGTAGAAATGAATTAGGCAGCAAGGGTAAATGTGAGAATCTACCTAATCAAACTAGAGGTATTAAGTGTTTTAAATGCCTTGGGCATGGACATGTGGCACGTGAATGTCCTAATAAGAGAGTTATGATAATAAGAGATGGAATTGTGGAATCTGAAAGTGAGAAAGAGGATGATGATGACATTCCAGAGGATGCTAGTGATATAGAGTATGCTAAAGGTGAAAATCTAGTTGTTCAGTGCACACTTAGTGTGCAAAATAAAATGATGAACATGGTGAACAACGTGAAAATCTGTTTCATACTCATTGTTTGATTGCTAACAAGTTGTGTAACGTGATTGTTGATAGTGGAAGTTGCACAAATGTGGCAAGCACCTTACTTGTGAAGAAACTGAAATTACCTGCTATCAAGCATCCAAAACCTTACAAGTTACAATAGTTGAATGATAGTAGTGTAGTAAAGGTAAATCGGCAAGTGTTAGTTTCTTTTTCAATTGGTAGATATAAGAATGAAGTTTGGTGTGATGTGGTACCTATGTATGCTGGTCATATGTTATTGGGGAGACCTTGGCAATATGATCGAAGGGTAACACATGATGGGTTCAAGAACCGTTATACTTTGATCATTGATGGACAAAAATATCAGCTTGGACCTTTGCCTCCAAAGACAATTTTTGAAGACCAAATGCACATAAAACTATAATATAAGGAGCTTGAGTCTTCATTAACCAAAACTTTAGGAAGGGAAAAAGAAAGAGAGAAAAAAGAAAATAGTGAGTTGAGCGGTAAAAATGAGAGTATTGGGAAACACAAGGGGAGAGAAAACAAGGAAAGCTTGAGTGAAAGAAAAATGAGTGTTTATGCCAAAATGAGTGATGTGAAAAAAGCCTTAACCATGATACAGCCCTTACTTGTACTTATGTACAAGGATGTTTTGATTGCTTCTAACCAAATTGACAAGAGTTTGCCTAGTGCTATTATTAATCTTTTGCAGGAAAACGAAGATCTCTTTCCCGAAGACGTTCCTAATGGTTTGCCACCAATTAGAAGAATTGAGCATCAAATTGATTTCATTCCAAAAGCAAGTAAGTGAGCTTATGAAAAAGGGGTATGTGCGAGAAAGCATGAGTCCATATGCAGTTTCTGTTCTTTTGGTACCTAAGAAGGATGGATCTTGGAGAATGTGTGTTGATTGTCGAGCCATCAACAAAATCACGGTAAAGTATAGACATCCTATTCCTAGGTTAGATGATATTTTGGATGAATTGCATGGTTCTTGTGTGTTTTTAAAAATTGATTTAAAATCTGGATATCATCAAATAAGAATGCATGAGGGAGATGAATGGAAAACTGCTTTCAAAACTAAACATGGTTTATACGAATGATTGGTTATGCCTTTTGGTCTAACTAATGCACCTAGTACTTTCATGAGATTGATGAATCATATTTTACGTGCTTACATTGGAAAGTTTGTAGTGGTTTATTTTGATGATATACTTGTGTATAGCAAAAGTTTAGATGAGCATGTAACACATTTAAAAGCTGTTTTTGATGTGCTTAGAAAAGAAAAGTTATATGCTAATATAAAGAAATGTACTTTTTTGCACTAATGAAATTACTTTTCTTGGATATGTTGTTAATGATAAAGGAATACATGTTGATCAAGAAAAAGTGAATGTAATTAAGGAGTGGCCAAAACCTACTAGTGTCAGTGATGTTAGAAGTTTTCATGGTCTTGCTAGCTTTTATAGAAGATTTATTAAGGATTTTTCTACAATTGCTGCACCATTAACTGAATGCATAAAAAAGAATGTGAGATTTAGATGGGGTGAAAAACAAGATGAGTCTTTTAACTTACTTAAAGACAAACTCAGTTCAGCACCTTTGCTTGCCTTACCGAATTTTGCTAAAACTTTTGAGATTGAGTGTGATGCAAGTGGAATAGGAATTGGAGGAGTCTTAATGTAAGAAGGCAGACCCATTGCGTTCTTTAGTGAGAAGCTAAGTGGAGCAAGTCTTAACTACCCGACATATGATAAGGAGTTTTATGCATTGGTAAGAGTGTTAGAGACATGGCAGCACTATCTTTGGTACAAGGAATTCATTATATACACCGATCATGAGTCCTTGAAATATCTCAAAGGACAAGGAAAGCTAAACCGTAGGCATGCAAAATGGGTGGAGTTTATTGAATCCTTTCCATACATCATCAAGTATAAACAAGGTAAGGAAAATGTGGTTGCCGATGCTCTTTCTGGAAGGTATACTCTAATTTCTCAACTTGATGCAAAATTATTGGGTTTTGAGTACATTAAAAATTTATACAATTCTGATCATGATTTTGCTAATGTTTATGGGGCATGTGAGAAACGGGGTTTTAACAAGTTCTTCAGCATGATGGTTTCCTTTTCAAAGAAAATAAGTTGTGTGTTCCTCAATGTTCAATGAGAGAATTACTTATGAGAGAGGCACATAGTGGAGGTTTAATGAGGTATTTTGGGGTTAGAAAAACTTTAGATATGTTAAGTGATCATTTCTTTTGGCCACACATGAAAAGAGATGTTGAGAGATTGTGTGAGAAATGCATTACTTGTAAACAAGCTAAATCTAAAGTAATGCCTCATGGATTGTATACTCCTTTTCCTATAACTAGTGAGCCTTGGGTTGATATATCCATGGACTTTGTCTTTGGTTTACCTAGGTCAAAAGGAGAGAGAGATTCTATTTTTGTTGTTGTTGACAGGTTTAGCAAGATGACACATTTCATTCCTTGCCACAAAACAGATGATGCAACGTATGTTGCGGGGTTGTTCTTCAAAGAAATTATAAGATTACATGGCATTCCAAAGACAATTGTGAGTGATAGAGATGTGAAATTCCTTAGCCACTTTTGGAAAACACTTTGGAGTAAGCTGGGTATAAGACTGTTGTATTCAACCACTTATCATCCCCAAACAGATGGATAAACGGAGGTGGTAAATCGAACTTTATCAACACTTTGAGGGCCATAATTTAAAAGAATTTAAAAAATTGGGAGGAATGTTTGCCACATGTGGAGTTTGCTTACAACAGAAGTGTGCATTCTACAACAAACCATTCCCCATTTGAAGTTGTGTACGGGTTCAATCCATTAACTCCTATGGATTTGCTACCTCTACCTTTGGAAAAGGCCAATTTGGATGGTTAGCAAAAAGCTGATTTTGTCAAAGCATTGCATGAAAGAGTCCGGACATAAATTGAAAAGAAAACTCTCCAATATGAGAAACAATACAACAAAGGCCGAAAGAAAGTTGTATTTGAACCTGGTGATTGGGTTTGGGTACACTTGAGGAAGGAAAGATTTCCTAACCAAAGGAAGTATAAATTAATGCCAAGAGGAGATGGCCCCTTTCGAGTCTTTCAACAAATCAATGACAATACATACAAGTTGGAACTACCAGGTGAGTATGGCAATATTAGTGCAACCTTCAATGTTTCTTATTTATCTTTGTTTGATGTAGGTGATGAAGGTGTTGATTCGAGGATGAATCCTTTCGAGGAAGGTGGGAATGATATAAATGAGCAAGTTGATCATAATTCTGCCAAAGACCCTTTAACTATTCGTGGAGGACCAATAACAAGAACTAAAGCTAAAATGATGAAAGAAACCTTAACTTATTTATTGGAAGGTATTTGGAAGGAGCAAGCTGGTCAAAACTTGGTCAAGGTTCTATGGATACAAGAAAAGCCTAAAATAGTCAACCTGATTCAAATAAGTCCAACCTTGAGAGAAGGATAAATTTTTAGCCTATTTTAAAGAATAAATGTCATTCAGCCATATTAGACCATATTAAGAATTATGGGCTTATTCATGAATAATCATTCAAATCAATTCAAGGAAGATTCATGAGTAATCTGCATTCATGCATTATGAATATGAATGTCATTTAATGTATTTAATGGATTCATTCCCTTTGTACTTGGCCTTCGTACTATATAAACAAGGCTGATTCCCTTTGTAAGACAGAGAATTCAGAAGTGTATTCAAACTTCAACACCGGTGAGTGTTTTGTTTTTAAGTTCTTGCATGAACTTTGGAACTTATCAAGCTTTTATGCTTGTGGCATGCAAAACCCAAAAATCTTTGTTTTTCCTTTCAACTTATCAAGCTTCTTAGTTTGTGGCGTTTTAAGGGAATCAAAGTACTGTTCTAATTACTTTATCAAATTCTCATTGATAAAGTGATTAGAATAGTTTCCTGAACTTCAATCTTGAACGATCCGTCTTGTTTCAATTCGTTGGAGGGGTTCAATTTGCATTCCATATGTATCATAGCTCTTTAGCTATCGGGGTGTATGGTTGCTAAGTTAAAGATTTCCGTCACTTCATGTAGCAGGCAATCTCATCCTTGCTTGCCCCTTCCTAGGGCGTAGGCATCACTGATGTTGAGTCTCAAATTTTAGTGATGAAATCAATTGATGAGTTTATGATCTAATTTACATTTTGAGTGACGCAGGACTAACTTCGATCAAAAAAGATAATTTAATTAAAGTAGGAGGAATCAGATATTGGGCTAGAGTGAACATGTCAGAAGATTGGACGTCGGCCAGAGGATTGGTCAACGTGCCGACAGAAGGACTTCGTGCCGTGAGTTCGGGAATTGGGCAGAAGGATTAGATATTGCACTAAGGAGATCGGAAGTTGCGGGAGTTAACATGCTAATTGGGCAATACGTCGAAGGAGAGGTCGATGCATTGAAGGATCAAACGAAGCATCGGATGAACCAATGACATACCAAATAATATAGGATTTATGCTTGTAATTGTGTGTCCAGATCAAGTTAGTTTAGGACTATTGAGTCGGTTTTAGGATAAAATAATGCCAACTTAATTAGGGGCCAATTGGGCCTGAATCAAGGCTGAATTGGGCATGTGGTTTGGCTTATTCAATGACCTATAGCAGAGTCTAGTGGTGGTATCGCCATATTGGGTGGTGGCATTATTAGGATCAAGAGCGGCATTAAGAGGGAGGGCGAATTAGTGTAGCGAAAAATTCTTTGATTTTAGAAAATATTTCATACGCTCGATTAGAACTAATTTGGAAAGATAACAACTTGAACGTATGAGAGCGTGAAAGCAAGAAGAGGAGAAGAGGTAGTTTGCTATGAAACAATTTGCAGTTAAAGTAAATTGCACAAAGGAAAAGCAAACCAAAATTTAGAGTGATTCGGTCAATGTGACCTACATCCACTTTCGGATTCCTCCTCCATCGAGGTCACCGGTGTCCACTAAAGGCCTTCCTTTAATAGGCGAAGGCCAACCACCTTTTACAGCTCTTTCTCCTTTTGCCGTGTTTAGGAGATAACCCTTACAACTTTCACTCCTCTTTCTTGGATGGTTACAAGGCTAAGAGAGGGAGGAGGAGAACTTTTCTCACTTTTACAACACTTTTGAACCCTCCAAAACATAGATTTTTCCACAAGTATAAAGCACTTAGTTGCCATTTCATGTAGAAAAGGGTGGGGTATTTATAGGCCCTAATGGCTTCAAAATTTAAGTAAAAAAGTGTTTCATTCCAGATTTTTGGGGTACTGGCAGTACCACCGCCATTATTGGGTGGTACTACTGCCTGATAGAGCTTGGAGACTAAGCTCTGGCGGTACCACTACTGACAGGGGCTATACCACTGCTGACAGCAATAATTGCTGGCGGTACCACTGCCCAGACCACCTGGGAGACTGGGTCTTCTAGGTGGTGCCACCGCTGGTCAGAGTCCAACAACCTGGTTGGGCCTTATATTTGGCCCAAACCATCTTAGTTCCAGGCCTAATTGGCCCCCTAACAGAGTTGATGGGATTACCTCCGAATTCAACTCTAATTATCGTTCTAACTATGATTAAGGCAAGCATGGTCTGGTACGTCGATTTTTTACTTGGCGATCCTCCGGCGAACTTCTCAGTGAGTCTTTCGGCGAGCTTCCTGCAAACTCCTGACCAACTCTCGACTAGTCTTCCGGTGTGCTTCCGGCGATCTCTCGATGAGCTTTCGGCGAGTCTTCCTGCATGCTCCCGGTGATCTCATGATGAACTCTCGGCGAGCTCCCAGTATATTGTCCAAGTCTTTAACTCCAGCCCATCTTATGCTTTATGCCTTATTGCTATTGTAGTTAATCTTGCACACTTATCTCAACACATGGATTAAATCAAATAATTTACCAATAGATTTCATCATCAAAATCCGAGATTCAATAATCTCCCCCTTTTTGATGATGATAACCAATTGGTGATGGAGTTAATCTTAACTCCCCCTATCTATATGCCATAATTGAGAAAAGACACTCTTGATTACTGGGCGGTACCATTGCCATTACTGGGCGGTACCATGGCTGAATTGGGCATGTGGTTTGGCTTATTCAATGACCTAAGCAGAGTCTAGTGGTGGTATCGCCATATTGGGTGGTGGCATTATTAGGATCAAGAGCGGCATTAAGAGGGAGGGCGAATTAGTGTAGCGAAAAATTCTTTGATTTTAGAAAATATTTCATACGCTCGATTAGAACTAATTTGGAAAGATAACAACTTGAACGTATGAGAGCGTGAAAGCAAGAAGAGGAGAAGAGGTAGTTTGCTATGAAACAATTTGCAGTTAAAGTAAATTGCACAAAGGAAAAGCAAACCAAAATTTAGAGTGATTCGGTCAATGTGACCTACATCCACTTTCGGATTCCTCCTCCATCGAGGTCACCGGTGTCCACTAAAGGCCTTCCTTTAATAGGCGAAGGCCAACCACCTTTTACAGCTCTTTCTCCTTTTGCCGTGTTTAGGAGATAACCCTTACAACTTTCACTCCTCTTTCTTGGATGGTTACAAGGCTAAGAGAGGGACTCTGGCGGTACCACTACCTGACAGGGGCGGTACCACCAGTGACAGCAATAATTACTGGTGGTATTACCGCCCAGACCACCTTAGAGACTAGGCCTTCCAAATGGTGCCACCGTTGGTCAGAATCCAACAACATGGTTGGGCCTTGTATTCGGCCCAAACCATCCTAGCTCCAAGCCCAATTGGCCCCCGATCAGAGTTGATCGGATTACCTCCCAAATCAACTCTAATTATTGTTCTAACTAGATTAAGGCAAGCATGGTCTGGTACGTCAGTTTTTCACTCGGCGATCCTTCGGCGAACTTCTCGACGAGTCTTCCGGCGAACTCTCGACCAACTCTCGGCTAGTCTTCTAGCATGCTTTCGGTGATCTCTCGATGAGCTTTCGGCAAGTCTTCCAGCATGCTTCCGGTGATCTCACGATGAACTCTTAGTGAGCTCCTGGTATATCGTCCGAGTCTTCGACTTCGGCCCATCATCTGTTTTATACCTTACTACTATTGTAGTTAATCCTGCACACTTATCTCAACACATGGATTAGATCAAATAGTTTACTAATTGATTTTATCATCAAAATCTGAGATTCAACAATCTCCCCTTTTTTGATGATGACAACCAATTGGTTATAGAGTTAATCTTAACTTCCCCTATCTATATGCCATTAATGAGAAAAGACACTTTTGAATTCAAAAGCCTTTGAATTCAAGTATCAAATAGATAATTTAGACTTATTATCATCATGCATATCATGATTTACCAAATCTAAAGATGATTCCACGTATTCGTCGATGGAAATGATGTCAAGGCATAACATCCATTTTTGAGTCAAAATCACAAAAATTTTCCGCATCAAAGTAAGCATGATATTGCATCATCATACTCATCATTTGAAGAGATAACATGAAATTTTTCAGCATCAAAGCACAGAATTGCAATCATCAAAGTAAGCAACATTTTAAGTTTATAACATCAAGGTAAACAACAAAGGATTACAACATCGAAGTAAGCAGAATAAAAGAGAGGGATTTTATCCATTCCTCCCCTTTTGTCATTAGCAAAAAGTCATAATCAATTATTCAGGTGGTGGCTAGTCAAAATGTCTAAATAAGGTATTGAGTTGTTGAAGAATCTACTACAACTCAATCAAAATTTGATCTTGGCATTGTTCAAGTCAATCTTGACATTGTTCAAATCGATCAATCCGAGTCCCTATATCGTCGATAGATAAGGGAGGTGCTTGCTCTATTGGAGGTGATTCCTCAAAGGGACCAGTTGGAGGAGATTGATTACCTATAAATATTGGTGTTTCAGGTTTTGATTCTGGTTGGAGGGGATCAACCCTTCTAGGCAGTCTAGTCCATATACCATTTCTAAATGTACATCTCAACCGTTGAAGTAGGTTTCTATTTATGATACTAAATCTGTCTAGTTTTATAACTTCTTCACCGGGTGGAATAACAATATTATAGGCATGGAGTAGTCTTGTGATTTCTTTTTGATAGTTCAATCATGTTTTGTTGGATTAGGTAACCAAAACAATTGTTATGTCCCTTCATAATCTAATACATGGTACCTAATTCCATTTGGCTTACTTCATCATGATGATATTATTTTGGGAGAATGATACTTATCAGTATGTGATAAAGTATTTTAGTGCTCAAAGGTAGTAAATGTTCGTAGCTTTTTGGAAGAATAGTTAAGTTAAGATTACCAAAAATTATTCCTAAGGCATCAACGTAAGTAGTCCCAACTAATTCTTCATTCCATTGTCCTCTAAAATAATACTCTCTTTCTTTTACCGGAATGCCTATGATGTTGCAAATTGTGCTATTTATAATGGGTATATGATGTCCTAAGAGATATGTAGATACCCTTTCATTTTTATCTACATGTAAATTATTGTAAAATAGCCTAACAAGTTTAGGGTAGATAGGTTCACTCATTTGAAAGATTGGGAGAATGTTTAGATTAGCAAACCATTGAATATGTTCTAAATCACTTAATTTATCTAAATCAACATATTTACCCTTATGAACATGTCTAGTCTCTATGGAAGAAAATTTTAGGGTATGTTGATTAGAATCGAAAAGTAGGGAGTCATAATTTTCATCTAATCTCCTCTTCCCTTTATCTCTAGAGGATCTTCTAGAACCCATGAAGACTACAATTATGAAGATAAATAAGAAGCAAGAATAAGTAATTTAAGAGGAATCAATTTGGTTTAGAGGATACCTTAGTAGTTCGTCCTTCTAGTGATCTTTGAGTTGCTAGAGGGAGAGCAACAGGTTTGGAGCTGTTTGGAGTGCAGAATGTGTTGGGGTCGGTTCTACCACCGGCCCTAACTTGTGTTTATAAGGCAGCAGGTTACGGGTGGTGGCATCGCTAGTTGGGCGATGCTACTGCATACAACATGTGACAACTGGTGGTGCTACTGCCAACTGGGTGGTGCCACCGCCTACAAGCAGTGAGCACTGCTCACAAAGTGCACACACACTCACACACATTATCATGTAAAATTTGCATCATAAGAGGAGAAGATCCATATCAAAACATCATACAAAACTCATAAAATGCATACTATAAGTTCATGATTCAAGTGAGCGAACTTTGTAAGATAAAAATTGAGAAAGTCTAAAAATGAAATTCAATAATATTCATGCATTTGGACAATTTAACATCCCTAATTCCCTTCTAATGAAACCAAATTGTTCTTCATTTAATGGTTTTGTAAAGATATCGGTTAATTGATGTTTCGTATCAATAAACTCTAAGATTACATTATGATTATTAACAAGATCTTGTATAAAGTGATGCCTAATGTCGATGTGTTTAGTTCTACAATGTTGAATTAGATTTTTTGTTAAACATATTGCACTTGTATTATCACTTTTTATAAAAATATTCTTAAGATAAATTTTATAATCTTTCAATGTATTTTTCATCCATATAACTTGTGCACAACATGCAATAGCTACAATGTATTCGGCTTCAGTCGTGGATAGTGCAACAGAGTTTTCTTTTTTGGAAGATGAAGAGACAAGTGTGTGTCTTAAAAATTGACATGTTTTGGATATACTTTTTCTATCTAATCTACATCCAGCAAAATCCACATCAGCATAAGCAATTAATTTGAAAATTTTGGATTTTGGATACCATAATCTTAGATTTGTGGTTCCTTTAAGATATCTAAGTATTCTTTTGATTGCTTTAAGATAATATAGCTTAGGATTAGACTGAAATCTAGCATAAAGTCCTATGCTAAACATAATGTCCGATCTAGTTGTGGTGAGGTATAGTAAACTACCTATCATACCCCTATAAGCTTTTTGATCAAAGCTTTCTCTACTTTCGTCAATGTCTAACTTAGTGGAGGTACTCATAGGAGTGTTTGAACTATCTATATTAAATCGTTTTAGCAAATCTAATGCATATATTATTTGACTAATAAAAATGCCATCCTTAAGTTATTTGATTTGTAAGCCTAAAAAGAAGGTTAATTCACCCATTAGACTCATTTCAAACTCTTGACTTATGTTATTTGCAAAAGATTCACATAATGATTCATTTGTAGAACCAAAAATAATATCATAAACATAAACTTGAATAATAAGAAAATTATTTTTAAAATTTTTAATAAATAATGTAGTATCAACCTTGCCTTTTGAGAAATTATTATGAAGTAGAAATGAGCTAAGTCTCTTATACGAATCCCTTGGGGCTTGTTTCAATCTATAAAGAGCTTTAGTTAATTTAAACACATGATTAGGAAAATTATCATTCTCAAATCCAGGACGTTGTTTGACATAAACTTCTTGGAAATAAACCCATTAAGAAAACCACTTTTAACATCCATTTGAAACAACTTAAAATTATTACTACTAGCATAGGCAAAGAGCATCCTTATGGCTTCTAATCGTGCCACAGGAGCGAAGGTTTCTTTATAATCGATACATTTTTCTTGGTTGAAACCCTTGGCTACTAATCTAGCCTTGTTTATAACCACGATACCAAATTCATCTTGCTTGTTTCTAAAGACCCATTTAATACCAATAACTAAATGGTCATTTGGCCTTGGAACAAGCTTCTACACCTCATTTCTCTCAAATTGATTCAACTCTTCTTGCATTGCGATGACCCACAAATCATCTTTCATGGCCTCATCAATATATTTAGGTTCAATTTGGGAGAGAAAAATGACATTGGCACAAAAATTTTTAAGAGAAGAATGAGTTTGAACCCCTTTCGATGTGTCTTTTATAATTAGCTTCTTAGGAAGAGCATCTACATACTTTCATTCATTTGGTAAAGAAGGTTTGGAAGTAGGTGCATCTAAGTTGCTAGATGGAGAAAGGGATTTATTTAAATTCAAAGTATCAAAATTAAGATCGTCATCAAAATCATTTTTCTTAACTTCAGAAATTTCATTAAAAACAACATGAATAGATTCTTTTGTAACTAAAGTTCTTTTATTAAATATGCGAAAAGCCTTTGAAATAGAAGAATAACCAAGAAAAATTTCTTCATCAGATTTTGCATCAAACTTTCCTAGGGTATCTTTTTCATTCAAAATAAAACATTTACACCCGAAAACTTTAAAATATGAAACATTGGGTTTTTTGTTATTTCACAACTCATAAGGAGTTTTAGAAAGTAATGGTCTTACTAGAACCCTATTCATGACATAGCATGACGTATTTATGGCTTCGGGGGTAGGCTATGTTTGTTTAACATGATTCTTGCCATTTCTTGTTAGTTTCTATTTTTTCTTTCTACTACTCCATTTTGTTGAGGATTTCTTGGAGTAGAGAAATTATGGTTGTATCCATTAGATTCATAAAAATCTTGAAAATCACGGTTTTGAAATTCACTTCGAATTGATGAAACCATAAAACCCTTCTTGTTTTGAACAAGTTTACAAAATTTAGAAAAATATCTAAAGCTATCACTTTTGTGTGCCAAGAAATAAGTTCATGTGTATCTACTATAATCATCCATGATGACAAAGGCATATTTGCTGTCTCCTAGGCTTGATGTAGCAATTGGTCTGAACAAGTCTATATAGATTAATTGCAATGGTCTAGAGGTGCTTATTTGGTTCTTTGGTTTGAAACTACTTTTTATTTGTTTTCCTAGTTGGCATGCATCACACACATTATCTTTAATGAACTTAATATGAGAAATTCCTCTCACAAGTTCTTTAGATGAGAATTGAGAGATTAGTTTCATGCTAGCATGACCTAATCTCCTATGCTAAAGCCAAGCATCATCATTTAAAATTGAAAAACACATTTCACTATAAAGATCATCAATCTCGATAGTGTATACATTATTTTGTTTTAGGGCAATCATAGATGTGCTTTTGTGTGGTTTTTCAATAGTGCAAGCATTAGATTCAAATCTAACGATATATCCTTTATCACACAATTGACTAATACTCAAAAAGTTATGCTTTAAACCATCAACAATAATACATCTTCAATAAAAAGTTGGATTTGTTACCTATGGTTCATTTGCCAATGATTTTACTCTTGTTGTTGTCTCCGAAGGTGACATATCCTTCATCTAGGCTAGTGAGCTTAGAGAATTGAGATGGATCTCCAGTTATATACCTTGAGCATCTACTATCAAGGTACTATCTCTTGCTCTAGCTTATGATGATACATTTTCCAACAAAAAAGGATGATTTTTAGGTACTCATTTGACCTTGGGTGCCTCAAAAATCGATCTATAATGTTTATCATGTTGCATTGAGTTATTTGAGGTTTCCTTAGGAACTCAAATCAATTTATGTGGACTATATTTCTTAAATGGACATTTGTATGTAACATATCCAAGTTTGCAACAAAAGTTATATTTAGTGTGAGGTGATACATGCAAGGTCAGGCCTTTAATAAAGGTGGTCGGATTTTGGTGAGAGCTACTCACAAATCCGATTCCGCCTCTCCTATGAATGTAACCCTTGTTGGCAAGGATCATGTTCAAGGACTTGCTACCAACCTCAAACTTTTCTAAGGTTTCTTTGAGTCGCAAGTTTTCCTTTCTAAGTGTTTCTACTTCATGACATTTTGTGCAGGGTGCTAAACTATTATCATGCTTAATTTTTAGTCTATCAAAATTGCTAACAAGAGAAGCATGTTTCTTTTTCAAAGAATTATACTTTTTACTCAAGATTCTACATTCATTAAACAATTGATGAAAAGCACTTAAAAGCTCATCGAAAGATAAATTTGCATCTAATAAACTTATTACCTCATCTCTAATAGCCATTAGTGCATAGTGAGCAACTTGCTCGGTGTTGGTTGGCTCCTCTTCCTCGGATGCACTTGAGTCATCCCACATTGCTTTGAGGGCCTTCTTCTTCTTTGGTTGCTTTCTCTTTGCTTGGGGACATTCACTTTTGAAATGTTCTGGCTTCTTGCACTCGTAGCATAACACTTGTTCTTTCTTGGATTCAACTTTATTTTTAGTATTATTTTTAAATTTATTTCTTTTTATAAATTTTTTGAACTTTCTTGTCAAGAGTGCCAAGTCATCATGAAAGTCCTCATAACTTGAATTTTCTTTCAAGTGGTCTTATTGTGTTCTTAGTGCAATATCCTTCCTGTTCTTTGGAAGGGTGTCCTCAAGCTCTTCATGAGCATTACAGGTCATCTCATAGGTCATTAGTGACCCAGTTAGTTCTTCGAGAGAAAAATTATTTAGATCTTTGGCCTCTTGAATGACCGTTACTTTAGGGTCCCAACTCATTGGAAGAGATCTTAAAATTTTATTAATAAGTTTAAAATCTGAGAAATTTTTATCAAGTCCTTTTAGAGCATTGAGGACATCTGTAAATTGGGTGTACATGTCTCCAATGGTCTCACTCGATTTCATCCGAAACAACTCATAAGTGTGCACTAAAAGATTAATTTTTGACTCCTTCACTCTACTAGTGCCTTCATGAGTCACTTCGAGTGTGTGCCAAATATCAAAAGTTGATTCACAAATAGACATACGATTGAACTTGGATTTATCTAAAGTATAAAATAAGGCATTCATAGCTTTGGCGTTTAAGGTAAAAGTCTTCTTCTCCAACTTATTCCAATCATTCATTAGAAGAGAAGACTTTTGAAATCTATTTTCTATAATATTCCATAATTCAAAATCCATTGAAATTAGGAAGATCCTTATTCTATTCTTCCAATATGTGTAATTCGTCCCATTGAACATGGGCGGACGTATAATTGAATGACCTTCTTGGTTGTTGGCAAATGCCATTTCTCTTGGATTTTAAATCAAATGGGACTGAACCTTGCTCTAATACCAATTGTTAGGATCAAGAGCAACACTAAGAGGGCGGGGGGGGGGGGGGGGCAGGTGGGTGAATTAATGCAGTGAAAAATTCTTTGATTTTAGAAAATATTTTGTATGTTTGATTAAAACCAATTTGGAAAGATAACAACTTGAACGTATAAGAGCGTGAAAGCAAGAGGAGGAGAAAATATAGTTTGCTATGAAACGATTTGCAGTTAAAGTAAATTGACCAAAGGAAAAGCAAACCAGAATTTAGAGTGGTTCGGTCAATGTGACCTACATCCACTTTCAGATTCCTCCTCTGTTGAGGTCACCGGCGTCCACTAAAGGTTTTCCTTCAATAAGCCAAGGCCAACCACCTTTTACAACTCTTTCTCCTTTTGCCAAGTTTAAGAGACAACCCTTACAACTTTCACTCATCTTTCTTGGATGGTTACAAGGCTAAGAGAGGGAGGAGTAGAACTTTTCTCACTTTTACAACACTTTTGAACCCCCCAAAACTTTGATTTTTCCACAAGTATAATAGCACTTAGTTGCCCTTTCATGCAGAAAAGAGTGGGGTATTTATAGGCCCCAATGACTTCAAAATTGGGGCCAAAAAGTATCTTATCTTGGATTTTCAAGGTATTGGTGGTACCATCGCCATTATTGGGTGGTACTATCGCTTGCAGTTTGACACTAGGTGGTACTACTGCTTAGTTTGGGCGGTACTACCGCCTGACAGAGCTTGGAGACCGAGCTCTAGTAGAACCATCGCTTGATAGGGGCGGTACCACCGTTGACAACAATAATTGCTGGCGGTACCATCACCCAGTTTGGGCAGTACCATCACCTAGACCACCTAGGCAGTACCATCACCTAGACCACCTAGGAGACTGGGTCTTCCAAGTGGTGCCACCGCCAGCCTCCATGGTGCCACTGCTAGTCAGAGTCCAGCAACCTAGTTGGGCCTTGTATTCGGCCTAAACCATCCTAGCTCCGAGCCTAGTTGGCCCCCAAATAGAGTTGATGGGATTACCTCCCAATTCAACTCTAATTATCGTTCTAACTACGATTAAGGCAAGCATGATCCGATATGTCGATTTTTCACTTGGCAATCCTCCGGCGAACTTCTCGGCGAGCTTCCGATGAACTCCCGACGAACTCTTGACTAGTCTTCCATCGTGCTTCTGGCGATCTCCCAATGAGCTTTCGACAAGTCTTCCAGCATGCTCCCGGTGATCTCAAGATGAACTCTCGACGAGCTCCCGATATATCGTCCGAGTCTTCGACTCCGGCCCATCATCTGCTTACCTTACTGCTATCGTAGTTAATCCTACACACTTATCTGAACATATAGATTAGATCAAATAATTTATCAATTGATTTCATCATCAAAATCTGAGATTCAATAGGTACCACCCAGACTAGGCAGTGGTGCCGCCCAAACACAGTCTCCCAAATTGTGTCAAGCGATGGTATTGCCAGTCTAGGTGGTGGTACCGCCCAAACATAGTCTCCCAAATTATGTTAGGTGGTGGTATAGCCAGACTGGTTGGTGGTACTGCTAGACTGGATGGTGGTACCGCCCACTGTTAATGCTGTAGGCGGTGGTACCGCCAGGACCCGAGAAACTCGAGATGAGACCTTTTAGTTAGGATCAATATGACACTAAGAGGTGGGGGGGTGAATTAGTGCAGAGATAAAAATTTTGTTGATTCAAAAAATTTCTTTTGATACAATCATTTCGACAAAGCCCATATTGAAAAGTAATGAAAATAATGACTTAAAGTAAATGCAAAGTATAGAATGTAGTTAAGTAATGAAAGAGCACACCATATTTATAGTGGTTCTGTCGTTGTGACCTATATCCACTTTCGATTCCTCCTTTGTTGAGGTCATCGGCGTCTACTAATGATCTTCCCTTAATAGGTGAAGACCAACCACCTTCTTACAAAGCTTTCTCCTTTTCACGAGTTTAGGAGACAACCCTCACACCTCTTCTTTAATGATTAGAAAGCTAAAGAAAGAGGAGGAGAATTCTTAGCTCTTTTAACAACACTTTTACACCCCAACACTCAAAGATTTTTTCACACTTTGTTATAGCCTTTGTTACCATTTCATGCAAAAAGGAGTAGGGTATTTATAGGCCCCAAAGGTTTCATGAGATTTACAAGATTGGTAAAATAAATTCATTAATCTCAATAGGATAGAAATTGATTTTATGTGAGGGTATTCAAGTCTTTTGTGAAAATATGTATCATCATTTAAAATCGAAACATAAGTTTCGTCATGAAGCCGTCAAGACAAAACACATCATGATATCACATCTATCATCAAAAGACTATCAAGAAATTTATACATAGATGTACATGCACTATGTCATCTTAATATGTCATAAGAATGTCATCTTAATTCATCATAAAAATGATTAGACCAAAAACATGTTAATCTAAAATGAGAGTTTCAAATCAACATTTACTTCAAAAACTCATGCATGACATAAATTTATCAAGATACACATGCATGGATTAATCCTAAGCATTATCACATATCATATAATTATCATCCCTAATGTTGCATACATCATTCAACATTTCAAAACATAACATGCATGAAACCTTAGCAATTTACTTTTCATGATCAAATTTTTTAATTTTTCAAAGATGCTAAAACGAAAAACGTGATATAATTTTTGAAAAACAATTTTTTATTTCCTATTCCTACTATCTAAATTAAGCACTTATGAAAAACTTCAAGTAATTTCAAAATAATTCAAGAGAGTTAAGTTACTTACCTTGTAGTCGAAGCCTATCAAAGCCCAATTCGCCGTTTCACCTTTGGAAGTTCTTGATTCATCCTTGGTTGCCTTCCTCTTCTTTGGCCTCTTCCTCCGTTCAAGTTCATTGTTTATTTTAGATTTTTGTTTAATGAACTTATTAAGATTTAGTGTTCGAAGTTCAAGTTCATCATTGTCCAGAGTTCACATGAGTCATCGCTCAAGTGGTATTCATTTGTCCAGAGTTCCAAATCCTTCCTATTCTTTGGAAGGTGGTTCAAGTGCTCATCGGGTTCAAAATGTTCCAAAAGTGTCATTTCATAGGTCATTAATGGCCCGATTAATTCTTCTAATGGAAAATCATTTAAATTTTTTATCTCTTGTATTGCGGTTATTTTAGGATCCCACCTTTTTGGAAGGGATCTTAAGAACTTATTTATGAGATCAAAATTCGAAAAAGATTTACCAAGAACTCTTAGATTATTGACGACATCCGTGAAACGGGTGTACACCTATAGTCTCGCTTGGTTGAATTCGAAAAAGCTCAAAATCATGCAATAAAATGTTAACTTTCGAGTCTTTGACTCTACTAGTTCTCTCGTGTGTGATTTCAAGTGTTCGCCAAATATCAAAAGCCGTTTCGCACATAGAAATCCGATTGAACTCATTTTTGTCCAAAGCGCAAAATTAGGCATTCATAGCCTTTACGTTTAAAGAAAAATATTTCTTCTCCAAATCCGACCATTCGTTCATCGGTTTAGAGGGAAGTTGAAAACCGTTTTCAACAATATTCCATAAATCCAAATTCATAGAAATCAAGAAAACTCTCATTCGAGTTTTCCAATAAGTGTAGTCCAATCCATTAAACAACGGTGGACGAACAGTCGAAAAGCCCTCTTAAAAGCCATGAAGAGCCATTTCTCTCAGGAGTAAATCCGAAATGAGAAATACCGGGCTCTGATACCAATTGTTAGGATCGGAGCGGCACTAAGAGGGGGGGGTGAATTAGTGTAACGGAATAAAACATCGGTTTTGGAAACTTTTTTGTACGATAAAAACCGAACTCGGAAGTGCTTAAATTGAAAACGTGTTCGTAAATATGTACAGCAAAAGTAATGAGGAAGTAAAGCACTTATAAAGATTTACAGTAAGGTGAAGTGTAATAAATAAATGCAAACTAGTGAACATGCCAATTTTAAAGTGGTTCGGTTAAAATGACCTACATCCACTTGCGAAGCCTTCTTCGATGAGGCTCCCAACTTCCACTAGCAAATCACTTTGAAGGGGAAGGACAAATACCCCTCTTACAACTTTTTATAAGTGGTTCACACTCTTACAAAGTTTCAACGAGAAAGAAGGAGGTGAACACTCAAGCAATTGAAAACAAGACTTGCTAAAGACTTTGCTAAGGCTTTTATCTCAATCTATTGCTTCTCAAAAGTTGTAATCTCTGTTGAGAATTGAGGGGTATTTATAGGCCTCAAGAGGATTCAAATTTGGGCTCCAAAATTTGAATTCTCTTCGGTTCCCGAAGCTAGCGGTGCCACCGCTTGTCAGTTTTGACACTGATTGTGTATTGGGCGGTGCCACCACCCAGTCCAACGGTCCCACCGCCTAGCTCTTCGGGTGCTGGGCGGTGCCACCGCCTAGTCCGGCAGTTCCACCGCCCAACCTTTCGGGTCCTGGGTGGTGCCACCGCATATACTATTTCAGCTTACTGGTTGGGCTCCAAACTTGGCCCAAACCAGTCCGAACTCGGGCCCAATTGGCCCCTACTTGGGTTATAAGATATTTCCTAAGCTATTACAAAGTCCGCAAGTCAAGACTTCTTCCGGCAAACTTCCGGCGGTCTTCCGATAAATTCTCGGAAACCATTCTGCGGACTCCCGGCAAGCTCCTAGACTTCACGAGTTCTGACAAGCTCCCTACTCATTCTCGGCTAGTTCCAGCAGCATTCCCAATGAACCTTCATACTTCCGTCGGACTCTCGAACTCCCAACGAATCCTTCGCGCTTGACTCCGGCACTTTGTTTCGCTTTATGTCTTTATCATTATCATAGTTAATCCTGCACACACAAGCCAAAACAATATCGTAGTTAATCCTGCACACACAAGCCAAAACTCTACTCTGATCTAGACAATTATTACAATGCGAATTGACATTCTGTTGCCCGACACATCATTGGTTGGCGCTTTGTCCGATTCTTCAGCGCATCGTCCTCTCTTACAGCTTGTTGCCCAATTGGCGATTGACCTCCAAGCTCCCTACTCATTCTCGGCTAGTTCCAGCAGCATTCCCAACGAACCTTCATACTTCCGTCGGACTCTCGAACTCCCAACGAATCCTTCGCGCTTGACTCCGGCACTTTGTTTCGCTTTATGTCTTTATCATTATCATAGTTAATCCTGCACACACAAGCCAAAACAATATCGTAGTTAATCCTGCACACACAAGCCAAAACTCTACTCTGATCTAGACAATTATTACAATGCGAATTGACATTCTGTTGCCCGACACATCATTGGTTGGCGCTTTGTCCGATTCTTCAGCGCATCGTCCTCTCTTGCAGCTTGTTGCCCAATTGGCGATTGACCTCCACAACCTCGATATCCTTGGTGCAATTCCGCTCTCCTTGGCCCGATGCCCAACGTCTGAAGCGTTTTGCTGTCCAATATCCTGACGTGATCTTGTCACGACCCGAGTCTGATGAGTCAACTGGCCAATAACTCCATTTTGGTCCTTCAACCACGGACCAAAATGCTTAAGCGGGAGTTATCGTAGTACACTAATCAGGCCCATATAAGCTAATCATACACATTGCCCACTTCCGATGTGGGACTAATGGGATGTTACAATATCCCCAACTCAATTAGCTTGATGTCCGCGTCAAGGCCCAACATAACCCAGATCGAACCCTAGCATAGTGCATGTGAGGTTTAACTCAGTGGTGGCTCCACGCCGTGATGAGTTCTCGACTCTATCCACGGGTAGCCCTTTCCTACTCGAGCCCTCTCACCCTGCCCAAATGCTAGGTCGGCTCTGATACCAAATGTCACGACCCGAGTCTGATGAGTCAACTGGCCAATAACTCCATTTTGGTCCTTCAACCACGGACCAAAATGCTTAAGCGGGAGTTATCGTAGTACACTAATCAGGCCCATATAAGCTAATCATACACATTGCTCACTTCCGATGTTGGACTAATGGGATGTTACAATATCCCCAACTCAATTAGCTTGATGTCCGCGTCAAGGCCCAATATAACCCAGATCGAACCCTAGCATAGTGCATGTGAGGTTTAACTCAGTGGTGGCTCCACGCCGTGATGAGTTCTCGACTCTATCCACGGGTAGCCCTTTCCTACTCGAGCCCTCTCACCCTGCCCAAATGCTAGGTCGGCTCTGATACCAATAACTCCATTTTGGTCCTTCAACCACGGACCAAAATGCTTAAGCGGGAGTTATCGTAGTACACTAATCAGGCCCATATAAGCTATCATACACATTGCCCACTTCCGATGTGGGACTAATGGGATGTTACAATATCCCCAACTCAATTAGCTTGAGTCCGCGTCAAGGCCCACTATAACCCAGATCGAACCCTAGCATAGTGCAGTGGAGGTTTAACTCAGGGTGGCTCCAACGCCGTGATGAGATGAGTTCTCGACTCTATCCACGGGTAGCCCTTTCCTACTCGAGCCCTCTCACCCTACCCAAATGCTAGGTCGGCTCTGATACCAATAACTCCATTTTGGTCCTTCAACCACGGACCAAAATGCTTAAGCGGGAGTTATCGTAGTACACTAATCAGGCCCATATAAGCTAATCATACACATTGCCCACTTCCGATGTGGGACTAATGGGATGTTACAATATCCCCAACTCAATTAGCTTGACGTCCTCGTCAAGGCCCAATATAACCCAGATCGAACCCTAGCATAGTGCATGTGAGGTTTAACTCAGTGGTGGCTCCACGCCGTGATGAGTTCTCGACTCTATCCACGGGTAGCCCTTTCCTACTCGAGCCCTCTCACCCTGCCCAAATGCTAGGTCGGCTCTGATACCAATAACTCCATTTTGGTCCTTCAACCACGGACCAAAATGCTTAAGCGGGAGTTATCGTAGTACACTAATCAGGCCCATATAAGCTAATCACACATTGCTCACTTCCGATGTTGGACTAATGGGATGTTACAATATCCCCAACTTAATTAGCTTGACGTCCTCGTCAAGGCCCAATATAACCCAGATCGAACCCTAGCATAGTGCATGTGAGGTTTAACTCAGTGGTGGCTCCACGCCGTGATGAGTTCTCGACTCTATCCACGGGTAGCCCTTTCCTACTCGAGCCCTCTCACCCTGCCCAAATGCTAGGTCGGCTCTGATACCAAATGTCACGACCCGAGTCTGATGAGTCAACTGGCCAATAACTCCATTTTGGTCCTTCAACCACGGACCAAAATGCTTAAGCGGGAGTTATCGTAGTACACTAATCAGGCCCATATAAGCTAATCATACACATTGCCCACTTCCGATGTGGGACTAATGGGATGTTACAATATCCCCAACTCAATTAGCTTGACGTCCGCGTCAAGGCCCAACATAACCTAGATCGAATCCTAGCATAGTGCATGTGAGGTTTAACTCTGTGGTGGCTCCACGCCGTGACGAGTTCTCGACTCTATCCACGGGTAGCCCTTTCCTACTCGAGCCCTCTCACCCTGCCCAAATGCTAGGTCGGCTCTGATACCAAATGTCACGACCCGAGTCTGATGAGTCAACTGGCCAATAACTCCATTTTGGTCCTTCTCTTGCTACCTTCATGCTGGAAGGAGAGGCTGAGCACTGGTGGCGAACCATGAAGAGGATTTCTGAAGCTCGACAGGAGCCAATCACTTGGAAGGTATTTACAAAAAAGTTCAATGATAAATACTTTCCAGATTGTATCAGAGAGCAGAAAGAATTGGAGTTCTTGAATCTCATCCAGGGAAATTTGACAGTAGCCAAATATGAGTCTAAATTCACTGAGCTCTCTAGATTTGCCACGCATATGATCGATGATGAATATAGGAAAGCAAGAAGATTTGAAAGAGGACTAAGGGCGGCAATTTGAAATCTTTACTGACCACAAGAGTTTAAAATATATTTTCACTCAGAAAGAGTTAAACATGAAGGCAGCTGTGTGGAAGAACAGGGAAAGAAAGAAAGAAGAAGAGGAAAAAAAAAGAGGAGAAGAAGAAGAAAAAAAAATTGGGGCTTTGAGGTTTCTTGTTCAAATCTTCTCATTTAAGGTCATAATTCTCAAAGGCAAGTGTTCTAACCCCATCCTATAGAAATATTAGTCTCTATACTCATATTAATTCTGAATAATCAGAACAATTTCGGCTGAGAACCTGATATTTCTCTTGTTAGACCCCAAAACTATGGATCTGAAATTTTTCGGTAAACTGACCCCTATAGATTGTTTCAGCCATAATTTTTAGCATCAAACGTGGATTTAAGCAGGGACTTTTTCATTTGAAATTAGACTCATATACCTTTCTTTTGACACTAATTTTGAAAATTTTGGACACCGAATATTTACACAAAATTCTGTTTCAAATGAGCCTATGGATGCTGCAAAACAGGGATCAAAATTTCTGACCTTTTGACACTAAAATACCTATAAGTCCCTGCTGGAAATTCTAATTTGTACCAACCTGACTTCATTTGAAACTAGACTTCTAGATCTTTCTTTTGACATCTAGTTTGGAAATTTTGAAGTACGTTTGCCTTCTGAAACATCTGTTTAAATTGATGCTATCTATTCTGCAAAACAGAGATGATCAATTCTGACATTCTGTTACTAAATTGCTCATACATTGTAACATCCCATTAGTCCCACATTATCCTGATCGAGTAGACCTGCATTACTCAAAATGCAATTAAATGTCTAAACATAATCAATTAGTTTAATCATCAAAATCCGAGATTCAACACTTTGCACTAGGTTTCAAGTTAATCCTAAATTGTCTCATCTTAAAAGTGTTAAAAGAATCTTTAGATATCTTAAAGGAACTCCTAATTTAGGATTATGGCATCTAAAATCTGATAAATTTGATTTAATAGCTTATGTAGATACCGATTTTGGCGGATGCAAGATAGATAGAAAAAGCGAACATGTCAATTTTTAGGACATGCACTTATTTCTTGGACTTCCAAGAAACAAAATTCGGTTGCACTATCTATGGTGGAAGACGAATACATAGTTGCAAGTGCATGCTGTGCACATGTTGTTTGGATGAAGAATAAATTAGAAGACTATGGAATTCACTTGAGAAACATTTCCATAAAATATGATAATACAAGTGTTATTTGTCTAACCAAAATCCAATTCAACACTCTAGAACTAAGCATATTGACAATAGGCATCACTTTATACGAGATCATGTCAATAATAATAATGTTATTCTAGAATTTATTGATACAAAGCATCAATTAGTGGATATTTTTATAAAAGCCTTAAATGAAAATCAATTTGACTTTATTAGAAGGGAATTAGGTATGTTGAATTATTCGCGTGAATGAGCTTGATTATATATATTTTTCAAAATTTTTCATCATCTTTTCGGTTTTCGTGGATTTGACTTTTTTCTTTTTCGATTTTGAATGACATCTTAAGGAGTGATCCAAAACACTATCTTATCTTGAATCAAAGACTTCTGAAAACAAAAAAAAAAGGAGGAAAAATCATTTTTAGCATGCCAATGATGGCACCGCCAAAACCAACGGTAGCACCGCTTGGGCGCTCGATCCCCAAGCGATGGCACTGCTCGATTGGCTGTGGCACTGCTTGAGAAACTGTTAGGATCAAGAGCATTGAGAGGGGGGGGTGGGGTGAATTAGTATAGTGATAAGATAACGACGGTTTAAAACGACGTTCGTACGATAAAAATGATTTTGGTATAAAAGCTGATTCAGAAATTACTTTAACTTAAGATCAAGCGAAGTGCAGTTAAAGTAAAGCTATGGAGGCAGTTTACAGTTAAGATAGAGAACAGAATGTAAATGCAAACTGAGATTTAGAGTGGTTTGGTCAATCTTTACCGACATTCACTTTTGGCTTCCTCCTCCGATGAGGTCACCGACATCCACTAGAGGTCTTCCTTCAATAGGCGAAGGCCAACCACTCTTTTACAGTTTCACTCCTTTTGATGGGCTTATGAGACAACCCTTACCGATTTTTCACTCCTCTCTTGAACAATCAAAACTTGGAAGAAAAGAGGGAGAAGAACTTTTGGCCTTTACAACACTTTTGAGCTCTAAAAATCACAGAGTAAGATCAAGCTTTTGGTTTCCTTTCATACAGGAAAGGATGGGGTATATATAGGCCTCAAACTGGTTTGAATTTGGAGTTAAAAAATGTCATCTCTCGGATTTATGGGGTCTTTGTGGTACTACCGCCATAACTAGGCGGTACTACCGCTTGACAGAGCTAAGAGACCGAGCTCAAGCGGTACCACCGTCCAGCCTCGCTTGGAGACCGAGCCCAGGCGGTACCACCCCCTTACATGGGCGGTTCCACTGCCTAGCTTTCTTGGGAGACTGAGCTCCTAGGTGGTGCCACCGTCGGCTAGGAAATCTAGGTCTGAATGTGCTAATCCATTCGGCCTAATTTGGGTCTATCAAGGGCCCAATTGTCCCAAGATTAAGTTAATGGGATCATCTCCCATTTCTAACTTAATCATTATCCTAACTATGATATTTTTAAGACATTTACTAAAACTTGCTCTGGTGCGTCAATCGCTTCTTCCGACGAACATTCGACGAACCCTCGACAATGCTCCGACGGACTTCCGGCAAACTCCTAAACTTGCGATGATCCACTTGGCGAGCCTGGAACTCTTCTTTCTCTGTTTCTTTCCGTGCTCCCTACCTGTGTTTATTGTTGCTCGACATGATCGAAATAAATTAGAATATTTGCTGTGTTTTTGTACAAGGATTAATTTGTTTCATTTATGGAAGAAAATCTCGTTTGTACGTTTAAATGTTTCACAACGGCCACCCTCTCGAGTATGATTTACTATTGTACTTTTATGTTATTATGGTATCATTAGTTACGAGTAAGGTTGGCGATGCTCTAATTAAACATCACCAAGTTTCCATGAGTGAACATATTTTAAATGTTAATGATGTCTTAAATAGAACATCAAAATTTTTCTATAAATATTACCTTTAATCATTATATTGACCAAAATGTTTCAACGTTCCCAACATCAAAATTCAAATCCACCCGCCCGTTGCGACCCGACCCCACCCCCAACATCAAAATTCAAATCCACCCGCCCGTTGCGACCCGACCCCACCCCCACCGCTGACAACTCCGCAGTCGGACACCAACGCCTCATTCAAATCCACTTAAACTCCTGTAACAATTCCGGTTCCCGCTCATTTCTCACCAGCTTCCCTCTTTGGTGTTGAATGAAGCAAACACGTCTTATCTTTCTTTAAAATATAAAAAGTCAATAGTAGATTAGTAGATATCTCCATATGTAATTGGAGATATCACACATATAGTTAGCGTCTGCACATTCCAAATTAGAATTTATGATGAATCCGAAGGCAATTAATTTAACACAGCACCATGAGATCGTCAATAAAGCAAACACGTCGGTACCCTTGACAACCCGCCCACCACACCCCCGCGCCGAAGGAACTAGGGTTTGGTCCCTGCCGCCGGTCTTCCATCTCCTCAAGCTCGTTTGAACAGCTGATCTCCGGTGCAAACCCTCGCCATGCATGGCACCGCCAAAGCGGCGAAGGCATAAGGATCAGCCGCGCTTTCCGCCTACCGGTCCTCATCCTCCCTCTCCCCCCTCTGCCTTCCCCGCGGCACTCTCCAATGTGGCCGTCGCCCAGATCTGCCACTCAACCGGCTATACTGCCGCGGAGCCCTCCGCCCTTGGCGCGCTCTCCGACGTCGCCGGTCGTTACATCCTGGCTCTGGGTCGCTCCGCCGCCCACATCGCTGCTGCAAACGGCCGGACCGACGCTAACATCCTCGACCTCGTCCGGGCGATCGTGGACCTAAGCGCCGCACACGGCTTTGCCGGCGCCGCCGACCCGACAGGGCCGCCGCTGCGGTCAGGCGCGCTTAGTGGACTCATGGCGTTCGTGCAGTCGGTAGACGAGGTCCCCTTCCCGAGGCCCATCCGGAGGGACGGTAATCAAGAAACACTAGGGATGGAGTCGGAAAAGTCAATAGTAGATATCTCCATATGTAATTGGAGATATCTACTATTGAGCAGCTACTATATGCTTATTCTAATGTGTGAAGCTGACTATATGCTTCTTATCTTTTGCGGACACCTGATTTCATCTCACAGGATCCAGTGTTGATCCATGCACTTCCTATTATATCCATAGAGATTTACTTTTCTTTTGGGCTTCAAGGGTGCATGTGAAATCCGTCTCATAACCTATTCATAATTTGCTGTGTTCTATGACTGATTCGTTTAACATGTGTCCGATCTCTATCATTGGATTCAAATCTTAAGTAAATAGTATATATCTCAAGCATGGTGGATAAAAGTATGAAATCGACGTCCATATTAAAATAGGGAACTAGAGAATAAACATTAACCAAGCTTCTTTTCATTTTGATAACACACATGTTTCTCTAATCCAGCGCAGGAACATTCATGCATTTGAGATGATCGAGCCAATGTCGATCCCGACGTGAGCCACGGGCAGAGTTCATGCATTCCAATGGGTGCTGTGCCATCAGTGGTTGAATTAGGAGCTGGGTGTGGCTGAGATGCTGTGGCAGCAGCCTGATGATCCTAAATTGAATTTGATTATGTTTGAGTTCGATAGGAATCTCCTTCATACTGAAGTTAGTAAAGTGATGGGATTCCTGTTGGAGTCAACTGAAAAGTTAATCCACGGCAAAACCTTCTATCGGTGTTGATGCATACGTGATGAGATCGTCAGATAAATAACCGATGAGAAGGGTGACATCGGATCATCCAGGTGTTGGTCTCCTATCAACGCATGGACAGATTCAGCTGCAGAAGACGTGGAATCAATCTGCAGATTACACGATGCGATCATGCGGCAGGGAACCGTACGAACATGGCATATTACCGGTTGGGATGTCAGTGAGCGAGACACAATCTCAGATGAGCTTACGTAGACACATTCAACAAGTGGATTGGACATAGTGGCTGCCAACGATTAGATCAAGGTTTTGATGCGGAGAACATATGCATGTGCAGCCTCTCGGTTTGATGCTTCAGACAGGAGGAAGGAAGAAGAAGATCTTACACGCAGCACGAAGTTGAAGACATAGAAGAAAACATGGCTATGGAGATTGAACTATATCTAAACTGTTCTGTATCTTTTCTGAGACACAACAACGAACACTTGTCATATGGCGTCGGATTTGGGCTTCCCGTTGCTCATCTCCATCTCCGCTTTGCCCACATGGACGTCCTCATCCGCGATGAACTTGCTCCAGAACCAGTGGGACTTCCAGACCAGGATCATCTCCTCGATGGGCACGTTCTTGGTCTCGGGCAGGAAGATGGAGATGAAGGTGGTCATGATGAGCACCCAACCGGCGAAGTAGAAGAGGCCAAACTTCATGTGGCAGAGCATGGTGAGGAAGGCCTGCGCGATGGCGAAGGTGAAGAACATGTTGACGGACACGTTGATGCTCTGCCCCGCCGACCGGATCTCCAGTGGAAATATCTCGCTAGGAACCAACCAGCCCAGGGGACCCCATGACCAGGCGAACCCGGCGACGTAGATGCAGATGAAGAGCACCACGAAGGCCGCGTAGGCCTTGGACAGGTGCCCCTCTCCGCTGGTCCCGAAATTGATCGCGATCAGCGTCCCGACGATGATCTACCGACGAAGGAGGAGGAGGAGGATGTGTTGAGTGCACTGGGTTTGTAGATAGATTGCGTGGCGTGAAAGAAGAAGAAGAAGAAGAAGGTACCTGACAGACGATCATTTGGGCGCCGCCCTCCAAGAAGAGCTTACGTCGGCCGAGCTTATCGACGGTGAAGATGGAGACGAAGGTGGCGAAGACGTTGACGAGGCCGGTGATGACGGCGGACATGAGGGAGGCGTTGCTGCCGAAGCCGATGGTCTGGAAGAGGACGGGGGCGTAGAACATGATGACGTTGATGCCGGTGAGCTGCTGGAAGAAGGGGATGAGGATGGCCATGGTGAGCTGGGGACGGTACTTGCGCTTGACGATGTTGGCCCAGGGGTGCCTCACCAGCTTCGACTCCTCGCTGGCGGCTACCAGGTCGCGGTACTCGTCGTGGATGTCATCGGTGCCGACTTTGATGTCCGTTAGTCCTTCATTTCCAACATCCGAACACGAGCCAGATGTCACCGCGAACACACATAATATTAAGATCCTAAAGCCCCCACTCACATTCGGCCCGCACCAACTCCGTCGCAGCCTCCATTGCCTACTCCCTCGGAGCTTGCTCCCTCAACCTCCCAACCTCATCCAAAACCACACAGACCACCACATCCTCTCTGATCCCACTGAGCCAAAGCCCCTCTACCAGAGGTAATCCCCCCAAATTGGCTTCAACGCCCGCTCGACGCCAACTCTCTCCAACCACACGCATCAGTTCTACCCTCTTCTCTGCAAGGAAGCCTCCTAGTGATTCTGGGCCAAGTACTCTCCTCTCCTCTTTGTGTAGGATTTGGGGTTCTCTTCGGTTTTAGGTCTTTGTTGACGAGGTGAAGGCTTCAGATAAGGTACAGCAGCTGTGCGTGTATGAGATCAACGAGCGCGACCGCGGGAGCCCCGCCTACCTCCGCTTGAGCCAGAAGGAAGTCAACTCCCTCGGCGATCTCGTCCCCTTAAGCAACAAGGCGAGCCGGAGCTCCTCGGCCTCGTCGTTTCCATGTGCTTGGATCTTGATATTGACTTCGTCTTCTTGTGTGTGTGTGGAGTAGTTGTACTCGGGGAATCTGGAAAAGCGGGTGGGCATCACGGCGGGGATCTGCGTGCTGATCCAGCACGTGCCGGAGAGGGGCGGCGACCGCTACGAAGCCATCTACAGCTTCTACTTCGGCGACTACGGCCACGTCTCGGTGCAGGGGGCGTACCTGACCTACGAGGACTCTTACATGGCCGTGACCGGCGGCTCCGGAATCTTCAAGGGCGTCTACGGCCAGGTCAAGCTGCAGCAGATCGGCCCCTCAGCTTCGTAGGCTCAAGGCTGTCGGCGATGGCGATGGCCTACTTGTCGACAGCCACGTACGCGGGGAAGCACCACCACTCCCACTCCCCCGGCGAGCTCCTCTCCAGCATGCTGTCGACATGGCGGAGGCCGGCGATCACTCTGGCGTACGTCGAGCTCTTCGCCAAGGCCTCTGCTTCCCTGCTCATGGCGCTCAGGGCCTTTGCGGGGGCCGCCGGGGAAGCTGCGCCGGAAGCGCTGGTGATTTCTGGCTCCCTGGCTCTGCTGTCCTGCCTCGGGCCGGTCGTCTTTGCGCACTCGGAGATCGCTTGTAGGCTGAGCCTGGTGGTTGCAGTGGCGGAGGAGGATTTCGAAGGGATGAGTGCACTTGCAAGAGCAGAGGAGCTCGTCAAGGAGAAGAAGGTACACGGGTTTGTTGTGACAGCAGCATTAGGACCTGCAGAACAAGCAGTGCTGACGGTGTTTGGGTGCAACAGTGACGGTGCTTGGGGTATTGGGACTCTGCTATTTGCTGGTCCAGTTCTCCTCATGGTCAAGTTTGTCACGTACTTTTTGTCACCTACTTTTTGTACCCAAGCACAAATATTCTAATTTATTTCATACATATCTCCAATTACATATGTTCTAAGCACCACCGACTGATCCACCCAAGCTGCCTTCGCCCGTCTCATCGCACGACTTCTGGAATTCAAGTTGGAACTCATCTAGGTGTTAGTTGACTACGAACAATTGGATCCTGAATGAGTTATCCGCCAAGTCCGATGATAAGGTATTGGGCTCAGGGAGGGGTGGAGCGACACGGCAAGGTGCGGGTGCGCTATGCTCGGAGAGGCTTCTCAGGTTTACTATATGCTCTCGGGCTTCTCCTATCCCAACTTGCTCCCTACTTGGCCTTTGTTGTGTTGGGTCGATCGGGGGAGCTGCTAACTGCACGATCTACGAGATGAGTGGCACAATTGTTTGCATCATTCATGCCAAGGATTATACTTGCTTGGCTAGGTCGAGGAATGCCTCAGGCGAAATGATCGCGGGTTCTATAGTGTATCCGGGGGGAGAGAGTCCTGGATCATTGAACAAGCGCTAGTAGCGATCCGACGTCGGGGCCGAGATGCTCTTGTCCCTGAGGACTGGGAAGGGGTGATCTTCGAGTTTGAAAGGGGGGTGATCAATCGGTGGTTCTCCCTCAGGGGGAACTCCTACGGGGTACTCCCGTGACATCGGCCCTCCTTCTAACGCCAAGATGTTGGTGAACTGATGCGCCGTGGCTGGTGAGTCAGCATGGCTTAGTCCACAGGTCGATGTCGGGAGCTCACGATCGGTGGGGGGAGGTGTTAGGATTGATCACGACCACAAGTCAGGATGTCGACGCCACTTGAGGGAAGGCGGCTCTTGGTTGGGGCACTGACGTCATCTTCGAGGAGGGCATCTCTCGGTCGGGGCAGTCGTGCCTCCGGGGACGACCGCGCTCCTGCACTTAAGCCCTCGTCGAGGGATTCTCGACTTTGGCCCCTCAACGGTCAAGTCAGTAATTGGTTACCTCTTTTTTTCTCCCCCATGGCCGGATGCCGGTCAAGAGCTTTTATACTTACTATGCGAGGATCGACTGTACGCGGGTTTGGTGCGGCAACCGATCCCCGGGCGATAAGATGGTACCTTCGTATGGGACAAGATGTACCGAGGGGTGCCTCGACATGGCTTCTTATCTTGGCACATGTAAATATCCGCTCGAGCTAATATGGCAGGGGCACGGGTGGTGAGGTGGCTGGAGTCCAATATATATATATATATATATATATATATATATATATATATATATATATATATATATATATATAATGCAAATGGCCAAATTAATGAACCCTGACAACTTTCGCGGGTGACTCGATTCTCCTTAACAGTCTTCGGTTCAACCACGCAAAGGCCCATTTCATGCCATCACATCTCATTTAATTCTTTAGCATGATGAATGATGGATGACGATGATGAGGCCATCATTAGCGTGTTGGGCTTACGTACGCGTCCACTCAACATCCACGGAAAGATGTAACGGAAAGCTGAGAGGCCCTTTAATTGGAGGTCCACGTTTGCTATAAGCCCATCTGACAACACTGAGATTCACATGGTCGACCACGTACGGCCACGATCCGTCGAGTTGTGTACTCTCTTCTATAAATGATTAACGGCTTTAAAAGGAGACGAGCTTCTGCAGCGCGAAGTTGGGGCGGGAAAGGAGGAGGAGAATGGTGGTGAGTAAAGGAGTATAGATGTCGTGTCTTAGCGGCGGCGCGGGCTTTACCTCATGGAGCCTCTCGCCGAGGCCGCACTACCCTTCTATGCCCAGGTATCCCAAGCGGAAGCCGACGGCGGCTAGGGAGGAGGAGAGCGGTGAGGAGGATCTGGAGGCGACGTCGAAATCGGTGGTCGAAGAGAAGCGGGTGGCGGTGTTTTCAGTCGTTGGGATGACGTGCGCCGCGTGTGCTGGGTCGGTGGAGAAGGCGATCAAGCGGCTGCCTGGGATCCATGACGCCGCCGTCGATGTGCTGAACGATTGGGCCCAAGTCATCTTCTATCCCACTTTCGTTTCGGTGAGCTCTCTGTTTCTCCTACTATTTCCCCTTTTTTTCTCTTGATATTTGTTTGATGATAAGGGCTTGACGAAGGGTTATTTGATTTGTCATGCTATATGAGATCAGACGGGTGTGATCGTTGTTTCCTTGCTTTTCCTGTGAATTTGCATTTCATTTGTTATTAATTCCTCGGGTAATTGCTGGATGTTTAAGTTAGGTGTTGCCATTGATGGATTCTTAGCTCGAATCATAGGTTTGTTTCTGAACCAGACTTGTATTGTGATCATGATGTACTCAAGCACAAATAATGTTGTTCCGACAAGCTTTTTTGGCAAGCTCTTGGACTTCTCAGATTTGTTCCCCCAGAACCTCCGACGACTATCTAGACTTCCGTCGAACTCTCGAACCCCCAATGTGATAATAGTCTTGACCCCGATGATAGCATAAAAATCTATAATTATGCTATATTAATAATGTGAAAATAACCTATATGCCAGGATTTGAAATCAAATGCATAGATCTAATTTACGATGCGTACCTTTAGATGCCATCTGTTCAGAGATCTCGTTTGATCTGCTAAGCACCGTCTTGAACCAAGATTACTGTAGGCACCGTCTTCAATCCAAGATCACTGCACAACTATGATCTGCAAGGAGTAGATTCAAAGTAGATCATTTCTCCTCTCTTCCTATCCTTTCACAGGATCACTAAAACTGATGGATTTTGGGGAGAGGGTTTTCGGGAGAGAGTTAAGGAGGAAAACTTGAATCCCTCAACGGAAAAGTGCGTCTGTACGTGTATACGTGCGGACAACGCTTATCCAATCCTTTAGAGATCCTGTCCTTTAATAGGCGAGAGCAGAGGGTCTACGATAAGATCTCAGGAGATTCCTCCCATTAAGGTTATCTCCCGAGGAATCGTTCCGTAAGTGGACTAATTCTATTGGCTAAAATAACTCAACGGAACCCAATTAATTATCTTATTCAATTATAAAAGGGCCACAAAATCTAACATTCTCCTACTTGGCCTATTAATTGATAAGATATAAAAAGATGTTAAAAATAAAAAATAAACAAAACAAAATTTGTTTGAAAATAATTTTACCTAATTGGATTACAAAAATTTTAAAAAGCATTTTATACATGGCCATGTTTTAAAATAAGCCAATAAGTCCAATAAACACAATAATACTATGTTAAGTCCAACTATTAATGCGAGTCATAGCGGTTGTATTTCATCAATGTTATACTCCCTTCTATGTACCACAACATTGTTAGTCTTTCCTAATATAGTTTATAATGACTCCTGTAATTTGTCTTGTCAAGACAATCCTGTTATTACATTCAACCATAATATGCATAAACATAAATGTAAACAGGATAACAGAAATATATAACTTTTAAGAAGAATGTCAATAATAGCATCCACACAAACATGCATCACCATATCACTTGCTCACAAGCCCCATTCTAAGAACATGTTCTCTGAATATTTTACACTGTAGGGCTTTTATCAATGGATCAACAATCATCATAGTGGTGCTCAAGTTCTCAATTGACACTTGTTGTTTCTGGACTCTTTCTCTAACCACTAAGTACTTTATCTCAATGTGTTTGGAACCATTAGAGTACTTGCCATTCTTAGAGAAGAAAACTGCTGCGGTGTTATCATAAAATATCTTCAGTGGCCTGGCAATTGAGTCGACCACACCAAGTCTTGAGATGAAATTTCGCAGCCATAAAGCTTGATTTGTGGCCTCAAAGCATGCCACAAATTCAGCTTCTATTGTTGACGATGCAATATGTGATTGCTTTGCACTTTTCCAAAAAATTGCCCCACCAGCTAACATAAATACAAATCCTGAAGTGAACTTCTTACTGTCGAGGCAATTTGCAAAATCAGCATCTGAATATCCTGTCACTTCAAGCTGATCTGATCTCTTGTATGTGAGCATATAATCTTTCGTCCCTTGCAGATATCTCATTACTTTCTTTGCAGCTTTCTAATGTTCCATTCCTGGGTTACTTTGGTATCTTCCCATTATTGCAACTGCAAAACTGATATCTGGTCTTGTATAGGTTTGAGCATATAATAGACTTCCAACTGCGCATCCATAAGGAATATTCTTCATTTGATTCTTTTCTAAGTTATTTCTTGGGCATTGGTTTTGACTGAATTTTCACCTCTAGTAATAGGTATATCATTGGCTAAGAAAGCTGCATATTAAATCTCTCCAAGATACGATCAATATATCCTTTCTGAGACAATCCTAATAATCCTTGAGATCTATCCCTGAATATCTCAATGCCAATGATATAGGCTGCCTCATTCATATCAACCATCTTAAACTTCTTGTTGAGAAATATCTTAGTTTCGTGCAATAAACCAAGATCACTACTAGCAAGTAAAATATCATCCACATATAAGACCAATATAATAAACTTGCTCCCACTTACCTTCAGATATATACACTGATCAACAGTGTTTTCCTTAAATCCGAAGGAAGTAATGGTATTATGAAACTTTATATACCATTATCTAGAAGCTTGTTTAAGGCCATAAATGGATTTCTTAAGTTTACAAGCCCAATTTTCTTTTTCCTTTTCAATGAATCCTTCAGGTTGTTCCATATAGATTTCCTCATCCAGATCCCCATTCAGAAATGCTATTTTCACATCCATTTGATACAACTCAAGATCATAATGAGCTACTAATGCAATGACGATTTTTAATGAGTCCTTTTTAGAAACTGAAGAAAAAGCCTCATTATAGTCGATGCCTTCCTTTTGAGAAAAACCTTTGGCCACAAATTTGGCTTTATATCGTTCGATATTGCCCGTTGAGTCGCGTTTTGTCTTAAAGACCCATTTACAACCGACTCTTTTATAATCATTGGGCAATTCAACGAGATCCCAAACACCATTTTAGACCATTGATTTTAACTCTTCTTTCATTGCATCATACCATTTTTCAGAATCGTTACTTTCTATAGCTTGTGAAAACGATAAGAGGTCTCTTTTTATTCCTATATCATAATATGATTCTTGTAGATATATCACATAATCATCAGAAATGACATGTTTCCTTTTCCTTTGAGATCTTCTCAAATCTGCCAATTGTGATTGTTCTACAAGATCATCAGCGGCGACATCAACATCATGTGAGAGTTCTTCGATATTATTTTGTTTTTCACCCTCATCAATACTCATTGATTTGAGGAACAACAATTTCTCGAATAGGGGATGATATGGGAGAATAAACCTGAATCTCCTTGATATCAAAATTAATCCTTCGAGATTTTTCACTCCCACTGATTTCGTCATTTTTTAGGAATTTTACATTACCATATTCTACTATTCTCATACTATAATTAGGGCAATAAAATCTGTATCCCTTGGATTTTTCTGGATAACTAATAAAATATCTTGAAATAGTTCTTGGATCCAATTTCTTTTCATGTGGATTGAATACTCTTATCTCTGCAGGACATCCCCAAATATGTAAATGTCTCAGATTGGGCTTCCTACCAGTCCATAACTCAAATAGAGTCGATAAAACTGACTTACTAGGAACCCTGTTCAAGATGTACATAGCTGTCATAAGAGCTTCACCCCACATCGACTCAAGTATAGAGGAATAACTTATCATGTTCCTAACAATGTCCATCAGAGTACGATTTCGCCTTTCAGCAACACCAATCTACTGTGGCACACTTGGTAATGCATATTGAGCACAAATACCCCGTTATTCTAGGAATCTAGCAAAGGACCAATATTCTGACCAGATCCATCATATCTGCCATAGAATTCACCACCTCTGTCAGATCTAACAATTTTAACTTTTCTATCTAATTGTCTCTCAACCTCATTTATGTATACTTCAAGAGTATCAACGGCTTGAGACTTTTCATATATTAGATAAACAAAGCCATATCTGGACAGATTATCTATAAATGTGATAAAATATTTTTCTCCACTAAAACAAGGAATATGGAGTGGTCCGCAGATATCAGTATGAATAATCTCAAGGAGTTCTTTACTTCTTTTGACATTTTTCTTTATATGTTTAGTTTGCTTTCCCTTAATGCAATCTATACAAATATCAAAATCAGTGAAGTCTAAATGTTCCAGAATATTATCCTTCACTAATCTTTCAATTCTTTCCTTGGAGATATGCCCCAATCGTCTATGCCATAATATAGAAGATCTGTCATTATTTAGACTACGTTTCAATCCAACACTTGATTGCAGGGTCATTAATGTCTTTGCAAACTCAAGATCCAAATTAATTCTGTACAAACCATCACACAGAATTCCAGAACCAACTTTTATTGAATCATAAAACATATTGAGTTTGCCACTACTAAAAGAAAGATAATATCCTAACTCATCAATTCTAGAAAGAGAAATCAAATTTCTAAAAATTGTAGGGACATAACATGTGTCAACAAGATCCATCAAATGACCCGTCTCTAAGTGTAGACGATAAGTTCCCATTGATATCACTTTCGCTTTAAGACGATTTCCCATAATGATGAATCTTTCATGTTCTTTTGGTTTCCGAATTGAAAGAAATCCTTGCATGTTATTTGTAACATGAGTTGAAGCACTAGAATCAATCCACCAAGTGTTAGAAGGAACTTTTGTAATGTTTGATTCGAAACATACAAAGGTCGAGTTAATACCTTTCTTTTCGAACCAAGTCTTGCGTTTAATGCAGTCCTTCTTCACGTGTCCTTTTTTGTCATAAAAGAAGCATTTTACAATAAAGGTTTTCTTTTCATTAGTCCATTTAACATTTCCAGACCCGACAAGTTTCTTTGATTGATAATGCTTCAATTTTCTTTTCTTATTACCAGCTCCTTGAATAGTAGTCATGACATTATATGAACTTTCCTGCCTTAATCTCAATTCTTCCTGAACACACATACTAGTCAACTCATTCAAGTCCCACTTATTCTTATTTGTATTAGAATGAATCTTGAATGGGCCAAACTGAGAAGAAAGAGAATTGAGAATAAACTGCACGAGGAAAGATTCATCAACATTCATGCCTAATGTTTTAAGTTTTGCAGCTTTGTCAGTCATATTGAGGATGTGATCCTGAATTCCTCGAGTACCATCATATTAGGCTGTAGTCAGTTCTTTCATTAATGTGCCAGCCAATGACTTATTAGTAGATTTAAATCTGTCTTCAATAACCTTTAAATATTCCTTTGCGCTAGTTGTAATTGGTAATGAAGTTTTTATGTTATTTGCAATTGTTATTCTTATGAACATTAAACTAAGCCTATCAGATCTTTTCCAAGCCTTCATTTCATTGACTTGTTCTACAGTACTTTCATCAGTCAAGTCTACAGGCTTTTCAACAAATAATGCTAAATCAAGATCTAATACTCCGAGTGTGAATTACACATGCTCTAACCATTCTGAATAATTTGATCCAGAGAGTACAGGGACACTTGAAGCATATGAATGTATATGCGGAAGTATCACTGCAAAAATATAGAATAACATTAATGTTTTGAGTTTGTTAAAAAATTCATGAACTATTGATATCATCTATATTACACCTTTGGGTGAAATATTGATATATCTAATGTTCACTCAACGAATATTTATGGAGGATTGATACTATCCTTATCGAATAGTGTTGTTACCTTTGGGTATACAATAATAAATTACAAGGATATCCAAAACAGTATCATCCTACCCCATCACATAATTATTTGAATTAGATTCTCCTTTGGGATTATCTAAATCTCCTAGTTATATTTGCTATTATGAATATTATTTCCTTAATGTCATTTAGGACTAATTCCTTAATATTATTTTATAAGTCATTAATCTAGGTCACTTTGGTGGCTACAAGACTAATGCAATAATATAAAATAAAAATGTCCTATAAATGACAAAACTTTTATTGCAATTCATATCACAAAAGTTTATCATCCCAAGCCACTTTGGCAGCTATAGGTCAGATAAAACTTAAGGAGATGAATTACAAAATAATATTCATCAAATTTTTTAATTTTTGCTACTAAACAGTTCCATAATAAAATAATAGTAATAATTATTGAACATTAATGCTAAGCGATTTCAATAATAAAATAACCAGAATAATTATTGAACATAATGCCAAGTAGTTCAATAATAAAATAATAGCAATAATAATTATTTAACATTAAGCAGGTTCAATAATAAAATAACTATAATAATTATTGAACATTAATGCTAAGCAATTCAATAATAGAATATAATAATAATTATTAAACTTTAAAGAGCAAAAGAAAACTCATATGATAATCATATAAATCATGCTTCATGTGAAAGGTAAACATTATTTCACAATTTCAAATATATACATGTGAATAAATAAATAAAATTCTAAAAAAAAAAAGATTTTGATTTTATTATCACATGTAGAATCAATTTCATATGAGAAAACTATAATAAACCATAATTGACGGGGTTCTGTGATGCCATACAGGACGGGGTTCTGTGATGCCATACAGGATGGGGTTCTGTGATGCCATACAGGACGGGGTTCTGTGATGCCATACAGGATGGGGTTCTGTGATGCCATACAGGATGGGGTTCTGTGATGCCATACAGGATGGGGTTCTGTGATGCCATACAGGATGGGGTTCTGTGATGCCATACAGGATGGGGTTCTGTGATGCCATACAGGACGGGGTTCTGTGATGCCATACAGGATGGGGTTCTGTGATGCCATACAGGATGGGGTTCTGTGATGCCATACAGGATGGGGTTCTGTGATGCCATACAGGATGGGGTTCTGTGATGCCATACAGGATGGGGTTCTGTGATGCCATACAGGATGGGGTTCTGTGATGCCATACAGGATGGGGTTCTGTGATGCCATACAGGATGGGGTTCTGTGATGCCATACAGGATGGGGTTCTGTGATGCCATACAGGATGGGGTTCTGTGATGCCATACAGGATGGGGTTCTGTGATGCCATACAGGATGGGGTTCTGTGATGCCATACAGGATGGGGTTCTGTGATGCCATACAGGATGGGGTTCTGTGATGCCATACAGGATGGGGTTCTGTGATGCCATACAGGATGGGGTTCTGTGATGCCATACAGGATGGGGTTCTGTGATGCCATACAGGACGGGGTTCTGTGATGCCATACAGGACGGGGTTCTGTGATGCCATACAGGACGGGGTTCTGTGATGCCATACAGGATGGGGTTCTGTGATGCCATACAGGATGGGGTTCTGTGATGCCATACAGGATGGGGTTCTGTGATGCCATACAGGATGGGGTTCTGTGATGCCATACAGGATGGGGTTCTGTGATGCCATACAGGACGGGGTTCTGTGATGCCATACAGGATGGGGTTCTGTGATGCCATACAGGATGGGGTTCTGTGATGCCATACAGGACGGGGTTCTGTGATGCCATACAGGATGGGGTTCTGTGATGCCATACAGGATGGGGTTCTGTGATGCCATACAGGATGGGGTTCTGTGATGCCATACAGGACGGGGTTCTGTGATGCCATACAGGATGGGGTTCTGTGATGCCATACAGGATGGGGTTCTGTGATGCCATACAGGATGGGGTTCTGTGATGCCATACAGGATGGGGTTCTGTGATGCCATACAGGATGGGGTTCTGTGATGCCATACAGGATGGGGTTCTGTGATGCCATACAGGATGGGGTTCTGTGATGCCATACAGGATGGGGTTCTGTGATGCCATACAGGACGGGGTTCTGTGATGCCATACAGGATGGGGTTCTGTGATGCCATACAGGACGGGGTTCTGTGATGCCATACAGGATGGGGTTCTGTGATGCCATACAGGATGGGGTTCTGTGATGCCATACAGGATGGGGTTCTGTGATGCCATACAGGATGGGGTTCTGTGATGCCATACAGGATGGGGTTCTGTGATGCCATACAGGATGGGGTTCTGTGATGCCATACAGGATGGGGTTCTGTGATGCCATACAGGATGGGGTTCTGTGATGCCATACAGGACGGGGTTCTGTGATGCCATACAGGATGGGGTTCTGTGATGCCATACAGGATGGGGTTCTGTGATGCCATACAGGATGGGGTTCTGTGATGCCATACAGGATGGGGTTCTGTGATGCCATACAGGATGGGGTTCTGTGATGCCATACAGGATGGGGTTCTGTGATGCCATACAGGATGGGGTTCTGTGATGCCATACAGGATGGGGTTCTGTGATGCCATACAGGACGGGGTTCTGTGATGCCATACAGGATGGGGTTCTGTGATGCCATACAGGACGGGGTTCTGTGATGCCATACAGGATGGGGTTCTGTGATGCCATACAGGATGGGGTTCTGTGATGCCATACAGGATGGGGTTCTGTGATGCCATACAGGATGGGGTTCTGTGATGCCATACAGGATGGGGTTCTGTGATGCCATACAGGATGGGGTTCTGTGATGCCATACAGGATGGGGTTCTGTGATGCCATACAGGATGGGGTTCTGTGATGCCATACAGGATGGGGTTCTGTGATGCCATACAGGATGGGGTTCTGTGATGCCATACAGGACGGGGTTCTGTGATGCCATACAGGATGGGGTTCTGTGATGCCATACAGGATGGGGTTCTGTGATGCCATACAGGATGGGGTTCTGTGATGCCATACAGGATGGGGTTCTGTGATGCCATACAGGATGGGGTTCTGTGATGCCATACAGGATGGGGTTCTGTGATGCCATACAGGATGGGGTTCTGTGATGCCATACAGGACGGGGTTCTGTGATGCCATACAGGACGGGGTTCTGTGATGCCATACAGGATGGGGTTCTGTGATGCCATACAGGACGGGGTTCTGTGATGCCATACAGGATGGGGTTCTGTGATGCCATACAGGATGGGGTTCTGTGATGCCATACAGGATGGGGTTCTGTGATGCTCGCGTACGGGACGTAGTTCTGTGATGCCATACAGGATGGGGTTCTGTGATGCCATACAGGATGGGGTTCTGTGATGCCATACAGGATGGGGTTCTGTGATGCTCGCGTACGGGACGTAGTTCTGTGATGCCATACAGGACGGGGTTCTGTGATGCCATACAGGATGGGGTTCTGTGATGCCATACAGGACGGGGTTCTGTGATGCCATACAGGATGGGGTTCTGTGATGCCATACAGGATGGGGTTCTGTGATGCCATACAGGATGGGGTTCTGTGATGCCATACAGGACGGGGTTCTGTGATGCCATACAGGACGGGGTTCTGTGATGCCATACAGGATGGGGTTCTGTGATGCCATACAGGACGGGGTTCTGTGATGCCATACAGGACGGGGTTCTGTGATGCTCGCGTACGGGACGTAGTTCTGTGATGCCATACAGGATGGGGTTCTGTGATGCCATACAGGACGGGGTTCTGTGATGCCATACAGGACGGGGTTCTGTGATGCTCGCGTACGGGACGTAGTTCTGTGATGCCATACAGGATGGGGTTCTGTGATGCTCGCGTACGGGACGTAGTTCTGTGATGCCATACAGGATGGGGTTCTGTGATGCCCAGCGAGGTCGACGGTGACCATTGCTGCTTAATAATCTTGGAGAATAAAGATAATTTTATGCATCGTAAATGAATTAATAGATCTAATGTTCACTCAACGAATATTTATGGAGGATTGATACTATCCTTATCGAATAGTGTTGTTACCTTTGGGTATACAATAATAAATTACAAGGATATCCAAAACAGTATCATCCTACCCCATCACATAATTATTTGAATTAGATTCTCCTTTGGGATTATCTAAATCTCCTAGTTATATTTGCTATTATGAATATTATTTCCTTAATGTCATTTAGGACTAATTCCTTAATATTATTTTATAAGTCATTAATCTAGGTCACTTTGGTGGCTACAAGACTAATGCAATAATATAAAATAAAAATGTCCTATAAATGACAAAACTTTTATTGCAATTCATATCACAAAAGTTTATCATCCCAAGCCACTTTGGCAGCTATAGGTCAGATAAAACTTAAGGAGATGAATTACAAAATAATATTCATCAAATTTTTTTAATTTTTGCTACTAAACAGTTCCATAATAAAATAATAGTAATAATTATTGAACATTAATGCTAAGCGATTTCAATAATAAAATAACCAGAATAATTATTGAACATTAATGCTAAGCGATTTCAATAATAAAATAATAGCAATAATAATTATTTAACATTAAGCAGTTTCAATAATAAAATAACTATAATAATTATTGAACATTAATGCTAAGCAATTCAATAATAGAATAATAATAATAATAATTATTAAACTTTAAAGAGCAAAAGAAAACTCATATGATAATCATATAAATCATGCTTCATGTGAAAGGTAAACATTATTTCACAATTTCAAATATATACATGTGAATAAATAAATAAAATTCTAAAAAAAAAAAGATTTTGATTTTATTTATCACATGTATAATCAATTATTCATATGAGAAAACTATAAAGTAAACCATAATTTATAGTTTTTTTAAATAAAAAATTAAATCCAATCAAATAATCAAAAATATAATTATGATTAAAATTAATCATAATTATAATAAATTATATTTATCAATTTTATAATTGAGAATATAAACTAAATTTCTCAATTTTGATAAAACCGTAAATATTTAAAAGGATTTAAATCGGAAATATACGATGGTAGAATTGTAATTTGGTAGAAATTAGACCCGAGGGCAAAACCATAAATATGTTGACAGAACATAAACTGAAATTACGAAATTTACAAGGGTAAAACTATAATTTTATTAAAAACCTGAGGGCAAAACCGTAAATATTTAAAAGGATTTAAATCGGAAATATACGATGGTAGAATTGTAATTTGGTAGAAATTAGACCCGAGGGCAAAACCATAAATATGTTGACAGAACATAAACTGAAATTACGAAATTTACAAGGGTAAAACTATAATTTTATTAAAAACCTGAGGGCAAAACCGTAAATATTTAAAAGGATTTAAATCGGAAATATACGATGGTAGAATTGTAATTTGGTAGAAATTAGACCCGAGGGCAAAACCATAAATATGTTGACAGAACATAAACTGAAATTACGAAATTTACAAGGGTAAAACTATAATTTTATTAAAAACCTGAGGGCAAAACCGTAAATATGCCAAAACCCTAATCTGCCTTCGTTGTCGCCGCCGCCGCTTGTGCGCGTAGCGTTGCCGTCGCTGCCTGTGGTGCGGCTGCCTACGATAGTTCTAGCCTGCGCGCGACCGCCGCCACCGCGGGGCTGCCTTTGCCCACGCGTGGCCGCTGCGATAGTTCCTGCGTGCAGTCGACCGTCACATGGACGGGGTTCTGGCCGTGTGCGGCCGGCCGTCGGGGTTCTATGATGCCGTACAGGACGGGGTTCTGTGATGCTCGCGTACGGGACGTAGTTCTGTGATGCCATACAGGACGGGGTTCTGTGATGCTCGCGTACGGGACGTAGTTCTGTGATGCCATACAGGATGGGGTTCTGTGATGCCATACAGGACGGGGTTCTGTGATGCCCACGTACGGGACATAGTTCTGTGATGCCATACAGGATGGGGTTCTGTGATGCCATACAGGATGGGGTTCTGTGATGCCATACAGGACGGGGTTCTGTGATGCCATACAGGATGGGGTTCTGTGATGCCATACAGGATGGGGTTCTGTGATGCCATACAGGATGGGGTTCTGTGATGCCATACAGGATGGGGTTCTGTGATGCCATACAGGATGGGGTTCTGTGATGCCATACAGGACGGGGTTCTGTGATGCCATACAGGATGGGGTTCTGTGATGCCATACAGGACGGGGTTCTGTGATGCCATACAGGACGGGGTTCTGTGATGCCATACAGGATGGGGTTCTGTGATGCCATACAGGATGGGGTTCTGTGATGCCATACAGGATGGGGTTCTGTGATGCCATACAGCCAGCGAGGTCGACGGTGACCATTGCTGCTTATAATCTTGGAGAATAAAGATAATTTTATGCATCGTAAATGAATTAATAGATCTAATGCATTTGATCTCAAGAAAACCTAGGCTCTGATACCAATTGATATCATAAAAATCTTATAATTATGCTATATCAATAATGCGGAAATAACCTATATGCCAGGATTTAAAATCAAATGCATAGATCTAATTTACGATGCGTACCTTTAGATGCCATATGTTCAGAGATCTCGTTTGATCTGCTAAGCACCGTCTTCAATCCAAGATCGCTACGCAACTTTGATCTGCAAGGAGTAGATCCGAAGTAGATCCTTTCTGCTCTCTTCCTATCCTTTCACAGGATCACTAAAACTGATGGATTTTGGGGAGAGGGTTTTCGGAGAGAGTTAAGGAGGAAAACTGAAATCCCTCAACGGAAAAGTGCGTCTGTATGTGTATACGTGCTGACAACGCTTATCCAATCTCCTAGACATCCTGTCCTTTAATAGGCGAGAGTAGAGGGTCTACGATAAGATCTCAGGAGATTCCTCCCATCAAGGTTATCTCCCGAGGAATCGTTCCGTAAGTGGACTAATTCTATTGGCTAAAATAACTCAACGGAACCCAATTAGTTAACTTATTCAATTATAAAAGGGCCACAAAATCTAACACCCGGCGCAACTCTTGCTGCATGTCTTACTTTCATTGTAGTTAGTCCTGCACATGTAAAAAATACTTTGATCTAGACAATTAATACTAATCATTAATCACGTTGTCCGGTCATGTCATTGGTCCCTCGATGCTTCGTCTAATTCTTCGGCGCATCGTCCTCTCTTGTGGCCTATTGCCCAATCGGCCAGTTGACTCTGTAACTCCGATATCCTTAGCGTAATACCCGCTCTTCTTGGCCTGATTCCGTTGCAAAGTGCAAGCTAGCAAATTTTTGCTTCCTTTGCAAAGTGCAAGCTAGCAAATTTTTGCTTCCTTTGCATTATTTGAGCTAGCAATTTTGATTCCGTTGCAAAGTGCAAGCTAGCAAATTTTTGCTTCCTTTGCAAAGTGCAAGCTAGCAAATTTTTGCTTCCTTTGCATTATTTGAGCTAGCAATTTTGATTCCGTTGCAAAGTGCAAGCTAGCAAATTTTTGCTTCCTTTGCATTATTTGAGCTAGCAATTTTGATTCCGTTGCAAAGTGCAAGCTAGCAAATTTTTGCTTCCTTTGCATTATTTGAGCTAGCAATTTTGATTCCGTTGCAAAGTGCAAGCTAGCAAATTTTTGCTTCCTTTGCAAAGTGCAAGCTAGCAAATTTTTGCTTCCTTTGCATTATTTGAGCTAGCAATTTTGATTCCGTTGCAAAGTGCAAGCTAGCAAATTTTTGCTTCCTTTGCAAAGTGCAAGCTAGCAAATTTTTGCTTCCTTTGCAAAGTGCAAGCTAGCAAATTTTTGCTTCCTTTGCAAAGTGCAAGCTAGCAAATTTTTGCTTCCTTTGCATTATTTGAGCTAGCAATTTTGATTCCGTTGCAAAGTGCAAGCTAGCAAATTTTTGCTTCCTTTGCAAAGTGCAAGCTAGCAAATTTTTGCTTCCTTTGCAAAGTGCAAGCTAGCAAATTTTTGCTTCCTTTGCATTATTTGAGCTAGCAATTTTGATTCCGTTGCAAAGTGCAAGCTAGCAAATTTTTGCTTCCTTTGCAAAGTGCAAGCTAGCAAATTTTTGCTTCCTTTGCAAAGTGCAAGCTAGCAAATTTTTGCTTCCTTTGCATTATTTGAGCTAGCAATTTTGATTCCGTTGCAAAGTGCAAGCTAGCAAATTTTTGCTTCCTTTGCAAAGTGCAAGCTAGCAAATTTTTGCTTCCTTTGCAAAGTGCAAGCTAGCAAATTTTTGCTTCCTTTGCATTATTTGAGCTAGCAATTTTGATTCCGTTGCAAAGTGCAAGCTAGCAAATTTTTGCTTCCTTTGCATTATTTGAGCTAGCAATTTTGATTCCGTTGCAAAGTGCAAGCTAGCAAATTTTTGCTTCCTTTGCATTATTTGAGCTAGCAATTTTGATTCCGTTGCAAAGTGCAAGCTAGCAAATTTTTGCTTCCTTTGCAAAGTGCAAGCTAGCAAATTTTTGCTTCCTTTGCAAAGTGCAAATTAGCATGTTTTACGTCTTGAGATAGACAAGATAGCACTTCTGCAATTTTTGTTTCTTAAGATAGGCAAGCTAGTGAATCTTACAACATTTTAGAACATGCAAGCTAGCAGTTTTGAGATGTTCAAGAAGGCAACTCTTGCTGCATGTCTTACTTTCATTGTAGTTAGTCCTGCACATGTAAAAAATACTTTGATCTAGACAATTAATACTAATCATTAATCACGTTGTCCGGTCATGTCATTGGTCCCTCGATGCTTCGTCTAATTCTTCGGCGCATCGTCCTCTCTTGTGGCCTATTGCCCAATCGGCCAGTTGACTCTGTAACTCCGATATCCTTAGCGTAATACCCGCTCTTCTTGGCCTGATGCCCGAATCCATGGCTTGAAGCCTTCTGTCGATAAGTCGACCGATCCACCGGCTCGACGTCCAATCTTCTGACATGTTTTCTCCAGCACAACATGATTTTTACTACTTTAATTGTCTCATCCTGATCGAAGCATCCTGCGTCACTCAAAATGCAGATTAAAACATAAACATTATTAATTGGTTTCATCATCAAAATCCGAGATTCAATAATCTCCCGCTTTTTGATGATAATAACCAATCGACGACAGAGTTAACCTTAACTCTCGGAGTTTAAACAAACTCTCCCTATCAATATGCCATATTAATAGAACCTTGAATTCAAGCCGAATTCAAGTCATTGCAAATATTCATCATGAATATTTGCAACATGTCATCATGCATAACATGATCATACTTCTCCCCCTTTGTCATCAACAAAAAGGAGAAGTTCCACTATCATGTGTTTGGAAATACAAGTTCAACACATTGCATGAAAAACATAATATTCATTTTTATCATCATGCAAGTTTGCTATCATCATAGATGTACATGGTAGTATGATAGCAAGTTTACAATATACAAGCTAGAAATTTTTTTTCAACATTTTAAAACACACAAACTAGTAATTTTGAGATGTTCAAGAAGGCAACTCTTGCTTCTTGAAATATAAGTTTTACTAGATGTGAAAGTTAACTTTTTACTTTTTGAGATAGGCCAGATAGCACTCCTTGGTGATGTTCAAGATAGCAAGTTCTACATCATGCAAGCTAGTGAATCTTACAACATTTTAGAACATGCAAGCTAGCAGTTTTGAGATGTTCAAGAAAGCAACACTTGCTTCTTGAAATATGCAAATTGCAAGCTAGCAAATTTTTGCTTCCTTTGCATTATTTGAGCTAGCAATTTTGATTCCGTTGCAAAGTGCAAATTAGCATGTTTTACGTCTTGAGATAGACAAGATAGCACTTCTGCAATTTTTGTTTCTTAAGATAGGCAAGCTAGTGATGTTCAAGATAGCAAGTTCTTTCTTCTCTTTTGAGAAGTGCCATTTTTTGCTTCCTTTGCAAAGTGCAAGCTAGCAAAATTTTGCTTCATTCTTGAATTGTGCAAGCTAGTATCTTTCTCTTTGAGATGTACACATTAGCAACTCTTTCTCCCCCTTTGTCATTGGCAAAAAGAAGGAAAGACGCTTTACATCAATTTTCAAATTATGACAAAGGTAAGTATCAATCTTATTTGTGCATCATTATATTTTCAAATTAAAACATGCACAATTTCAATATCTTACATTTCATTTTTCATGCACGATATCGAAAAATAAATCAATCATCATTATGAGCATATCATACATGATACTTAAATATCAAAATTTTTAAACATTTATCAACATTTTGATCATGATACCAAATATTTATCATTTAAAGTATTCATGATACATATCATATGCAATACATCACATACATCATCATAATAAAAAGCATATGCATCATTCCAAATCATAAATATTTCAAATCATCATAGTATTTATTTGTCAAATTGCATCCTACCATGCATGATCATAACTTTTCCCTCTTTTATCATTGTAAACAAGAAATAATAAGGGAAGAGCATAATGGTGTAAATTATTTCAATCATTTCAAGTCATTCATGTCATAAATATAAAGAAATCATGTCATCAAAGATAAGACCACTTGAATTACAAAAGACATGATTTATTTCTTTTAGGATCGAAGCGGCACTAAGAGGGGGGGGTGAATTAGTGCAGCGGATTAAAACTAGTAGGTTTGAAACTGATTCCGTAAAATGCGAAGAGATTTCATTCGATAGTAACTAGAGTAAAGTGAAGAACAAAAACTTGCTTCTATGTAGATAATGATTGCAGAAAAATAACAACTCACACATTCAAGGAACACGCAGATTTAAAGTGGTTCGGTCAAAATGACCTACATCCACTTGCGAAGCCTTCTTCGATGAGGCCCCTAACTTCCACTAGCAAATCACTTTGAAGGGGAAGGACAAACACCCCTCTTACAACCTTTACAAGTGGTTCACACTCTTACAAAATTTCAGCAAGTAAGAAAGGGAGGCGAACACTTAAGCAATTTGAAAGTAAGACTTGCTAAGGCTTTGCTAAGACTTTTTTTTTTACTCTATTGCTTCTCAAAAGTTGTAATCTTTGCTGAGAATTAAGGGGTATTTATAGGCCTCAAGAGGATTCAAATTTGGGCTCCAAAATTTGAATTCTCTTTGGTTCCCGAAGCTAGCGGTGCCATCGCTTGTCAGTGGCGGTGCCATCGCCTGTTAGTTCTGACACTGACAGTGTACTAGGCGGTGCCACCGCCCAGACCGGCGGTTCCATCGCCCAGCCTTATCGGTCACTGGTTGGGCTTTAAGTCCGGCCCAAAGCAGGTTTCATTTTAGGCCCAATTGGCCCCTAATCAAGATATAAGATTATTTCTTAATCCTAACCTTAATTACATGCAAACTACGTAACTAAAAATATAATCCTAAGCAAGTTTTTAACCGGCAAACTTCAAGTCTTGTTCCGGCGAGCTTTCCGGTGATCTTCCGGCGGACTTCCGATACGCCCTTGGATTTCTTCCGATGGACTCCCAGCTGGCTCCCGATCTTGTGGCGAAATCAGCGAGTAGCCGAGCCTTCTCAGTGATCTCTACGAACCTCCAATGATCTCTTCGGCGGACTTCCGAAAACTCTAACAAGTCCCCGATTTCTTCTCTATTGGTTCCGACAGCATCTCCGACGAATCTTCGGACTCTCAAACACCCATCGAACTTGATTCCGGTAGACTCGCTTTATGTCTTCAAGCTTTCGTAGTTAATCCTGCATACTTATCTCAACATATGGATTAGATAAAACATTACAATTGACTTCATCATCAAAATCCGAGATTCAACAATCTCCCCCTTTTTGATGATGACAATCAATTGATAACGGAGGTAACCTTAACTCCCCCTATCTATATGCCATACTTGAGATAAGTCATTCTTGAATTCAAGGCCTTTGAATTCAAGAGACATATTGATAAGTTAAACCTTATCAATACTCCCATCATGATTCCTATCATGATGTATCTTTCTGAAAATGATGTCAAGTCTTGACAACCATTTTCAAGTTTTATATTTCAAATGTGAATAATAGTGATCATAGCAAGATATCAACATATAAATTTATGATTTATGCTTTTGATATCTTAATATAATGCAAACATTTTATAGTGAAAATATCGCAATCATAGCATAGCAATTATCAATTTACAATCATTTTCAAGTTTTATATTATATTTCAAACGTGAATGATAGTGATCATAGCAAGATATCAACATATAAAATTATGATTTAAGCTTTTGATATCTTAACATAATGCAAACATTTCATAGTGAAAATATGGCAATCATAGCATAGCAATTATCAATTTACCATATTTCTCCCCCTTTGTTATCAACAAAAAGGAAAGCGATTTTAAGCGTATAATTTATGATTATTAAAGCAAAAGAATTCAACATTACTATGGAATTTTGTTAAAAAAAAAATTAATCCAGAATTTAAAACTTTATCTTTCATTCAAAATATATTGCAAAAGAAGGTTCAGCATTCATTCAAAATACATTGCAAAAGAAGGTTCAACATCATTCAAGAAAAGAAGATGACAAAGATCGCATGTCAAGATAAAAGATACATCGATTAATCTTTAGGAGGAAGTGCATAGTGCTGATATAGGACATCAATTGTTGAGGCAGGTTCTCACGGGTTGGGGGCGGTGTCACCGTCGACCCTAACCCTTAGATTTATATAGGGGCTCTCGGGTGGTGCCACCGCCAAATCGAGCGGTGCCACCGCCTAGAGACTGAACACTCAGGCGGTGCTATCGTTGGTTCTAGCGGTGCCACCACTGGCATGTCGCGGAAGGAAGGCAGTGCTACCATCGGTTCTGGCGGTGCCACCATTGGCATGCCGCGAAAAAATTTTCATTCCTTCCCCCCTTTTTTATTTTTTATTTTTCAAAGATGTTAGGATAAATATTTCTTTTGGAATTGAAAGAGAATGATCAAATCCACCAAGGAATGGAAAGAGGATGAAAAACTTTTCGGAAAGTACATTTTTAGGGACAATTTAACATGCCTAGTTCCCTTCTAATGAATTCAAATTGGTCTTCATTTAAGGCATTTGTAAAGATGTCTGCCAATTGATGCTTTGTGTCAATGAATTCTAGAACAACATTATTGTTAAGGACATGATCGCGTATGAAATGATGCCTAACGTCAATATGCTTAGTTCTAGAGTGCTGAATTAGATTTTTGGTAAGACATATGGCACTTGTATTATCACATTTTATGGGAATATTTTTCAAGTGAATTTCATAGTTTTCTAAAGTATTTTTCATGCAAATAATTTGTGCACAGCATGCACTTGCAGCGATGTATTCGGCTTCCGCCGTAGATAGTGCAACTGAATTTTGTTTCTTGGAAGTCCAAGAAACAAGTGCATGTCCTAAAAATTGGCATGTTCCGGATGTACTTTTTCTATCTACTGTATCCGCCAAAATCGGCATCTGCATAAGCTATTAAATCGAAATTTTCTGATTTCGGATACCAAAATCCTAAATTTGGAGTTCCTTTAAGATATCTAAATATTCTTTTAACACTCTTGAGATGAGATAATTTAGGATTAGATTGAAACCTAACGCAAAGTCCCACACTAAACATAATATCCGGTCTAGTCGCGGTGAGGTAGAGTAGAATACCTATCATTCCCCTATATGTTTATTGATCAAAATTTTCGTTGTTTTCATCCATATCTAACTTAGTCGAAGTACTCATAGGGGTGTTTATTGTTTTTGAATTATCCATGTTAAATCATTTTAACAATTCTAATGTATATTTAGATTGGTTAAGAAATATACCATCACTAAGTTGTTTGATTTGCAATCCTAAAAAGAATGTTAATTCACCCATTAAACTCATTTCAAATTCATGACTCATACATTTGGCAAATGATTCACATAGTGATTCATCTGAAGAACCAAAATAATATCATCAACATAAATTTGCACAATAAGAAAATTATTTTCAAAATGTTTGATAAACAATGTAGTATCAACCTTACCTTTGGTAAAATTATTTAAAATAAGAAAGGAACTAAGCCTTTTGTACCAAGCTCTAGGAGCTTGTTTCAAACCATAGAGAGCCTTAGTTAATTTGAATACATGATTAGGAAGAAGAGAATTTTCAAATCTAGGAGGTTGTTCGACATATATTTCTTCTGAAATAAAACCATTCAAGAAGGCACTTTTGACGTCCATTTGAAATAGTTTAAAATTATTACTACTAGCATAGACAAGGAGCATCCTAATGGCTTCTAATCTTGCCACAGGAGTGAAGGTTTCTTCGTAGTCGATACATTCTTCTTGGTTGAAACCTTTGGCCACTAATCTAGCCTTGTTTCTAACCACGATATCACATTCGTCTTGCTTGTTTCTAAAGACCCATTTAGTACCAATGACTAAATGGTCACTAGGTCTAGGTACAAGCTTTCATACCTCATTCCTCTCAAATTGATTCAATTCCTCTTGCATTGCAATGACCCAAGAATTATCTTTCAAGACCTCGTCAATGCATTTAGGTTCGATTTGAGAGAGAAAGGCAGCATTAGCACAAAAATTCTTGAAAGAAGAACGAGTTTGAACCCCTTGTGATGTATCTCCTATAATTTGCTCTTTTGGATGAGCATCTACATACTTCCATTCCTTGGGTAAGGAGATTTTGGTAGAAGATGCATCCAAGTTGCTATTTTGAGGAGGGGGTTCCTTTAAATCCAAATTTTCAAAACCAATATCATCATCAAAATTATTTTTCTTTAACTTAAAATTTTCATTAAAAATTACATGAATAGACTCTTCTATAACTAAGGTTCTTTTGTTAAAAACACGAAAAGCCTTAGAAACGGAAGAGTAACCAAGAAAGATGCCTTCATCGGATTTAGCATCAAATTTTCCTAAGGCATCCTTTTCATTTAAAATAAAGCATTTGCAACCGAAAACTTAAAAATAAGAAACATTTGGTGTTTTGTTATTCCATAATTCATAGGGAGTTTTTGATAGAGATGGTCTTATTAGAACCCTATTCATGATGTAGCAAGCCGTATTCATGGCTTCGGCCCAAAAATACTTGGGTAGACTATGTTCATTCAACATAATTCTTGCCATTTCTTGTAGATTTCTATTTTTTCTTTCTACTACATTTTGTTGAGGGTTTCTTGGAGTAGAGAAGTTGTGGTTATATCCGTTAACTTCACAAAAATTTTGGAAATCGCGGTTTTGAAATTCGCCACCATGATCACTCCGAATTGATGAAATCATGAAACCTTTTTCGTTTTGAGTGAGTTTACAAAATTTAGAGAAACATTTGAAATAATCACTTTTGTGAGCCAAGAAATAAGTCCAAGTGTATCTAGTATAGTCATCTACAATTACAAAAGCGTATTTGCTTCCTCCTAGACTTGTCGTGTCAATTGGTCCAAATAAGTCCAAAATGGATCAATTGTAATGGTCTAGTGGTGCTAATTTAATTTTTTGGTTTGAAACTAGTTTTTATTTGTTTACCTAGTTGACATGCATCGCATACTTTGTCCTTAACAAAGTTCATATTTGGAATCCCTCGTACTAATTCTCTAGATGAGATCTTAGATATTAGTTTCATGCTTGCATGGCCTAATCTCCTATGTCAAAGCCAAGCATCATCTTTTAAAGCGGAGAAGCACATTTCATTACCTAGTTCATCAAGATTGATGGTGTAGACATTATTTTGTTTTAATGCAATCATAGTCATGTTATTGTTTGGTTTTTCAATAATACACACATTTGATTCAAATCTAACGATATAACCTTTATCACATAATTGACTAATACTCAAGAGATTATATTTCAATCTATCAACTAGTAATACATTATCAATAGAAAAGTTTAATTTGTTACCTATGGTTCCCTTGCCAATGATTTTGCCTTTGTTGTTGTCTCCGAAGGTGACAAGAAGGGATTATTTTTAGGTATCCATTTACTTTTGGGTGCCTTAAAAACTGATCTAACTTATTTATCATGTTGCATAGACTTGATCATGGTTCCTTTAGGAACCCAAATCAATTTGTTCGGACTAATTTTCTTGAATGGACATTGATAAGTTTTATGTCTATATTTGCAACAAAAGTTGCAATTGCTTTGGTATTGAACATGTAAGATAGGACCTTTAATGAAGGTGGTTGGATTTTGGTGAGAACTTCTCACAAATCTGATTCCACTTCTTTTAGGAACGTGACCCTTATTTGTAAGGATCATGTTCAAAGACTTGCTACCGACCTCGAATTTCTTCAAGGTGTCCTTAAGTAGCAAGTTCTCCTTTTGGAGAGTTTCTAGATCATGGCATTTTATGCATGGAGCTAAACTATCATGATATTTAGTTTTTAATTTATCAAAATTACAAGTAAGACTATCATGCTCCTTTTTTAACCATTTGTATTTTCTACTAATTGTTTTGCATTCATCAAATAACTCATGGAAAGCATTTAATAATTCATAATAAGATAAATCTGCATCAATTAAATTTGTTACCTCTTCTCCGATGGCCATTAGGGCGTAATGAGCAACTTGCTTGGTGTTGGACTCCTCTTCTTCGGATGCGCTTGAATCATCCCACGTTGCTTTGAGCGCCTTCTTCTTTGATGTTCTCTTTTTGGCTTGGGGACATTCATTTTTGAAATGCCCCGACTTCTTGCATTAATAGCTATTTTTAAATTTGTTCTTTCTTATAAATTTTTTAAATTTTTGAGTCAAAAGTGCAATGTCATTGTCACTGTCCTCATCACTTGATGTTCCTTTCAAGTGGTCTTCTTATGATGTGAGTGCCATATCCTTCCTGTTCTTTGGAAGGGGGTCCTCGAGCTCGTCATGAGCTTGACATGTCATTTCGTAGGTCATTAGAGACCCAATAAGTTCTTTAAGAGGGAATGTTTTAAGGTCCTTGGCCTCTTGAATGGCAGTAACTTTTGGATCCCAACTTTTAGGAAGGGATCTTAAGATTTTAGTTACTAGTTCAAAGTTAGAAAAATCTTTACCAAGAGCTTTGAGTCCATTGATGACATCCGTGAAACGGGTGTACAGGTCTCCGATGGACTCACTTGGTTTCATTCGGAAAAGTTCGTAAGAGTGCACAAAAATATTGATTTTGGACTCTTTCACTCGGTTAGTGCCTTCATGAGTGACCTCAAGAGTTCTCCAAATATCAAAAGCAGAATCACAAATTGAAAAGCGATTAAATTCATTTTTGTCTAGTGCACAAAACAAGGCATTCATAGCCATTGCGTTTAAAGTAAAAACCTTCTTCTCCGATTCATTCCATTCGCTCATCGGAAGAGAAGATTTTTGAAATCCATTTTCAACAATAGTCCAAAGCTCGAAATCTATGGAAATGAGGAAGATTCTCATACGTGTCTTCCAATACGTGTAATCCAACCCATTAAATATAGGTGGACGTGTAATAGAATGTCACTCATGCATGCCGGAGTAAGCCATCTCTCTTGGGTATTAAACTAAATATGAGAGTGAGCCTTGCTTTGATACAAATTGTTAGGATCGGAGCGGCACTAAGAGGGGGGGGTGAATTAGTGCAGCGGATTAAAACTAGTAGGTTTGAAACTGATTCCGTAAAATGCGAGGAGATTTCGTTCGATAGTAACTAGAGTAAAGAGAAGAACAAAAACTTGCTTCCATGTAGATAATGATTGCAGAAAAATAACAACTCACACATTCAAGGAACATGCAGATTTAAAGTGGTTCGGTCAAAATGACCTACATCCACTTGCGAAGCCTTCTTCGATGAGGCCCCCAACTTCTACTAGCAAATCACTTTGAAGGGGAAGGACAAACACCCCTCTTATAACCTTTACAAGTGGTTCATACTCTTACAAAATTTCAGCAAGAAAGAAAGGGAGGTGAACACTCAAGCAATTTGAAAGTAAGACTTGCTAAGGCTTTGCTAAGACTTTTTTTTTTACTCTGTTGCTTCTCAAAAGTTGTAATCTCTGTTGAGAATTGAGGGGTATTTATAGGCCTCAAGAGGATTCAAATTTGGGTTCCAAAATTTGAATTCTCTTCGGTTCCCGAAGCTAGCGGTGCCACCGTGTTAGAACCCTTGCAGATTCTAAGCTTGGGGTTGATCTCTTTAGGGGATCGGCCTCCTTGGAACTCTATAGGGGTTCCTTCCTCCAAGTTGCTGCACAAAGGCTGCAGAAAATATTCATCTATTGCTTATGAAAAGAGGAGGAATACATAGCTATTTATAGGGCTTCTAAACCCTAACTCCTAATAGGACTCCTACTCAAGATTCCTACTTTTAACCAATTCCTAATAGGACTCCTATTCAAGACTCCTACTCAAGACTCTTATTCCTTTACAACTCCTAATTCTTCTCTAAGAAATAACCTCCAAACCCTAGCCGGCCTCTTCACCTCTTTAATAAGGGTCGGCTTAGGTAGGTTTTACATGAATGCCCCTATCAATTAGAACTCTCCTAGCTAGAGTCCTAACAAACCCACCCTCTTCAAATCAGCCTTGTCCTCGAGGCTGACGATTCATGAATTTTGGAAATTTGATCTTCAAGTTGTCATAGTTCTCCCAAGTGACATCTTCTGTTGGTAGGTTCACCCACTGTATTAGCACTTCAGTAGTGGGTCGTTGTCGTCGAGTCACGATCCATTGATCAATAATGACACTTGGCTGGATCTGGAGTTCTCCTTGAGTAGTCATATTTGGTAGGTGGCTTTGGGTTGTCTCCAAGCACCTATTTACAACTTTCGTCTGGCTGTTGGTTTGTGGGTGATATTGCATACTCCTTTTCAATTTAGTACCCTGCATATGGAATAACTTTATCCAAAATTTGCTCGTGAAGATGCAAGTAGAATTTGTCATAAGCATAGTGTGTCCTTTATAGTGTAATTCTTTTGAGTCCTAATTGTAATGTGCCACGGAGCTTATGCTTCTTTCAATTTTTTTATGATTTTACTGGTCTCTGGATCATCCTACCATTCCATCTTAATATCCTTAAGGAAGGTAAATTACTGGTTGGAAGCGAAATGGCCGAAAGTTCAGCTTGCTCGACTAGCTGCGAAAGCGCATCTGCAACAACATTCTCTTTCCCCTTTTTGTAAGTTATTTCATAATCAAATCTAAGAAGTTTTGTTATCCATTTTGCTGCTGGAGGGATGATATCTTTTGCTCCAAAAAGTAATTGAGGCTTTTATAGTCGGTTTTAATTTGAAATCGTCGACCGATCAAGCAGGGTCTCCACCTCGTTGCTGCGTGCACAATGGCGAGCATTTCCTTATCATGTGTTGACATGTTTTGATGGGAGGGAGACAATGTCTTACTAGTGTATGCGAGTAGTTGACCATCTTGCATGAGAATGGCTCCAATTCCGATTCTAGATGCGTCGGCCTCAATAATGAAGGGTCGGTTGAAATCTGGTAGTGCTAGCACCGGCGGCGTCGTCATGGCTGCCTTAAGTTTGTCGAAGGCAGTGAAGGCTTTGTCCAACCATTGGAAGACATCTGTTTTTAGTAAGGAAGTAAGTGGTGCACTGATCTTTCCATAGTTTTTCATGAACTTGCGGTAGTAGCCTGTTAAACCCAAAAAGCCATGTAGCAATTTTATGTTCCTCGAGGTCGGCCGGTTCTGCATTGCTTTTATTTTGGAGGGGTCTACTACCACATCTTCCTCTGATATGATATGCCCAAGATATTCTACCTTTTGGCAAAAATTCATGGTGGTCGTTGTGTGTTCAAAAGGCGATTTTCGGTATGTCTTCTTTGCACACTCATATTTGATGATACTTGGATCGAAGGTCCAGCTTTGTGAAGATTTGTGCTCCCTTTCATATAGCAATTCATCTACTATTGGAATAGGGTATTTGTCCTTGATGGTTATGCCGTTGAGGGTTCGGTAATCAATGCACATTCGCCATGTTTCGTCCTTCTTTCATTCGAAGAGCACCGGTGAAAAGTAGGGGCTGCAACTTAGCCAAATAACTCATATTTCAGGCATCTCTTTTACAATCCTTTCTATTTCATCCTTCTGCAGATATGAATGCTGATGTAGCCAAATATTTGCAGGAGATTTGCCCAGAAGAATCGGTATACAATGATCATGCCGATGGGCAAGAGGTAGGTTGCGTGGTTCGTCCAATATATCTAAAAATTCAGCAAGCAAAGAGAGTAGGTTTGGATCTTCAAATTCTATTGGCTCTCCCTTAGTTTGCTGCTCAAGTTGTACCAAAAAGCCGTTGCATGCTTTATGCAAAACCTTCTCCATTTGTTGTGTGCAAATCGTCATTACGTCGCCCCCACGTTTCCCATGTAGAATCACCTGTTTCCCTTTACTAAAAAATCTCAAAATTAGTTTCATAAAATTCCAGGAAATATCACCTAATGTCATCAACCATTCAATTCTGAGCATGGCCTCATGATCATCAAGAGGGAGGAGGAAGAAATCTGCAATTATTTCTTGTTCCTACAGTAATAGTTTCTCCCACGGGCGCCTACGATCACACTTCAAAATCCATTTGTCGGTAAACTTGACGTTAAACCTACTATAATACTCGATAGGTAAGGCCATCCGAATAGCAACTTTACTATCTAGGAAGTTATTAGTGCTGCCCGTGTCGATGAGAATAGTGATCGATTGTTGTTCGAGAAGGCCTTCAACTTTCATCGTTTGCGGGTTTGAGTAGCTGGTTAATGCATGTACCGTAACGTCGGTTGATTGTGGCTCTTCATCCACATCTTCTTCATTATGTTCAAAGCTCTCTTCTGGATGTTCAATGACCTCTTCTTCTACTGGTTCAATCATAAGAAGCCTCCCTTTTCTACAGCGATGCTCGCGGCTCCACGGCTCGTCGCAATGCCAACATAACCCCTTCGTAGATCGCTCCTGAAGCTCTTCTCTTGTCATCATTTTTGGTGCAGGGACTCGGTTGATAGTAACGGGGGCTGAGGGCTTCTGCATTGCAGGTTGAGAAGCAATCCTAGTCCTCTGAGCTTTATGGTTCAATCGCTCCTCTTGATGTCGTGCGAAAGAGATGGCTGTCATAAGCATGTACGGTTGTCGTGCTTTAACTTCTCCCCAGATCTTCGGCTTCAAGCCCTCAATGAAGGTCCCCAATAGTTGTTTTTGAGACTAATCACAAGTTTGATTAGATAACATTTCAAACCTAGTTTGGTACTCCTGAATGGTAGAGGTTTGTCGGATCTTTGATAGTTGTTCGTCAATGTTCTTGTAATCGGTTGATCCGAAACGGATTAATAGTCCTTCTTTGAATTGTCGCCATGAGAGGACTCCATGAGTGTATTTAAACCAGTCAAACCACTGTATGGCATCCCCTTCAAGATGTATAGCTACAATTTCCACCATAGATGCATCCGTAATTTTGTGGTACCGCAAATATCGCTCTGCGTGTGAGATCCAACCAATCGGGTCTCCTTCTTCCCATCTAGGGAAGTCCACCCTCATGCATGGATAGTGTTGAATCTCGGATTTTGATGATGAATTCAATTGTCATGTTTTATCTAATCCATATGTTGAGATAAGTATGCAGGATTAACTACGACAGCTTGAAGACATAAAGCAAGTCTACCGGAGTCAAGTTCGATGGGTGTTCGAGAGTCCATTGAGAGTCTGAAGATTCGTCGGAGATGCTGCCGGAACCAATCGAGAAATCAGGGACTTATCGGAGTTTTCGGAAGTCCGCCGAAGAGATCATCGGAGGTTCGCAGAGATCACCGAGAAGGCTCGGCTACTCGTTGACTTCGCCACAAGATCGGGAGCCAGCTGGGAGTCTGTCGGAAGAAATCCAAGGGCGTATCGGAAGTCTATCGGAAGATCGCCGGAAAGCTCACGGAATAAGACTTGAAGTTCGCCGGTTAAAAACTTGCTTAGGAGTATGTCTTTAGTTACGTAGTTTGAATGTAATTAAGGTTAGGATTAAGAAATAATCCTATATCTTGATTAGGGGCCAACTGGGCCCAAAATGAAACCTGGTTTGGGCCGGACTTAAAGCCCAACCAGTGACTAGTAAGGTCGGGCGGTGGCACCGCCCAGCACCCGAGAGCTAGGCGGTGGAACCGTCGGTCTGGGCGGTGGCACCGCCCAGCACCCGAGAGCTAGGCGGTGGCACCGCCAATGACAGGCGGTGGCACCGCCAATGACAGGCGGTGGCACCGCCAATGACAGGCGGTGGCACCGCCCAGCACCCGAGAGCTAGGCGGTGGCACCGCCAATGACAGGCGGTGGCACCGCCAATGACAGGCGGTGGCACCGCCCAGCACCCGAGAGCTAGGCGGTGGCACCGCCAATGACAGGCGGTGGCACCGCCCAGCACCCGAGAGCTAGGCGGTGGCACCGCCCAGCACCCGAGAGCTAGGCGGTGGCACCGCCAATGACAGGCGGTGGCACCGCCCAGCACCCGAGAGCTAGGCGGTGGCACCGCCAATGACAGGCGGTGGCACCGCCCAGCACCCGAGAGCTAGGCGGTGGCACCGCCCAGCACCCGAGAGCTAGGCGGTGGCACCGCCCAGCACCCGAGAGCTAGGCGGTGGCACCGCCAATGACAGGCGGTGGCACCGCCCAGCACCCGAGAGCTAGGCGGTGGCACCGCCAATGACAGGCGGTGGCACCGCCCAGCACCCGAGAGCTAGGCGGTGGCACCGCCCAGCACCCGAGAGCTAGGCGGTGGCACCGCCCAGCACCCGAGAGCTAGGCGGTGGCACCGCCAATGACAGGCGGTGGCACCGCCAATGACAGGCGGTGGCACCGCCCAGCACCCGAGAGCTAGGCGGTGGCACCGCCAATGACAGGCGGTGGCACCGCCAATGACAGGCGGTGGCACCGCCCAGCACCCGAGAGCTAGGCGGTGGCACCGCCCAGCACCCGAGAGCTAGGCGGTGGCACCGCCCAGCACCCGAGAGCTAGGCGGTGGCACCGCCCAGCACCCGAGAGCTAGGCGGTGGCACCGCCAATGACAGGCGGTGGCACCGCCCAGCACCCGAGAGCTAGGCGGTGGCACCGCCAATGACAGGCGGTGGCACCGCCCAGCACCCGAGAGCTAGGCGGTGGCACCGCCCAGCACCCGAGAGCTAGGCGGTGGCACCGCCCAGCACCCGAGAGCTAGGCGGTGGCACCGCCAATGACAGGCGGTGGCACCGCCAATGACAGGCGGTGGCACCGCCAATGACAGGCGGTGGCACCGCCAATGACAGGCGGTGGCACCGCCAATGACAGGCGGTGGCACCGCCAATGACAGGCGGTGGCACCGCCCAGCACCCGAGAGCTAGGCGGTGGCACCGCCAATGACAGGCGGTGGCACCGCCCAGCACCCGAGAGCTAGGCGGTGGCACCGCCCAGCACCCGAGAGCTAGGCGGTGGCACCGCCCAGCACCCGAGAGCTAGGCGGTGGCACCGCCCAGCACCCGAGAGCTAGGCGGTGGCACCGCCAATGACAGGCGGTGGCACCGCCCAGCACCCGAGAGCTAGGCGGTGGCACCGCCAATGACAGGCGGTGGCACCGCCAATGACAGGCGGTGGCACCGCTAGCTTCGGGAACCGAAGAGAATTCAAATTTTGGAGCCCAAATTTGAATCCTCTTGAGGCCTATAAATACCCCTCTATTCTCAGCTGAGATTACAACTTTTTAAGAAGCAAAAGAGTAAAAAAAAAGGGTCTTAGTAAAGCCTTAGCAAGTCTTACTTTCAAATTGCTTGAGTGTTCACCTCCCTTTCTTTCTTGCTGAAATTTTGTAAGAGTGTGAACTACTTGTAAAGGTTGTAAGAGGGGTGTTTGTCCTTCCCCTTCAAAGTGATTTGCTAGTGGAAGTTGGAGGCCTCATCGAAGAAGGCTTCGCAAGTGGATGTAGGTCATTTTGACCGAACCACTTTAAATCTGCGTGTTCCTTGAATGTGTGAGTTGTTATGTTTCTGCAATCATTATCTACATAGAAGCAAGTTTTTGTTCTTCACTTTACTCTAGTTACTATCGAACGAAATATCCTCGCATTTTATGGAATCAGTTTCAAACCTACTAGTTTTAATCCGCTGCACTAATTCATCCCCCCCCCCCTCTTAGTGCCGCTCCGATCCCAACAATTGGTATCGGAGCAAGGCTCACTCTCATATTTGGTTTAATACCCAAGAGAGATGGCTTACTCCGGCATGCATGAGGGACACTCCATTACACGTCCACCTATGTTTAATGGGTTGGATTACACGTATTGGAAGACACGTATGAGAACCTTCCTAATTTCCATGGATTTCGAGCTTTGGACTATTGTTGAAAATGGATTTCAAAAATCTTCTCTTCCGATGAGCGAATGGAATGAATAGGAGAAGAAAGTTTTTGCTTTAAACGCAAAGGCTATGACTGCCTTGTTTTGTGCACTAGACAAAAATGAATTTAATCGTGTTTCAATTTGTGATTCTGCTTTTGATATTTGGAGAACTCTTGAGGTCACTCATGAAGGCACTAGCCGAGTGAAAGAGTCCAAAATCAATATTCTTGTGCACTCTTACGAACTTTTCCGAATGAAACCAAGTGAGTCCATCGGAGACATGTACACCCGTTTCACAGATGTCATCAATGGACTCAAAGCTCTTGGTAAAGATTTTTCTAACTTTGAATTAGTAACTAAAATCTTAAGATCCCTTCCTAAAAGTTGGGATCCAAAAGTTACTGCCATTCAAGAGGCCAAGGACCTTAAAACATTCCCTCTTGAAGAACTTATTGGGTCTCTAATGACCTACGAAATGACATGTCAAGCTCATGACGAGCTCGAGAACCCCCTTCCAAAGAACAGAAAGGATATGACACTCAAATCACAAGAAGACCACTTGAAAGGAACATCAAGTGATGAGGACAATGACAATGACATTGCACTTTTGACTCAAAAATTTAAAAAATTTATAAGAAAGAACAAATTTAAAAATAACACCAAAAACAAACTTGAACATAAAAAGGACCAAGTGATATGCTATGAATGCAAGAAGCCGGGGCATTTCAAAAATGAATGTCCCCAAGCCAAAAAGAGAACATCAAAGAAGAAGGCGCTCAAAGCAACGTGGGATGATTCAAGCGCATCCGAAGAAGAGGAGTCCAACACCGAGCAAGTTGCTCATTACGCCCTAATGGCCATCGGAGAGGAGGTAACGAATTTAATTGATGCAGATTTATCTTATCATGAATTATTAAATGCCTTCCATGAATTATTTGATGAATGCAAAACAATTAGTAGAAAATATAAATTGTTAAAAAAGGAGCATGATAGTCTTACTTGTAATTTTGATAAATTAAAAACTGAATATCATGATAGTTTAGCTCTATGCATAAAATGCCATGATCTAGAAACTCTCCAAAAGGAGAACTTGCTACTTAAGGACACCTTGAAGAAATTCGAGGTCGGTAGCAAGTCTTTGAACATGATCCTTACAAATAAAGGTCACGTTCCTAAAAGAAGTGGAATCGGATTTGTGAGAAGTTCTCACCAAATTCCAACCACCTTCATTAAAGGTCCTATCTTACATGTTCAACACCAAAGCAATTGCAACTTTTGTTGCAAATATGGACATAAAACTTATCAATGTCAATTCAAGAAAATTAGTCCGAACAAATTGATTTGGGTTCCTAAAGGAACCATGATCAAGTCTATGCAACATGATAAACAAGTTAGATCAGTTTTTGAGGCACCCAAAAGTAAATGGGTACCTAAAAATAATCCCTTCTTGTAGAAACATACACCATCACAAGCTAGGAGCAAGAGATGGTACCTTGATAGTGGATGCTCAAGGCATATGACCGGAGATCCATCCCAATTCTCCAAGCTCACTAGCATAGACGAAGGCTATGTCACCTTCGGAGACAACAACAAAGGCAAAATCATTGGCAAGGGAACCATAGGTAACAAATTAAACTTTTCTATTGATAATGTATTACTAGTTGATGGATTGAAACATAATCTCTTGAGTATTAGTCAATTATGGGATAAAGGTTATATCGTTAGATTTGAATCAAATATGTGTATTATTGAAAAACCAAACAATAACATGACTATGATTGCATTAAAACAAAATAATGTCTACACCATCAATCTTGATGAACTAGGTAATGAAATGTGCCTCTCCGCTTTAAAAGATGATGCTTGGCTTTGGCATAGGAGATTAGGCCATGCAAGCATGAAACTAATATCTAAGATCTCCTCTAGAGAATTAGTACGAGGGATTCCCAATATGAAGTTTGTTAAGGACAAAGTATGCGATGCGTGTCGACTAGGTAAACAAATAAAAACTAGTTTCAAACCAAAAAATCAAATTAGCACCACTAGACCATTACAATTGATCCATTTGGACTTATTTGGACCAATTGACACGACAAGTCTAGGAGGAAGCAAATACGCTTTTGTGATTGTAGATGATTATACTAGATACACTTGGACCTATTTCTTGGCTCACAAAAGTGATTGTTTCAAATGTTTCTCTAAATTTTGTAAACTCACTCAAAACGAAAAAGGATTCATGATTTCATCAATTCGGAGTGATCACGGTGGCGAATTTCAAAACCGCGATTTCCAAAATTTTTGTGAAGTTAACGGATATAACCACAACTTCTCTACTCCAAGAAACCCTCAAAAAAATGTAGTAGAAAGAAAAAATAGAAATATACAAGAAATGGCAAGAACTATGTTGAATGAACATAGTCTACCCAAGTACTTTTGGGCAGAAGCCATGAATACGGCTTGCTACATCATGAATAGGGTTTTAATAAGACCATCTCTATCAAAAACTCCCTATGAATTATGGAATAACAAAACACCAAATGTTTCTTATTTTAAAGTTTTCGGTTGCAAATGCTTTATTTTAAATGAAAAGGATGCCTTAGGAAAATTTGATGCTAAATCCGATGAAGGCATCTTTCTTGGTTACTCTTCCGTTTCTAAGGCTTTTCGTGTTTTTAACAAAAGAACCTTAGTTATAGAAGAGTCTATTCATGTAATTTTTAATGAAATTTCTGAGTTAAAGAAAAATGATTTTGATGATGATATTGGTTTTGAAAATTTGGATTTAAAGGAACCCCCTCCTCAAAATAGCAACTTGGATGCATCTTCTTCCAAAATCTCCTTACCCAAGGAATGGAAGTATATAGATGCTCATCCAAAAGAGCAAATTATAGGAGATACATCACAAGGGGTTCAAACTCGTTCTTCTTTCAAGAATTTTTGTGCTAATGCTGCTTTTCTCTCTCAAATCAAACCTAAATGCATTGACGAGGCCTTGAAAGATGATTCTTGGGTCATTGCAATGCAAGAGGAATTGAATCAATTTGAGAGGAATGAGGTATGGAAGCTTGTTCCTCGACCTAGTGACCATTTAGTCATTGGTACTAAATGGGTCTTTAGAACCAAGCAAGACGAATGTGGTATCGTGGTTAGAAACAAGGCTAGATTAGTGGCCAAAGGTTTCAACCAAGAAGAAGGTATCGACTACGAAGAAACCTTCGCTCCTGTGGCAAGATTAGAAGCCATTAGGATGCTCCTTGCCTATGCTAGTAGTAATAATTTTAAACTATTTCAAATGGACGACAAAAGTGCCTTCTTGAATGGTTTTATTTCGGAAGAAGTATATGTCGAACAACCTCCTGGATTTGAAAATTCTCTTCTTCCTAATCATGTATTCAAATTGACTAAGGCTCTCTATGGTTTGAAACAAGCTCCTAGAGCTTGGTACGAAAGGCTTCGTTCCTTTCTTATTTTAAATAATTTTACCAAAGGCAAGGTTGATACTACATTGTTTATCAAACATTTTGAAATAATTTTCTTATTGTGCAAATTTATGTTGATGATATTATTTTTGGTTCTTCGGATGAATCACTATGTGAATCATTTGCCAAAAATATGAGTCATAAATTTGAAATGAGTTTAATGGGTGAATTAACATTCTTTTTAGGATTGCAAATCAAACAACTTAATGACGGTATATTTCTTAACCAATCTAAATATACATTAGAATTGTTAAAACGATTTAACATGGATAATTCAAAAGCAATAAACACCCCTATGAGTACTTCGACTAAGTTAGATATGGATGAAAACAACGAAAATTTCGATCAAAAAACGTATAGGGGAATGATAGGTAGTCTACTCTACCTCACCGCGACTAGACCGGATATTATGTTTAGTGTGGGACTTTGTGCTAGGTTTCAATCTAATCCTAAATTATCTCATCTCAAGAGTGTTAAAAGAATATTTAGATATCTTAAAGGAACTCCAAATTTAGGACTTTGGTATCTGAAATCAGAAAAATTCGATTTAATAACTTATGCAGATGCCGATTTTGGCGGATGTAGGATAGATAGAAAAAGTACATCCGACACATGCCAATTTTTAGGACATGCACTTGTTTCTTGGACTTCCAAGAAACAAAATTCAGTTGCACTATCTACGGCGGAAGCCGAATATATCGCTGCAAGTGCATGCTGTGCACAAATTGTTTGGATGAAAAATACATTAGAAGATTATGGAATTCACTTGAAAAACATTCCCATAAAATGTGATAATACAAGTGCCATAAGTCTTACCAAAAATCCAATTCAACACTCTAGAACTAAGCATATCGACGTTAGGCATCATTTCATACGCGATCATGTCCTTAACAATAATGTTGTTCTAGAATTCATTGACACAAAGCATCAATTGGCAGACATCTTTACAAAAGCTTTAAATGAAGACCAATTTGAATTTATTAGAAGGGAACTAGGCATGTTAAATTGTCCCTAAGAATGTACTTTCCGAAAAGTTTTTCATCCTCTTTCTGTTCCTTGGTAGATTTGATCATTTTCTTTCAATTCCAAAAGAAATGTTTATCCTAACATCTTTGAAAAATAAAAAAAATAATAAAAAAAAGGGGGGACGGAGAAGGAATGAAAATTTTTTTTCGCGGCATGCCAGCGGTGGCACCGCCAGAACCAGTGGTAGCACCGCCAGAACCAGCGGTAGCACCGCCTGAGCGTTCGATCGCTAGGCGGTGGCACCGCCCGAGAGCCCCTATATAAATCTTAAGGGTTAGGGCCGGCGGTGACACCGCCCCCAACCCGTGAGAACCTGCCTCAACCCTCTCTTAACCTCTCTAAAGCCTCATTCCAACATTTAGAAGCCTTGGAAAGGGATTTTTGTTGGTCCAAGCTCTCCATCTTTCAAGAAATTCTCCATAAGGTAAAATCTGAAATTTTCTTCTTCCTCTTTTCATTATTTTCCCTACCCTTTACAGTTTAATATTTTTGATCCATCATCTTGTCTAGATAATGGTTCCTAAAAGATCAAAAGGAAAAAGGATTGTAGGAGATTCATATGATCAAAATCTTTTTAAATCTAAAGAAGTAGCACTTAAATTTCCAAATTTCGAAACAAGAACTATACATAAGGGTAAACACGTTGATCTAAATGAACTAGGAAACCTAGAACCCATTAGGTGGTTTGCACATTTAGATGCCTTACCTCTCCTACAAATCAATGAACCAATTTATCCTAGGTTAGTTAGACTATTTTATGCAAACTTGTGTGTGGACAACGAAAGCCTAAGTACTTACCTTTTAGGAACACAGATTAGAATATTTGACAGCACTATTTGTGAATTAATTGGACTCATTGAAAAAGATAGGGGCTGTTATTTTAGAGGTAAATGGGATGTAAATGTAATCGGAGAAACTTACTTCGAAGCCGTAGAAACTATTTTTGCAAATCCGAACCTCGGCATACTACCCAAGAGCTGCGAACACTTACTACCCTTTAACTCTAAAATTCTTCATCACATCATAACAAGCATCGTATTTCCTAAACAATTTCATCTTGATGAAATAAGTCAAATAGAGATGAGCATAATGTATTGGATTATGACCGGTCAACATAACTGCTTTGGATACTCAATCCGGCAACACATGAAGGATATTATAACTAAAGATAGTATGTTATCATATGGGGGGTTAATCACACGACTTATACTTGCCCATGACATTTGTATCCCACCCGATGAAGAGACAATTCAAAGTGATCGATATAACATCATCAACATAAATCTATTGAAAAGACTTATGTGCACTTTTAGCAATGGTATATGGGTGAGGCAACCTAGAAGGACTGATCCAATTCCTCCACTAGTAGAACACCCTAAAACACCAATTCTTAGGGGAAATGAATCTCCTCCTCCTAGTCCTTTTGGCGCAACTCCTTCAGCTCCTGCTTCATCCTCTGAAGAACTCATTTTGGCAGAATTGTATCAGATCAAATCACAACAAGACCAACTCAAAACATAGCAAGAGCAGATTCAAACTCAGCAATTTGAAATTTTGCAGGAACTACGGCAAATGAATCAAAAAATAGATGTCCTGTATCAGCACTATACATTTCCTCCTAAAGATTAATCGATGTATCTTTTATCTTGCCATGCGATCTTTGTCATCTTCTTTCCTTGAATGATGTTGAAACCTTCTTTTGCTTATTTTGAATGATGTTGAACCTTCTTTTGTGATGTATTTTGAATGAAAGATAAAGTTTTAATTCTGGATTTTTTTTAACTAAATTCTATAGTAGTGTTGAATTCCTTTGCTTTAATAATCACAAATTATACGCTTAAAGACACTCTCCTTTTTGTTGATGACAAAGGGGGAGAAATATGGTAAATTGATAATTGCTATGCTATAATTGCCAAATTTGCATTATGCCATGATTGCATCATGTTAAGATATCAAGAACTTGCATTGCAATCTTACATGTTGATATCTTACCATATGATGAATCGCTTCGATTACTATCTTTTACACTTGAAATGTAAAAATTGAAAATGGATGTCAAGCCTTGACATCATTTTCAGAGAGATACATCATGATAGGAATCATGATGGAGTATTGATAAGGTTAAGCATCTTAACTTATCAATATGTCTGTTGAATTCAAAGGCTTTGAATTCAAGAATGTCTTATCTCAAGTATTGCATATAGATAGGGGGAGTTAAGGTTAACTCCGTTATCAATTGATTGTCATCATCAAAAAGGGGGAGATTGTTGAATCTCGGATTTTGATGATGAATTCAATTGTCATGTTTTATCTAATCCATATGTTGAGATAAGTATGCAGGATTAACTACGACAGCTTGAAGACATAAAGCAAGTCTACCGGAGTCAAGTTCGATGGGTGTTCGAGAGTCCGTTGAGAGTCCGAAGATTCGTCGGAGATGCTGCCGGAACCAATTGAGAAGAAATCGGGGACTTATCGGAGTTTTCGGAAGTCCGCCGAAGAGATCATCGGAGGTTCACAGAGATCACCGAGAAGGCTCGGCTACTCGTTGACTTCACCACAAGATCGGGAGCCAGTTGGGAGTCCGTCGGAAGAAATCCAAGGGCGTATCGGAAGTCCGTCGGAAGATCGCCGGAAAGCTCGCCGGAACAAGACTTGAAGTTCACCGGTTAAAAACTTGCTTAGGAGTATGTCTTTAGTTACGTAGTTTGAATGTAATTAAGGTTAGGATTAAGAAATAATCCTATATCTTGATTAGGGGCCAACTGGGCCCAAAATGAAACCTGGTTTGGGCCGGACTTAAAGCCCAACCAGTGACTAGTAAGGTCGGGCGGTGGAACCGCCGGTCTGGGCGGTGGAACCGCCGGTCTGGGCGGTGGCACCGCCCAGCACCCAAGAGCTAGGCGGTGGAACCGTCGGTCTGGGCGGTGGCACCGCCCAGCACCCGAGAGCTAGGCGGTGGCACCGCTAGACTGGGCGGTAGCACCGCCCAGTACACTATCAGTGTCAGAACTGACAGGCGGTGGCACCGCCACTGCACTGACAGGCGGTGGCACCGCCACTGACAGGCGGTGGCACCGCCACTGACAGGCGGTGGCACCACTAGCTTCGGGAACCGAAGAGAATTCAAATTTTGGAGCCCAAATTTGAATCCTCTTGAGGCCTATAAATACCCCTCTATTCTCAGCTGAGATTACAACTTTTTAAGAAGCAATAGAGTAAAAAAAAAGGGTCTTAGTAAAGCCTTAGCAAGTCTTACTTTCAAATTGCTTGAGTGTTCACCTCCCTTTCTTTCTTGCTGAAATTTTGTAAGAGTGTGAACTACTTGTAAAGGTTGTAAGAGGGATGTTTGTCCTTCCCCTTCAAAGTGATTTGCTAATGGAAGTTGGAGACCTCATCGAAGAAGGTTTCGCAAGTGGATGTAGGTCATTTTGACCGAACCACTTTAAATTTGCGTGTTCCTTGAATGTGTGAGTCCCTGTTCCTTGAAAAAAAAAAAAAAAAAAAAAAAAAAAAAAAAAAAAAAAAAAAAAAAAAAAAAAAAAAAAAAAAAAAAAAAAAAAAAAAAAAAAAAAAAAAAAAAAAAAAAAAAAAAAAAAAAAAAAAAAAAAAAAAAAAAAAAAAAAAAAAAAAAAAAAAAAAAAAAAAAAAAAAAAAAAAAAAAAAAAAAAAAAAAAAAAAAAAAAAAAAAAAAAAAAAAAAAAAAAAAAAAAAAAAAAAAAAAAAAAAAAAAAAAAAAAAAAAAAAAAAAAAAAAAAAAAAAAAAAAAAAAAAAAAAAAAAAAAAAAAAAAAAAAAAAAAAAAAAAAAAAAAAAAAAAAAAAAAAAAAAAAAAAAAAAAAAAAAAAAAAAAAAAAAAAAAAAAAAAAAAAAAAAAAAAAAAAAAAAAAAAAAAAAAAAAAAAAAAAAAAAAAAAAAAAAAAAAAAAAAAAAAAAAAAAAAAAAAAAAAAAAAAAAAAAAAAAAAAAAAAAAAAAAAAAAAAAAAAAAAAAAAAAAAAAAAAAAAAAAAAAAAAAAAAAAAAAAAAAAAAAAAAAAAGGGTCTTAGTAAAGCCTTAGCAAGTCTTACTTTCAAATTGCTTGAGTGTTCACCTCCCTTCTTTCTTGCTGAAATTTGTAAGAGTGTGAACTACTTGTAAAGGTTGTAAGAGGGATGTTTGTCCTTCCCCTTCAAAGTGATTTGCTAATGGAAGTTGGAGACCTCATCGAAGAAGGTTTCGCAAGTGGATGTAGGTCATTTTGACCGAACCACTTTAAATTTGCGTGTTCCTTGAATGTGTGAGTTGTTATTTTTCTGTAATTATTATCTACATAGAAGCAAGTTTTTGTTCTTTACTTTACTCTAGTTACTATCGAACGAAATATCCTCGCATTTTACGGAATCAGTTTCAAACCTACTAGTTTTAATCCGCTGCACTAATTCACCCCCCCCTCTTAGTGCCGCTCCGATCCCAACAGATAGTTGGGATCAATCATAGAGCCTCCCCTCCCTTGAAAGTCATCTCTTCGGGCTTGGTACGATTGGGTAGAGCTCTCTCCTTGATGTGATTTCTTCGGGCTTGGTGGTCGTGCCAATCTGAGTTCGGTAAAGAGCGTCCGAATCTTATCCTCCATTTGCGCCTCGAAGGCTTCGAATTTAGCATTGATTGCTGCCTCAGATGCCATAGTACATGCCTCCAAATCTGTGATGTTAAGATCTCTCTTATGTTGTCGGGTTAAAGGCATGTATAGGTTGAGAGAAGTGGTGGTCGAAAGGGTTGGTGGATTGATGGATGTAGGCTACGATTTAGGCTTGTTTTGTGGCTGTTTTGGGTGTAGTTTGAGGGTGTGGTTTGGTAGAGTTTTAGGGCTGTGGATGAAAGTTTTAGATCTGTGGTAGATGGTTGCAAAGGTTTGATAGAAATTAGTGGAAGTTTGCTACAGAATTGTGTTGTCTTGTAAGAGCAGAATTGTCGTCGAAGAAACAGCGGTTTCTTAATAAAATTTCCACAAAATACTTGAGAGATTTGAGGAGGGAATTGATAGCAAAATCTCAGTGTATATGACAGTAAGTATGTCCAATTTAATCAAGAAAATTTCGGTAGTATAACAGCAAAGAAATTGGTGCAAGTTGCGATAGCAGAATTCTCGTCAAAAAATTTTAGCGGTTTGCGATGAAAATTTACAGCAACACAAAATTGTTTTTAGAGGTGAATTCTTTAATAGATCAATCTTAGATGGAAGCCAAGATTATCTATGAAATATATAAGAAATTTTGTTCAAAAAGATTGCAAATAGATCGGTTAAGGCAACAATATGCTGCTAAAATTTTCTGCAGCACAGATTTTCAAGTGTCACAAATTGGACGTAAAATATCAGTAGTTTATATTGAGAATTTTTCGACAAAACTAAAGGAAAATCCACTGTTAGGAAGTGTCAAAGCTATCATAAAAATTTCATAGAGATTTGGACAGAAAAATGTAGTAGCAAGATTAAACAATTTGTACTATGCGGTTGGAATTTCTCAGTACAGATTTTCAAGTATAGCAGTTTAGACGTAAAAGATTAATGGTTTATATTAAGAATTTTTTGACAAAACTAATGAGAAATCTGCTATTAGGATGTGTCAAAGCTATCATAAAAATTTTGTAGAGATTTGGATAGAAAAAATGCAGTAGCAAGATCAAACAAACTGTGTTGTGCGGCTGAAATTTTACGGTGCAGATTTTCAAGTACAGCAGATTAGATGTAAAAGATCAATAGTTTATATTGAGAATTTTTTGATAAAACCAAAGGGAAATCTACTGTTAGGAAGTGTCAAATCTGTCATAAAAATTTCGTAGAGATTTGGATAGAAAAATTGCAGTAGCAAGATCAAACAAACTGTGTTATGCGATTAGAATTCTACAATGTATCTTTCGTCATAGAGATGAAAACTTTGCGACGAAAAGTTTATGCAGCAATATAGGAACAAATTTTTTTTTTTGGATTTTTGAATAAGGATAACTAAATTGCAGCAGCAGTAAGGTAGGAAACCAGAACCTGTTGCAATTCACGGGGAGATCAAAGGATGATCTGCGGTGGTGGAGATGATAGCGGAATTTAGCGACGATCTTTTAAGCAATTGTGGGAATTGCTTTGGGCGGCTGTGGAGAGATGATGGATGGCTATGGAAGGGCAGCGAGATGCCAAGAACGCTGCTCTAATACCAAGTGTTAGAACCATTACAGATTCTAAGCTTGGGGTTGATCTCTTTAGGGGATCGGCCTCCTTGGAACTCTATAGGGGTTCCTTCCTCCAAGTTGCGACTCAAGACTCCTACTCAAGACTCCTACTCAAGACTCCTACTCAAGACTCCTACTCAAGACTCCTACTCAAGACTCCTACTCAAGACTCCTACTCAAGACTCCTACTTCTAACCAACTCCTAATAGGACTCCTATTCAAGACTCCTACTCAAGACTCCTACTCAAGACTCCTACTCAAGACTCCTACTCAAGACTCCTACTCAAGACTCCTACTCAAGACTCCTACTCAAGACTCCTACTCAAGACTCCTACTCAAGACTCCTACTTCTAACCAACTCCTAATAGGACTCCTATTCAAGACTCCTACTCAAGACTCCTACTTCTAACCAACTCCTAATAGGACTCCTATTCAAGACTCCTACTCAAGACTCCTACTCAAGACTCCTACTCAAGACTCCTACTTCTAACCAACTCCTAATAGGACTCCTACTCAAGACTCCTACTCAAGACTCCTACTCAAGACTCCTACTCAAGACTCCTACTCAAGACTCCTACTCAAGCTAACCAACTCCTAATAGGACTCCTATTCAAGACTCCTACTCAAGACTCTTATTCCTTTACAACTCCTAATTCTTCTCTAAGAAATAACCTCCAAACCCTAGCCGGCCTCTTCACCTCTTTAATAAGGGTCGGCTTAGGTAGGTTTTACATGATGCCCCTATCATTAGAACTCTCCTAGCTAGAGTCCTAACACATCGCCTGTTAGTTTTGACACTTATAGTGTACTAGGCGGTGCCACCGCCCAGTCCAGTGGTGTCACCGCCTAGCTCTAGCTCTTCGGGTGCTGGGCGGTGCCACTGCCTAGACCAGTTGTGCCACCGCTTAGCTCTTCGGGTGCTGGGCAGTGCCACCGCCTGGCTCGGGTGCTGGGTGGTGCCACCGCCCAGACCGGCGGTTCCACCGCCCGACCTTATTGGTCACTAGTTGGGCTTTAAGTCCGGCCCAAACCAGGTTTCGTTTTGGGCCCAATTGGCCCCTAATCAAGATATATGATTATTTCTTAATCCTAACCTTAATTACATGCAAACTATGTAACTAAAAACATAATCCTAAGCAAGTTTTTAACCGACGAACTTCAAGTCTTGTTCCGGCGAGCTTTCCGGTGATCTTCCGGCGAACCTCCGATATGCCCTTGGATTTCTTCCGATGGACTCCCAGCTGGCTCCCGATCTTGTGGCGAAATTAGTGAGTAGCCGAGCCTTCTCGGTGATCTTTGCGAACCTCCGATGATCTCTTCGGCGGACTTCCGAAAACTCCGACAAGTCCCCGATTTCTTCTCGATTGGTTCCGACAGCATCTCCGACGAATCTTCGGACTCTCAAACACCCATCAAACTTGATTCCGGTAGACTCACTTTATGTCTTCAAGCTTTCATAGTTAATCCTGCATACTTATCTCAACATATGGATTAGATAAAACATGACAATTGACTTCATCATCAAAATTCGAGATTCAACAATTTCAACAAATCTCCTTGATTTTTTTTAAAAAAATGTCAAGAAGAAATATAGGAGATCAAATATTATAGTATCTTGATTCTTGCATAAAAAATCTTAAGTCATAAATTTTGAAAAATCAAGATAAGTCTTGTTCAAATTCAAATCGTCAAAACATCAAAATGTCAACATTACTTTCAAGAGATTCAAAATGATGTAAACAACTTTATTAATCTCTTAGTGAAAAATCGATAAGATAGAGAAAAAGAAATTTTCAAGAAAAGTACTTTTTTCTTTTTTAGTTGTTTAAATTTATATGATTTGTTTCATATAAGCATGCTCAAGTTTTTCGTATGAAAACAATATATCATGGTTTAAAATCGAAAGAGTAAATCTCATAATAGAAATCATCAATATCAATAAACCATAAATTACCCAAAAATCATCATCACTTCAAATCATCATGCATAATTTAAATATAAAATCATCAAGCATTATACTTACATTATTTCATATAAGCATGCCTGTTTTTTCATTTATGCTAAATCAAAACATGCATCATTTTTAAAATCGAAAAAGCCACTTTCATTATGGTAAAAATCGATAGTCTATAAATCACTAAAATCATCATGCATAATTTTGAAATATAAATTTATTAAGCATGATCATTATGTATCACTACTTTGGGCATGACATCAAAACATGGTTTCAAGTTTTCAAGGTATGCATAATTTCATATTAAGCATGATATCAAACCTTTTAACATTTTCATTAAGACAACAAGCATGGTTTCATTAGACATGAATTATTTTCAATCAAAATCAGAAATTAATATGGAAATCAATATGATACACATTATTGTTTCTTTAGACAAAAAATTTGATTTACCTTTTTATGTGATTGATTTTATATAAGTATGCTCAAATTTTTCATATGAAAGCCATGCATCGTCATTGAAAAGCAATATGGAAATCATCAAAATACATATTCTTACTTCTCAAGCACATACATAAGATTAATCTTACTGGGTGTACAATCATTAGATATATATCTAACATTTTATTACATTAACATAAAACATGTAATTTTCATTATCATTTTCAAAATTACGAGCATGATCATATTTTTGTATTTTCATTTTTAAACATTTAATTTTCAAGAAAATTAATTCAAAACTAAATTACAAAAAAAATTTATCATGAAAAGCATCATGTAATTTTGAAGTAAATTATGGGGATTTCGATTACCTCATCGTTGAAAGCGATTAAGGCGTAGTTTGCCACCTCGCCTTTCTTGATTTTCTCCTTGTCTTCGGATTAGCTCGATTTATCCCAATTTTTGTTCTTCTTCTTGCGTTCAAAGCAAGTAGTTGCATTCTTTTTGTTTTTAAATTTTCATTTCATAATTTTTATTGAAAGATCAAGTTCACCATCACTTGAGCTTATGCTCGAGTAGTCTTCATGTGTTCTATGTCCCAAATCCTTCCTATTCTTTGGAAGGTGATTCTCAAGTTCTTCATGTGCATTGCACGTCATTTCATGGGTCATTAATGACCTGATAAGTTCTTCGAGAGGGAAATGATTCAAATCTTTTGATTCTTGTAAAGCCGTTACTTTTGAATCCCAAGTTTTAGAGAGTGAGCATAAAACTTTACCTACAATTTCAAAATTTAAAAAACATTTGCCAAGAGCTTTTAAACCATTGATGACATCCATAAAACGAGTGTACATGTCAACAATGGTTTCGCTCGGCTTCATTCGAAAAAGCTCGAAATCATGCATTAAAAAATTAATTTTTGAATCTTTCACTTTGCTAGTTCCTTCATATGTGATTTCAAGAGTACGCCAAATATCGAAAGCTATTTTGCAAGCAGAAACACGATTAAACTTATTTCTATCTAGAGCGCAAAAAAAGGCATTCATAGCCTTTGCATTTAGAAAAAAACATCTTCTTCTCCAAATCATTCCAATGGTTCATTAGAAGAGAAGACATTTGAAAACCATTTTTGACTAAATTCCATAAATCGAGATTTAACGAAAGTAAGAAAACTCTCATTTGAGTTTTCCAATAAGTGTAGTTTGTCCCATTGAAAAAGGGAGGACGAATGAGAGAGAGACCCTCTTGAAAGCCAAAAAAAGCCATTTCTATTTAGGTGTTAAACCAAAATAGAAAACCGTGGCTCTAATACCAATTGTTAGGATCAAGAGCACTAAGAGGGGGGGGGTGAATTAGTGCAGCAGTAAGATAACGATGGTTTAAAACGACGTTCGTACGATAAAAATGATTTTGGTATGAAGGCCAATTCAGAAATTACTTTAACTAAAGATCAAGCAAAGTGCAGTTAAAATAAAGCTATGGAGGCAGTTTGCAGTTAAGATAGAGGATAGAATGTAAATGCAAACCGAGATTTAGAGTGGTTCGGTCAATCTTGACCTACATCCACTTTTGGCTTCCTCCTCCGATGAGGTCACCGATGTCCACTAGAGGCCTTCCTTCAATAGGCGAAGGCCAACCACCCTTTTATAGTTTCACTTCTTTTGACGAGCTCAGGAGACAACCCTTACAGATTTTTCACTCCTCTCTTGAATGATCAAAACTTGGAAGAAAAGAGGGAGAAGAACTTTTGGCCTTTACAACACTTTTGAGCTCTAAAAATCATAGAGTAAATCAAGCTTTTGGTTTTCTTTCATGTAGGAAAGGGTGGGGTATATATAGGCCCCAAACTGGTTTGAATTTGCAGCTAAAAAATGTCATCTTCCAGATTTTTGGGGTCCTGGCGATACTACCGCCATAACTGGGCAGTACTATCGCCTGACAGAGCTCGGAGACTGAGTTCAGGCGGTACCACCGCCTGACAGGGGCAGTACCACCACCCAGCCTCGCTTGGAGACTGAGCCTAGGCGGTACCACTGCCTAACATGGGCGGTTCCACCGCCCAGCTTTCTTGGGAGATTGAGCTCCTGGGCGGTGCCACCGCTGGCCAGGAAATCTGAGTCTGAATGGGCTGATCCATTCGGCCCAATTTGGGTTTGTCAAGAGCCTAATTGCTCTAAAATTAAGTTAATGGGATCACCTCCTATTTCTAACTTAATCATCATACTAACTACGATATTTTTAAGACATTTACTTCAACTTGCTCTAGTGCATCAATCGCTTCTTCCGACGAGCTTCCGACGAACATCCAATGAACCCTTGACGATGCTCCGGCGGACTTACGGTAAACTCCTGGAGTTGCAATGATCCACTTGGCGAGTTCTGACGAGCTTCTTTGGCAAGCTCCTGGACTTCTCGGATTTGTTCCCGCAGAACCTCCGACGACCGTCCGAACTTCCATCGAACTCTTGAACCCCCAATGTGATCATAGTCTTGACTCTAGCGCAACTCCTACTACATGTCTTACTTTCATCATAGTTAATCTTGCACATGTAAAGCATACTTCGATCTAGACAATTAATACTAAGCATTAATCACATTGTCCGATCATGTCATTATTCCCTCGACGTTTCGTCTGATTCTTCGGCGCATCGTCCTCTCTTGCAGCCGATTGCCTAATCGGCCAGTTGACTCTACAACTCCGATATCCTTGGCGCAATACCCGCTCTTCCTGGCCCGATGCCCGAATCCATGGCTCGAAGCTTTCTGTCGATACGTTGACCGATCCACCGACCCGACATCCAATCTTTTGACATGTTTTCTTCGGCACAACATGATTTTTCCTACTTTAATTGTCTCATCTTGATCAAAGCATCCTGCATCACTCAAAATGCAGATTAAAACAAAACATAAATATTATGAATTGGTTTCATCATCAAAATCCCAGATTTAATAGAAACCACATAGGGGGAGTTAGGGTCGGCGGTGGAACCGCCCCCAACTCGTAAGAACCCTCCCTAGCACTCCCACAAAACCTTCTAAACCTTTCTCATCCTCATTCTAAGCCTCTAGAAGCCTAAGAGAGGGGTTCTTCTTGGATCAAGCTCTCTACCTCCCAAGGAAATTTACATAAGGTAAGATTTAAAATTTTTTTTTCTTCCTCTCATTATTTGGCATATTATTTACGGTTCTCTCTTGATCTATCATCATGATTAGATATGGCTCCTAAAATATCATCAAGAAACAAAGGGAAAAGGGTGGAAGGAGATTCCTATGACTAAATCCTCTTTAGATATAAAGAAAGCTCTTAGGTTTCCTAATTTCGAAACAAGAATAATACATAAGGGCAAACATGTTGATCTAGATGAACTTAGAAACCTAAAACCCATTAGATGGTTTGCAAATTTAGTGTTAGAACTCTAGCTATGAGAGTCCTAATTGATAGGAGCATTTATGTAAAACCTACCTAAGCCGACCCTTATTAAAGAGGTGAAGACGGCTAGGGTTTGGAGGTTATTTCTTAGAGAAGAATTAGGAGTTGTAAATGAATAGGAGTCTTGAGTAGGAGTCCTATTAGGAGTTTTGAGTAGAAGTCTTAATTGAGTAGGAGTCATGAGTAGGAGTCCTATTAGGAGTTAGGGTTCAGAAACCCTATAAATAGTCATGTATTCATCCTCTTTTGATAAGCAATAGATGAATCTTTTCTGCAGCCTTTGTGCAGCAACTTGGAGGAAGGAACCCCTATAGAGTTCCAAGGAGGTCGATCCCCTAAAGAGATCAACCTCAAGCTTAGAATCTGCAAGGGTTCTAACACTTGACAAGCCGTGGAGCCGCAAGCATCGCTGTAAGAAAGTGAGACTTCTTATAATTGAACTAGTAGAAGAAGAGGTCATTGAACATCTAGAAGAGAGCATTGATAATGAAGAAGAAGATGCAGAAGAAGAGCCACAACCGACCGATGTTACGGTACATGCACTAGCCGGCTACTCAAATCTGCAAACGATGAAAGTTGGAGGCCTTCTCAAACAAAAACCGATCACTATTCTCATCGACACGGGTAGCACTATTAACTTTCTAAACAATAAGGTTACAGCTCGGATGGCACTCTACATCGAAGGTTGCAGCAAGTCTAATGTAAAGGTCACCGACAGCAGAACCCTAAAGTGTGACCAAAGATGCCCGCGGGTAAAACTATTGTTGCAGGACAAAGAGATAATTATAGATTTCTTCCTCCTCCCTCTTGATGATCATGAGGCCATGCTCATAATTGAATGGTTGATAATATTAGGTGATGTTTTCTAGAATTTTATGAAACTAATTGTGAAATTTTATAGTAAAGGGAAATAAGTGATACTACACGGGAAACGTGGGGGCGACGTAACGATGATTTGCGCACAACAAATGGAGAAGGTTTTGTATAAAGCATGCAGCGACTGTTTGGTACAACTTGAGTAGCAAACTAAGGGAGAGTCAACAGAATTTGAAGATCTAAACCTACTTCCTTTGCTTGCTGAACTTTCAGATATATTTGACGAATCGCGCAACTTACCTCTTGCCAATTGGCATGATCATTGTATACCGATTCTTCTGGGCAAACCTCCTGCAAATACTTGGCTATATCAGCATTCATATCTGCAGAAGGATGAAATAGAAAGGATTATAAAAGAGATGCCTGAAATAAGAGTTATTCGGCCAAGTTGTAGCCCCTATTCTTCACAAAACTGGACCTTCGATCCGAGTATCATCAAATATAAGTGTGCAAAGAAGACATACCGAAAACCACCTTTCGAACACACAACGACCACTACAAATTTTTGCTATTTTCACCAAAAGATGGAATATCTTGGGCATATCATATCAGAGGAAGGTGTGGCAGTGGATCCCTCCAAAATTGGAGCAATGCAGAACTGGCCGACCTCGAGGAACATAAAATTGCTACATGGCTTTCTTGATTTAATAGGCTACAATCACAAGTTCATGAAAAACTATGTAAAGATCAATGCATCACTTACTTTCTTGCTGAAAAAAGATGCTTTCCAATGGTTAGACAAAGCCACCATTGCCTTTGACGAACATAAAACTGTAGTGACGACAACGCTCTACTTTGGCAAGACTTTTGTTATTGAAGTCGATGCCTTCGGAGTTAGAATTGGTGTTGTACTAATGCAAGATGGTCATCCCCTCGCTTATACTAGTAAGGCATTATCTCCTTCCTATCTCAAAATGACTATTTATGACAAAGAAATGTTTGCGATTGTGCATGCGATGGCCAAATGGAGATCGTACTTGATCAGGCAACGCTTTCAAATCAAAACCAACCATAAAAGCCTAAAATATTTCTTGGAGCAGAAGATATCTTCCCTCGAGCAGCAAAAATGGGTAACAAAGCTTCTTAGATATGATTATAAAATAAATTATAAAAAGGGGAAAGAGAATGTTGTTGTAGATGTGCTTTCACGGCTACCCAAGCAATTTGAATTTTCGACCATTTAACTTTCGACCTGTGACTTCCTTAAGGATATTAAGAGGGAATAGCAGGAAGATCCGGAGACCAGTAAGATTATAAAAAAATTGGAGGAAGCACCAAACTCCGTGGCTCATTACAATTGGGACTCAAAAGAATTACGCTATAAGGGACGCATTGTGCTTGTGTCAAATTCTACTTACATCTTCATGAGCAGATTTTGGATAGAGTTATTCCATATACAGGGCGCTAAATTGAAAAGGAGTACGACATATCACCCACAAATCGACGGCCAGAAAAAAGTGGTAAACACGTGCTTGGAGACAGCCCAAAGCCACCCACCAAATATGACTACCCAAGGAGAACTCCAGATCCAGTCGAGTGCTATTATTGATCGATGGATCGTGACTCGATGACGATGACCCATTAATGAAGTGCTAATACAATGGGCGAACATACCAGTAGAAGGTGCCACTTGGGAGAACTATGACGACTTGAAGATCAAATTCCCAGAATTCATGGATTGTCAGTCTCGAGGATAAGGCTGATTTGAAAAGGGCAGGCTTGTTAGGACTCTAGCTATAAGAGTCCTAAATGATAGGGGCATTCATGTAAAACCTACCTAAGCCGACCCTTATTAAAGAGGTGAAGAGGCTGGCTAGGGTTTGGAGGTTATTTCTTAGAGGAAGGAACATGAGTCTTGAGTAGGAGTCCTATTATGAGTTATGGTTCAGAAACCCTATAAATAGTCATGTATTCATTCTCTTTTGATAAGTAATAGATGAATCTTTTCTACAGCCTTTGTGCAGCAACTTGGAGGAAGGAACCCCTATAGAGTTCCAAGGAGACTGATCCCCTAAAGAGATCAACCCCAAGCTTAGAATCTATAAGGGTTCTAACATTTAAATGCCTTATCTCTCCTACAAATCAATGAACCAATTTATCCTAGATTGATTAGGTTATTTTACGCAAACTTAAGTGTGGACAATAATAGCTTAACTACCTACCTCTTAAGAACACAAATTCAAATCTTTGATAGCACTATATGTGAATTAATTGAAATTTTCAAAAAGGATAGGGGTTGTTATTTTAGAAGTAAATGGGATATCAATGCAATCAGAGCAACCTACTCCGAAGCCTTAGAAATTGTTTTTGCAAATCTGAATATAGGCATAATTCTCAAAAGTTACAAGCACTTGTTGCCTTTTAACTCTAAACTTCTTTATCACATTATGATGAGATTAGTCAAATAGAGTTAAGTACTATGTATTAGATTATGACTGGTCAAAATAATTATTTTGGATACTTAATCCGGCAACATATAAGGGACATAATAGCTAAAGACTTAATGTTACCATATGGGGGGTTAGTCACTTGATTAATGCTTACCTATAATATTTGTGTCTCACCCGATGAAGAAATAATTCAGGTCGATCAATTTAACACTATCAACAGAAACCTACTCAAGAGACTTAGGTGCACTTTTAGCAATGGTATATGGATTAGGCAACCTAGAAGGACTGATCCAATTCCCCCACCAGTAGAACACCCTGAACACCCATTTTTAGATGAAATGAATCTCCTCCTCCTAATCCCTTTGGTGCAGCACCCTCAGAACCAGCTCCTGCTTCATCTTCTGAAGATCCCATTATAGTAGAATTAAATCAAATCAAAACATAACAAGAGCAACTCAAATCACAGCAAGAGCAAATCTAATTACAGTAAGTTGAAATCTTGAGGGAACTATAAGAGATGAATCAAAAGATAGATGCCATGTATAGGAATTATGGAATTCCTCCTAAGGAATAATCGATGTGTTTTTTTATTATTATAAACCTCTATACTACCTTGACATGCGTTTACATTATCCTAGTATATGATGTTGGATGTTTCTTTCTAAAATTTTGTCAACATTTTGATGATTTGATGTCTTCCTTAAATGATTTGTGAATTTTGCCATCTCCTTTTCAAGATTCTTTTTGAGATGATTTTATGAATGGCTTCAATGATCTTGAGTTTTATGCTTGAAACCTCATCTCTTTTTTGTTGATGACAAAGGGGGAGAAAAATGAGCAAAAGATTGATTGATTTGTGCAAATATAAAATTAGCATGACTTATATGTATCGCAAAAGCTTATATGTTGTATAATGCAATGATAAATGTCTTATATGCGTTATATTCATGTATCATATTGCAATAGCTTGTATGTTGAATAATGCAATGAAAAATGTATATATGCATTATATTCCTTAAAAGCATCGTAAAACTTTTTGAGAATATCGCATATGAAAGTTTTTAAATTGGTTGTCGTATCATCTCATGATCATATGAAATCATGCATTGCATTTATATCATGAGATTTATATTGAAATTTCATATTATTATTAATTCTTATTGAAATGATAATTGTCTTTTATCATTCGACTTGAAAATAATTTTCATGCTTTGAAATTATGAGAAATACAAAGTTTTATATATGCTCATGCTTATTAAGAATAACGATAAGTTCAACGGATAGAACTTATCGGTTTAGGCTTGAATTCAAGTGTTTTTATCTTCTCAGAATATGGCATATAGATAGGGGAAGTTATAATTAACTCCATCATCGATTTATTATTATCATAAAAAAGGGGGAGATTGTTGAACCTCGTATTTTGATGATGAAGTCAATTGATGGGTTAATTGATCTAATCCATTTTATTGAGTTAAGTGTGCAGGATTAACTACGATAGCTTGAAGACATAAAACAAGTCTACTAGAGTCAAGTTTGATAGGTGTTCGAGAGTCTATCGAAAGTTCGAAGAATCATCGGAAGTACTACCGGAACCAACCGAGAAGGAATCGGGGACTTACCAAAGTTTTCGGAAGTCCGTCGGAAAGATCGTTGGAGGTTCACGAAGATCACCGAGAAGGTTTGGATACTTTCTAAAGACTCATTGAACTCGCCACAAGACCGGGAGCCTGCTAGGAGTCCGTCGGAAGAAATCTGAGGGTGTATCGGAAATCCACCTGAAGTTCACCGGAAAGCTCGCTGGAAGGAAACTCGACATTGCCGGTTAAAATTTGCTTAGGACTAGTTCTTAATTTCATAGTTTGCATGTAATTAGGGTTAGGATTAAGGGTTAATCCTATAACCCGATTAGGGGCCAATTGGGCCCGAATTTGAACTAGTTTGAGCTAAATTTAGAGCCCAACCAGGGACCTGAAAGGTCAGGCGGTGGCATCGCCTAGAACCCGAAATGTAGGGCGGTGGTACCGTCGGACTGGGCGATGGCACCGCCCAGAACCCGAAAGGTTGGGTGGTGGCACCGCCATTAACAAGCGGTGGCACCGCTAGTACATGGTCAATGTCACATTGACAAGCGGTGGCATCGCCAACTCCGGGAACCCAAAAGTAATTCAAATTTGGAGCCCAAATTTGAATCCTCTTGGGGTCTATAAATACCCTTCAATTCTCAGCAGAGAAGGCATCTTTTTGAGAAGTTAGAAATTGAGAAAAAGATTTAGCAAAGTCTTGTTTTCAATAGCTTAAGTGCTCACCTCCCTCTTTCTCTTTGAAAAATCTGTAAAAGTGTGAACCACTTGTAAAAAGGTTATAAGAGAGGTATTTGGTCCTTCCCGTTCAAAGTGATTTGCTAGTGGAAGTTGAGAGCCTAATCGAAGAAGGCTTCGCAAGTGGATGTAGGTCATTTGGATCGAACCACATTAACTTGTGGTGTTTCTTGAATGTGTGAGTGTTTAACTTTCTGAAATATTTATTTACTTAGCAGCAAACTTTTGGTTTTCATCCCCCTATTATTAACTTTCTTTACTCGAGCTATCTTTACCAAGTAATTCTTCATCGAATCGAAATCTCTACACATTTACAAAATTAATTTCAAACTTATGAGTTTTAATTCGCTGCTCTAATTCACCCCCCCCCCCCTCTTAGTGCCGCTCTGATCCTAACAATATCATCTGGGGATTGTGGTGTAGTGGCCTAGTACATCTGCAATCGATGAGTCGAGTGAATTATTATGGAGATAATAATTCGTTGAGTTAGAATGAGTTTTGACAGGTATGACTCACGACCAGCTTGATATTGGGCCTAGAGCGTCACACACATATGGTAGGTATTACGATGAATAGAGGTTCGGATATGAGATATCCATTAGAGCCCCTATCTTATTGGATATCTAATAAGCCCTTGAATTATTGGATCCTATGAATGAGATCCAATAAGAGCCCATGAGAGATTATTGGATAGAGATCCACTAGTCTAAGAAGCTTGGGTCGTTGGATGGAGATCCAATACCCAATAGGGGAGGATCCATTAGGGTTAAGTTGATAGGGGACTTCTATAAATAGGAGGGATTCAGTGGTCCATAAGCTAGAGCTTTTGCTTGCCTTTCCTATTCCCCTCCCCTACTCCACCTCAGAGTAGGCTTGGAGTTTTGAGGAGCATCGTCGTAGCCCTACTATATGGATCACCGTTAGAGAGGAGGGCACTTTACCTCCTTCACCATCTCCTAGAGATTTGCAAAGATTCAGGGATATACGATCTCCCTAGGTCACACAATTGATTCTATACGTAGTTTTAAATTTTATGGATTTTTACGCACCAATCTTCGCATGACGATGAACATATCTTTGGGAATTGGGGATTTTGTTTTCTATTCTTCTACTACGTATGTGATGTCGCCCCCAAAGATTTTTCAATAACTGACTGATTGGGCAATAGGTCGCAAAAGAGGACAATGTGCCGAATAATTGGATGAAGTATCGATAAACCAATGATAAGCTGAACAACACTCGAATCAAGATTTGTAATAATTGTCCAGATAGAAGTGGGTTTTAAGTGTGTAGGATTAACTATGATAGCAAGGCATAAAGCAAAATGAAGTCTCGATTTCAAGAATACGATTTCATTAGGAGTTTGAGAGTTCGTCAAAAGTTCTACCGGAATTGATCGAGAAGTCTAGGAGCTTACCAAAGAAGCTCATCGGAACTCCGGAGCTTACCAAAGAAGCTCATCGGAACTCACCAAGAAGGTTGTCGTGAAGTCTAGGAGCTTGCCGAGAGTCCACTCCACTGGAATATTGCCGAGAGATCATCGGAAGTTCGCCGGAAGATCGCCGGAAGAAACCTAGACTTATGGACTTATTTAGCTTAGTAAATTTCTTAAAATTCATAGTTAGCCTATAATTAGGGTGGAATTGGGCCAACTTAATTAGGAGTCAATTGGGCCTAAGTTTGGTTTGTGTTAGGCCAAGTGCAAGGCCCAAACAATAACCCAACATGTGGCACCATCGTGGCATAGTCTCCGAGACTATGTCAGGCGGTGGTACTGCCTAGAGGTAGTGTTAGGTAGTTGTACCACCCAGACATAGTCTTCTAGGCAATGGTACCACCAGACTAGGTGGTGGTACATGTTGGGAAATCATGGGGGCTTCACATGTGTAGCGGAAGAGCAAGAAAAATAAAATCTCCAATTTCCCAAAAAAGTATTCGTCGTCATGCGAAGATTGGTGCACAAAAATCCACGAAACAAACTATATATAGAATAGATTGTGTTACCTAGGGAGATCATATATCCCTGTTTCCTTGCAGATCTCTAGGAGAGGGTGAAGGAGGTAAAGCGTCCTCCTCTCTAGCATTGATCCACACAGCAAGGCTATGACGATGCTCCTCAAAACTCCAGGCCTGCTCTGAGGTGGAGAAGGGGAGGAGAATAGGAGAGGCAAACAAAGGCTCTAGCTTATGAGGCTCTGAATCCCTCATATTTATAGAGGCCCCCTGTCAAACCCTAATGGATCCTCCCCTAGTGGGTATTGGATCTGCATCTAATTACCCAAGCCTTTTAGATTAGTGGATCTCTATCCAATAATCTCTCATGGGCTCTTATTGGATCTCGTCCATGGGATCCAATAATTCAGGGGCTTATTGGATATCCAATAAGATAGGGGCTTCGACGGATATCTTATATCCGAACCTCTACTCATCGTAATGCCTACCATATGTGTGTGATCCTCTAGGCCCAATATCGAGCTGGCCATGAGTCATAGCTATCAGAACTCCTTCTAGCTCAGTGAATTATTATCTCTATAATAATTCACTCGACTTATCGACTATGGATGTACTAGGCCACTACGCCGTAGTCCCCAGACGATACAAGGGAATCCAATCCATTGGACCTGTCTGTCCTCAGTTACGGTGTACCTATAGTCTCTCATCCATCTAATATCCCAGAGAATGTATATCAGGCATGGTACTATCAAACCCATATGGTTTCTACTCGAGTCTTGCTCTAATCGGATTCTCCCGGAGAACTCTTTCTCTCTCAACCTGAATGACCCTAGCTAGAGATTTGTTTGAGCAAGAATATATGGGATATTCCTCTCATAATGCCAAGAGTGGATGATCCTCTATCGACACTCAATAGCCCTCGTAAGGTCGACTGCCACTCCCAATGACCAGCTGTACTAGATCCGGGACATCCAAACCTATAAGACTGGTATCAAAGAATGGAGCACTCATACAGGACATCCTTGGTGTCTCAAGTCTAAGGACCAGATACACCACTAGGATTGCGAAATCGTTGTCTGACAATAAGGCATCATCAACCATCCAATATTTTGTAAGCGAATCAATCAGTGAATTCATTCTCCAATGAGCACCTGTATTGTATCCCTAGTGTCACCACATGAGCAGCTATGAGACTAGCTGTATCCATCATATGGACGGGTATACAGCACACTAGTCTGTCTGTTTATCACATTGTCCCTCTCGAGTAACCTATGATTGGGATTATTTAGGATCTGTGTTTAAAGGTGAATCAGTCTCATTATCGTGATCTCATCATGATCCGATTCCCATTGCACGGATCTAAGGACATCACAATATATATATGCATATATGCAATAGACAATATAAAGTGATAAATGCTAAAATATAAAAAGTAAAAAGATTCTATGTCAAGTCACACGTGCCATCACTCATGTGATTGGCTTGTTGGGCACTATGACTAGCAATCTCCCACTTGACCAAAAGCCAATCACCTATGTGTCTGATCCCCATCAGACCCCTATGACGCATAAAAACAATATGAGACAATGGCTTTGTCAGTGGATCTGCAATGTTATCTTCGGATGGAACTCTTTCAACTACTACATCTCCTTGGGTTACGATCTATTTGATAAGGTGGAACCTCTTCAGAACATGCTTAGATTTCTGATGAGACCTGGGTTCCTTCGCTTGAGCAATTGCCCCGTTGTTGTCGTAATATAAAGAAATCGGCTCCTCACTATCCGGCACGACTCCCAAATCTATGATTAACTTCTTCATCCAGACTCCCTCTTTTGTTGCATCTGCTGCAGCAATGTATTTCGTCTCTGTGGTCGAGTCAGCAGTAGTATCTTGCTTGGAACTCTTCCAGTATACTGCTCCTCCATTCAAAGTGTACACATACCTTGAATTTGACTTACTATCATCGATCTCAGACTGAAAACTTGAGTCTGTGTAGCCTTCAACCTTGAGGCTACTACCTCCATATACTAGTAAAAGATCCTTAGTCCTTCTCAAGTACTTAAGGATACACTTTACTACTTTCCAGCGCTCCAAGCCTGGATCCGCCTGATACCTGCTCGTGATACTCAAAGCATGTGCTATATCAGGCCTAGTACATAGCATGACATACATGATAGACCTTATCACTGAGGCATAAGGTATCATATCCATGTTTGCCCTTTCTTTTGGAGTCCTTGGGGACATACTCCTAGAAAGCGATATCCCATGTCTCATCGGTATGAGACCTCTCTTAGAATTTTTCATGCCAAACCTTTTGACAATGGTTTCTATGTACCTGGATTGGGACAAGCCAAGCATCCTCTTAGATCTATCTCTATAGATCCGAATCCCCAAGATATAGGATGCTTCCCCTAAGTCCTCCATGGAGAAATGTCTAGATAACCAAACCTTTACCGTGGATAGCATTCCTATGTCATTCCCAATGATAAGGATGTAATCCACATATAACACCAAAAAAGGTGATAGCGCTCCCACTTACCTTGCTGTACACATAAGGCTCATCTTCGTTCTTAATGAAATCATAAGATCTGATTGCCTCATTAAATCTTATGTTCCAACTTTGGGAAGCTTGCTTTAGTCCATAAATGGATCTAAGCAACCTGCACACCTTATCTGGGTAGTCCTTGGACATGAATCACTTAGGTTGTATCATATACACCTCCTCATTGAGGTTCCCATTAAGGAATGCAGTTTTCACATCCATCTGCCAGATCTCATAATCATAGTGTGCTACAATAGCCAATAGAATTCGGATAGATTTTAGCATTGCGATGGGTGAGAAGGTTTCGTCATAGTCAACACCTTGCCTTTGACGATACCCCTTAGCCACTAGCCTTACTTTATAGTTCTCTACCTTTCCATCTACTCCGATCTTTTTCTTAAAGATCCACTTGCAACCGATGGGTACAATACCTTCGGGCGCATCAACTAGGTACCAAACCTTATTGGAGTACATAGAATCCATCTCAGAATTCATGGCTTCTTGCCACTTCCCGGAGTCTATACTCATAATAGCCTCTTCGTAGGTCTGAGGATCAATATCCTCAACATCTTATCATCTAATATGTCCCACATATCTCTCAGGAGGATGAGATACTCTACCGGACCTACATAAAGTTGGAACTTGTGTGTTAGGTACCTGAACAGACTCGAGTTGTAGAGTAGTGCTTGAGCTTGGTTCTCCAACCTCGCTCAACTCTATCACGCTCCCACTATCTCCGCCAAGAATGTGTTCCTTCTCAAAGAACACTACTCTCTTGGCTACAAAGACCTTTTGGTCCTCGAGATGATAGAAATAATATGCACAAGTTTCCTTGGGGTATCCCATGAACTTACACCACTCTGTCCTCGATTCTAATTTATCAAGGTTGTGTCTTTTAACGTGGGTAGGGCAGCCCCAAATCTTAACAACTTTAAGATCGAGCTTCTTCCCTTTCCATATCTCATATGGTGTAGATACTACCGACTTAGTTGGAACTCTGTTCAGAAGGTAAGCTGTGGTATCTAGGGCATATCTCCAGAATAAGATAGGTAGGTCAGCGAAACTCATCATGGATTGTACCATTTCTAACAGCATATGATTTCTCCTTTTAGACACACCATTGAGCTGGGGTGTATAAGGAGGTGTCCATTGGGACAATATCCCATGGTCCTTGAGGAACTAAGTAAACTCTCTACTTAAGTGCTCACCTCCTCGATCTGATCGAAGAGTTTTGATACTCTTTCCAGTCTGGTTCTCCACCTCATTCTTATACTCTCTGAATTTCTCAAAAGCCTCGGATTTGTACTTCATTAAGTATACATATCCATACCTTGAGAAATCATCAGTAAAGGTAATGAAGTAGGAGTAACCACCAATGGCATGAGTTGACATGGGTCCACATACATCACTATGTATGAGTTCCAACAGCTCAATGGCTCTCTCTCTAATTCCACTAAATGGAGAGTTGGTCAGTTTTTCACGAAGGCAAGGCTCACAAGTTGCATATGACTCATAGTCGAATGGATCTAGATATCCATCATTTAGCAACTTTTGAATCCTTTCTTCATGGATGTAACTTAGTCTACAATGCCACAGGTATGCACTGTTCATCTCATCTAATTTCCTCTTGGACACACTTACATTCATGATATGTGGTGTAGTATCTAGCATAAATAAACTATTATGCAATGTTCCTTTCGTGATGATCTTATCATCTAATAATATCCAATAACCATTGTTCTCAAAAATTAATTTATATCCACTAATTGTCAAACATGAAATGGAGATAATTTTTTTGATAATAAAAGGAACAAAATAACATGCATCTAATGCAATAAAAGCTCTACCAAGTAGATGTAGGGTGACCTCGCCAACGGTTACTACAACAACTTTTGCTCCATTACCCATCTTGAGGTCCATCTCGCCTCTCTCTAGTCTCCTAGGCCTTGCTAGAACCTGCAACGAATTACATATATGATAAGCACTACCGGTATCCAATACTCATGTGTTATCATAAGATTCTGACAAATGGAGACTAATCATGAATGTACCTAAAGCTTCACCAAGCTTCTGTTTTGCCTTTTTTGCAAGGTACTCTTTGTAGTTCCTCTTCCAGTGCCTATCTTTGCCACAATAGAAGCACTGGCCTTTGTCCTTTGTTGGGTCTTTCTTAGCAACCTTTGCTTTTCCTAGTCTGCCCTTGCCCTTTCCCTTCTTAATGTACTTTTTTGCTTTCCTTTTCTTTCTGGTCTCACCAGTGTAGAGAACTGGCTTCTCTTTCCTAATAGTACTCTTTGCCTCTCTCAACATATTGAGGAGCTTTGGGAGAGTCACCTTAAGCTTGTTCATATTAAAATTCATTATGAACTATGAAAAATGAATCTGGTAGGGATTGAAGCACAATGTCCACACATAAGTTATCCTCTAGGACCATTCCTAGACCTATGAGTTTCTCCATCCATTCAATCATCTTTAGAATATGATTCTGAACCGGTGTCCCCTCAGTCATCCTAGTGCGGAAGAAGCTCTTGGATATCTCATATTGCTGAGTCTTTCCCTATTCCTCAAATAATTTGTGGACGTGTAAGACAATGGATCTAGCATCCATCTTTTTATGTTGTCTCTGTAACTCAGGAGTCACAGAGCCCAACATATAGCACTGAGCAAGAGTGGAGTCATCAATGTACTTCACGTAGCGAGCGATCTCATCCTCACTTGCATCTTCCTCGGGCATAGGCATTACTGTATCAAGGACATATGCAATTTTCTCCGTTGTGAGAATAATTCTCAAGTTGCGGAGCTAATTCGTATAATTTGGACTAGTGAGGCGGTTGACATCAAGTATGCAATATAAGGGATTTGAAAGCGACATTTTTTGAAAATAAAGATGTAGCAGAAATGAATAACATGTAGATTTTGCAAGAAATAAACTATCAAGATATGATCTTCTATCTTAATATGCTCCCACTATTTTACTAGCGAGTCACGCGACACCCTCAACATGTGAAACGAAAGTCTCCGGCAAACTTCTAGTGGGGATCAGGATCCAATCAGCGTCTTAGTGTAACCTTGAGGGATGCGACCAATCACACTAAGTCCAAAAGGTAGGCAACTCTTGCCGATCACAACTCCTTGTGATTCCCGTCTTGTTCGGCCTCTGAATCACCATGGTCTCGAGGGACTCGACCAACCATGATGTTCGGTTAAGTCAACACCTTTGTTACAAGATGAGTCTGATTTGATGATATACCCTCGAGGGACTCGACCAAGCATACCATGCCCTCAGGTCACCGGTGACATCCCTATGTCATAGATAAGATAGCGAATCATAATATAGGTGAGCCTCGAGGGACTCGACCAACTCAACCTACACCGGGAATCGATTCTTACCTATAACGATGGAAGGCCACGTGGGTCAATCTAATTGTCTCACGTTTACCGACTTAATAGTATTGAGAGAAAGAGGTTTCTATGATTTGGTCTCATAATATGACATATCACACATATACATATTTAATATATATCTACATCGTATGCAAATATATATACATATCTAATAGGTATATAAGCAATCACACATCACATGAGTAATCACATCAGATGATCATGAACCACAGCCTAATGTGATCAGGCCCGAGCCAGTAGGCCTAATCACTCACATCAAGATCTATGTGCGCAATGGTGCATCTTCATGCCCTGTGATCGTCCATCTCGTCCTCGTCGGTTCTGTCGACATCTCGATGCATCTCGATGCATCGCAATTCTCCGTCTCGTGGGTCCCGTTATCACATTCATACACCCGCTACACCTTCTTATATGATTACAACTTAATCATAGGCACAAAGGCCTAATAATAAACGAGAAATATAATGGAGGCTCGCCAACCCCAATAATAATAATCACAAGTACACACATTATACGGTCCATGATTATCTGTCCACACATCATATATCACATGTATAAATCATTGTCATGTAAGACTACTAGATAATAATGAAAATAATAATTAACAAAACCTTTTAATTAATTAATATTTTTTGAAATCAGGGACATGTAGGGAATTTTCTGAATTCTGAGGGGTATTTTCATAATTTGGTCAAAGGACAGAAACTGAAATTTCTCAAATGCCGAGGGGCAAAATTATCATTTGCTCAAACCCTAAGCCCCTCTCCCTTGCTGCTGCCGCCACCGCCACCCTACCAGCGGCGGCTGTGCAGCAGAGGGTGGGGTGCTGCCCTCGCCTGCGGGCGACACGCCCGCTGGCGGCGTTGCCCCTGCAGGTGGGCGTCCTCGCGGGCAGTTCTGCCCTCGGGAGTAGCGATTGCAGGCGCCGCTGCCCTGCGGCGCCTCACCTTGCGGGAGAAGCGGCCGTAGGCGCCTCAACACGCGGCGCCTCTGCTCGCGGGTGCAGCGGCCGCAAGCGCCGGTCGCTGCCCGCGGGTCCAACACCCGCAAGCGTCGCCATTTCTCACGGGTGCAATGCCCGCACGCAGGTGGCCATCATGCCCACGCGCAGGGGCCTGGCCGCACGCCGCCGGCCTTGTGGCTACCGTTGTAGGCGGCCTGCCTGCACGCAAATGGCAGCGTTGCCATCTGCGACGACAACAAGGGCAACAACAGTTGTTGCCTTTTTCGCTTTTGCGTGAACGATTTTGACGTCAAAATTCTTCCTAAACATAATATACACAGTTCAAAAACCAATCATTCGTACGGATAAGAAATCTTGGGGGCAACATCACATGCATAGCAGAAGAACAAGAAAAACAAAATCCCAAATTTCCCAAAAAGATATTCGTCGTCGTGCGAAGATTGGTGCGTAAAAATCCGCAAAACAAACTACGTATAGAATAGATTTTGTTACCTAGGGAGATCGTATATCCATGTTTCTTTACAGATCTCTAAGAGAGGGTGAAGGAGGTCAAGCGTCCTCCTCTATAGCGGTGATCCACACAGCAGGGCTGCAACGATGCTCCTCAAAACTCTAGGCCTGCTTTGAGGTGGAGAGTGGGAGGAGAATAGGAGAAGCAAACAAAGGCTCTAGCCTATGAGGCTCTAAATTCCTCCTATTTATAGAGGCCCCCTGTCAAATCCTAATGGTTCCTCCCCTAGTGGGTATTGGATCTGCATCCAATTACCCAAGCCTTTTAGATTAGTGGATCTCTATCCAATAATTCAGGGGCTTATTGGATATCTAATAAGATAGGGGCTAGGGACTCCAGCGGATATCTCATATTCGAATCTCTACTCAGCGCAATGCCTACCATATGTGTGTGATCCTCTAGGCCTAATATCAAGCTGGCCGTGAGTCATAGCTGTCAGTACTCTTTCTGACTCAATGAATTATTATCGCTGTAATAATTCACTCGACTCATCGACTACGGACGTACTAGGCCACTACGCCGTAGTCCCCAAATGATACAGGGGAATCCAATCCATTGGACCTGTCTGTCCTCAGTTACCGTATACCTATAGTCTCTCATCCATCTAATATCCTAGAGACCGTATATCGGGCATGGTGCTGTTAGACCATACAGTTTCTACTCGAGTCTTGCTCTAATTGGATTCTCCTGGAGAACTCTTTTTCTCTCAACCCGAATGACCCTGGCTAGGGATTTGTTTGAGGAAAAACAAATGGGATATTCCTCTCATGACGCCAAGAGTGGATGATCCTCTATCGACACTCAATATTCCTCGTAAGGTCGACTGCCACTCCCAATGACCAGCTGTACTAGATTTGGGACATCCAAACCTATAAGTCTGGTATCAAAGAATGGAGCACTCATACAAGACATCCTTGGTGTCTCAAGTCTAAGGACTAGATACACCACTAGGACTACTGAATCGCTATCTGACAATAAGGCATCATCAACCATCCTGTATTCCGTAATCGAATCAATCAGTGAACTCATTCTCCAATGAGCACCTGTACTATATCCCTTGTGTCCCCACACGAGTAGCTTTGAGACCAGCTGCATCTATCATATAGACGGGTATACAACACACTAGTTTGTCTGGTTATCACGATGTCCCTTTCGAGTAACCTATGACCAGGATTATTTAGGATCTGTGTTTAAAGGTGAATCAGTCTCATTATTGTGATCTCATCACGATCCAATTCTCATTGTATGGATCCAAGGACATCACAATATATATATGCATATATGCAATAGACAATATAAAGTGATAAATGCCAAAATATAAAAAGCAAAAAGATTCCGTGTCAAGTCACACATGCCATCACTCACGTGATTGGCTTGTTGGGCACCTATGACTAGCAGTACCGCCCAGTGTTAGTGCTGTAGGTGTTGGTATGGCCAAGACCTGGGAAACCCGGGATGAGATTCTTTTAGGCTCCAAGTTTGAATCCACTTGAGGCCTATAAATACCCCTCTCATCCCCTTTTAACATCACAAGAATTAAGAAAAAAAGAAGGAAAACACTATTGTAATCTTGTGAGAACTCCTCTCAAGCTCAAAGTATTAGTTTAGTTTGAGAGAGAAGTGGGGGTGCAAAGGTTCTTTCCTGAGCTTGCAAAAAGAGAATAGAGTTGTAAAGAGATGGTTAATCTTCGCCTATTAAAGGAAGATTGATAGTGGATGCTGATGACCTCAATGGAGGAGGAATCGGGAGTGGATGTAGGTCACGATGACCAAACCACTATAAACTCGGTTTGTATTTCTATTTTGAGTAATTTATTTTAACTGCAAACTACCTTACTTATTTACTTTCTCATTACACTCTTCCACATGCTTTCAAAGTTTAGTATTTTCGATATCGGTTTTCATCGAACGTACGAAAATTTCAGAACCGATGTAATTTTATCCACTGCATTAATTCACCCCCCCCCCCTCTTAGTGCCGACTCGTTCCTAACACCGTTATCGCCTCCACTCTCCCGTATTTCCTTCTCATATAATTATAACTTAATCATAGGTACATAAGCTTGATAATAAATGAGAAATAAATTGAGGGTCACAGGCCCCACTAATAATAATAATTATATTACATCACTTGTACACACACATCAAACGGTCTATGATCAATCGTCCACATCAAACATCAAATGTACACAACATCATCATGTAGGACTACTAGATAATAATAATAATTAATTAAATTTTTAATTAATTAATATTTTTAAAAATTGGAGACATATAGGGAATCTTTTGAATTATGAAGGGTATTTTGGTAATTTAGATAAAAAAGGATAAAACTTGAAATTTCTAAAATTCCAAGGGGAAACCTATCTTTTTGCCCAAAAACCCTATTGCCCTGCCTTTGCTATGTTGCGACCACTTGCACCCTATCAATGACGGCCACTACAGGGGGCGGGTGCGTTGCCTCTACCTGTGGGCGGTGCCGCCCCTACTGGCGTCGCCACCACTGCGGGTGGTTCTGCCCGCAGGTGCAGCGCCCGTTGCCCCAGCAAGCGAGCGCCCTTGTGGGTGGTTCTGCCTACGGGCACAGCACTAGTAGGCATTGTTGCCTTCACGGGCTTCTCTACTAGCGGGTGTTGCGCCCATGGGCGACACTGCAATCGCCCGCAAGCGACGCTACCCCCGTGGGAGAGCACCCCTACGGGCATTTCTACCTGATGGCGCAGTGCTGGCCTCATCGACGTTGATGCTCGCAGGCATCGACCTTGCAATTGCTTGCTTGCGGCCCGCAGGTGACACGCCCCCCTGAATTTTATCCATTCAGGAGGTGTGACCCTGTCTAAAAATCAATAATATTATAATTCATCATCACAAATCAATCCAGGATCCAATCTAACATTTAAGGATACTAAGAACCATACAAATCAATATTCACAATTCATAAACCTGTACGTTTCATAAATCATACTCCACTTCACTTAGAGATTCATAAAATCCAAAGGCAACTCAACTAAACATCAACCACAACACAAATCCATATTCGCAGTCTCCAAGACATAGTCTCCAAGACTGTGTCAAGCAGTAGTACCGCTAGACTAGGTGATGATACCGCTAGACTAGATGATGGTACCGCCCAGTGTCAGATGGTGGTATCGCCAATCTGGGTGGTGGTACTGCCCAGACACAATCTCCCAAAATGTGTCAGGCAGTGGTACCACCAGACTAGGTGGTGGTACCGCCCAATGTCAGTGCTATAAGCGATGGTACCGCTAGTACTTGAAAAACCATGGATGAAACCTTTTTTATGTCTAATGTTGAAGCCATTTAGGATTTATAAATACCCTTGCTATTCCTGCATGGAGTAGCAAGAATTGAGTGCAAAATTGAGTTGAAAAAGGGAAAAAATACATAAAAAAATAAGAAAACTCTCATAGGATTTAGGATCACTTTTTTCTATTATTTAGAAGTTCATCTAAAGGGAGAAGTGAGGTCTAAGAAAGAGAGGCTTGTAAGGGTTGTCTCCTAAACCCGTGAAAAGGAGAAAGAGTGTAAAAGGATAGTTGATCTTCACCCATTAAAGGAAGGTCGTTAGTGGATGCTGGTGGCCTCAACGGAAGAGGAATCGGGAGTAGATGTAGGTCACGACAACCGAACCACTATAAAACTCGGTTTGTATTTACTTTAAGTTGTTTACTTTCATTGCAAACTACTTTACTTACTTATTCACCATGCTTCCATATGCTTTCTAGTTAACATCTTTCTGATATAGATTTACATCGTACGAAAGTTTTTCAAACAAGTGATTTTAACGAAAGCACTAATTCCACACCCTCCCCCCCTCCCCCCCCCCCCCCCTTATCTTAGTACCAACTCGTTCCTAATAGTTAGTATCAAAGCCACATTTGTTCTCATTTAGTTTAACACATAAGTGAAATGACTCTTTTTGGCTTTCAAGAGGGTTACTCTATCATTCGTCCTCCTATGTTCAATGGGATGGACTACACTTATTCGAAAACTCAGATGATAGTTTTCTTGCTTTTGTTGAATCTCGATTTATGAAATATTATTGAAAACAAATTTCAAAGGTCTTCTTTTCTAATGAACGATTGGGATGATTTGGAGAAGAAGACTTTATCTTTGAATGCCAAAGCCATGAATGCTTTATTTTATGCTTTAGAGAAAAATAAATTCAATCGAGTTTCTATTAGTGAAACTACATACGATATTTGACACACTCTTAAAATCACACACAAAGGCACTAGTAGAGTTAAAGATCGAAAATTAATCTTTTGATGTATGATTTTGAATTATTTCGAATGAAGTCAAATGAAATTATCGTTAACATGTATACTTGTTTTACGGATGTCATCAATAGTTTAAAAGCTCTTGATAAAAGTTTTTTGAATCTTAAACTTGTGAATAAAGTTTTATGTTCTCTTCCTAAAAATTGGGATCCTAAAGTAATGACTATTCAAGAATAAAAAAACTTGAACCATTTTCCGATTGAAGAACTTATTAGGTCTTTGATGACCTATGAAATGATGTGCAAGGCATATAATGAATTTGATGAATATAAGAACAATCTTCTAAAGAACAGGAAGGATTTGGAACTTAGAACTCAAGAAGACCACTCAAGTGAAAGCTCAAGTGATGATGACTTTGAACTCTTAACAATAAAGCTTAAAAAGTTCATGAAATAAAAATCAAAGAATAAAAACAAACTTAGAAAGAACACAACTACTTGCTATGAATGCAAGAAGCCGGGTCACTACAAAGATGAGTATATAAAACTGAAGAAGAAGTTGCTAAAGGACGAATCGAGCACATTCGAACACGAGGAGCAAACTAACAAAGACAAGGTGGCCTTTCATAATGAGGTATGTAACTCACCCAAAATATATTTGCCTTATTTTGAAATAACTTGATGCATTTCATGAGTTGTTAGTTTAGAAAAATTATATATAAATTTTAAAAAAATTATCATGACAATTACATGTTTTATGATAAAGGAATAAAAATGTTAAAATTAAATATAATGCTTGTACACCAAATAAGATTAATTCTCTACATGTTTTAAGAAGCAATAATGTATATCTTAATGATTTCCATATTGCTTTTCAATTATAAATGATGATGCATGGCTTTTGTATAGATGACTAAGCATAAAGAGTTAGATTCACTTAATCATTTTGATTGAAAATGCTTTATGATTAATAAAATCATGCTTGATGATTTAATTATGCATGATGATTTGAAGTAATAATGATTTTTATGATTTATTGATGATTTCTATGATGAGATTTGCTTTTTCGATTTTAAACGATAATGCATATTTTGATTTGGTGTAAAAAACTTGGGCATGCTTATATGAAATCAAATCACTTAAATTAAAACAAAAATTAGAGAATGCATATTTCTTGAAAATATCTCTAAAGCTTTTCAATTTTTCAACAAGTAATTCTTAGTAATGAATCTATTTTATGTTATCTCTTGAATTAAGAAAAGTGATTTTGATAATAAGTTTGGAGTTGACAAATTGAATTTGAATGAAAATTTTCCAACCGAATCATATGACAACTTGAAGATCAAATTCCCAGAATTCATGGATCGTCAGCCTCGAGAACAAGGCTGATTTGAAGGGGGAGGTCTATTAGGACTTTAGCTAGGAGAGTCCTAATTGAAAGGGGCATTCATATAAAACCTAATTAGACGACCCCTATTAAAGAGGTGAAGAGGTCGGCTAAGGATTGGACTAGTTTGGAGGTTGCTTCTTAGAGAAGTATTAGGAGTTGGTTAGAAGTAGGAGTCTTGAGTAAGAGTCCTATTAGGAGTCTTGAGTAGGAGTCCTAATTGAGTCGGAGTCTTGAGTAGGAGTCCTATTAGGAGTTGGGGTTTAGAAGCCCTATAAATAGCTATATATTTATCCTCTTTTGATAAAAAGTAGATGAATCTTTTCAGCAACCTTTGAGCAGCAACCTGGAGGAAGGAACCCCAATAAAGTTCCAAGGAGGCTGATCTCCTAAAGAGATCAACCCCAAACTTAGAATCCGCTAAGGTTCTAACACTTGGTATTAGAGCAGCATTCTTGGCATCTCGCTACCCTTCTATAGCCATCCATCAGCCCTCCATAGCCACCCAAAGCAATTCTTACAATTGCTTAAAAGATCGTCATTGAATTTTGCCATCATCTCCACCACCGTGGATCATCCTTTGATCTCCCTGTGAATTATAATAGGTTATAGTGTCCTATCTTATTGCTATTACAATTTTGTTATCCTTAGTCAAAAAAAATAATTGTTCCTATATTGCTGCATAAACTTTTCGTCGTAAAGTTTTTATCTCTACGACGAAAGATGCATTGTAGAATTTTAACCGCATAGCACAATTGGTTTAATTTTACTACTGTGTTTTTTCCATCCAAATTTCTACAAAATTTTTATGACAACTTTGACACTTCCTAATAGCGGATTTTTCTTTAGTTTTGTTAAAAAATTATCAATATAAATCACTAACCTTTTACATCCAAATTGCTACACATTAGGCGTAAAAATCTACTATAATACCTTTTCGTGATCCTCAATTTTTCTTAACCATCCACCACCCCTTGCCATTAACCCATCAATAGAAAAAAGACAGAGACATCTATGATCTACAAGCATATGCTATGGCTTCTCAAGATCCAATTGATGCCAAATTTGAAGCATTAGAATCTTGGATTGAATCGTGACTTGAATCACGCTTGAAGGACAAATTGCGCACTTTGTTTGCAGAATTTAGAATTGGACAATTGCTGAGTCCAACTAAATTTCAGTGAGAAGAGAGTTCAAAGAGACCTCCAGAGAAGGTAGGATAGCCCTCGGGCATACTTTAGCCACACATGAGGGTAGACTTCCTACGATGGGAAGAAGGAGACTCGGCGGGGTGGATTTCGTGTGCTGAATGTTACTTTCACTACTACCGAACGTTGGATGATACTATGGTAGAAATTGCTATCATCCACCTTGAAGGAGATGCTATTCAATGGCATAATTGGCTGGAATACAATCATGGGGCTCCAACATGGAATCAATTTAAGAACACACTGTTGAATCATTTCGGACCTATGGAGTATGAAAATATCGATGGCCAACTCTCAAAGATTTGACAAACATCTATGATTCAAGAGTACCAAACTAGGTTTGAAAAGCTATCCTACCTTGCTCATGATTAGACTGACCATCAATTATTAGGAACATTCATTGAAGGACTCAAGCCAGAGATAAAAGTGGCGGTTAAGGCGCGACAACCCCATACCATGACAACTGCGATTTCTTTCGCCCGAATACAAGAAGAATAGCTCAACCAAGATGCTCGAAGGATGAGAACCTCTCCTAGGCCCATGGCATATAAACCTCCTGCTCCCAGCCATCCTTCACTGCCAAAAAAATTAACAAGAGAAGAACTACGTGACTAATCAGCAAAAGGTCTTTGTTGGCATTGCGACAAGTCATGGAACCACGATCATCGCTACAAAAGGGTCTACCACCTACTGATTGAGCCTCTTGAAGACATGGAGGAGAAAGTCTAGGAGCATGAGGAAGAAGTCATGGATGAAGAACAACACTCGATTGATATTACTATGCATGCCCTTGCCAGTTACGCAAACCCGCAAATGATGAAAGTGGGAGGACTTCTGAAGTAACAACCTATCATTGTTCTTATTGACACTAGGCACTAATAATTTTATAAACAGTAAGGTTGCTATCCAGATGGCCTTACCTATTGAAAATTATAGTAGGTTTGATGTTAAGGTCACCGACGGATGAATTTTGAAGTGTGATCATAGGTGCCTACGGGTAAAACTGTTGCTGTAGGACCAAGAGATAATTGTAGATTTCTTCCTCCTCCCTCTTGATGATTATGAGCCTGTGCTTAGCATCGAATGGCTAATGACATTAGGTGATATTTTCTGAAACTTTGTGAAACTAATTATGAAATTTTATAGTAAGGGGAAACAGGTGATACTGCACGAGAAACATAGGGATGACGTAACGACGATTTGCACACAATGAATGGAGAAGGTTTTGCACAAACCATGCAGTGGCTTTTTAGTACAACTTGAGTAGCAAACTAAGGGAGAGCTAACAGAATTTGAAGATCCAAACCTACTTCCTTTACTTGCTGAATTTTTAGATATATTTGATGAACCGCGTAACCTACCGCCTACTCGTCGACATGATCATTGTATACGGATTCTTTCAGGCAAACCTCCAGGAAATACTTGGCTATATTGGTATCCACATCTCTTGAAGGAAAAAATAGAAAGGATTATAAAAGAGATGCTCAAAATAGGAGTTATACAGCTAAGTTGCAGCCCCTAGTCTTCACCGGTGCTCCTCGTACGGAAGAAGGACGAAACATGGTGAATGTGTGTTGATTACTGAGCTCTCAACAGCATAACCGTCAAGGACAAATGCCCTATTCTAGAAGTAGATGAATTAATGGATGAATTAAAGGGAGCACGAATCTTCATAAAGCAAAACTTTCGATCCGAGTATCATCAAATACGAGTGTGTGAAGAGACTTACCGAAAATAGCCTTTCGAACACACAACGACCACTACAAATTTTTGGTAATGCCCTTTGGTCTTACCAATGCTCCTTTCACCTTCCAGAGCCTTATGAATAATATTTTCTAGAATTATCTTCATAAGTTTGTGCTGATTTTCTTCGACGATATTCTTATTTATAGCCCTTCTCTTGAAAGTCATTTTTAGCACTTAAAGTCATTTTCCGCACTTACGACTTGTTTTGATGATTTTGCGAGAACATGTTCTTTTTATCAAAAAACAAAAGTGCAGCTTTCTTCAATAGAAGGTGGAATATCATGGACATATCATATCAGAGGAAGGTGTGGCTATGGACCCCTCCAAAATTGAAGCAATGCAGAACTGGCCGACCTCGAGGAACATAAAATCGCCACGTGACTTTCTCGGTTTAATAGGCTACTACCACAAGTTTGTGAAAAACTATGGAAAGATTAGTACACCCCTTACTTGCTTGCTAAAAAAAAATGTTTTCTAATGATTGGACAAAGCCACCACTGCTTTTGATGAACTTAAAGCCGCAATGATGACAACGCATGTACTAGCGCTACCCGACTTCGACAAGACTTTTATTATTGAAGCCGATGCCTTTGGAGTCAGAATTGGTGCTGTACTAATGCAAGATGGCCACCCCCTTGCTTATACTAGTAAGGCATTATCTCTTTCCCATCTTAGGATGACTATTTACGACAAGGAGATGCTCGCGATTGTGCATGCGGTGGCCAAATGGAGACCGTACTTGATCGGGCGACACTTTTAAATCAAGACCGACCATTAAAGCCTAAAATATTTCTTGTAGCAGAAGATATCTTACCCTGAGTAGCAAAAATAGGTAACAAAGCTTCTTGGATATGATTATGAAATAACTTATAAAAAGGGGAAAGAGAATGTTGTTGCAGATGCGCTTTCGTGGCTTCCCAAGCAAGCAAAATTTTTATTGGGTAAAGATGAAAATTATTATTACTAAATTTGTGGCATAATGTGATGTATGTCAGCGACATAAAGGCGAGATAGTGGCAAGTCCCGGAAAGCTACAACCTTTACTCGTCTCAAACTCAATATGGACTGATATATTAATGGACTTCATCGAAGGGCTTCCCTTATCATAAGGAAAAGGTAAAAATTTTGTCGTGGTGGATTGCCTTACAAAGTATGCTCACTTTTGCGCTATTCGTAATCCCTACACTGCTTCTAGTATTGCTTGAATCTTTATGGAGAATATTATAAAATTGCATGGGTTGCTGAGATCTATTGTAAGTGATTGTGATAGGTTTTTCACGAGCAGATTTTGGACAGAGTTATTCCAGATACAAGGTACTAAATTGAAAATAAGTATAGCGTATCTATTAAGACTCTAGCTAGGATAGTCCTAATTGAAAGGGCATTCATGTAAAACCTACCTAACCAACCCCTATTAAAGAGTTGAAGAGGCCAACTAAGGATAAAATTAGTTTGTATTTTGCTTCTTGGAGAAGCATTAGGAGCTGGTTAGAGGTAGGAGTCTTGAGTAGGAGTCCTAATTGAGTTGGAGTCCTATTACGAGTTGGGGTTTAGAAGCCCTATAAATAGTCATGTTTTATTCTCTTTTGATAAGAAATAGATGAATCTTTTCAGTAACCTTTGAGCAGCAACCTGGAGGAAGGAACCCCTATAGAATTCCAAGGAGGCCGATCCCCTAAAGAGTGTTGAATCTTATATTTTGATGATGAAATCAATTGATAAGTGTTTATGATTTGATCTATATTTTTAGTGACGTAGGATACTTCGATTAGGATGACACAATTACAATAGGAAGAATCATATTGGGCCGGAGGAAAACATGTCAGAAGATTGGACGTCGAGTTGGAGGAATGGTCGACGTATCGACAGAAGGCTTTGGGCCATAGATTCGGGCATCGGACTAAGAAGAGTGGATATTGCACCAAGGATATCGGAGTTGCGGAGTTAACTAGCCGATTGGGAAATAGGCCATAAGAGAGGATGATGCGCTGAATAATCGGATGAAGATTCGATGGACCAATGACATGCTGGACAGCATGATTCATACTTAGTATTAATTGTCTAGATCGAAGTGTATTTTTATATGTGTAAGATTAACTATGATAGCAAGGCATAAAGCAAAATGAAGTCTCGGAGTCAAGAACATGATTTCGTTGGGAGTTCGAGAGTTTGTCGGAAGTCCAAATGTTCGTCAAAAGTTCTGCCGGAACCAACCGAGAAGTCTTGGAGCTTGCTAAAGAAGCTCGTCGAAACTCGCCAAAAAGATTATCGTGAGGTCCTGGAGCTTGCTGGGAGTCCGTTGAAATATTACCGAGAGATCGTCGGAAGTTCACCGGAAGATCGCCGGAAGAAAACTTGACTTACGGACTTGTTTAGCTTAGTAAATGTCTTAGAATTTGTAGTTAGTACATAATTGGGATTGGAATTTGGCTAACCTAATTAGGGGCCAGTTGAGCCCATGTAAGAACTATGTTGGGTCCAATGAAAGGCCCAAACAATGACCCAACAAGTGACACCATCATGGCACAGTCTCCACGATTGTGTCAGGCGGTGGTACCGTCGGTTTGGGTGGTGGTACTGCCTAGACATAGCCTCATAGAGGTTGTACGCGATGGTACCACCTAGCACAGCCTCCCAGGTGGTGGTACCACCCAGTGGTAGGGTGCCAGGCGGTGGTACCGCCCAGTGTAGTGTAAGTGTCAAACTGACACTAGCGGTGGTACCCCCTAGCACAGGTAGTGGTACCGCCCATACCCAAGAAACTAGGGATGGGAAATTTTTAGGCTCCAAGTTTGAATCAATATGAGGCCTATAAATACCCTTCTCACCCCTGGGTAACAAACAGACAATTGAGAGTAAAAAAAAATGGAAAGAAACCGCTGTTTGAATTGTGTGTGAACTCCTCTCAAAATTCTAAGTGTTAGAATAGTTTGAGAGAGGAGTAAGTGGAGGTGTAAGGGTTATCTCCTAAACCCAGTAAAAGGAGAATTGAGTTGTAAAAGGGTAGTTGGTCTTCGCTTATTGAAGGAAGACTGATAGTGGATGTCGGTGGCCTTGACGGAAGAGGAATTGGAGGAGTGGATGTAGGTCGACGATGACCGAACCACTATAAATCTGGTTGCTTTTCAATTGTGCAATTTACTTTAATTGCAAACTGCCATACTTCATTACTCTACTTGCTTACTGTCTTCAACACTCTTCCGTACGCTTTTAAGCTATCTTTCCGAAATTGGTTTTCATCGAACGTATGAAGAATTTTTCAGAACTGTCGTGATTTTATCGCTGCACTAATTTACCCCCCCTCTCTCTTAGTACCGATTGCTTTCCTAACAATTGATATCAGAGCCTCGTGATTTCTCATTTGGTTTAACACCCAAGAAAATGACTTTTTTCGGCTTTCAAGAGGGTCACTCTCTCATTCGTCCTCTCTTGTTCAATGGGACGAACTACATATTTTGAAAAACTTGAATGAGAGTTTTCTTGCTTTCTTTGGATTTAAATTTATGGAATATTATTAAAAATAATTTTTAAAGGTCTTCTCTTCCAATGAACCATTGGAGTGATTTAGAGAAGAAGACTTTTTCTCTAAATGCTAGAGCTATGAATGCTCTATTTTGCACCTTAGATAAAACTGAGTTTAATCAAATTTCCATATGCGAAACAACTTTCGATATTTGGCACACTCTTGAAATCACACACAAAGGCGCTACTAGAGTTAAGGATTCTAAAGTTAATCTTTTAATGCACGATTTTGAATTATTTTGAATGAAGCTAAGCGAAACCATTGTTGACATGTATACCTATTTAACGGATGTCGTCAATGGTTTGAAAGCACTTGGTAAAAGTTTTTTGAATTTTGAACTTGTTAATAAAGTTTTATGATCACTTTCTAAAAATTGGGATTCGAAAGTAACGGCAATATAAGAATCGAAAGATTTGATCTATTTTTCGATTGAAGAACTTGTTGGGTCCTTGATGACCTATGAAATGAATATTATGGCACAAAACGAACTTGAGAACAACCTTCTAAAGAATAGGAAGGATTTTGGACTTGGAACAATCGAAGACCACTCGAGCATAAGCTCAAGTGATGGTGAACTTGAACTCCTCACTATGAAATTTAAAAAGTTCATGAAACAAAAATTAAAGAACAAAAAGAATGCAACTACTTGCTATGAATGCAAGAAGAAGTTGCCAAAAGATGAATCGAGCTTATCCGAAGATGAGGAGCAAACCGATGAAGATGAAGTGGCGAGCCTTGCTTTGGTGACTCTTGTCAATGAGGTAAACAACTCAAACGAAACTCCTTTAGTTTACTTTGAAATTACTTGATATTTTTCATGAGTTATTTTTAATTTAGTTTAAGAAAATTATATAAATTTTTCTTGAAAATTGCATGTTTAATAATGTAATAAAAATATAAAAAATTAGGAATCATGCTTATCTTTCTAGTAATTTTGAAAATGATCATGAAAACTACATGTTTTATGATAAATGAACAAAAATGTTAGACTTAAATATAATACATAAGATAAATCCTATGTATGTTTTAAGAAGCATTAATGTATATCTTGATGATTTTCGTATTGATTTTTGATTTTGTTTGAAAATGCCTTATGCTCAATGAAACCATGATTGATGAATATGCTTTATGCTTAATGGTTTCTTTGGCTTGTATGCCTTATCATGATGAATGTTTTGAAAATAAATTTTTGGATCATGCTTGATGATTTTTATGCATGAGGACCTAAAGTAATGATTTGAAATCATATGATTTGAAATTATGTGTTACACTTTTTGATCTTGATGATTTTTTGTCTTTCCATTTTAAACGTTGATGCATGGTTTTCACATAAGAACAAATATTTGGGCATGCTAATATAAAGTCAATCACACAAATTAATGTTAGGATCGGAGCGGCACTAAGAGGGGGGGGTGAATTAGTGCAGCGGTAAAGAACGATAAACTTTCGATGATTTAAACACTTTCGGAAACTTCGTACGATAAAAGCAACATTTCGTTTGAAACCGTTTCGATTGCGTTTTAACTTGAAGGCATACGTATGAAGGAGACAAAGAAGTAGAGCATCAAAGTGAAGATGGTTTGCAGTAATGTAAATGACAATATGAAAAACGCAAACCGATTTATAGTGGTTCGGTCATGCGACCTACATCCACTTGCGAAGCCTTCTTCGATGAGGCTCCCAACTTCCACTAGCAAATCACTTTGAAGGGGAAGGACAAATACCCCTCTTACATTGGTAAAAGTTTTTTGAATTTTGAACTTGTTAATAAAGTTTTATGATCACTTTCTAAAAATTGGGATTCGAAAGTAACGGCAATATAAGAATCGAAAGATTTGATCTATTTTTCGATTGAAGAACTTGTTGGGTCCTTGATGACCTATGAAATGAATATTATGGCACAAAACGAACTTGAGAACAACCTTCTAAAGAATAGGAAGGATTTTGGACTTGGAACAATCGAAGACCACTCGAGCATAAGCTCAAGTGATGGTGAACTGAACTCCTCACTATGAAATTTAAAAAGTTCATGAAACAAAAATTAAAGAACAAAAGAATGCAACTACTTGCTATGAATGCAAGAAGAAGTTGCCAAAAGATGAATCGAGCTTATCCGAAGATGAGGAGCAAACCGATGAAGATGAAGTGGCGAGCCTTGCTTTGGTGACTCTTGTCAATGAGGTAAACAACTCAAACGAAACTCCTTTAGTTTACTTTGAAATTACTTGATATTTTTCATGAGTTATTTTTAATTTAGTTTAAGAAAATTATATAAATTTTTCTTGAAAATTGCATGTTTAATAATGTAATAAAAATATAAAAAATTAGGAATCATGCTTATCTTTCTAGTAATTTTGAAATGATCATGAAAACTACATGTTTTATGATAAATGAACAAAAATGTTAGACTTAAATATAATACATAAGATAAATCCTATGTATGTTTTAAGAAGCATTAATGTATATCTTGATGATTTTTTGTCTTTCCATTTTAAAACGTTGATGCATGGTTTTCACATAAGAACAAATATTTGGGCATGCTAATATAAAGTCAATCACACAAATTAATGTTAGGATCGGAGCGGCACTAAGAGGGGGGGGTGAATTAGTGCAGCGGTAAAGAACGATAAACTTTCGATGATTTAAACACTTTCGGAAACTTCGTACGATAAAAGCAACATTTCGTTTGAAACCGTTTCGATTGCGTTTTAACTTGAAGGCATACGTATGAAGGAGACAAAGAAGTAGAGCATCAAAGTGAAGATGGTTTGCAGTAATGTAAATGACAATATGAAAAACGCAAACCGATTTATAGTGGTTCGGTCATGCGACCTACATCCACTTGCGAAGCCTTCTTCGATGAGGCTCCCAACTTCCACTAGCAAATCACTTTGAAGGGGAAGGACAAATACCCCTCTTACAACTTTTTACAAGTGGTTCACACTCTTACAAAGTTTCAACGAGAAAGAAGGAGGTGAACACTCAAGCAATTGAAAACAAGACTTGCTAAAGACTTTGCTAAGGCTTTTATCTCAATCTATTGCTTCTCAAAAGTTGTTGTCTCAGCTGAGAATAGAGGGGTATTTATAGGCCTCAAGAGGATTCAAATTTGGGCTCCAAAATTTGAATTCTCTTCGGTTCCCGAAGCTAGCGGTGCCACCGCCTGTCAGTGGCGGTGCCACCGCCTGTCAGTTTTGACACTGACAGTGTACTGGGCGGTGCCACCGCCCAGTCCAGCGGTGCCACCACTTGGCTCTCGGGTGCTGAGCGGTGCCACCGCCCAGACCGGCGGTGCCACCGCCTAGCTCTCGGGCTCTGGGCGGGTGCCACCGCCTAATCTGGCGGTGCCACCGCCTACACTATTTCAGCCCACTAGTTGGGCTCCAAACTTGGCCCAAACTAGTCCAAACTTGGGCCCAATTGGCCTCTACTTGGGTTATAAGATTAATACCTAATCCTAACCCTAATTAACATGCTAACTACGAATTTAAAGACATTTCCTAAGCTATTACAAAGTCCGCAAGTCAAGATTTCTTCCGGCGAGCTTCCGGCGAACTTTTGACGGTCTTCCGATAAACTCTCGGAAACCATTCTACGGACTCCCGACAAGCTCCGAAACTTCACGATTTGATCTTGGCGAGTTTTAATGAGCTTCTTCGGCAAGCTATGATCTTTCTCGGTGTGCTCCGCGAACTTCCGACGAACCTTCTGGCGAGCTTCCGAAAACCCATCGGCAAGCTCCCTACTCATTCTCGGCTAGTTCCGACAGCATTCTCGACGAACCTTCAGACTTCCGTCGAACTCTCGAACTCCCAACGAATCCTTCGCGCTTGACTCCGGTACTTTGTTTCGCTTTATGTCTTCATCATTATCGTAGTTAATCCTACACACAAAAGCCAAAACTCTACTCCGATCTAGACAATTATTACAACGCGAATTGACATTCTGTTGCCCGACACGTCATTGGTTGGCGCTTCGTCCGATTCTTCAGCGCATCGTTCTCTCTTGCGGCTTATTGCCCAATCGGTGGTTGACCTCTACAACCCCGATATCCTTGGTGCAATTCTGCTCTCCTTGGCCCGATGCCCAACGTCCGAAGCATTCTGCCGTCCAATATCCTGACGTGATCTCCTCCGGCGCAACGTCAATTCCTCCTGCGTCAACTGTTTAATCCTAATCGAGTAGACCTGCATCACTCAAAATGCAGTTAAACATCTAAACACAATCAATTAGTTTCATCATCAAAATCCGAAACTCAACAATCTCCCCCTTTTTGATGATGACAACTAATTGATGACTACCGGAGTTAACCTTAACTCCCCGGAGTTTAACCAAACTCCCCCTATCAATATGCCATTGATAGAACACTTGGATTATCCCAAATCCAAGCAACATTCATCACATATTATGAAAAACATTTAAACCATCATGCAAATATATAAAATATTCAATTCAATGCATGAAGTCATCAATATACTTCTCCCCCTATGTCATCAACAAAAAGGAGAAGTAGCTCTAGCTATTTTAAAAGATATTCAAGTTTTTGTAACGTGAAGCTAGATTTTCATCACAACATATAAGCACAAAAGCATAGTAAGATTCTTAAGTTCAATCATGGCAATTCAACACTTGCTTCTTGTGCAAGATTGCACTTTACTTTTCTTTGCATGTTCTAACTAGCAAAAGCTTTCTCCCCTTTGTTTTTGTCGAAAAGAAGGGATGAGTACAAGCTAGCCAACATTTGCCTTGAGCTAGCAATCTTTCTCCCCCCATGTCATTGCCGAAAAGAAGGAGAGGAACCAATGATAAATTATGAATTTGCATCAATCAATATTTCAATCATCACATGATACATACAAGACAAAAATGCAAAGAAATCATGTCATGAAAGACATCAATTGTTAAACATGATATGATAATAGTCTCATAAATTTCAATTTGCAATACATGTGATACATTGCGATACTAAAAAATTTAATGCGATGCTTTTAAGGATATCAACCTATTTTTGATACAAAGCATGGCAAGAGCAATTATATTGCAAGTTTTCTAAGTTTTACAATTTTTGCTTCTTTTGAGAAAGCAATTCTTTGCTTCTCTACAAGCTAGCAACTTTTACGATATGCAAGTTTTACTACATACAAGCTAGCAAATTTTACAATATTTTTAGAACATGCAAGCTAGCAATTTTGAGATGTTCAAGAAAGCAACCCTTGCTTCTTAAAATATACAAGTTTGCTAGATGTGCACGTTAGCATGTTTTGCTTATTGAGATAGGCAAGCTAGCAATCAAGTTTTTGCATCTTCTTAACTTGTGCAAATTAGCTATCTCCCCCTTTGTCATTGTCAAAAAGAAGGGAAGATTCACGTCATGAATATCAAAATAATAATTTTATCATGAATATTTCATCATTGCGTGCATCATTATTGCATGCATAATACCAAATCATCATATAAACTTATCATTATATGCATGATTCCAAATCATCATTCATATCATTTCAATCATTGTTTTAATCATCACTATAACTCATCATGCACAAAATATAAAATCATCTAACATGATTCAAATATTTATTTTCAAAATATTTATCACTATTTTCATGTATGATAATAAAGTATTCATGATACCGAACATTAAATCAACATTTTAAGTATTAATCTCTTCATGATTGTTGGTACCAAACATTTATCATTTAAAGCATTCATGATACACAGTATATGCAATACATCACATACATCATCATAATAAAAAGCATATGCATCATTTCAAATCATAAACATTTCAAATCATCATGGTATTAATCTGTCAAATTGCATCTTGCCATGTATGATCATAACTTTTTCAAATGATAGTATCTAAATGTCATATTCATTACATCCTATCATGCATGATAATTAACTTCTCATTTGTATTTCATGCATAATTTCATTCATCACATTAGGAATATCAAGAAGAATTAATTGGGTGATGAGATGAATATTTTCATGAATACAAGCAATTGCATAAAAATCATATTATGAAGGATTAGAATATGTGTATACCAAAAGGCATGATTTCTTTGAAAAACCTCCTCTAAAATAATCAAAATAAAATCTTAGGAGATCAAATAATAAAGATATTCAAAAGAAATTTTAAGTCATGAATTTTGAAAAAGATAAGTAAAAGAACCTTAGGAGAAAAAGATTTCAATTCAAGCATATAAAATCTTGACTTAAGCATAAGAAATCTCAATTTACAAATTATGAGAAATCAAGATAAAGCTCATTTAAATTTAAATCATCAAATCAAGATCATTTTCAAGAGATTCACAAAAGTGATACAAATAGATTCATGATATTCATTACATCCTATCATGCATGATAATTAACTTCTCATTTGTATTTCATGCATAATTTCATTCATCACATTAGGAATATCAAGAAGAATTAATTGGGTGATGAGATGAATATTTTCATGAATACAAGCAATTGCATAAAAATCATATTATGAAGGATTAGAATATGTGTATACCAAAAGGCATGATTTCTTTTGAAAAACCTCCTCTAAAATAATCAAAATAAAATCTTAGGAGATCAAATAATAAAAGATATTCAAAAGAAATTTTAAGTCATGAATTTTGAAAAAGATATTCTCTTTAGTAAATCGTAAAAGAACCTTAGGAGAAAAAGATTTCAATTCAAGCATATAAAATCTTGACTTAAGCATAAGAAATCTCAATTTACAAATTATGAGAAATCAAGATAAAGCTCATTTAAATTTAAATCATCAAATCAAGATCATTTTCAAGAGATTCACAAAAGTGATACAAATAGATTCATGATTTTAATTCCCATGATAATATATTTTCCTTTTAAAGTGTTTCTATTCATGTAATTTATTTCATTTATGTCAAAAAAAAATATGCATCAATGTTCAAAAACCGAAAAAGCCATTTTCATTACCGTAAAAATCGATAATCCATAAGTCTCAAGAATCATCATGCATAATTTCGAAATCTATTAAGCATGATCATTATGCATGACATCAAGACATGGTTTCAAAATATTTAATATTTTCATTACATAATTACATCATTATGCATCATCGAAATTGATTTCATATGGTATTTTCCATCAAGATCATTTTATTTGTTGTAGTCATGCATTTTTCTTTTTAGGTGAATCTAACTTCTCAAGCTTAGTTTTTAATACAAAATCCATACATCATCATTAAGCATGATATCAAACTTCTTTATATTTTCATTAAGACATCAAGCATGGTTTCAATCAAAATTGGAAATCATCAAAATACATATTATTTCTTCTTGAAAAATATTTATCATCATTTAAACCAAAAAAAAAAAAACTTTCATTATGGCAAATATCACTAATTCATAAATCACAAAAATTATCATGTATAACTTTAAAATCTCATGCATAAAATCGTCAATCATGGTATCAAAACATTTAATATTTTCATTACATCATTATGCATTACTTCAAATCAAACATGATTTCATTTAATCAAAATCGAGAAATAACAATGGAAATCAACATGATACACATTATTACTTCTTAACCACATATAGCATAATTTAATAAGGCATTTTTAATCAAAATCATTTTGTTTATCATAAACATGCAATTTTCATGATTATTTTTAAAATTACTAGAATCATAAGCATGATTCCTAATTTTTGCATTTCCATTATTAAATTATTAGACATGCAATTTTCAAGAAAATGAATTCTAAACTAAATAAAAGAGGAAAATGCATCATAAAAAATATCACGTAATTTCAAAATAAATTAAGGGAGTTGAGTTACTTACCTTGTAGTCGAAGCCCGTCAAAGCCCAATTCGCTGTTTCACCTTTGGAAGTTCTTGATTCATCCTTGGTTGACTTCCTCTTCTTTGGCCTCTTCCTCCGTTCAAGTTCATTGTTTATTTTAGATTTTTATTTAATGAACTTATTAAGATTTAGTGTTCGAAGTTCAAGTTCATCATTGTCCTCATCACTTGAGTCATCACTCAAATGGTATTCATTTGTCCGGAGTTCCAAATCCTTCCTATTCTTTGGAAGGTGGTTCAAGTGCTCATCGGGTTCAAAATGTTCCAAAAGTGTCATTTCATAAGTCATTAATGACCCGATTAATTCTTCTAATGGAAAATCATTTAAATTATTTGTCTCTTGTATTGCGGTTATTTTAGCATCCCACCTTTTTGGAAGGGATCTTAAGATCTTACTTATGAGGTCAAAATTCGAAAAAGATTTACCAAGAACTCTTAGATTATTGACGACATCTGTGAAACGGGTGTACATGTCGCCTATAGTCTCGCTTGGTTGCATTTGAAAAAGCTCAAAATCATGCAATAAAATGTTAACTTTCGAGTCTTTGACTCTACTAGTTCCCTCGTGCGTGATTTCAAGTGTTCGCCAAATATCAAAAGCCGTTTCGCACATAGAAATCCGATTGAACTCATTTTTGTCCAAAGCGCAAAATAAGGCATTCATAGCCTTTGCGTTTAAAGAAAAATACTTCTTCTCCAAATCCAACCATTCATTCATCGGTTTAGAGGGAAGTTAAAAACCGTTTTCAACAATATTCCATAAATCTAAATTCATAGAAATCAAGAAAACTCTCATTCGAGTTTTCCAATAAGTGTAGTCCAATCCGTTAAACAACGGTGGACGAAAAACTGAAAAGCCCTCTTGAAAGCCATGAAGAGCCATTTCTCTCGGGTGTAAATCCGAAATGAGAAATACCGGGCTCTGATACCAATTGTTAGGATCGGAGCGGCACTAAGAGGGGGGGGTGAATTAGTGCAGCGGTAAAGAACGATAAACTTTCGATGATTTAAACACTTTCGGAAACTTCGTACAATAAAAGCAACGTTTCGTTTGAAACCGTTTCGATTGCGTTTTAACTTGAAGGCATACGTATGAAGGAGACAAAGAAGTAGAGCATCAAAGTGAAGATGGTTTGCAGTAATGTAAATGACAATATGAAAAACGCAAACCGATTTATAGTGGTTCGGTCATGCGACCTACATCCACTTGCGAAGCCTTCTTCGATGAGGCTCCCAACTTCCACTAGCAAATCACTTTGAAGGGGAAGGACAAATACCCCTCTTACAACTTTTTACAAGTGGTTCACACTCTTATAAAGTTTCAACGAGAAAGAAGGAGGTGAACACTCAAGCAATTGAAAACAAGACTTGCTAAAGACTTTGCTAAGGCTTTTATCTCAATCTATTGCTTCTCAAAAGTTGTTGTCTCAGTTGAGAATAGAGGGGTATTTATAGGCCTCAAGAGGATTCAAATTTGGGCTCCAAAATTTGAATTCTCTTCGGTTCCCGAAGCTAGCGGTGCCACCGCCTGTCAGTGGCGGTGCCACCGCCTGTCAGTTTTGACACTGACAGTGTACTGGGCGGTGCCACCGCCCAGTCCAGCGGTGCCACCGCTTGGCTCTCGGGTGCTGGGCGGTGCCACCGCCCAGACCGACGGTGCCACCGCCTAGCTCTCGGGCTTTGGGCGGTACCACCGCCTAATCTGGCGGTGCCATCGCCTACACTATTTCAGCCCACTAGTTGGGCTCCAAACTTGGCCCAAACTAGTCCAAACTTGGGCCCAATTGGCCCCTACTTGGGTTATAAGATTAATACCTAATCCTAACCCTAATTAACATGCTAACTACGAATTTAAAGACATTTCCTAAGCTATTACAAAGTCCGCAAGTCAAGATTTCTTCCGGTGAGCTTCCGGCGAACTTTTGACGGTCTTCCGATAAACTCTCGGAAACCATTCTACGGACTCCCGACAAGCTCCGAAACTTCACGATTTGATCTTGGCGAGTTTTAACGAGCTTCTTCGGCAAGCTATGATCTTTCTCGGTGAGCTCCGCGAACTTCCGACGAACCTTCCGGCGAGCTTCCGAAAACCCATCGGCAAGCTCCCTACTCATTCTCGGCTAGTTCCGATAGCATTCCCGATGAACCTTTAGACTTCCGTCGAACTCTCGAACTCCCAACGAATCCTTCGCGCTTGACTCCGGTACTTTGTTTCGCATTATGTCTTCATCGTTATCGTAGTTAATCCTACACACAAAAGCCAAAACTCTACTCCGATCTAGACAATTATTACAACGCGAATTGACATTCTGTTGCCCGACACGTCATTGGTTGGCGCTTCGTCCGATTCTTCAGCGCATCGTTCTCTCTTGCGGCTTATTGCCCAATCGGTAGTTGACCTCTACAACCCCGATATCCTTGGTGCAATTCTGCTCTCCTTGGCCCGATGCCCAACGTCTGAAGCATTCTGCCGTCCAATATCCTGACGTGATCTCCTCCGGCGCAACGTCAATTCCTCCTGCGTCAACTGTCTAATCCTGATCGAGTAGACTTGCATCACTCAAAATGCAGTTAAACATCTAAACACAATCAATTAGTTTCATCATCAAAATCCGAGACTCAACAATTAAAACTAAGGAAGCTTAGATATCCTTAAGAATTATTCAACATCATGTTCAACAAAACCATGCTTGAAGTCTTAATGAAAATGTAATGATGATTTGAAAGCATGTGTAACGAGTTTATATTTCAAACTTATGCATGACAGTTTTTGCGATCTTTTGAAAGTTCTATTTCGGTGTTAATAAATGATGCATGGATTTAGCATAAAAGAAAAGAACATGCATGTATGAAATCAATCAATAAGTTGAAACAAAAAGAGGAATGTATTTTTCTTGAAAACCTCTCAAATCGCTATCTTATCGATTTTTTACTAAGAGATCAATAAAATTATTTATGCTATTTTGAATCTCTTGAAAGTAATGTTGAGATTTTGATGATTTTGACAATTTGAATTTGAATGAGTTTTATCAAAATCATGATCTTGATTTCTTGGAATTACATGAGATTTTTTTTAATCAAGATCTCTTCTTTGTACTCCTACAATTTTTTTTGATATTTTATTTAAGATGGGTTTTACTATATGAATCATGTCTTTTGGTATTTACATGATCTTATCTCTAATGATATGATTTATTTTTGTATAACTCCATGTATTCATCACCCAATTAATTTTTCTTGATGAGATGAAATGAATGTGATGAAATGAAATTATGCATGAAATACAAATGAGAAGTTATGATCAAGCATGAAATGATGTAATTTGAAAAATTGATAACATCGTAATGTGAAATATTTATGATTTGGATTAATGCATAAAATACTTATGATTTTATTATGATAATGTATATGATATATTGCATATGATGTGAATCATGATTAAAATTGCCTTGATTTGAATTCAAGATTACTTATCTATGTCATGCTTTGAAAATTATTGTAAAGGGAAAAAGAGATACAAAATTGTATTCTTTCCTTCTTTTTGACAATGACAAAGGAGGAGATAGCTAGCTTATTAGCTAGCTTGCATAAGTCAAGAAGATGCAAAAACTTGCTTGCTTGCACATCTAAAGAGAAGCAAAAATTACAAATATTCATATTGCAAAAAGAGGCAAAACTTTTTAATTTGCTCATCTTAAAAGCAAGAAATGCTATCTTGCAATCTCAAGAGAAGCAAAAGTGATATTTTGCCTATCTCAAGAAGCAAAACTTGCAACTTGCATATTGCAAAAGGAAGCAAGAATTGCTAGTTTGCACACTTCAACAAGAATGCTATCTTGCATTTGTTTTTGAAAACTTGCTAGCTTGCACACTCTTAAATGATATGAATTTGCTAGCTTGCATGATGATTAAACTAGAAATTATGTTTATTATGCAACAATTTGAACTTGGATGTCTAAAACGCTTTATAAGTTGTACTTCTCCTTTTTGTTGATGACAAAGGGGGAGAAGTATGTTGATGTTATGCATAAGTTTTATGATAACATATTGCTTGGATTTTTGAATCCAAGAGTTCTATCAATATGGCATATTGATAGGGGGAGTTTGTTTGAACTCCGGGAGTTAAGGTTAACTCCGTCATCAATTGGTTGTTATCATCAAAAACGGGGAGATTGTTGAATCTCGTATTTTGATGATGAAACCAATTGATAAGTGTTTATGATATGATCTGCATTTTGAATGACATAGGATGCTTCAATCAGGATTAGACAATTAAAGCAGGAATAATCATGTTGGGCAGAAGGAAAACATGTCAAAATATTGGACGTTGAGCTGGAGGAACGGTTGACGTATCGATAGAAGGCTTCGGGCCATGGTTTCGAGTATCAGACTAAGAAGAGTAGATATTGTGCCAAGGATATCGGAGTTGCGGAGTCAACTAGCCGATTGGGCAATAGGCCGCACAAGAGGACGATGCGCCGAAGAATCGAACGAAACGTCAATGGACCAATGACATGCTGAACAACATGATTCATGCTTAGTATTAATTTCCTAGATCGAAGTTTATTTTTACATGTGCAGGATAACTATGATAGCAAGGCATAAAGCAAAATGAAGTCCCGGAGTCAAGAGCACAATTTCGTTGGGAGTTCGAGAGTTCATTGGAAGTCCGAACGTTCATTGAAAGTTCTACCGGAACCAACCGAGAAGTCCTGGAGCTTGCCAAAGAAGCTCGTCGAAACTCGCCAAGAAGATTGTCATGAAGTCCAGGAGCTTACCGGGAGTCCACTGGAACATTGTCGAGAGATCATCGGAAGTTCGTCGAAATATCGTCGGAAGCTCGCTGGAAGAAACTAGACTTACAGACTTGTTTAGCATAGAAAATGTCTTAGATTTCATAATTAGCACATAATTGGGATTAGATTTGGGCCAACCTAATTAGGGGCCAGTTGGGCCTAATAAAAGGCCCAAATAGTGACCCAATAGGTGGAACCATCGTGGCATAGTCTCTGAGACTGTGTCAGGCGGTGGTATCGCCCAAACACAACCTTCGAGAGGCTACAAGCGGTGGTACCACTAGTTTGGGCTGTAGTACCACCCAGCACAGCCTCTCAAGAGGTGTTACCATTAGTCTGGGCAGTGGTACTACCCAATGGCAGGGTGCTAGGCTGTCACGGACTTAGCTGGTTTTGCCTAAGTCGTGTGGCACCCTTGCATATCCGTCCGCAAAGGTCAGCCTCCCCGAAACCTCCTGTGGTCTCTTAGGACCTACAAAAGAGAAAACGGGTTAGAGAAAATGTCTCACTCGGGATCCACAAGCAATCATCTTCGTAAACACTTCTTAGCCAATGCAAATTACAAATAAACTTTATAAGCTCTGAACGGTTGCACAATAAAGGGGTAAAATGGTCCACTACAGACCAAACTAAAATCTCTCACAAGTGTCCACATGACACAATCTTTATTTACAAGCCTAAAACGACCACCAAACCCAACTAAAATGGGACTATTAAGCCTTCGGCCGTCCCTCTACATATTGTGTAAAGCATGAACATACCAAAAGACACAGACATACATAAGCATTATATCAAACATCATGTTTAGAAGTTTTTCCATGACATTCTCCCCCACTTTTTCCTTCGACGTCCTCATCGAAGCCTTTGCTGACACTACAACTCTTCACCTTTGCTGAGTCTTCAATCTTCTACTCCAGCTGCAATGTGTCTCTTGGCTCCCAGCTACTCTCCGCTGTTGTTTTTAAGTAGTCGAACCTTTGATCCGCCATACTGCTTTAACTCGCCAATGACTCTGACTCTAGTGTGGGGTTGGCTGAGTTGTGTTTATCATTATTGGTTCTTACGGATCCTCTAGATGAATGAAAAGACCATCGTTACTATACGCTAGTCTCTTAAATTCCACATGTTGTGTGAACTAGGTGGATGCTTATTGGAGCTTTAACGAGCATCGCCTCACAAACTTCATAAGTTTTGGGTCCTTCCTCCACAAAATTTGCTCATTAACTCTTCTTTCACTTAGTTGTCACTTCCAAGTAGATTCGCATCACTTCCATTTTCGATTGGTATTCTGTTGGGAAATGAAGCGGATAATCTACTCTCAATAGCACTAATCACCATTGGTGAGGATTTGACAACTATTGTCTTCTAATATCTTCGAAGGGTCTTTGAACCTGTGTAGAGCTCCTCTACTAGATAGATAAGAGAATTGGGGTACTTGGTTTCACCCAATTCTCTTAGGAGTTGAGAAGGCAATGTTTGCTTGACTTCGCCCGCCTCCTCAAGGGTTGTACTTCATGCATCGAGCTGGTTACTGGCCTTCGCTTGCTCTTGGCTCACACTTCTGAAGTACTTGAAGTGTTTACATCCCTTGCATTGAGTTAGCTACTATGATTCACATTCTCAATACCATCGAACTTCTGGAATGCAGGAAGTTTTCACCCCAACTTGGAGTAAGTCTCTAATAGTTTTGGTCGCCTCTGGGATTTTACCATCTTCTCCATCGACCCTACCGCCTACTCCACTGAGTAGCAAAGGTACAGCACCGCGTACTACCTACTTTGTTCCTTGGTCATGCCCTTTTGCATGACCTAAAGTCCTTCACTTTCAGCTATCTTGATGAGAAGCTCATTGACACCGGTCTTACAAAGTTCCTCGACCATTGCCCTTCAGCCTTGTCTCAGTTTTTTCTCTGCATGCTCCACCTCCTCGGTCGTTTTCACGACCAATTGCTCTCCCTCCATGAGAGCAAAGGATCAATGATCTTCACAAAAGTCCCGCCTCTACGATACTATGGCGCTGCCATGCCCATGGCCCTACTATCCATCGCCTCGCATCTACCTCCCTTTTCTTCACGATCAGTAGATATGTTTCTGTGACACTCCTTCGAGTCCACCTCCATTCTAACTGATGCTTGATTTTGAGTAGCTAAGTCCCTCTGGACTCATCGTCGCTTCCTCACCCCTTTTGACCCCCTTACTTCAACACCTCTGTGTTCTCTAAGCATATCCCTTTGGTCGATGGAAAGACAAACTACAACTCCCATCCATGGCCTCTGCCATAACATTATAGGGTTTGCACCGATTCTGTTCTCCTTAGCTTCATTGGTAGCAATGTTCGCTTACTCGACTTTGTCCTCTGACTTGTCGGTCTCCCTTAAGCGAATATGGGCTCTGGAGTAGTCCAACTCTCTAGCTTGCTTTGATCATACCTCTGCATGATCAAGTCCCTCTCATAGGACTCACTAGTACTTGCATTCGAACTTTTCCCTTCGTGGAACACAGCCCCCATATGCTGATGACCAAGGCTTTTATCCGATGCAAAATTCAATACACGCACGGAAGACCCGCCTCTGCGATACCATTGCCTTCACTCATTGAATCCATAGCCCTTCTTGCCATCATGTTGTTCACCGAAGCGGAGCTGCCAGTAGCTCCTGATCATACCTCCGTATGATAAAGTCCCTCACGGGACTTTCCCGTGTGTATCGCATTGCCATGAACTATTCCACCACGATCCGCTGCACCATGTCATCTCCTAGTGACATCTCTATTACATTCTGATCCTTGTGGGATGAATTCGGATGGTGATCCCTCAATGTGTGGCCTCTGTTAACATATTACAGGGTCTCTTCCACTTTCAATTGTTTTCGCTCCTTTAGCAATCGACCTTCGTCCACCCACTCTCGGGGCACACCTAGACGAAGCATCGCTCTAGGATAGTCCATCGCCTAGTAGCTCCCAAAGTCCACTGACTTTGCTGCAATTAGTGCACCATTGTCTGGATCCTATGCCTTTGCATCTACCAGCACAATCTCTGCTGCGCACCGCTTCCTTCATGGCAACTTGAATGGCAACATTGTGGCATATTCTTCAAGAGTACATGCCTCCACGTCCTCTTGCCCCGTGTCAAGGCCTTCTGAACTCAACTTCGCCTCCACAAATTGAGTCACCTTAGTTCCTCCATCAAATGCTTCTCCGAGATAAGGTGCATGTGCCCAGAAGTTCCCTTCATCTTTGGCACCATGCAAGATGAGTTCGCTCCATCAGAATGAAGAACCCATGGAACAACATGATTCTGCTCTTGCCTCTGCAAGAGTTCATGTCCCTGATCACTGTCCAAGGGAAGCTCTCTACCTCTGCTCCATGTTCTATCTTCTATGCCTTCTCACTTCATGCAGCTTGGGTACTTCGCTAAGTTACACCCAAGTTGCTCTGCTCCTCGTTTTTGCATTGAGTTGATGGTGGCCCTCGCACCCACCATTCCACAGGTCAGCCCTCCCTTGAGTCTGATCTCTATATCGACTCCAAGTGTACCTCCATTTGTGTTGCTTTGGGTCGCTCCCCCACTTGATCTTGCAATATATCCACCAATGCATTCTCTCAAGCGAGATCATGCGATGACTCCTCACCGCTCACTCGGTCCATTGAGCTTCATGGAGTTGTTGTTTTTGAGGTACTACTCCTCAACATGTGTGGTCTATTGCACATGATTCTACCTCTAGAGAGTCGAGACTTATCCCTTCCTGGATATCTATTCTGTTGGAGTAACATCACTCTTCGTTTCGGAGACCACCATCCCCTTGGACTACTCCGATTTGCTGAACAAACTGTGCATTGTTCTGCCTCCTGCAAATGCACTTCCTAGATTGCGACTCCACGTCAATACAGCCCCCGCTACACCACTCAAGGCCTAGCAACATGCTGAACTTGCTGCACACTTCAGCCTCATATGGACGTATCCTTCACATGCCGAAGAGAAAGTTTCAATGCTTCATGACGCCGAGTTTCGATCGCCTCGGGATAGCCACGAACATTCCATCGTCCGCATACAAGTCCTTGCATGAGTATCGAATTCTTCGAGTTAGCAATTCCCCTCACCTTTGTGAGCTTTGCACAACTCTTTCGGTCGTTGAGCAACTCATTCCACCTTGCATGGTCTCATCCTTTACCAAGCGCCTCGCTTGCCTTGAGCACCATCAAGTATCATTGTCAACATTGAGCCATAGCTCAAACTTAGCCATCCCAACCTTTGTGCGCTCCACATTCTTCCAAGCTTACTTATTCTCATGGTGCCTCTTGCACAAAGGGTTGTCCATTCCTCTAAATGTCAATCTCAGATGCCCACTCCTTTGAGCGACTCCTTTTCCCTACATCTCCATGCCTGTTTTCCCCCAAATGGTCGCGCATGCTAGTTGCCCGCAATGCAGCCCTGCTAGGTCCCCCACGTTTGCATGCCAAGTATTTCTATGAGTGCTTGTCCCGCTCTGATACTATCTGTCATGGACTTAGCTGATTTTCCTAAGTCATGTGGTACCCTTGCGTGTCCGTCCACAAAGGTTAGCCTCCCCGAAACCTCCCATGGTCCCTTAGGACCTACAAAAGAGAAAACGGGTTAGAGAAAATGCCTCACTCGGGATCCACAAGTAATCATCTCCGTAAACACTTCTTAGCCAATGTAAATTACAAACAAACTTTACAAGCTCTGAATAGTTGCACAACAAAGGAGTAAAATGGTCTACTATAGACCAAACTAAAATCTCTCACAAGTGTCCACATGACACAACCTTTATTTACAAGCCTAAAACGGCCACCAAACCCAACTAAAATGGGACTATTAAGCCTTCGGTCATCTCTCTACATGTTGTGTAAAGCATGAACATACCAAAAGACATGGACATACATAAGCATTACATCAAACATCATGTTTAGAAGTTTGTCCATGATAAGGCAGTGGTACCACCTAGTTCAGTGTTATTGTCAGACTAACACTAGCAGTGGTACCGCCCAGCACAGGCAGTGGTATCTCCTGTACCTAGGAAACCCAGGATGAAAAATTTTTAGGCTCCAAGTTTGAATCAACTTGAGATCTATAAATACCCCTCTCATCCTTGGGTAAAAACACACAACTAGGAGTAAAAAAAAGAAAAGAAAATGCTATTTGAATTGTATGTGAATTCCTCTCAAAATTCTAAGTGTTAGAATAGTTTGAGAGAGGAGTAAGTGGGGGTGTAAGGGTTATCTCCTAAACATAATAAAAGGAGAATCGAGTTGTAAAAGGGTAGTTGGTCTTCGCCAATTGAAGGAAGACCGATAGTGGATGCCGGTGGCCTCGACGAAAGAGGAATCAGAGGAGTGGATGTAGGTCGATGATGACCGAACCACTATAAATCTGGTTTGCTTTTCAATTATGCAATTTACTTTAATTGCAAACTACCATACTTCATTACTCTACTTATTTACTGCCTTCAACACTCTTCCATATGGTTTCAAGCTATCTTTTTAAAATCAATTTTTATCGAATGTACGAAGAATTTTTCAGAACCATCATGATTTTACCGCTGCACTAATTCACCCCCCCCCCTCTCTTAGTGCCTATTACTTTCCTAACAAAGAGATCAATCCCAAGCTTAGAATCTGCTACGGTTCTAACACTTGGTATCATATCAGTGTCCTTGGTATCTCACTACCCTTCTATAGCCATCCACAAGCCCTCCATAGCCACCCAAAGCAATTCCCACAATTGCTTAAAAGATCGTCGTCGAATTCCGCCATCATCTCTACCACCGTGGATCATCCTTTAATCTCCCCATGAATTGCACCAGGTTTTAGTTTCCTACCTTACTGCTACTGCAATTTAGTTATCCTTATGCCAAAATAAAAAAAAATTGTTCCTATATTACTGCATAAACTTTTCATCGCAAAGTTTTCATCTCTATGACGAAAGATGCACTGCAGAATTCCAACCGCATAACAAAATTTGTTTGATCTTGTTACTATGTATTTTCTATCCAAATCTCTACAAAATTCTTGCAATAGCTTTAACACTTTCTAACAACAGATTTACCTTTAGTTTTGTCAAAAAATTCTCAATATAAACTATTGACCTTTTACATATAAAATGCTACACTTTAGATATAAAAATTTGCAATAGTACCTTTCTGTGATCCTCAATTTTTCTAAACCTTCCACCACCCCATGCCATTAACCCATCAACAAAAAAAAGACAAAGACATCTCTGATCTACAAACATATGCTATAGCTTCTCAAGATCTAATTGATGCCAAATTTAAAGTATTGGAATCTTGGATTGAACCTCGACTTGAATCTCGCTTCGAGGACAAATTACACTCTTTATTTGTAGAATTAAGAATTGGACAACCGTCGAGTCCAACCAAATTTTAGTGAGGAGAGAGTTCAAAGAGACCTCCAGAGATGGAGGGATAGCCCTCGGACATGCTTCAGCCATGCATGAGGTTGGACTTCCCGCGATGGGAAGGAGACCTGGCAGGGTGGATTTCGCATGCTGAACATTACTTTCGCTACAACCGAATGTCGGATGATGCTATGGTGAAAATTACTGGCATCCACCTTGAAGGAGATGTTATTCAATGGTACAATTGGCTAGAATACAATCATAGGGCTCCGATATGGAATCAATTTAAGAACGTACTACTAAATCGTTTCGGACCTATGGAGTATGAAAATATCGATGGTCAACTTGTAAAGATTCGACAAACATCTATGATTCAAGAATACTAAACCAGATTTGAGAAGCTATCCTACCTTGCTCTTCATTGGATTGATTGTTAATTATTAGGAACATTCATTAAAGGACTCAAACCAGAGATAAAAGGGGATGTTAAGGCACGGTAGCCCTGTACCATGACATCTGCGATTTCTTTCGCTCAAATACAAGAAGAGCGGCTCAACCAAGATGCTCGGAGGATGAGAACATCTCTTAGGCCCATGACATATAAACCTCCTTCTACTCCCAACTACCCTTTGCTGCCAAAAAAATTGACAAGTGAAAAACTACGTGACCGATTAGCAAAGGGTCTTTATTGGCATTGCGACGAGCCATGGAACCGCGATCATCACTACAAAAGGGTCCACCTCCTACTGATTGAACCCCTTGATGACATGGAGGAGGAAATCTAAGAGCATGAGGAAGAGGTCATGAATGAAGAGCAGCAGCCGGTTGATATTATGAGTCAAGCCCTATTAGGAGTCTTGAGTAGAAATTTAGGGTTAGGCTTGGGTTAACCAAAGGCTGTTTCACTCAAGAGGTTTATATGGAGATATTAATACATGGAGATATTATGATGCTTGCTTTGGTTAACCCCAAATCACTCAAGAGCCGAGTGCCTTATGATTCAAAAGCAGATTTCTCTATCAGAGCACCGGTGAAGTGTTAGTTAGAAGTAGAAGTCTTGAGTAGGAGTCCTAATTGTGTAGGAGTATTGAGTAGGGGTCCTATTAGGAGTTAGGGTTTAGAAGCCCTATAAATAGTCATGTATTCATCCTCTTTTGACAAGCAATAGATGAATCTTCTTAGCAGTTAGGGTTAGAAGCCCTTTAAATAGTCATGTATTTATCCTCTTTTGACAAGAAATAGATGAATCTTCTTAGTAGCCTTTGAGTAGTAACTTGGAGGAAGGAACCCCTATAGAGTTCCAAGGAGGCTGATCCCTTAAAGAGATCAACCCCAAGCTTAGAATCCACAAGAGTTCTAACAAAGGTAGGGGTTCCTTCCTCCAGGTTGCTGCTCAAAGGTTGCTGCAAAGATTTATCTATTTCTTATCAAAAGATGATGAATACATGACTATTTATAAGGCTTCTAAACCCCAACTCTTAATAGGACTCCTACTCAAGACTCCTACTCAATTAGGACTCCTACTCAAGACTCCTAGCAGGACATCTACTCAAGACTCCTACTTCTAGCCAACTCCTAATGCTTCTCTAAGAAGCAACCTCCAAACTAATCCTATCCTTAGCTGGCCTCTTCAACTCTTTCAAAAGGGTTGACTAGGTAGGTTTTACATGAATACCCCTTTTAATTAGGACTCTCCTAGTTAAAATCCTAACAGACTCGCCCTCTTCAAATCAGCCTTGTCCTCGAGGCTGACGATCCATGAATTTTGGGAATTTGATCTTCACGTCGTCATATTTCTCCCAAGTGGCATCTTTTATTGGTAGGTTCACCCACTGTATTAGCACTTCAGTAATGGGTCATCATCGTCGAGTCATGATTCGTTGATCAATAATGGTACTTGGTTAGGTTTGGAGTTCTCCTTGGGTAGTTATATTTGATAGATGACTTTGGGTTGTCTCGTTTTGTCCCAACTTGAGCTTTAAACACGACACATGGAAGACTGGATGGATTCAGGAGCTGGCGGGTAAGTCCAATCTGTATGCTATCACTCCGATGCACTCCAAAATTTGGTAGGGTCCATGGAACCGAGGTGAAAGCTTCATAGATGCTCTGGTTTGGATTGATATTTGCTAGTATGACTAGAGCCATAGGAAGACCCAATCTCCTACTAAAAATTCTCTTTCACCTTTGTATTGATTATATTGCTTTTTCATCTTTACTTGAGCTGTAGTGAAATTATCTTTTAGCAACTTCAGTATTTTGTCCCTGTCTTGTAGTTCCCTTTCTACTTGTTCTACTTTAGAGGTGCCCAACACATATTTTGGGATCATAGGGGGAGGTCAGTCATAACCCTCATAAGGACTACATTTTGTGGATGAATGATAAATTGTATTACACCACTACTCAGCCCAGGGAAGTTTCTTTGTCTACTCTTTTTGCCAGTCACTAGTGAATCATCTGAGGTATGTCTCCAAGCACCTGTTCATCACTTCAGTCTGACCGTCGGTTTATGGGTGATATGCCATACTCATTTTCAATTTAGTGCCCTACATCTGGAATAACTCTATCCAAAATCTGCTCATGAAGACCCTATCATGATCCCTTATAATAGATCCCAACATCCCATGCAATTTTACAATATTCTCTATAAAGATTTAAGCAATACTAGAAGTAGTGTAGGGATTACAAATAGTGCAAAGTGAGCATACTTTGTAAAGCGATCCACCACGATAAAAATTGTACCTTTTCCTTATGATGAGAGAAGCCCTTCGATGAAGTCCATTGATATATCAATCCATATTGAGTCCAGGACGGGTAAAGGTTGTAGCTTTTCGAGACTTGCCATTGTCTCACCTTTATATCGCTAACATACATCACATTTAGCAATAATATTTTTCATCCTTACCAAATAAAGATTTTGCTTAATTCTTTTAAAGTTTCTAAGGAACCCGGAGTGTTCGGCCACAAGTGTGGAATGCATCTCTTGAAAGATGGTCTTCATGCAAGTAGAATTTGGCACAAGCACAATGTGTCCCTTATAGCGCAATTCTTTTGTGTCCCAACTATAATGAGCCATGGATCTTGGTGTTTCCTCTAATGTTTTAATGATCTTACTAGTCTTTGAATCTTCTTGCCATTCCCTCATAATATCCTTTAGGAAGTTGCTGGTCGGAGACCGAAAATTCAACTTGCTCGGGTAGCCGCGAAAGCGCATCTACAACAACATTCTCTTTTCCCTTTTTGTAAGTTATTTCAAAATCATATCCAGGAAGCTTTGCTACCCATTTTTGCTACTTGAGGGAAGATATCTTCTGTTTCAAGAAATATTTTAGGCTTTTATGGTCAGTCTTAATTTAAAAGCATTGCCCGATCAAGTATGGTCTCTATTTGGCCACCGCATGCACAATCACGAGCATCTCCTTATTGTAAATAGTTATCCTAAGATAGGAAGGAGAAAATGCCTTACTAGTATAAGCAAGGGGGCAGCCATCTTGCATTAGTATAGCACCAATTCTGACTCCGTAGGCATCGGCTTCAATAACAAAAGTCTTGCCCAAGTCGGGTAGCGCTAGTACGGGTGTTGTCATCATTGCAACTTTAAGTTTGTCGAAGGTGGTGGTGGCTTTGTCCGACCATTGGAAAGTATCTTTTTCTAGCAAGGAAGTAAGGGGTGCATTGATCCTTCCATAGTTTTTCACGAACTTACTGTAGTAGCCTATTAAACTGAGAAAGCCACATAGCAATTTTATGTTCCTCGGGGTCGGCCAGTTCTGCATTGCTTCAATTTTGGAGGGGTCTACCACCACACCTTTCTTTGATATGATATGCATAAGATATTCTATCTTCTATTAAAGAAAGTTGTACTTCAATTTTTTGACAAAAAGAACATGTCTCATAAAATAATTAAAACAAGTCGTATGTGTTGAAAATGACATTCAAAAGAAGGGCTGTAAATAAGAATATCGTCGAAGAAAACCAGCACAAATGTACAAAGATAATTCTAGAAATATCATTCATAAGGCTTTGGAAGGTGGAGGGAGCATTGATGAGATCAAAGGGCATTATCAAAAATTTATAGTGGCCATTGTATGTTCGAAAGACGGTTTTTGGTATGTCTTCTTCGCACACTCATATTTAATTGTACCAAGATTGAAGGTCCAGCTTTGTGAAGACTCATGCTCCTTTTAATTCATCAAGCAATTCATCTACTACTAGAATAGGGTATTTGTCCTTGACAATTATGTCGTTGAGAGCTCGGTAACAATACATATTTGCCATGTTCCGTCCTTTCGTACGAGGAGCATCGGTGAAGTGTGGGGGCTGCAGCTTGGTTGAATAACTCCTGTTTCAAGTATCACTTTTACAATCCTTTCTATTTCATCCTTCTGGAGATTTGGATATTGATATGGTCGAGTATTTGTTGGAGGTTTGCCCAGAAAAATCGATATACAATGATCATACCAACGAGTAGGAGGTAGGTTATACGGTTCATCAAATATATCTAAAAATTCAATAAGCAAAGGAAGTAGGTTTAGATCTTTAGATTATTTTGGCTCTCCCTTAGTTTGCTACTCAAATTATCCTAAAAATCCACTGCATGTTTTGTGCAAAATCTTCTCCATTCATTGTGTGCAAGTAGTCATTACGTCGCCCCCACGTTTCCCATGCAGTATCATATGTTTCCCTTTACTATAAAATTTCATAATTAGTTTTACAAAGTTTTAAGAAAAATCACCTAATCTCATTAGCCATTCGATGTCGAGCATGGCCTCATACTAATCAAGAGGGAGGAGGAAGAAATCTACAATTATCTCTTGGTCCAACAGGAACAGTTTCACCCACAAGCACCTATAATCACACTTCAAAATTCATCCGTTAGTGATCTTAACGTCAAACCTACTACTATTCTCGATAGGTAAGGCCATCCGGATAGCAACCTTGCTATTCATAAAATTATTAGTGCTCCCAGTGTCAATAAGAACGGTGATAGGTTGTTACTTCAGAAGTCCTCCCACTTTCATCGTTTGCGATTTCACGTAACTGGCAAGGGCATACATCGCAATATCAACTAGCTAGTATTCTTCATCCACAACCTCTTCCTCATGCTCTTGGACCTCCTCATCCATGTCTTTAATGTTAGGATTGGAGTGCCACTAAGAGGGGGGGGTGAATTAGTGCAGCGGATTAAAACATCGGTTTTGGAAACTTTTTCGTACGATAAAAACCGAACTCGGAAGTGCTTAACTTGAAAGCATGTTCGTAAATGTGTGCAGCAAAAGTAATGAGGAAGTAAAGCACTTATAAAGATTTGCAGTAAGGTAAAGTGCAATAAATAAATGCAAACCAGTGAACACGCCAATTTTAAAGTGGTTCGGTCAAAATGACCTACATCCACTTGCGAAGCCTTCTTCGATGAGGCTCCCAACTTCCACTAGCAAATCACTTTAAAGAGGAAGGACAAATACCCCTCTCACAACTTTTTACAAGTGGTTCACACTCTTACAAAGTTTCAACGAGAAAGAAGGAGGTGAACACTCAAGTAATTGAAAACAAGACTTGCTAAAGACTTTGCCAAGACTTTTATCTCAATCTATTGCTTCTCAAAAGTTCTTATCTCTGCTAAGAATTGAGGGGTATTTATAGGCCTCAAGAGAATTCAAATTTGGGCTCCAAAATTTGAATTCTCTTCGGTTTCTGAAGCTAGCGGTGCCACCGCCTGTCAGTTCTGACACTGACAGTGTACTGGGCGGTGCCACTGCCCAATCCAGCGGTGCCACCGCCCAGACCGGCAGTACCACCGCCTTATCCTCGGGCTCTAGGCGGTGCCACCGCCTACACTATTTCAGCTCACTAGTTGGGCTCCAAACTTGGCCCGAACTAGTCCGAACTTAGGCCCAATTGGCCCCTACTTGGGTTATAAGATTAACACCTAATCCTAACCCTAACTAACATGCTAACTACGAATTTAAAGACATTTCCTAAGCTATTACAAAGTCCGTAAGTCAAGACTTCTTCCGGCGAACTTCCGGTGGTCTTCCGATAAACTCTTAGAAACCATTCTACGGACTCCCGGCAAGCTCCTAGACTTCACGATTTGATCTTGGCAAGTTTCGACGAGCTTCTTCGGCAAGCTACGATCTTTCTCGGTGAGCTCCGCGAACTTCCGACGTACCTTCCGGCGAGCTTCGAAAACCCTTCGGCAAGCTCCCTACTCATTCTCGGCTAGTTCCGACAGCATTCCCGACGAACCTTCAGACTTTCGTCGGACTCTCGAACTCCTAACAAATCCTTCGCGCTTGACTCTGGCACTTTGTTTTGCTTTATGTCTTCATCGTTATCGTAGTTAATCCTACACACACAAGCCAAAACTCTACTCCGATCTAGACAATTATTACAACGCGAATTGACATTGGTTGACGCTTCGTCCGATTCTTCAATGCATCGTCCTCTCTTGCGGCTTGTTGCCCAATCGGCGGTTGACCTCCGCAACCCTGATATCCTTGGTGCAATTTCACTCTCCTTGGCCCGATGCCCGACGTCTGAAGCATTCTGCCATCTAATATCCTAACGTGATCTCCTCCGGCGCAACGTCAATTCCTCCTGCGTCAACTATCTAATCCTGATCGAGTAGACTTGCATCACTCAAAATGCAGTTAAACATCTAAACACAATCAATTAGTTTCATCATCAAAATATGAGATTCAACATTTAAGAGGTTCAATCAGTAGGTGGCAGCCCCTTTTGCAGCGATGATTGTGGTTCCACGACTCGTCGCTATGCCAACAAAGACCCTTTGCTGATCGGTCACGTAGTTCTTCCCTTGTCAAATTTTTTGGCAGGGAAGGATGGTTGGGAGCAAAAGGAGGTTTATATGCCATGGGCCTAGGAGAGGTTCTTATTCTCCAAGCTTCTTGGTTGAGCCATTCTTCTTGTATTCAAGCGAAAGAAATCACAGTTGTCACGGTATAAGGCTACCATGCCTTAAGTTTGGCTTGAGTCCTTCGATGAATGTTCCTAATAATTGATAGTCAGTCCAATCACGAGCAAGATAGGATAGCTTCTCAAACCTAGTTTGGTACTCTTGAATCATAGAGGTTTGTCGAATCTTTATGAGTTGGACATCGATAAAGGGCGGATTCTAAGCTAGGGGTTGATCTCTTTGGGGGATCGGCCTCCTTGAAACTCTAAAGTCATTCCTTCCTCTAAGTTGCTACTTAAAGACTACTAAGAAGATTCACCTATTGTTTGTTAAAAGAGGATGAATTCATGACTATTTATAGGGCTTCTAAACCTCAACTCCTAATATGACTCCTACTCAAGACTCCTGCTCAATTAGGACTCCTACTCAAGACTCCTAATAGGACTCCTACTTCTAACCAACTCCTAATGTTTCTCTAAGAAGCAACCTCCAAACTAATCCTATCCTTCACCGGCCTCTTCACCTCTTTAATAGGGGGTCGGCTAGGTAGGTTTTACATGAATACCCCTTTCAATTAGGACTCTCCTAGCTAGAGTCCTAACAGACCTACCCTATTTAAATTAGCCTGGTCCTCGAGGTAGACGATCCATGAATTCTGAGAATTTGATCTTCAAGTCATCATATTTCTCCCAATTGGCATCTTCTATTGGTAAGTTTGCCCACTGTATTAGCACTTCAGTAGTGGGTCATCGTTATCGGGTCACGATCCATCGATCAATAACGGCACTTGGCTGGGTCTGGAGTTCTCCTTGGGTAGTCATATTTGGTAGATGGCTTTGGACTATCTCGTATTGTTCCAGCTTGAGTTTTAAACATGACACATGGAAGACTAGATGGATTCGGGAGCTGGCGGGTAAGTCTAATCTGTATGCTATCGCTCCAATGTGCTCCAAAATTTTGTAGGGTCTATAGAACCAAGGTGAAAGCTTCATAGATGCGCTAGTCCATATTGATGTTTGCTTGTATGGCTGGAGCCGTAGAAAGACCCAATTTCCTACTGAAAATTCTCTTTCGCCTTTGTGTTAATCAAATTACTGTTTCAAACTTGCTTGAGCTTTTCCTTATGATAAGGGAAGCCCTTCGATGAAGTCCATTGATATATCAGTCTATATTGAGTCCAGGACAGGTAATGGTTGCAGCTTTCTAGGACTAGCCATTGTCTTGCCTTTATATCGCTGACATACATCACATTTTGCCACAAATTTAGCAATAATATTTTCATCCCTACCCAATAAAATTTTTTTCTTAATTCTCTTATAGGTTATAAGGAACTCGGAGTGCCCAGCCGTAGGTGTGGAATGCATCTCTTGAAGGATGGTCTTCATGTAAGTAGAATTTGGCACAAGCACAATGCGTCCCTTATAGAGCAATTCTTTTGAGTCCCAACTATAACTGTAATGAGCCATAAAGTTTGGAGTTTTCTCCAATTTTTTAATAAACTTACTAGTTTCCAGATCTTCCTACCATTTCCTCTTAATATCCTTAAGGAAGTTGTTAGTCGGATGTGAAACGACAGAAAATTCAGCTTGCTCATGTGGTCCAAGTGCATCTGTAACAATATTCTCTTTCCCCTTTTTGTAATTTGTTTTATAATCATATCCAAGAAGCTTTGTTGCCCATTTTTACTGCTCGAGGGAAGATATCTTCTACTCCAAGAAATATTTTAAGTTTTTATTATCGATCAAGTACGGTCTCCATTTGGTCACCGCATGCACAATCACGAGCATTTTCTCGTCATAAATAGTGATCTTGAGATGTGAAGGAGATATTGTCTTACTGGTATAAGCAAGGGGGCAGCCATCTTGCATTAGTATAGCACCAATTCTAACTCCGAAGGCATCGGCTTCAATAACAAAAGTCTTATCGAAGTCGGGTAGCACTAGTATGGGCATTGTTATCATTGCAGCTTTAAGTTTGTCAAAGGTAGTGGTGGCTTTGTCTGACCATTGGAAAGTATTTTTTTTCAGCAAAGAAGTAAGGGTCGCAGTGATTTTTTAATAGTTTTTCATGAACTTGCAATGGTAGCTTGTTAAATTGAGAAAGCCGCGTAGCGATTTGATGTTTTTCAAGATCAATCAGTTCTACATTGCTTCAATTTTGGAGGGGTCCACCACCACACCTTCCTCTAATATGTTATGCCCAAGATATTCTATCTTTTATTGAAGAAAGTTACACTTTTATTTTTTGACAAAAAGAACATGTTCTCACAAAATCATCAAAACAAGTCATAAGTGTTGAAAATGACTTTCAAGAGAAGGGCTGTAAATAATGATATCATTGAAGAAAACCAGCACAAACTTACGAAGATAATTTAGAAAATATCATTCATAAGGCTTTGGAAGGTGGAGGGAGCATTAGTGAGACTAAAGGGCATTACCAAAAATTTGTAGTGACCATTGTGTATTCGAAAGGAGGTTTTCGATACATTTTTTCACACTGTATTTGATAATACCCGGATCGAAGGTCCAGCTTTGTGAAGACTCGTGCTCCCTTTAATTCTTCAAGCAACTCATCTACTACTAGAATAGGGTATTTATCCTTGACGGTTATGCCATTGAGAGCTTGGTAATCAATGCATATTTTCCAGGTTCCATCCTTCTTTCATACGAGGAGTACTGATGAAGAGTAGGGGCTACAACTTGGCCAAATAAATCCTATTTTGAGCATATCTTTTACAATCCTTTCTATTTCATCCTTCTAGAGATGTGGATACTGATATGGCCGAGTATTTTCTAGAGGTTTGACTAGAAGAATCGGTATACAATGATTATGTCGACGTGTAGGAGGTAGGTTGCGCGGTTCGTCAAATATATCTGAAAATTTAGTAAGCAAAGGAAGTAGGTTTGGATCTTCAAATTCTATTGGCTCTTATTAGAACCCTTGTAGATTCTAAGCTTAGGCTTGATCTCTTTAAGGGATCGGCCTTCTTGGAACTCTATAGGGGTTCCTTCCTCCAAATTGCTGCTCAAAGGCTGTTGAAAATATTCATCTATTACTTATAAAAAGAAGATGAATACATAGTTATTTATAGGGCTTCTAAACCCCAACTCCTAATAGGGCTCCTACTCAAGACTTCTACTCAATTAGGACTCCTACTCAAGACTCCTAATAGGATTCCTACTCAAGACTCCTATTCCTCTATATAACTCCTAATGCTTCTCTAAAAAACACTCTCCTAACCCTAGCCGGCCTCTTCACCTCTTTAATAGGGGTCGGCTAGGTAGGTTTTACATGAATGCCCCTTTCAATGAAACTCAATTTAGGACTCTCCTAGCTAGAGTTCTAACAGACTCGCCCTCTTCAAATCAGCCTTGTCCTCGAGGCTAGCGATTCATGAATTCTAGGAATTTAATCTTCAAGTCATCATAGTTCTCCCAAGGGACATTTTCTTTGGTAGGTTCGCCTATTATATTAGTACTTCAGTAGTGGGTCATCATCATCGAGTCACGATCCGTTGATCAATAATGGTACTTGGCTGAGTCTGGAGTTCTCCTTGGGTAGTCATATCTGGTAGATGGCTTTGGGCTATCTCATTTTGTCCCAGCTTGAGCTTTAAACATGACAAATAGAAGACTAGATGGATTCGTGAGCTGACGAGTAAGTCCAATCTGTATGCTACCGTTCCGATGCGCTCCAAAATTTGGTAGTCCATAGAACTGAGGTAAAAGCTTCATAGATGCTTTGGTCTAGATTGACATTTGCTTATATGGCTGGAGTCGTAGGAAGATCCAATCTCCTATTGAAAATTCTCTTTCACCTTTGTGTTGATCATATTGCTATTTCATCCTTGCTTGACCTACAATGAGATTATCTTTCAGCAACTTTAGCATTTTGTCTCTGTCTTATAGTCCCCTCTTAATATCCTTAAGGAAGTCACTGGTCAGAAATGAAACGACTGAAAATTCAACTTGCTCGAGTAGTCATGAAAGCGCATCTGCAACAACATTCTCTTTCCCCTTTTTGTAAGTTATTTCATAATCATATCCATGAAGCTTTGTTACCCATTTTTGTTGCTTGGGGGAAGATATCTTCTACTCCAAGAAATATTTTAGGCTTTTATGGTCGGTCTTGATTTGAAAGTGTCACATGATTAAGTATGGTCTCTATTTGGTCACCGCAAGCACAATCGCGAGCATCTCCTTGTCGTAAATAGTCATCTTGAGATGGGAAGGAGATAATGCCTTACTAGTATAAGTGAGGGGGCGGCCATCTTGCATTAGTACAGCACTAATTTCGACTCTAGAGGCATCAACTTCAATAACAAAAGTCTTGTCGAAGTCGAGTAGCACTAGTATAGGCGTTGTCATCATTGTGGCCTTAAGTTTGTCAAAGGCAGTGGTTGCTTTCTTTGACCATTGGAAAGCATCCTTTTTTAGTAGGGAAGTAAGGGGTGCGTTGATCTTTCTATAGGTTTTCACAAACTTGCGATAGTAGCTTGTTAAACCGAGAAAGCCACGTAGCGATTTTATGTTCCTTGGGGTTGGCCAATTCTGCATTGCTTCAATTTTGGAGGGGTCTACTACCACACCTTCTTCTAATATAATATGCCCCAGATATTTCACCTTCTATTAAAGAAAGCTAAACTTTAATTTTTTGACAAAAAGAACATGTTCCTGTAAAATCATTAAAACAAGTCGTAAGTACTAAAAATGACTTTCAAGAGAAGGGCTATAAATAAGGATATAGTCGAAGAAAACCAACACAAACTTACGAAGATAATTTCGAAAGATATCATTCATATGGCTCTAGAAGGTGGAGGGAGTATTGGTGAGACCAAAGGGCATTACCAAAAATTTATAGTGGCTGTTGTGTGTTCGAAAGGCGATTTTCGGTATGTCTTCTTTGCACACTCGTATTTGATGATACCTAGATTGAAGGTCCAGCTTTGTGAAGACTCGTACTCCCTTGAATTCATCAAACAATTCATCTACTACTGGAATAGGATATTTGTCCTTGAGAGCTTGGTAATCAACACACATTCACTATGTTCCATCCTTTAATCGTATGAGGAGCACCGGTGAAGAGTAGGGGCTGCAACTTGATTGAATAATTCTTGCTTCAAGCATCTCTTTTACAATCCTTTCAATTTCATCCTTCTAGAGATATGGATTTCGATATGACCAAGTATTTATTGGATGTTTGCACGGAAGAATCGGTATAGAATGATCATGCCGATGGGTAGGAGGTAGGTTGCACGGTTCGTCAAATATATCTAAAAATTCAGCAAGCAAAGGAAGTAGGTTTGGATTTTCAAATTCTATTAGCTCTCCCTTAGTTTGCTGCTCAAGTTATATCAAAAAGCCGCTGCATGCTTTGTGTAAAACCTTTTCCATTTGTTGTGTGCAAATTGTCATTACGTCACTCCCATGTTTCCTGTGTAGTATCACCTATTTCCCTTTATTGTAAAATCTCATAATTAGTTTTGCAAAGTTCTAAGAAACATCATCTAATGTCGTTAGCCATTCGATGCTGAGCATGGCCTCATAATCATCAAAAGGGAGGAGGAAGAAATCTACAATTATCTCTTGGTCCTGCAGCAACAGTTTCACTTGTGGGCACCTACAATCACACTTCAAAATCCATCTGTCAGTGACCTTAATGTCAAACTGCTACAATTCTCGACCTTTAAAATTTGGTTTGCATTTCTTTGAGCAATTTCTCTTTATTACAAACCTCTTTAATAGCTCGCTACTTTCAATACATTTACGAACGTGTTTCAAATTAAGTTATTTACGAAACGGTTTTACGTCAAAAATCAGTTTTTTCGAAACAAAGTTTTAAACCGATGTTATTTTACCGTTGCAATAATTCACCCCCCCCCCTCTCTTAGTGCCGCTCTTGATCCTCACACGTAGTCGATGAGTTGAGTGAATTATTATGAAGATAATAATTCACTAAGCCAAAAGGGGTTCTGACGAGTATGACTCAAAGCCAGCTCGATATTGGGCCTAGAGGGTCACACACATATGGTAGGCATTGCGATGAGTAGAGGTTCGGATATAAGATATCCGTCGAAGCCCCTGTCTTATTGGATATCCAATAAGCCCCTGAATTATTGGATCCTATGGATGAGATCCAATAAAGCCTATGAGAGATTATTGGATAGAGATCCACTAATCTAAGAGGCTTGGGTAATTGGATGCAGATCCAATACCCAATAGGGGAGGATCTATTAGAGTTTGACGGAGGACCTCTATAAATAGGAGGGATTCAGTGGTTCATAGGCCAGAGCCTTTGCTTGCCTCTCCTATTCTCCTCCCCCTCTCCACCTCAGAGCAGGCCTGGAGTTTTGAGGAGCGTCGTCATAGCCCTACTATGTGGATCACTGCTAGAGAGGAGGATGCTTGACCTCCTTCTCCCTCTCCTAGAGATCTGCAAGGAAACAGGGATACACGATCTCCCTAGGTATCACAATCTATTCTATATGTAGTTTGTTTTGTGGATTTTTTACATACCAATCTTCGCACGACGACGAACATCTCTTTGGGAATAGGGGATTTTGTTTTATTGTTTTTCTGCTGTGCATGTGATGTCGCCCCCAAGATTTCCTAATAGTGGTATTAGAGCCAGGTTGTTCGTATGATAGATTGGTTTTGAACTACGTGTGTTGTGTTTTGGAGAAACTTTTGATGTCAAAATCGTTGACGCAAAAGCGAGAAAGGGTAGCAACAGTTGTTGCCCTCGATCTACGTGTGTACAACCGCTTGCAGCGCAATCGCAGGCAAGCAGCACTGGGGCTGCGCCTGCAGTAGTCAACCGGTTTCCTGCTTGTAGCAGGCTTACGACCGGCAGGGCTGGCAACCCGCGGGCATTGCCTGTAGTGACGTCGGCAGGTAGGGCTGAAGGCAAGGTGATCGCCTGCACGCAAGCACTGTGCCCGCATGCAAGGGCGATGCCTGGGGGTGCTGGACCCACGGGCAGAGGCGCTTGCGGCTGCAACGCCCACGGGCTGCTCCTGCAAGCAAACCCCCCCACAAGGGCGGCCACCCAGCGGGGCACTGCACCCGCGGGCACAACGCTCGTGGGGGGCAGTGCCACCCACAGGGGCACCAACCCACGGGGGCGCCCACCTACAAGGGCGACATCGCCCGCGGGCGAGCTGCTTGCAAACAAGGGCGGCACCCCCGCCCCACCGGATAGGTCGCCGCTAGTAGGGTGGCGGCGACGGTAGTAGTAGCAAGGGGGAGTAGGGCATTGGGGCATTCTTGGGCAAAAAGATAATTTTGCCCTTGTGAATTTCAAAAATTCTAATTCTGTCCTTTTTATCCAAATTATGAAAATGCCCTCAGAATTCAAAAAATTTCCTACATATCCCTGATTTAAAAATATTAATTAATTAAAAGGTTTAATTGATTATTATTTTTTATTATCTAGTAGTCCTATATGATAATGATTTATACATGTGATGTATAATGTGTGGACGGATGATCATGGATCGTATTATGTGTGTACTTGTGATTATTATTATTGGGGCCTACGAGCCTCCATTATATTTCTAATTTATTATCGGGCCTACGTGCCTATGATTAAATTGTAATCACATGAGGAGATGCAGCAGGAACGTGGATGCGATAGTGGGACTCACGAGACGGACGATCGCGATGCATAGAGATGCATCGAGATGTCGACGAAACCGACGAGGACGAGATGGACGATCACATGGCATGGAGATGTACCATTGTACACATAGATCTAGATGTGAGTGAATAGGCCTATTGGCTCGGGCCTGATCACATTAGGCTGTGGTCCATGATCATCTGGTGTGATTATTTTTACATCTACTAGATATTTATATATATTTACATGTGATGTAGATATATATTAAATATGTATATATGTGACATATTATATTAGGAGACCAAATTATAGAAACCTCTCTCTCGACAATATTAAGTCGATAAACAACAAGCATCTCAAATTATCAACATCACATTAAAAATATATTTCAAAAAAGATATATCGATAAGTGATTCATTTGTATCATTTCATTCATTCGGAAGATTCTCCTCTTTGGTAAATAAATCTAGGAGAACAAAATGAATTAAGGGAGATATAACATGATTGAAGCATTGAACATGATTCATATTTAAAATGTGTCTCATGTCATAAGTATGAATCAAGCATTTGTAAAATCCAAAATCATCCTCAAAGTCACATTCAATAAATTCATACATGACAAGCATAGATTATTGAAAAGTCGGTAAGATAGAGGATCGCATTTCATTTTTATAAATTTCTATTCATGTGATTTGCATCTTATAAGCATGCCTTTACCTTTAATAAAACAAGTGTCAACATTTAAGACGGAAAGGTAAATTTCATAAAACAAATCATCAAGCATGATTCCATGATAACATCCTTTTAATATCTTGATATTCATCATCAAGTATGATTTCAAAAAGTATGTTCAAGAGAAATCATTAAGACCAAATGCATGATACACTCATTTATTTTCAAAATATTCATCATGTTTATTTTCATGAGATTCACAAGATTGGTAAAATAAATTCATTAATCTCAATAGGATAGAAAATTCATTTCCATTTCATACAATTGACTTCATGTGAGGGTATTTAAGTCTTTTGTGAAAACATGTATCATCATTTAAAATCGAAACATAAGTTTTGTCATGAAGCCGTCAAGACCAAACACATCATGATATCACATCTATCATCAAAAAACGATCAAGAAATTCATACATAGATGTACATGCACTATGTCATCTTAATATGTCATGAGAATGTCATCTAATTCATCATAAAAACGATTAGACCAAAAATATGTTAATCTCAAATGAGAGTTTCAAATCAACATTTACTTCAAAAACTCATGCATAACATAAAATCATCAAGATACACATGCATGGATTAATCCTAAGCATTATCACATATCATATAATTATCATCCCTAATGTTGCATACATCATTCAACATTTCAAAACATAACATGCATGAAACCTTAGCAATATACTTTTCATGATCAAATTTTTTAATTTTTCAAAGATGCTAAAAAGAAAAACATGATATAATTTTTGGAAAACAATTTTATATTTCCTATTCCTACTATCTAAATTAAGCACTCATGAAAAACTTCAAGTTATTTCAAAATAATTTAAGAGAGTTGAGTTACTTACCTTGTAGTCGAACCCCATCAAAGCCTAATTCGTCGTTTTACCTTTGGAAGTTCTTGATTCATCCTTGGTTGCCTTCCTCTTCTTTGGCCTCTTCCTCCATTCAAGTTCATTATTTATTTTAAATTTTTGTTTAATGAACTTATTAAGATTTAGTATTCGAAGTTCAAGTTCATCATTGTCCTCATCACTTGAGTCATCGCTCAAGTGGTATTCATTTGTCCAGAGTTCCAAATCCTTCCTATTCTTTGGAAGGTGGTTCAAGTGCTCATCGTGTTCAAAATGTTCCAAAAGTGTCATTTCATAGGTCATTAATGACCCGATTAATTCTTCTAATGAACACTCAAGCAATTGAAAACAAGACTTACTAAAGACTTTGCTAAGGCTTTTATCTCAATCTATTGCTTATCAAAAGTTATATTCTCTACTGAGAATTGAGGGTATTTATAGGCCCCAAGAGGATTCAAATTTGGGCTCCAAATTTTGAATTCTCTTGGGTTTCCGAGGTTGGCGGTGCCACCGCCTGTCAATGTCATATTGACCAGTGACTGGCGGTGCCACAGCCTATCGGTGGTCGTGCTACCGCCTGTTAATTTTCACATTGACAATGTTCTGGCGGTGCCACCGCCGGAACTCTCAGGTTCTAGGCGGTGCCACCGCCTAAACTCTCGGGTGCTAGGCGGTGCCACCGCCAAGTCCAGCGGTACCACTGCCTTATCCTCGAGCTCTGGGCGATGCCACCGCCTACACTATTTCAGCTCACTAGTTGGGCTCCAAACTCGGCTCAAACCAGTCCGAACTTGGGCCCAATTGGCCCCTAACCGGGTTATAAGATTAACACCTAATCCTAACCCTAATTAACATGCTAACTACAAATTTAAAGACATTTCCTAAGCTATTACAAAGTCCGCAAGTCAAGACTTCTTCCGGCGAACTTCCGACAGTCTTCCGATAAACTCTCGGAAACCATTCTGCGTACTCCCAGCAAGCTCCTAGACTTTATGATTTGATCTTGGCGATTTCCGACGAGCTTTTTCGGCAAGCTACGATCTTTCTCGGTGAGCTCCGTGAACTTCTGATGTACCTTCCGGCGAGTTTCCGAAAACCCTTCGGCAAGCTCCCTACTCATTCTCGGCTAGTTCCGGTAGCATTCTCGACGAGCCTTCAGACTTCCGTCGGACTCTCGAACTCCCAACGAATCCTTCGCGCTTGACTCCGGCACTTTGTTTCGCTTTATGTCTTCATCGTTATTGTAGTTAATCCTGCACCCATAAGCCAAAACTCTACTCCGATCTAGATAATTATTACAACGTGAATTGACATTCTGTTGCCCGGCACGTCATTGGTTGGCACTTCATCCGATTCTTCAGTGCATCGTCCTCTCTTGTGGCTTGTTGCCCAATCGGCGGTTGACCTCCATAACCCCGATATCCTTGGTGCAATTCTGCTTTCCTTGGCCCGATGCCCGACGTCCGAAGCGTTCTGCCGTCCAATATCCTGACGTGATCTCCTCCGGCGCAATGTCAATTCCTCCTGCGTCAACTGTCTAATCCTGATCGAGTAGACCTGCATCACTCAAAATGTAGTTAAATATCTAAACACGATCAATTAGTTTCATCATCAAAACCGAATATAACATTGCAGATCCACTGACAAAACCGTTGTCTCAAATTATCTTTGAGCATCATAGGTGTCTGATGGGGATCAAACACATAGGTGATTGGCTTTAGGTCAAATGGGAGATTGCTAGTCATAGGTGCCCAGCAAGCCAATCATATGAGTGATGGCACGTATGACTTGACACAGAATCTTTTTTACTTATTATATTTTGACATTTATCACTTTATATTGACTATTGCATATATGCATGTATATTTTGTGATGTCCTTGGATCTATGCAATGGGAATCAGATCGTGATAAGATCACGATAATAAGACTGATTCACATTTAAACACAAATCCTAAATAATCTCAGTCATAGGTTACTCGAGAGGAACATCGAGATGACCGGACAGACTGGTATATTGTATACCCGTCCATATGATGGATGCAGCTGGTCTCATAGCTGCTCATGTGGGGACACTAGGGATATAGTTTGGTGCTCAATAGAGAATGAGTTCGTTGATTGATCTGCTTATGGAATGCTGGATGGTTGATGATGCCTTTGTTAGGATCAAAAGTACTAAGACGTGGGGGGGTGAATTAGTGCAGTGGATAAAAATGTCGGTTTTAGAAAATCTTTCGTACGTTGAAAATCAAACTCGGAAATACTTAATTTTAAAGGTGAAGTAAGAGCGTAAAGATAGCTTGAAGGCAGTAAATAATTAAAGAGGTTTGCAGTAAAAAATGATGCTTAAAGTAAATGCAAACCAAGATTTTAGAGTGGTTCGATCAATCGTGAGCTACATCCACTTTCAGCTTCCTCCTCCGACAAGGTCACCGGCATCCACTAGAAGCCTTCCTTCAATAGGCGAAGGCCAACCACCCTTTTACAGCTTTTCTCCTTTTGATGGGCTTAGGAGACAACCCTTATAGATTTTCACTCCTCTCTTGAATAATCAAAACTTAGAAAGAAAGAGGGAGAAGAATTTCTAGCCTTTTACAACACTTTTAAGCTCTCAAATACTCAGAATAAAAGTAAGCTTTTGATTACCCTTTCATGCAAAAAGGGTGGGGTTTATATAGGTGCCAATTAGTATTATTTTGGAACTTAAAAGTGTCCATTCCCGAATTTTCGAGGTCCTGGCGGTACCACCACCATAACTGGGTGGTACTACCGCCTATCATCTGTCATTGAGTGGTACTATCTCTCAATCTGGGTGGTACTATCGCCTAACATCACTCGGAGACTAAGCTCAGGCGGTACCAACATTGGTAGTAATAATTGTCGACGATACCACTGCCTAACAGGGTCGGTACTACCACCTAGAACTCCTGGGAGATCAAGTCTCCTTGGCGGTGCCACCGCCGGCCAAGAATTTTGGGTCCGAATGGGCTGATCTATTCGGCCTAATTTGGGTCTGTCAAGGGCCTAGTTGGCCCCTGATTAAGTTAATGGGATCACCTCCCAATCCTAACTTAATCTACATGCTAACTACGACAATTAAGACATCAATATTGCATATCGTGTTCCGGTGCATCAATCGCTTCTTCCAGCGAACTTCCGGCGAACATTCGACGAACCCTCGGCGATGCTCCGGCGGACTCCCAGCAAACTCCTGGACTTGCGACGATCCTCTTGGCTAGTTCTGACTAGCTTCTTTGGCAAGCTCCTGGACTTCTCAAATTGTTCCCATAGAACCTCCGACAACCGTCCGGACTTCCGACGAACTCTCAAACCTCCAACGTGATCTTTGTCTTAACTCTGGCTCAATACCTGCTGCATGTCTTACTGCCATCGTAGTTAATCCTGCACACTTATCTCAACATATGGATTAGATAACCAAATGACAATTGACTTCATCATCAAAATCTGAGATTCAACAATCTCTCCCTTTTTGATGATGACAATCAATTGATGACAAAGTTAACCTTAACTCCCCCTATCTATAAGTCATACTTGAGATAAGTCATTCTTGAATTCAAAGCCTTTGAATTCAAGAAACACATTGATAAGTTCAGTTCATTTAAACTTATCAATACCCCCATCATGATTCCTTTCATGATATATCTCTTTGAAAATGATGTCAAGGCATGACATCCATTTTCAAGTTTCATATTTCAAATGTGAAAGATAGCAATCATAGCAATTCATCACATGGTAAGATATCAATATTGTAAAATTGTGATGCAAGCTCTTGATATCTTAACATAATACAAATATTTCAAATGTAAACTCTATGTATAGCAATTCATTCTATTATAGCAATTCATCATATTGCAAGATATCAATATGTAAAATTGTGATGTAAGCTTTTAATATCTTAACATAATGCAAATATGGTAATCATAGCAATTCTATCATCAATTTACCACATATTCTATCATCAATTTACCATATATTTCTCCCCCTTTGTCATCAACAAAAAGGAGAACGATTCAAGCGTATTTCAAGCCTAGTAATAAGTATGGTAAAGATTCATGTCATAGAAGGATTCATATCATTTTTCAACAATAAGTGATAAGATATCATTCATATAAATTATTTTTCAAACAATCATGACATGGTATCATTCAAAAGTACATTAAGGGGATAGCTTTCATTACTTCTTTCTTTTTATTTGTCGTTAACGTTTTTCACGAAGAAGGAAAGCCATTGTGAACTATCTTAAATAAAGTTAAAAACAATAAGAGATTAAATCATACTTCATTTTTACAAGGATCAAGATATGCATGTGAAGTTAAATCCTTGCAAGTGTTCATCTCAAAAAAAAAATTTCTTCAATAAGAAGAAATTCATGTGAAAGAATCATTACATTAAATCTATTTCTCGATTAAAAATTTAAAAGATAAATCCATAAGAGATGCATTTATTAATTAATTTCATATATCAAAAATCATAGAGCATTGATATAAAATAAACTTGATATGACATAGGCTCATGAAAGCTCCATTCAAAAAATACATTAAGTCTGAAAGAGAAATACAAATTCATGTATTTTTAGGATCAAGAAAATCTAAAAATGAAATTTAACACATTCATGCATTCGGACACAGTTTTACCATAGCTTTTCAAACACAATCATGAAGGTAAAACATGCTTATCATCATGAAAATTTTTACATCCAAAACACATAATTTCCAACATGTTATTGAAGCATATAATCAAGTAAAATTTGTATCATAAGATTTTCAGCATTGAGTTTCTAAGTGATTGATCAAGGATCAAGAAAGTCTGAAAATGAAATTTAATAAATTCATGCATTCAGACAAATCAACACTCTTAATTCTCTTCTAATGAAGTCAAATTGTTCTTCACTTAAAGGCTTTGTAAAATTATTAGCTAGTTGATGTTTAGTATCAATGAACTCTATAATTACATCATGATTAGTGACATGATCTCGTATAAAGTGATGTCTAATATCAATATGCTTTGTTCTTGAGTGTTGAATGAGATTCTTTGTTAAACATATTGCACTTGTGTTGTCACATTTAATGGAAATATTTTTAAGATGAACTTTATAATCTTCTAAGGTGTTTTTCATCCACACAACTTGTGCACAATATGCACTAGCTGCAATATACTCAGCTTCAGTTGTTGATAGGGCAACCGAGTTTTGTTTCTTAAATAACCAAGAAACAAGAGCATGTCCCAAAAATTGACATGTTCCTGATATACTTTTTCTATCTAGTCTACACCCAACAAAATCTGCATCAGCATAAGTAATTAACTCAAAATTCTCGAATTTTGGATACCACAATCCAAGATTTGTGGTACCTTTAAGATATCTAAGTATTCTTTTAACTGCTTTGAGATGAAATATTTTAGGATTCAATTGAAACATAGTACAAAGTCCTATACTGAACATGATATCTGGTCTAGTTGTAGTGAGGTAAAGTAAACTTTCTATCATACCCTTATAAATTTTTTTATCAAAGTTTTCTCCACTTTCATAAATTTCTAACTTAGTGGAGGTGCTCATAGGAGTGTTGATAGCTTTTGAGCTTTCCATATTAAATCTTTTTAGCAAATCTAAAGTGTATTTAGTTTGACTAATAAAGATGCCATTCCTTAATTATTTAATTTGTAAGCCTAAAAAGAAGGTTAATTCTCCCATCAAACTCATTTCAAATTCAAGGCTTATAGTTTTGGTAAAGGATTCACAAAGAGATTCGTTCATAGAACCGAAGATAATATCATCAACATAAATCTAAACAATGAGAAAATTATTTTCAAAATTTTTGATAAACAATGTAGTATCGACCTTACCTTTAGAGAAATTATTTTCTATAAGAAAAGAATTAAGTCTCTCATACCAAGCCCTTGGAACTTGTTTTAAACCATATAGAGCTTTAATTAATTTAAACACGTGATTAGGGAGGCTATTATTTTCAAATCTGGGAGATTGTTCAACATAGACTTCTCCGGAAATAAAGCTATTAAGAAAAGCGCTTTTAACATCCATTTGAAATAACTTAAAATTATTACTACTAGCATAGGTAAGGAGCATCCTTATGGCTTCTAATCAAGCCACAAGAGCGAAGGTTTCTTCGTAATCGATACATTCTTCTTGGTTGAAACCTTTGGCCACTAATCTAGCCTTGTTTCTAACCATGATACCATATTCATCTTGCTTGTTTCTAAAGACCCATTTAGTACCAATAACTAAATGGTCATTTGGCCTAGGAACAAACTTCCACACCTCATTTCTCTCAAATTGATTTAACTCATCTTGCATTGTGATAATCCATGAATCATCTTTCATGGCTTCATCAATATATTTAGGTTCAATTTGGGAGAGAAACGCGGTGTTGGCACAAAAAGTTTTAAGAGAAGAACGTGTTTGAACCCCCTTAGATGTGTCTCCTAAGATTAGCTCCTTAGGATGAGCATCTACATACTTCCAATCCTTGGGTAAGGATGTTTCGGAAGTGGATGCATCCAAGTTGCTAGTTAGAGAAGGGGTTTCATTTAAATTCAAAGAATCAAAATTAACATCATCATCAAAATCGTTTTTCTTGATTTTGGAAATCTAAGTGAAAACAACATGAATGGATTCTTCTATAATTAAAGTTCTTTTATTGAAGATACGAAATGCTTTAGAAATCGAAGAATAACCAAGAAAAATTCCTTCATCGGATTTAGCATCAAATTTTCCTAAGGTATCTTTTTCATTCAAGATAAAACACTTACACTCAAAAACTTTAAAATATGAAACATTGGGTTTTTTGTTGTTCCACAACTCATAGGGAGTTTTGGTAAATAAGGGTCTTACTAGAACTCTATTCATGATATAACATGTAGTGTTTATGGCTTCGATCCAAAAATATTTTGGTAGACTATGTTCATTCAACATGGTTCTTGCTATTTCTTTTAAATTTCTATTCTTTCTTTCAACTACTCCATTTTGTTGAGGATTTATTGGAGTAGAGAAGTTGTTGTTATATCCATTAGATTCACAAAATTCTTGGAAATCACGGTTTTGAAATTCACCATCATGATCACTTCGAATTGATGAAATCATAGAACCCTTTTCATTTTGAACAAGTTTACAATACTTGGTGAAATATCTAAAGCATTCATTTTTGTGTTTCAAGAAATAAGTCCATATGTATCTACTATAATCATCTACAATGACAAAAGCGTATTTGCTACCTCCTAGGCTTAATGTAGAGATTGGTCAAAATAAGTCCATATAGATCAATTGCAAAGGTCTAGAAGTGCTTATTTGATTCTTAGATTTGAAGCTATCATTTATTTATTTTCCTAATTGACAAACATCACACACATTATCTTTGATGAACTTGATATGAGGAATTCCTCTTACAAGTTCTTTGGATGAAATTTGGGTAATTAGTTTCATACTAGCATGACCTAATCTCCTATGCCAAAGCCAAGCATCGTCATTCAAAATCGAGAAACACATTTCATTACAAAGATCATTGATGTCAATGGTGTATACGTTATTTTATTTTAAAGCAATTATAGATGTGTTTTGTGTGGTTTTTCAATGATGCACGCATTAGATTTGAATTTGATAATATATCTTTTATCACACAATTAACTTGTCGTTGTCTCCGAAGGTAATATAGCCTTCATCTATGCTAGTGAGCATAGAGAATTGAGATGGATCTCCGGTCATATACCTTGAGCAGCCACTATCAAGGTACCATCTCTTGCTCCTAGCTTGTGGTGATATATGTTTCTACAAAAAAAGATGATTTTTAGGTACCCATTTAATCTTGGGTGCCTCAAAAATCGATCTAAATTGTTTGTCATATTGCATGGAATTTATTACGGTTCCTTTTGGAACCTAAATCAATTTGTTAGGACTAATCTTCTTGAATGGATAATGATAAGTTCTATATCCATGTTTGCAACAAAAGTTACATTTGTTTTGGTGTGAAACATGCAAGATACGGCCTTTAATGAAAGTGGTTAGATTTTGGTGAGAGCTTCTTACAAATCCGATTCCACTTATTTTAGGAACGTGACCCTTATTTGTAAGGATCATATTCAAATACTTGCTACCAACCTCAAATTTCTTCAAGGTATCCTTGAGCATCAAGTTCTCCTTTTGGAGAATTTCCAAATCATGGCATTTCATACATGGAACTAAACTATCATTATGTTTAATTTTTAATTTATCGAAATTACTAACAAGAATATCCTACTCCTTTTTTAACAATTTATATTTTCTACTATTTGTTTTGCATTCATCAAATAAATCATGGAAAGCATTTAATAATTCATCAAATGATAAATCTGCATCAATTAAATTTGTTACCTCCTCTCCGATGGTCATGAGGGCATAATGAGCAACTTGCTCGGTGTTGGACTCCTCTTCTTCATATGCACTTGAGTCATCCCACGTTGCTTTGAGCGCCTTCTTCTTTGGTGTTCTCTTCTTGGCTTGGGGACAATCACTTTTATAGTGTCCCGGCTTCTTGCATTCGTAGCAAATAACTTGGACCTTTTTGGGTTCAAATTTATTTTTAGTGTCATTTTTAAATTTGTTTCTTTTAATAAATTTTTTAAATTTTCTTGTTAAAAGTGCCAAGTCATCGTCAAAGTCCTCATCACTTGAGTTTTCTCTCAAGTGGTCTTCTAGAGTTCTAAGTATCATATCCTTCTTGTTCTTTGGAAGGGTGTCTTCATGCTCTTCATGAGTTTTGCAAGTCATTTCATAGGTCATTAATGACCCGATTAATTCTTCAAGAGGGAAGTTGTTTAAATCTTTAGCCTCTTGAATAGTAGTGATTTTAGGGTCCCAACTCTTTGGAAGGGATCTTAGAATTTTATTAACGAGCTCGAAATCTAAAAAACTTTTACCAAGTCCTTTTAGACTATTGATGACATTCGTGAAACAGGTGTACATGTCACCTATGGTCTCGCTTGGTTTCATACGAAAAAGTTCATAAGAATGTACTAAAAGATTGTTTTTTTACTCTTTTACTTTATTCGTACCTTCGTGCATCACTTCGAGTATATGCCAAATATCAAATGCAGTTTCACAAATCAAAACACGATTGAACTCGTTTTTATCAAGTGCACAAAAGAAGACATTCATAGCCTTTGCATTAAGAGCGAAAGTCTTCTTCTCTAATTCATTCCAATTGATCATTGGAAGAGAAGACCTTGAAAATCCATTTTCAACAATATTCCAAAGTTCAAAATCCATGGAAATAAGGAAGATCCTCATTCAGGTCATCCAATAGGTGTAGTCTGTCCCATTGTACATGGGCGAACATGTAATAGAGTGACCCTCTTGATTTCTAGTATATACCATCTATCTTGGGTTTTAATCCAACTGAGAGTGAACCTAGCTCTGATATTAATTGTTAGGATCAAGAGCACTAAGAGGGGGGGGTGAATTAGTGCAGCAGATAAAAATGTTGATTTTAGAAAATCTTTTCGTACGTTGAAAACCGAACTCGAAAATGCTTAACTTTAAAGGCGAAGTAAGAGCGTAAAGATAGCTTAAAGGCAGTAAACAATTAAAGAGGTTTGCAGTAAAGAATGATGCTCAAAGTAAACGTAAACCGAGATTTTAGAGTGGTTCGATCAATCGTGACCTACATCCACTTTCGGCTTCCTCCTCCGACGAGGTCATCGGCGTCCACTAGAGGCCTTTCTTCAATAGGCAAAGGCCAACCACCCTTTTACAGCTTTTCTCCTTTTGACGGGCTTAGGAGACAACCCTTATAGATTTTCACTCCTCTCTTGAATGATCAAAACTTAGAAAGAAAGAGGGAGAAGAACTTTTAGCCTTTTACAACACTTTTAAGCTCTCAAATACTCAGAATAAATGCAAGCTTTTGGTTGCCCTTTTATGCAGAAAGGGTGGGGTTTATATAGGCCCCAATCAGTTTGATTTTAGAGTTCAAAAGTGTCCATTCTTAGATTTCCGAGGTCCTAACGGTACCACCGCCATAATTGGGTGGTACTACTACCTATCATCTATCACTGAGTGGTACTATCGCTCAGTCTGAGCGATACTACTGCTCAGTCTAAGCGATACTACCACCTGACATCGCTCAGAGACCGAGCTCAAGCGGTACCACAACTAGATACGGGCGGTACCACCGCTGGCATTAATAACTACCAGTGGTACCACCGCCTGACAGGGGTGGTACTACCGCCTAGAACTCTTGGGAGACCGAGTCTCCTAGGCAGTGCCACCGTCGGCCAAGAATTCTAGATCCGAATGGGCTGATCCATTTGGCCCAATTTGGGTCTGTCAAGGGCTCAATTAGCCCCAAATTAAGTTAATGGGATCACCTCCAAATCCTAACTTAATCTATATACTTATTATGATAATTAAGACATCAATACTACAGATCGTGTTCCGGTGTGTCAATCACTTCTTCCGGTGAGCTTCCGGCGAACTTCCGGCGAACATCCGACGAACCCTCGGCGATGCTCCGACAAACTCCTAGACTTGTGACAATCCTCTTGGTTAGTTCCGACGAGCTTCTTTGGCAAGCTTTTGGACTTCTCGGATTGTTCCCGCAAAACCTCTAACGACCATCTGGACTTCCGACGAACTCTCAAACCACCAACGTGATCTTTGTCTTGACTCCAACTCAACACCTACTGCATGTCTTACTACCATCATAGTTAATCTTGTACACTTATCTCAACATATGGATTAGATAACCAAATGACAATTGACTTCATCATCAAAATCTGAGATTTAACAACCATATTGTTAGACAACGATTCCATAGTTCCAGTGGTGTATCTGGTCCTTACACTTGAGACACTAAGGATGTCCTATATGAGTGCTCCATTCTTTGATATCAGACTTATAGGTTTGGATGTCCTAGATCTAGTATAGCTGGTCATTGGGCGTAGCAATTGACTTTGCGAGGGCTATTGAGTGTCGATAGAGGATCATCCACTCTCGGCATCATGAGAGGAATTTCCCATGTGTTCTTACTCAGACAAATCCCTAGCTAGGGTCATTCGGATAGAGAGAGAAAGAGTTCTCTAGGAAAATCCGATTAGAGCGAGACTCAAGTAGAAACTATATGGGTCTGATAGCACCATACTTGGTATATGGTCTTTGAGATATTAGATGGATGAGGGACTATAGGTACACGGTAACTGAGGACAGACAGGTCCAATGGATTGGATTCCCCTATATCATCTGGGGACTACAGCGTAGTGGCCTATACGTCCATAGTCAATGAGTCGAGTGAATTATTATGGAGATAATAATTCACAGAGCCAGAAGGAGTTCTGACAAGTATGACTCACGGCCAACTCGATATTGGGCCTAGAGGGTCACAAATATATGGTAGGTGTTGCGATAAGTAGAGGTTTGAATATGAGATATTCGTTAGAGCCCTTGTCTTATTGGATATACAATAAGCCCCTGAATTATTGGATCCTATGGATGAGATCCAATAAAAGCCTTTGAGAGATTATTAGATAGAGATCTACTAATCTAAGAGGCTTGGATAATTCGATACAGATCTAATACCCAATGGGGGAGGATCCATTATGGTTTGATAGAGGACCTCTATAAATAGGAGGGATTTAGTGGTTCATAAGCCAAAGCCTTTGCTTGTCTCTCCTATTCTCCTCCCCCTCTCCACCTCAGAGTAGGCCTAGAGTTTTGAGGAGCATCATCGTAGCCCTACTATATGGATCACCGCTACAGAAGAGGACGCTTGACCTCCTTTACCCTCTCCTAGAGATCTACAAGAAAACAGGGATATACGATCTCCCAAGTAACACAATCTATTCTATATGCAATTTGTTTCGCAGATTTTTTGCGCACCAATCTTTACACGACGACGAACATCTCTTTAGGAATAGGAGATTTTATTTTCTTGTTCTTTCGCTACGCATATGATGTGGCCCCCAAGATTTCCCAACAATAATAACAAAGAAATTGGTACAAATTGCGATAATAGAATTCTTGTCGAAAATTTTCAGTGGTTTACGACAAAAATTTGTAGTAACACAAGAATGTTTTTAGAGATGAATTCCTCAATATATCAATTATAGATGGAAGCCAAGATTATCTATGAAGTATATAAGAAATTTTGTTAAAAAGGATTGCAAATAGATCAATTAAGACAATAATATGCGGCTAAATTTTTTTTCAATAATCCTTCGTTCGCAAAGATGATAACTTTTGTGATGAAAGGAGTTTGCAACAATATAGGAATTACTTTTTTTAGATTTTTGAATAAGAATAACTAAATTATAGTAGTAGTAAGGTATGAAACCAGAACCTATTATAATTCACGGGGAGATGAAAGGATGATCCGTGGTGGTGGAGATGATGGTGGAATTCGGTGATGATCTTTTAAGCAATTATGGGAATTGCTTTGGGTGGTTGTGGAGGGTTGATGGATTGCTGTGGAAGGGTAGCGAGATGTCAAGAACGCTGCTCTGATACTAAGTGGTAAAACCCTTGCAGATTCTAAACTTGGGGTTGATCTCTTCAAGGGATCGACCTCCTTGGAACTCTATAGGGGTTCCTTCCTCCAAATTGCTACTCAAAGACTGCAGGAAAGATTCATTTATTGTTTATGAAAAGAGGATGAATATATCGCTATTTATAGAGTTTCTAAACCCTAACTCCTAATAGGACTCTTATTCAAGACTCCTACTCAATTAGGACTCTTACTCAAGACTCCTAATAGGAGTCTACTCAAGACTCTTATTCCTTTACAACTCCTAATGCTTCTCTAAGAAACAATCTCCTAACCCTAGCCGGCTTCTTCACCTCTTTAATAGGGGTCGACTAGGTAGGTTTTACATAAATACCCCTCTCAATTAGGACTCTCTTAGTTAGAGTCCTAACAATATCTCTGGAACATGTCAGTTTCTAGGTCATGCACTTATTTTTTTGATCTTCCAAGAAACAAAATTATATTGCATTATCTACACCTAAGGCTGAATATGTAGCAATAGATGCATGTTGTGTACAAGTAATTTGGATGAAGAATACCTTAGAAGATTATGGACTTTATTTGAAAAACATCGCTATAAAATATGATAATACTAGTATAATTTGTTTAACAAAAGACCCTATTCAATACTCTAGGACTAAACTCATTAATATTAGACATTCTTTTATTAGATATTATGTTAATCATCATGATATATCCTTAGATTTCATTGACATAAAACATCGATTAGTAGATATTTTTACTAAATCGTTGAATGAGGAATAATTCAATTTTATTAGAAGAGAATTAGGCATGTTGAATTCTTCAAATGCATGAATTCTTCTCATATGATTTCTTTTTTGAATTCATTCAAATGGATCATTATCTTAATTTCTCGTTGTTTATATATTCATGACTTGGATACTCTTTCATCAAATCTCTCGTATCTTGAACTTATTTTTTATGTTAATATCCTTATGTGATATCAAAATAGTTATATAATTGACACATTGATGTAAATGAAGAGAAACAGCACTATGAATCCATGATATCCTTATCTTCTTTTTGATGATGAGAAAGAGGGAGAGAGAAGTAACATCTTGCATATTTCAAAGAGAAGTAAAAACTTGTACATTTCTTCTTTTTGTTGATGACAAAGGCGGAGAGTCAATTGTACTCTTTGATGACATGAAAAAATTATAATGTTTTAACTTATGATGATGATGTTTTATGTAATGATTATTTTGGCATATTAACTAAAATGATGTGAATCACTATGATTTATGATTAAAATTATTTTGACTTGAATTTAAATACTAGCATTAAAAGGTTATCATTCTTTTTCTGAAATCGAGTTTGTTATATTTCAAAATAGTATATATATAAGGGGAGCTTGGTTAAAGCTCCGTCATCAATTAATTCTTATCATAAACAAGGAGAGATTGTTGAATTCTGAATTTTGATGATGAAATTAGTTTTATGGACTAATAAGCATTTGAGATAAATGATGCAGGAGAAACTTCAATTATGAAAAGGCAAATCGTTGAAGCAAGAGAATCAGATATTGAGCAAGAGAGCATCATGTCAGAGTTTGAGTATGGGACCGGAAGAATCAAGCATTGCACCAAGAAGATCAGATGTTGTAGGAGGTCAATATGCTAATGGATCAGGCAATACGTCGAAAGAAAGAATGATGAGCTAGAGGTTCGAACAAAGTATAAGATGAACAGATGACAAGCTGAACAATGTAGGCTTCATAATTGTAATTGTTAAGACTTGATCGAAGTCGTTTAGAGTCTAATTGAATTAGTTTTGAGGTGTAACTATGTTAACTTGATTAGAAACTCATTAGGCATGAACTAAAGCTGAATTGAACCCGTTGAAAGGCCAATTCAGTAACCTGGAGTTGGGCTGGGCAATTATACCGTTTAGGCAAGTGTAATATTACTATAGTACCGCCTAAGCTAGGTTGGGCATTGCTAGTAACTCTATGTCACCATTGTTAGGATCGGAGCGGCACTAAGAGGGGGGGGTGAATTAGTGCAGTGGATTAAAACGTCGGTTTTGGAAACTTTTTCGTACGATAAAAACCGAACTCGAAAGTGCTTAACTTAAAAGCATGTTTGTAAATATATGCAGCAAAAGTAATGAGGAAGTAAAGCACTTATAAAGATTTGCAGTAAGGTAAAGTGCAATAAGTAAATGCAAACCAAAGAACACACCAAATTTAAAGTGGTTCGGTCAAAATGACCTACATCCACTTGCGAAGCCTTCTTCGATGAGGCTCCCAACTTCCACTAGCAAATCACTTTGAAGGGGAAGGACAAATACCCCTCTTACAACCTTTTACAAGTGGTTCACACTCTTACAAAGTTTCAATGAGAAAGAAGGAGGTGAACACTCAAACAATTTGAAAGTAAGACTTGCTAAGGCTTTGCTAAGACTTTTTTTTTTCACTCTATTGCTTCTCTAAAAGTTGTTATCTCAGCTGAGAATAGAGGGGTATTTATAGGCCTCAAGAGGATTCAAATTTGGGCTCCAAAATTTGAATTCTCTTCGGTTCCCAAAGCTAGCGGTGCCACCGCCTATCAGTGGCGGTGCCACCGCCTGTCAGTTTTGACACTGACAGTGTACTGGGCGGTGCTACCGCCCAATCCAGCGGTGCCACCGCCTAGCTCTCGGGTGCTGGGCGGTGCCACCGCCCAGACCGGCGGTGCCACCGCTTGGCTCTCTCAGCTCACTGGTTGGGCTCCAAACTTAGCCCAAACCAGTCCGAACTCGGGCCCAATTGGTCCCTACTTGGGTTATAAGATTAACACCTAATCCTAACCCTAATTAGCATGCTAACTACGAATTTAAAGACATTTCCTAAGCTATTACAAAGTCCACAAGTCAAGACTTCTTCCGGCGATCTTCCGAGAAACTCTCGGAAACCATTTTGCGGACTCCCGGCAAGCTCCTAGACTTCACGATTTGATCTTGGCGAGTTCCGATGAGCTTCTTCGGCAAGCGACGATCTTTCTCGGTGAGCTCCGCGAACTTCCGACGAACCTTCCGGCGAACTTCCGAAAACCCATCGGCAAGCTCCCTACTCATTCTCGGCTAGTTCCGACAGCATTCCCGATGAACATTCGGACTTCCGTCGAACTCTCGAACTCCCAACGAATCCTTCGCGCTTGACTCCGGCACTTTGTTTCGCTTTATGTCTTCATCGTTATCGTAGTTAATCCTGCATACACAAGCCAAAATTCTACTCCGATCTAGACAATTATTACAACGCGAATTGACATTCTGTTGCCCGGCATGTCATTGGTTGGCGCTTCGTCCGATTCTTTAGTGCATCGTCCACTCTTGTGGGTTGTTGCCCAATCGGCGATTGATCTCCTCAACCCCGATATCCTTAGTGCAATTCCGTTCTCCTTGGCCCGATGCCCGACGTCCGAAGCGTTCTACCGTCCAATATCCTAACATGATCTCCTCCGGCGCAACGTCAATTCCTCCTGCGTCAACTGTCTAATCATGATCGAGTAGACCTGCATCACTCAAAATGCAATTAAACATCTAAACACAATCAATTAGTTTCATCATCAAAATCCGAGATTCAACAATCTCCCCCTTTTTGATGATGACAACTAATTGATGACTACCGGAGTTAACCTTAACTCCCCGGAGTTTAAACAAACTCCCCCTATCAATATGTCATTGATAGAACACTTGGATTATCCCAAATCCAAGTAACATTCATCACATGTTATGAAAAACATTTAAACCATCATGCAAATATATAAAATATTCAATTCAATGCATGAAGTCATCAATATACTTCTCCCCCTATGTCATCAACAAAAAGGAGAAGTAGCTCTAGCTATTTTAAAAGATATTCTAGTTTTTGTAACGTGAAGCTAGATTTTCATCACAACATATAAGCACAAAAGCATAGTAAAATTCTTAAGTTCAATCATGGCAATTCAACACTTGCTTCTTGTGCAAGATTGCACTTTGCTTTTCTTTGCATGTTCTAACTAGCAAAAGCTTTCTCTCCTTTGTTTTTGTCGAAAAGTAGGGAAGAGTACAAGCTAGCCAGCTTTTGCCTTGAGCTAGCAATCTTTCTCCCCCTATGTCATTGCCGAAAAGAAGGAGAGGAACCAATGATTTAGACTTTTACATAAATTATAAATTTGCATCAATCAATATTTCAATCATTACATGATACATACAAGACAAAAATGCAAAGAAATCATGTTATGAAAGACATCAATTGTTAAACATGATATGATAATAGTCTCAAAAATTTCAATTTGCAATACATGTGATACATTGCGATACTAAAAAATTTAATGCGATGCTTTTAAGGATATCAACCTATTTTTTTATACAAAGCATGGCAAGAGCAATTATATTGCAAGTTTTCTAAGTTTTATAATTTTTGCTTCATTTGAGATAGCAATTCTTTGCTTCTCTACAAGCTAGCAACTTTTATGATATGTAAGTTTTACTACATACAAGCTAGCAAATTTTATAATATTTTTAGAACATACAAGCTAGTAGTTTTGAGATGTTCAAGAAAGCAACCCTTGCTTCTTAAAATATACAAGTTTGCTAGATGTGCACGTTAGCATGTTTTGCTTATTGAGATAGGCAAGATAGTGATGTTCAAGAAGATAACTTTTGCTTCTTGAAATAAGCAAGTTAGCAATCTTTGCTACTTAAGATAGGCAAGTTAGTAATCAAGTTTTTGCATCTTCTTGACTTGTGCAAACTAACTATCTCCCCCTTTGTCATTGTCAAAAGGAAGGGAAGACCCTTTACATCAATTATGACAAAGGTAAGTATCAATCTTATTTGTGCATCATTAGGATATCATACATGATACTATTATTTTGATCATGATACCAAACATTCATCATTTAGAGCATTTATGACACAAAACATTAAATCAACATTTCTAATACATCATTTTAGCAACAACTCATAGTATGTTAAATCATGATTACATCATATGCAATACATCACATCATAATTAGAAAGCACAAGTATTTCATGCATCATTGTATATCATAAATGTTTCATATCATGAATGGTATCAACTTGTCAAATTATATCCTACATGCATGATCAAAACTTTTCATTTGTATGTATCAAAATAATATCAAGAGTATTTCATGCATATTATCAAATCATCATTTATAATTACATCAATATTCCAATCATTATGATGGTATCAACTTGTCACTATATCCTACCTGCATGATGGTGTCAAAACTTTTCATTTGTAGTATCAAAATAATTATCAAGAGTATTTCATGCATATTATCAATATCATTTATAATTACATCAATATTCCAATCATTATTTCAGTTTACAATCATGAGATCAATACATTTGCAATTATAGAATCTCAGTGTTTATCATCATATTATTTCAATCATCACTATAACTCATCATGCACAAATATCAAATCATCTAACATGATTCAAACATTATTTTCAAATATTTATCACTATTTTCATGTATGATAATAAACTATTCATGATACCGAAACATTAAATCAACATTTTAAGTATTAATCTCTTCATGATTGTTGGTACCAAACATTTATCATTTAAAGCATTCATGATATACAGCATATGCAATACATCACATACATCATCATAATAAAAAGCATATGCATCATTTCAAATCATAAACATTTCAAATCATCATGGTATTAATCTATCAAATTGCATCTTGCCATGTATGATCATAACTTTTTCAAATGATAGTATCTAAATGTCAATATTCATTACATCCTATCATGCATGATAATTAACTTCTCATTTGTATTTCATGCATAATTTCATTCATCACATTAGGAATATCAAGAAGAATTAATTGGGTGATGAGATGAATATTTTCATGAATACAAGCAATTGCATAAAAATCATATCATGAAGGATTAGAATATGTGTATACCAAAAGGCATGATTTCTTTTGAAAAACCTCCTCTTAAATAATCAAAAGAAAATCTTAGGAGATCGATCAAATAATAAAAGATATTCAAAAGAAATTTTAAAGTCATGAATTTCGTAAAAGATATTCTCTTTAGTAAAAGAACCTTAGGAGAAAAAGATTTCAATTCAAGCATATAAAATCTTGACTTAAGCATAAGAAATCTCAATTTACAAATTTTGAGAAATCAAGATAAAGCTCATTTAAATTTAAATCATCAAATCAAGATCATTTTCAAGAGATTCACAAAAGTGATACAAATAGATTCATGATTTTAATTTCCATGATAATATATTTTCCTTTTAAAGTGTTTCTATTCATGTGATTTATTTCATTTATGCCAAATAAAAAAATATGCATCAATGTTCAAAAACCGAAAAAGCCATTTTCATTACCGTAAAAATTGATAATCCATAAGTCTCTAGAATCATCATGCATAATTTCGAAATCTATTAAGCATGATCATTATGCATGACATCAAGACATGGTTTCAAAATATTTAATATTTTCATTACATAATTACATCATTATGTATCATCGAAATTGATTTCATAAAGTATTTTCCATCAAGATCATTTTGTTTGTTGTAGTCATGCATTTTTCTTTTTAGGTGAATCTAACTTTTCAAGCTTAGTTTTTGATACAAGATCCATACATCATCATTAAGCATGATATCAAACTTCTTTATATTTTCATTAAGACATCAAGCATGGTTTCAATCAAAATTGGAAATCATCAAGATACACATTATTTTTTCTTGAAAAATATTTGTCATCATTTAAACCAAAAAAGAGCTTTCATTACGGCAAATATCAATAATTGATAAATCACAAAAATTATCATGTATAACTTTAAAATCTCATGCATAAAATCGTTAATCATGGTATCAAAGCATTTAATATTTTCATTACATCATTATGCATTACTTCAAAACATGATTTCATTTAATCAAAATCGAGAAATAACAATGGAAATCAACATGAAACACATTATTACTTCTTAACCACATATAGCATAATTTCATAAGGCATTTTTAATCAAAATCATTTTGTTTATCATAAACATGCAATTTTCATGATTATTTTTAAAATTACTAGAATCATAAGCATGATTCCTAATTTTTGCATTTTCATTATTAAATTATTAGACATGCAATTTTCAAGAAAATTAATTCTAAACTAATAAAAGAGGAAAATGCATCATAAAAAGCATCATATAATTTCAAAATAAATTAAGGGAGTTGAGTTACTTACCTTGTAGTCGAAGCCCATCAAAGCCCAATTCGCCATTTCACCTTTGGAAGTTCTTGATTCATCCTTGGTTGCCTTCCTCTTCTTTGGCCTCTTCCTCCGTTCAAGTTCATTGTTTATTTTAGATTTTTGTTTAATGAACTTATTAAGATTTAGTGTTCGAAGTTCAAGTTCATCATTGTCCTCATCACTTGAGTCATCGCTCAAGTGGTATTCATTTGTCCGGAGTTCCAAATCCTTCCTATTCTTTGGAAGGTAGTTCAAGTGCTCATCGGGTTCAAAATGTCCCAAAAGTGTCATTTCATAGGTCATTAGTGACCCGATTAATTCTTCTAATGAAAAATCATTTAAATTTTTTATCTCTTGTATTGCGGTTATTTTAGGATCCCACCTTTTTGGAAGGGATCTTAAGATCTTACTTACGAGATCAAAATTCGAAAAATATTTACCAAGAACTCTTAGATTATTGATGACATCCGTGAAACGGGTGTACATGTCGCCTATAGTCTCGCTTGGTTGCATTCGAAAAAGCTCAAAATCATGCAATAAAATGTTAACTTTTGAGTCTTTGACTCTACTAGTTCCCTCGTGTGTGATTTCAAGTGTTTGCCAAATATCAAAAGCCGTTTCGCACATAGAAATCCGATTGAACTCATTTTTGTCCAAAGCGCAAAATAAGGCATTCATAGCCTTTGCGTTTAAAGAAAAATACTTCTTCTCCAAATTCGACCATTCGTTCATCGGTTTAGAGGGAAGTTGAAAACCGTTTTCAACAATATTCCATAAATCCAAGTTCATAGAAATCAAGAAAACTCTCATTCGAGTTTTCCAATAAGTGTAGTCCAATCCGTTAAACAACGGTGGACGAAAAACCGAAAAGCCCTCTTGAAAGCCATGAAGAGCCATTTCTCTCGGGTGTAAATCCAAAATGAGAAATACCGGGCTCTGATACCAATTGTTAGGATTGGAGCGGCACTAAGAGGGGGGGGTGAATTAGTGCAGCGGATTAAAACGTCGGTTTTGGAAACTTTTTCGTACGATAAAAACCGAACTCGAAAGTGCTTAACTTAAAAGCGTGTTCATAAATATGTGCAGCAAAAGTAATGAGGAAGTAAAGCACTTATAAAGATTTGCAGTAAGGTAAAGTGCAATAAGTAAATGCAAACCAAAGAACACACCAAATTTAAAGTGGTTCGGTCAAAATGACCTACATCCACTTGCGAAGCCTTCTTCGATGAGGCTCCCAACTTCCACTAGCAAATCACTTTGAAGGGGAAGGACAAATACCCCTCTTACAACCTTTTACAAGTGGTTCACACTCTTACAAAGTTTCAATGAGAAAGAAGGAGGTGAACACTTAAGCAATTTGAAAGTAAGACTTGCTAAGGCTTTGCTAAGACTTTTTTTTTCCACTCTATTGCTTCTCTAAAAGTTGTTATCTCAGTTGAGAATAGAGGGGTATTTATAGGCCTCAAGAGGATTCAAATTTGGGCTCCAAAATTTGAATTCTCTTCGGTTCCCAAAGCTAGCGGTGCCACCGCCTGTCAGTTTTGACACTGATAGTGTACTGGGCGGTGCTACCGCCCAATCCAGTGGTGCCACCGCCTAGCTCTCAGGTGCTGGGCGGTGCCACCGCCTAGACCGGCGGTGCCACCGCCTAGACCGGCGGTGCCACCGCCTGGCTCTCGGGTGCTGGGCGGTGCCACCGCCTGGCTCTCTCAGCTCACTGGTTGGGCTCCAAACTTAGCCCAAACCAGTCCGAACTCGGGCCCAATTGGTCCCTACTTGGGTTATAAGATTAACACCTAGTCCTAACCCTAATTAACATGCTAACTACGAATTTAAAGACATTTCCTAAGCTATTACAAAGTCCACAAGTCAAGACTTCTTCCGACGATCTTCCGAGAAACTCTCGGAAACCATTCTGCGGACTCCCGGCAAGCTCCTAGACTTCACGATTTGATCTTGGCGAGTTCCGATGAGCTTCTTCGGCAAGCGACGATCTTTCTCGGTGAGCTCCGCGAACTTCCGACGAACCTTCCGGCGAGCTTCCGAAAACCCATCGGCAAGCTCCCTACTCATTCTCGGCTAGTTCCGACAGCATTCCCGACGAACATTCGGACTTCCGTCGAACTCTCGAACTCCCAACGAATCCTTTGCGCTTGACTCCGGCACTTTGTTTCGCTTGATGTCTTCATCGTTATCGTAGTTAATCCTGCATACACAAGCCAAAATTCTACTCCGATCTAGACAATTATTACAACGCGAATTGACATTCTGTTGCCCGGCATGTCATTGGTTGGCGCTTCGTCCGATTCTTCAGTGCATCGTCCACTCTTGTGGGTTGTTGCCCAATCGGCGATTGACCTCCGCAACCCCGATATCCTTGGTGCAATTCCGTTCTCCTTGGCCCGATGCCCGACGTCCGAAGCGTTCTACTGTCCAATATCCTAACGTGATCTCCTCCGGCGCAACGTCAATTCCTCCTGCGTCAACTGTCTAATCCTGATCGAGTAGACCTGCATCACTCAAAATGCAGTTAAACATCTAAACACAATCAATTAGTTTCATCATTAAAATCCGAGATTCAACAACCATCATGACAACAATATTACTCAAATCACTAGATCATATCAAATATCTTATGAAATTTTAATGTTTCATATGATTCCAAGCATATACGATCATCATCATTAAAAGAATATTTTAATTAACCTCAATATCAGTATTATATTTAACTTCATCATCATGGTCACAACATATAAGAATGTCAGTGCATTATAAAGTTTCAATCAAAATCCATAATTTTGATCCAATAAATGTGATTTGAGTTCACGAGATTTAGGCAGACGAATACAATTAGTGCATAAAAAATCTAGTCACTGATTAAGTTGGTTCAACCCACTACCATGAATCAGGTCAGACTCAGTAGTAGTACCATGAATTGATAGATAACTCGACTTGTCAAATATAATTGTATTGTATTCCCATTTATAACACTTTCTAAATGAGTAGTTGAATAAATCTCCGTGGATAAAACTCAATCTAATTAACTTGTGAATCTCAACACTATTTAAATGACTTGTTGAGTAAATAACAAGCTTCATGAATCAAATATGGATCTAAACCTTAATCCAATTAAATTGTTCATATCCAATCACATAAGGGTTGTGCTAAAAAATTTTTGGGTTATGATAAAATGAAATTGACTTACTCCATTTGTAAAACCAACAATAGCCATCATATTATTACTCCTCAAAATCGTAATTGCCTAACACTGAATCACAACAACATTCATCCAATCACTACCTTTAAACCACGAATGAATTAGGTGAAATCCAATAGTTCTAATACTCGTCATTGTCGTTTATTCCCTTCTTCCATCATCACTATTCTTGCCTGGATCTCACTATGCTACTTAGAAAGGAGGAAGAAGATGATTTAAAGCCGACTCACACGAAGTCTTTCGTGGGACCTACGTTGGCTTTGCTGGGCCCGGCTAGTTGACTTGCTTGAAAAGGCACGAACGAAGGGAGCCAGTTGAGCAGTGATCGAAAACAGGGTCAACGCTTCTTTGGGTCGTTCTTCATAGACCTGATTCTGGTTAAGAAGTTAAAATAAATTAATATTTTATTTTTTAAATAAAATTAAATAGAATTTTATGAATAAAATTTTTTTAATTTAAAATATATTTTAAAAGATTTTAAATAAGATTAAATAGAATCATAGAGATTAGAGACTCTTGTATTTTACATCTATAAATAGGTAGCATATAGATCTTGAATGACTATTCAAGATCGAGTGATTTTTTTTTTGAGATGTTCAATAAAAATTTTTTTCCGCTTTGGTTTTTTTTCTATTTGGTTTGATCTTAAGGTAATAATACTTTGTTATTATAATTTGAGAAAGGGTTGCACATGTGATTCTCCCTTTCTTTACATGGTATTAGAGTCACAAGGATGATAATCTATGTTTTCAAGAATTTTTTGGTGAAGAAGATAATCTTTTTTTTATTATAAAATATTATAGTTAAGTTGCTGGATTTAGTATTGAATTTCTCAATTAGTATGATTTTAAGATTTGAAATACTTGTTTGGAATCTTATCTGATAAGGGAAGATCTATAGGATGTAGTAGATAGCAATGCAACAACAGCACCAAATGTTGTAGATGGAGACATAGAGATAGGACTTTAAATACAAAAGTTGAATTTATATTAAAAAAAATCTATTTCTCATGATCACTTTAAACATATTATTTGTTGTAAATCAGCTTCAAAGATTTGGATCACTCTTGATGTATTACTCAACAAAAAGAATATGACTTAACTTCAATATTTGGAGATTGATTTGGTAAATATTATCCAAGTTGATTTCTTAATTTCTTAATATTGTTTGAAGATTAAAAATTTATGTTAAGAGATATCACTCTTAGATCTAGATGAGCCTATTTCTAATACTCGAATGGAAGATTATATTATTCATAGTCTTCGAAAAGATTATATTTCTTATATTACGCTTCTCAAGAATATCTAACTCGATAAATGACAAAGACTTTTATTTTAGGGGAGATGAAGATATCCTTTTTATAAATAATAAAAAAGATAATGATAACAATAAAAAGAAGAAAGATAATACTAATATCAAACAAGAAATTTTTTTAAAATAATAGTGTAAATAAAAAAATCAAGGGTTATAAGTCTGATAAGTTAGGTCATATTAAGATAAATTATTCTATTAAAGATTAAAAAAAATATTATTAAAAAAATATTCTAATGTTATTGATGAAAATTGAGGTATATAGTTTATGGCTGAGACTATCAATTTTAAAAATAACTGAATTATCGATTTGATCATCATCTAAATTTATCGATATTCGACAATATGAAGATAATTATATAATTATCATCATAAATAATACAGTTTATCTATAAAAATAGAAGGCACTGAAGCACCTCGAATTCGGATCCACCAGCCTCGGTTCCATCTCTCCGATTGGCTCGGTGTTCCCTGCCCCGGCTTTAGTGTTGTCCAACTCGGGGAAGCGGATGGAGCAGGCCGCGTTGGTGGCGGCGTCCCCAACGGTGACACCGGTGCTTGCGCTGTCCAACTTCGACAAGCGGATAGACCCATCGGGGACGAAGAAATACATGAAGCAGGTGATGGGGTGGCACAACGACACCGAGCTCCACCTAGCGGCGTAGCGCGAGGACCTCACAGCGGTGAGGTAGACTCTTGGGGAGATCGATGCTCAGGTTATGGGCACGTCGGGCGAAGCCTGTAAGAAATATTGAAGCGAACTTGTGTTTCTAAATCAGTATAATAGAAACATAATAAAACTGATGCAGAAACGAAATAAAGTACCTCTAGCCATTGTTGTCAAGAATTTCTACAGTGGTTTCTTCTTGAACTTTGGTACTTCTCGACTCAGAACTCTCGCTTTAGATGGTGTAGGAAACCCTTTTGCTTCAAGAGATGATTGAGCCTAAGGACCAAAATCCTCATATATATAGATGTTCTCCCATCAAGAACATTTATTATCACCAACTCATAACATTCAAGAATTAATTCAAATTTGTAACGTTTAGACCATAATGAAAAACTTTAATGATATTAAATATTTAATTTAATAATAACGGTTTCATGTATAATAAATAAAAAACTGAAATCATTTAAACTATAATAAATGAAGAAATTCATGATAATGAATTATGAATCTTAATGAGAACGGTTATATTATTATTAAATAAGATATTTAATAATAACGGTTACATTCTCCCACTTGGTCCATATATTTAGCTTAATAATTTAAATTAATCTTTCTCGAACAACTTTCTTAAGAAATAAATACATGAATCATAGCGATAAGTCCTCTAAGAGCAAGTATTATTATCCATGTATCACGATGTATTTAGTTTCTTAATCTTAATGTGGTAATATTACTTAATGAATAAACCTTATATTTATTCTTGGTCCAGTAACAATTTATTTTCTCAAAACAATATGCACATAAATGAGAAAATATCACAATATATAAGAGTTTCAATATCATTACAAAGTGGAACCAAGTTCCATTTTCTCTACATGATCTTTGAATTTGAGAGGTGGCATGCCTTTAGTCAAAGGATCAGCAATCATCAATTCAGTGCTAATATGCTCAATGACCACTTTCTTTTCTTTTACACGTTCTCTTATGGCTAAATACTTAATGTCGATGTGTTTACTTCGACTTCCACTTTTATTGTTTTTAGCCATAAAGACAGTAGCTAAATTGTCACAGAAAATTCTTAATGGCCTAGAAATAGAATCCATGATTCTAAGCCCAAAAATGAAACTCTTAAGCCATACACCATGTGAAGTAGCCTCAAAACAGGAGACAAACTCAGCTTTCATGGTAGAAGTAGCAGTCAAGGTCTGCTTAGCGCTTCTCCAAGAAATAGCTCCACCAGCCATCATAAAAGTATATCCTGATGTTGATTTATGAGAATCAACACAACCGGCGAAGTCTGAATCTGAGTAACCAATCACATCCAGATTGTTTGTATGTCTATACATAAGCATGTAATCTTTGGTTCCTTGTAGATACCTCATCACTTTCTTTGCAGCTTTCCAATGGTCTATACCTGGATTACTTTGATATCGACCTAGCATCCCCACAATAAATGCAATATCAGGTCTAGTACAGACCTGAGCATACATAAGGCTTCCTACGGTAAAAGCATATGGGATGTTTTTTATTAATTCCCTTTCAAAGTTGTTTTTGGGCATTGGTTCAAATTGAACCTATCACCTTTCACAATGGGAGCAACACTTGGTGAACAATCCTTCATCCGAAATCTTTCTAAAAGTTTATCAATATAAGTTTTTTGTGATAGACCTAAAATACCTTGCGGTCTATCTCTATTGATCTTAATGCCAATGACATAAGATGCTTCACCCATATCTTTCATATCAAAATTTTTAGAAAGGAATTGTTTCACCTCATGCAACAAACCCTTATTGTTGGTTGCAAGCAAAATATTATCTACGTATAAAATAAGGAAACATATTTTACTCCCACTAATCTTCTGGTATATGCATTGATCCATGGGATTTTTAATAAATCCAAATGAAGAAATCACTTCATAGAATTTAAAATACCATTGGCGAGAGGCTTATTTTAAACTGTATATAGACTTCTTAAGCTTACAAACCAAGTGTTCACCAACACTAGACGAGAAACCTTCAGGTTGTTTCATATAAACATCTTCCTCTAGAACGACATTAAGAAATGTCGTTTTCATATCCATTTGTTGCAACTCAAGGTCAAAATGAGCAACTAATGCCAAAATGATACGAAGAGAATCTTTCTTAGATACAGGAGAAAATATCTCCATATAATCGATTCCCTCTTTTTTAGTAAATCCCTTTGCAACAAGTCTTGCCTTGTATCTCTCAATGTTACCTAATAAATCTTTCTTAGTTTTAAAGACCTATTTGCAGCCAATAGCCTTTACTTTATTAGGCAACTCTACAAAATCCCATACTTCATTGCTTATCATAGAATTCATCTCTTCTTTCATAGCATCATGCCACAAATTTGACTCTTTGCAACTCATAGCTTGCGAAAAGGTTTCAAGATCATTTTTGGCTCTAATATTATAGTCAGATTCTTGTAGATATATAATATAATCACTAGGAATTGTTGATCTTTTATTTCTAGTAGATCTTCTTAATGTTATACCAATGTTTCCTTGAGGAACTTGTGGTTCAACTAGTTGTTCAGGAGCTTGTTGTAATTCCTGAACTGCTTGATCTATTAGAATACTATCAACAACTTGTGAAATTTCAATGATTGGTTGTTCAACACTAGTTTGTACTTGAGGAGTGCTATGAACTATAACCAATCTATCAGTTGATGTAGAAGGTTGAGATTCTATATGATCATGTGCGGAAAATATGTTCTTGAAATGATCGCTCCCACTAATCACATCATCCTCAAGAAATTTAGTGTTTCTTGATTTCACAATCCTAGTTGTGTGAAATGGACAATAGAACTTGTAACCTTTAGACTTTTTGACATATGCAATGAAATACCCACTAATAGTCCTTGGGTCCAGTTTCTTCTCTTGTGGATTATATATCCTGACTTCAGACGGGCATCCCCAAACGCACATATGTCGCAAACTCGGTTTCCAACCTTTCCATAATTCAAATGGTGTCTTTTGGACAGCCTTAGTTGGAACTTGGTTTAATATATACATAGCCGTCTTTAGTGCTTCAGTCCACAAGAACTTAGGAAGATTGGAGTTGCTAAGTATACTCCGCACCATGTCTAATAATGTTCGGTTTCTTCTTTTTGCAATACCATTCTGGTCTGAAGAACCAAGCATAGTGTATTGGGCAACAATCCCATGTTCTTGAAGAAACTTAGCAAAAGGACCAGGTGCTTGTCTATTTTTAGTATATCTACCATAATATTCTCCACCCCTATCTGATCTCACAATTTTAATTTGCTTACCACATTGCTTCTCAACTTCAGCCTTAAAGACTTTGAAGGCATCCAATGCATCATTTTTATTATGAAGCAAATATATATACATATACCGTGAGTAATCATCTATAAAGGAGATGAAGTATTTTTGACCATGTAGGTCCATGTCTGGACAACATATATCAGTATAAATTATCTCTAATAAGTCTGAACTCCTATTAGCACCCTTTTTGGACTTATTGGTCTGCTTTCCCTTAATACAGTCCACACAAGTCTTAAAATTAGTAAAATCAAGAGTATTAAGTATCCCATCTTTAACTAATCTCTTAATTCTCTCTATGGAGATATGTCCTAATCTCCGATGCCATAATATAGAGGAGTCCATATTAATATTACACCTCTTAATGCCAACGTGAACATGCATTGAACTTTGAGTATTATCATTTTGTAATAAAATACGATAAAGACCATCAGACAAAATACCATTCCCAACACAATCAGAATTATATAATAAACGAGATGATGTATCTTTAAAATTAAAGGAATACCCAAATGATACGAGTCTGGAAACAGAAATTAAGTTTCGTAAGAAACTTGGTACATAAAAGGTCCTTTCCAATTTTAAAGCAAAACTACTACTTAAAGTTAAAATGCATGTTCCAATTGCCTCCACATGTGAGCCCATCTTATTTCCTAATAAGATGCTTTGCTCACTTCCCATTGGCTTCCTTAGGTTTTACATACCCTGCAAAGAGTTTGCAATATGGATTGTTGATCCAGAGTCAATCCACCAGGTGTTAATATTAACATTAACCATATTAGATTCATAACACACATATGAGGTTGGTTTACCTTTCTTTTCAAGCCATTGTTGGAATTTTGTGCATTCCTTCTTAATGTGTCCCTTTCTTTTATAAAAGAAATACCTTGCTTCTTTCTTGAGCTTTCTGATTGGCTTGATGTTTATCAATTTTGTTCTTCCCGCGAATGGTTACCACCAATGCACTCTCACCTAATTCCATCACTAGCCTCTCTTCTTCTTGAACACACATGGTCATTAATTCATTAATTGACCATTTGTCCTTATGTGTATTGTACAAAATTTTAAAAGGACCATATTGAGGTGGAAGGGTGTTCATAATATAGTGCACCAGGAAGGATTCTGACATATTAACCTCGAGTTTTTTAAGTTGAGCCGCAATATCTCGTATTTGCATTATGTGTTTACGCACATCCTTTATGTTGGTGAGTCTAAGGGATGAGAATTTCATTATTAGGGTACTTGCTAGTGCCTTATCCGAAGTGACGAATTGTTCATCAATAGCTTTTAGTAAGTCTCGGACATTTTCATGCTGGTCAACAGAACCACGTATGCCAGCAGTTATCTCAGTTTTGATAAACATCATACTGAGCCGATTGAATCGTTCCCATCGCTCATATAACGCGATCTCAGTATGAGTGCTGGTATTAGTGACTATAGGTGGTTCGTCTTTCCTAATAGCATAATCAATATTCATCCACCCTAAATGGAGGAGAACCCTCTCCTTCCATATATTATAATTATCACCACTAAGTTCGATAATATCACAATAAATATCAAAGAAATTAACAATTTGAGAAACTGCATAAAATCAAATATACTTATGTCAAAATTTGAAGCTTAATAGACTAAATTACATGTTTTACCAATATGAAACATGCCAAAAAAATATGAATCTCATGACACAAAAATTGCCTGTGGGCTAAATTCTTAATTCAAATAGATTCAAATGGTCTTTATGATAAAACTATCAAACTATATTCCAATTCATAATCCTTATGGATAAATTATGAAAATAATTTGACATTTTATCCTGATTAATTATATTAAATATAATAAAAGATCTTGTAGGATAACAATTATTATATGAAATATAATCAGTCACAATATGATGTCTGATTACTTATGTGATCCTCATTTTAACTTTATATATAATTTTAATTAATTAAGGATGCTGTGGCTAATTCTTAATTAATTAAGATTATATGGATCACTAGACATTTTAAACATAAAAAATTGACTCATATGTATAATTTTTTATAACTAAATATGCATACGTAATATAAGCATTTTACCAACTAAAAATGTTGAAAATGATATTTTCTTATGATTTTCAACAAAATATATCAAGAAGTTTCCAAGAAGAAACCAAAATCAAATCATTTTCATGGCATAAAAATGAAAACTTTTTCATATCAAGGCAGAGGTTAACAGGCTCTGATACCAAATATAAGAAATATTGAAGCGAACTTGTGTTTCTAAATCATTATAATAGAAATACAATAAAATTGATGCAGAAACGAAATAGAGTACCTCCAGCTATTGTTGTCAAGAATTTCTGCAGCGGTTTCTTCTTGAACTTTGGTACTTATCGGCTCAAAACTTTCGCTTTAGATGGTGTAGGAAACCCTTTTGCTTCAAGAGATGATTGAGCTCAGGGACCAAAATCCTCATATATATAGATGTTCTCCCATAAAGAACATTTATTATCACCAACTCATAACGTTCAAGAATTAATTCAAATTTGTAACGTTTGGATCGAAAAACTTTAATGATATTAAATATTTAATTCAATAATAACGATTTCATGTATAATGAATAAAAAATTAAAATTATTTAAATCATAATAAATGAAGAAATTCATGATAATAAATTATGAATCTTAATGAGAACGATTATATTATTATTAAATAAGATATTTAATAATAATGGTTACAAAGCCGATGCCGAGGTGGCAGAGATCCGCACGGCGATGGTGAATGAGGTGGAGGAGACGCCGCTGTTCATCGCTGCCGAGAAGGGTTTTCTTGATATCGTGGTTGAGCTGTTGAAGTACTCCAATCGGGAGAGCCTCTCCGGAAAGAACAGATCGGGCTTTGATGTTCTCCATGTGGGTGCAAGAGGGGGGAACCGAGAAATTGTCCAGCTACTTCTAGATCATGATCCGGCTCTCATCAAGATATTTGGTCAATCAAACGCAACCCCCCTTATAACTGCAACAATAAGAGGTCACACCGAAGTTGTAAAGTTGTTGCTAGAACGAGATGCAAGCTTAATCGAGCTACCAAAAGCCAATGGGAAAAATGCCTGCATTTTGCTGCCCGGCAAGGACATGGTGACATTGTAAAAAGCATTCCTTGAGAAGGATCCGCAGCTTGCTATAAGGACTGATAAAAAGGGGCAAACTGCTCTGCACATGGCAATCAAAGGGACAAATTGTGAAGTTGTTAATGCCCTTGTGGATGCTGATCCTCCTGTTAGTTATGCTACCAGACAGCTAGTAACACGGTTTTACAAGCTAAAAAGGAGCAGAGATGGTAAAGGTTTTCCTACACCTCCCGGATACAAATATGAATGCATTGGGGGAGAGATCATAAAACTGCTTTTGATATTGTTGAAGGCCTGCCCCTCTCACAAGAATCTAAGAAATCAAAGAATTTGGTGCTATTTTTGTTTTAAATAAGTTTATTTTTGAATTTGATCATCATATAGATATTATGTCTTCTGCACAAAGTTTAGTTAGACATTTCAGTGATCCTTTAGAGGTATTCCTGATGAGCCTAAAAGTTTTTGGATGAAGTAACTTGATACAAGGATTGGTGATGAAAAAGATAGCATAGTATCAATAGATAAGGTGAGTGAAAAGAAAGCTACTATCAATTCAAAGAAACTCAACTGCACTGAAACAAGCTAGAGATTAAATGTTTGTGAAGCAGAAGATGATAATAAGGATTAGCCTTCTTCAACCTTTCATGGAAAATCAAATCTTTCACCTGAAAACACAACTAAGTCGTCATTGCCCATATAAAGGAATGGATAATTAAACTATTCATAGATCAGGAAACATGCTCAAGATGCATTGAGAATTATACAATGCTCGTAGTGATTTTCTTGATCGATGGGTTTCTTTTACAACTTCATCAATGTGCTAGTCTCTCTATTCATCATCTCTTATTGGTTTGGTGGTGAAATTAAGTTCGTTATCATCGACGCAAAATCTTGATGGTTGAACAAGTTCAACTTGATCCTAAAGCAAGCAAGGATTTATCTTCAAAGGTATACTTTAAGGGGAATATTAAGAAGTTAAATTATCTTTTGGAAGATCATAAATTAATATTTTATTTTTTAAAATAATATTAAATAAAGTTTTAAGGATAATTTTTTAAATTTAAAATATATTTTAGAATATTTCAAATAAGATTAGATAGAGTTGTGGAGATTAGGGACTCTTTGTATTTTACATCTATAAATATGTGGCATTGATAGATTAATTCAAATCTCAAGCATTAAGTCAAGTGTAGAATTTTTTTTTTTTTTGAGAGGTTTAATTTTTTTTTACCTTTGTTTCTTATTTTATTTGATTTAATCTTAAATTAATAATATTTTATTACTATAATTTGAAAAAGGATTGCACTTCATGTGATTCTCTCTTTCTTTACAAGCCATATCACGGACATTGATTTACTCTGTTCTAAATAAAAAGTCAGTCATTGACCACCGTGGCTGAACTCGTCAAGCTTCGCTGGGCTACGCCACGATCATGTCCTTGTTTGATCTGAGGCGTATACTCGCTACCACCAATAAAAGCCAGCCCTCGGCTGCCGGTAACCAAGCACACCCCTCCACAAGAGCCCACCCGACGTCAATGTTTCATTCCTCCTCCACCATCACCACCGCCTCCCCCTCTTCTTTCCGTGATGCTACACTTTTCCCTCCGGCCAGCTGCACCACCGCCACGCATGCTGTTGATGGCGCCCCACCCCGTGGCTTCATCGATGTCAATGCCTCCGGCTTCCTTCCCCTCCTTCCCTCCTCTGCTTCTTCTTCGTCCTCCCTCCTTCCTCGGTCTCTCCCCAGGAGCAGCAGCAGCCACTTGCTCCCCGTCTACCACCCTACCACCCATCCCCTCAAGCCGATGCCCTTTTCTTTCCCTCCCCAGCACCAACCCCGTCACCAGAATCCTCCGCCAGAACTCGCCTCGCCGTCGAGCCCGCCCTCCTCCTCTTCCTGCGACTTTCCTCACTTCAAGGCCTGTCCCGTGAGGCGCGTCTTCAGCACCGGCGACCTCCAGGTGCGCGAAGCCTCTGCCTTTCTCATACGTCATTCCAAGAATCGCATTTTGGATGAGCGTCTGTCGATCAATATCCCACCTTCACGTCTCTTCCTGAATCTTTCCAAAACAGAGGTTGACTGGAATGGTGGTGTCTGGGGAGAATCATAATCAGGAAGGAGGCGAGATTGCTGCGAAAGCGGCGCGGTACAAACCAGAGGAGAAGAAGGAGCGGATCGTAAGATATCGGAGCAGACGCAAGCTTAGGAATTTCCATAAGAAGATCACTGTGCATACTGTTCCATTTCATCCTTCCCTTTCGTCTACTACACTCGACATTCCTTGTTTACAATTCGTGAGAAAAACGATACCTCTAACACTGTTGTTTGGCTTGACAGTACGCGTGCAGGAAGACATTAGCCGACAGCCGGCCACGGGTGAGGGGCAGGTTCGCGAGAAACGGCGAGACAGACGGGAGGGTGGAGGTGGAAACGGATGCGGCCGAGAACAGCTGCGAACAGGCGGACGGCGGCAGAGAAGTGGGCGACGGGAGTGATCGGTCGAGGGCGGCGCCGACAGCGGGCGATGAGTACGACGATGAGGACATCTGGGCCGCTATCTCCGACGTCCTTTCCATGAATCTTCTCTCCTAAAATAATGAAAAGAATAAGATAATAGAGAGAGAACAAATGGTGGTGGTGGGACTGGCAACTGTACGTAGTTGCAGCAGTCGTAGCAGCAGCATGCTTACTTTCCTTTTTCCTCTTCCCAGTTACTTCCTTAATTTAGTGGACGTTAATTTCAAATCAAAAGAAAAAGCAAAATGGTGGTGGAAAAAGATGCTCCATGTGCTAGTAACAAAAAAAATAAAAAAAGACAAAAAATAGAGCCTCGCCTTTTTCAAAAGCAGATTACTATCGGGCTCGTGTTACAACGTTTTTGAAAGGAGCTTGCTTTAATGCAATGCACGGCAAAGTCCGGCGAGTGCCCCGTGAGATCTATCGCTGTCCGACGACAAAGTTGCCGTAACGGCTTTGAGGTTTGTAGAAGTCGGATTAATTTGTTTCGAGGGAAGAGGAGGTTGCCTGTCATCTTCAGGGGATTAATGAGCAGATGGATGTAGTCCGGTGCATTGACCACAGGGCCGCCATTAGTAACGATCGTCGATCCATATTACAAAATCAATTTAACCTCACTCATTTCTCGAAGATTATCATATCTTAAAGTCTCAAGCAGTATCAAATTATGTATGGCACTTTCATGAACTAATGAGTCAAATTTCTTATGAATTCAACTTGATAAGTAGTTAGATGTTGGTTCCCTTACTAGGTAAGATAGTGGTGATAGTCTCCTCTCCCTTCTAATTTGATTGTAAGCTAAAGCGATCGATTCACCCCTTGATCCTAAAGATGCTTCTTCCTCTCATTAGAGTGCTCCCTATGGTCCCCTGTTTGCTTCTAAGAGTCATTCCTTTAATGATCGTGCTACTGCTCGTGAGATATCCTAGACTCAACTACTTGCTGATTCCTCCTATTGGGTTCCTTGCTTTCTTTCTCTATTTATAATCGAATTTGTGAATTGTATATGGATTTTATATGAGTCATATGAATTTTATAAAGTTTGATCAAGCATGTCTTCAGAAATGACAGTGTCTATAAATTAGTAGGTCATTTTCTCTGACGTCCTCTACTAGATTTTCTCAAATCTATAGTTTCATAACTATGAAACTGTTTATCTCCTACTAAATTATTAACATGGCTAAAGTCTTTTTTTTTTCTCTTTCCATTTTCCTTTGGAGGTTAAGGTTGTTCATGTTTTTACTGACGGTCCATGAACTCATCAATGGTGAGGTGTTGCACTTGATGTCCTAGCGTGCAAACTTACAATCGTTTATCGAGAAAGTCTTATTAGCTTTGGTTTGAGTTTATGTTGATTTATATTTTGAATACTAGAATTATGATTGTGTTTTTTTGTTATAACTGCTCTTTTGGGTTATTCTCTTCAAACCGAAAAAAGTTTTTTCTCCTTTGAACGAGGATAATTTATTATCGGTTAGATCGTTGGAAAGTGTAAGTTTTTTGGTTGTCTCTTATGAGAATTTTTTTAGATATTTGGTTGGATCGTCTAAAATAAGAATTTTTTAGGTATAAGATGGAGGTTGCCCTTTGGCTTCAATTTCTTCTTAGATTTCTCCTCTTTATGATTCTCAAACGGCTTTAGAGTAATCCCAATCTAAGCTGGATGGCTTTGCAGCCCTACTTACGAAACATTCGTTCTACCAGGGAAGATCTGTATTTTGGATTGGCTATTAATTGATGCTAGCTATTCTCGATTAGAGCCATGACGTCAAGAGACTCAAACGGTGTAGGTTTTCGTTACTGTTCAATCACATGACTACATGAAGTGTAGCCTTGGCTCTTGTTTTTACAGTTCTATGGGAGAGGATGAAGGAGGTCAATTGTCCTCTTCTCTAGCGGTGATCTATATGATAGGTGCTATGAAGATGCTTCTTAAATCGCTGCACAATCCTCTTTTCCATGCGCACCATGGGATTTAGAAAGGACCAGCCCTTCTTGCTATCTACACGCCCCCATACATGGGTGTGTTTAGTCTACTAGCTAAGGAGGAGAGGGGAGAGGAGAATAGGAGGTGATAGCCAAAGGGTCTAGTCTGTGGCCATTTAATTTCCCCCTATTTATAGAAGCCTCTTATCAACTTAACCCAAATGGATCCTGCCATATTATGTACTAGATCTCCCTTTAACTACCTAAATCTCTTAGACTAGTAGATTTCTACCCAATAATCTTTTATTGGCTCTTATTGTATCTTATCTATAAGATTCAATAATTCAGGAGCTTATTGGATATTCAATAAGATAGGGAGAGGCTCCAACGGATATCTCATATCCAAACCGTTACTCGGTACAACACCTACCATATGTGTATGACCTCATAGGCTCAATATCAAGCTAGCCGTGAGTTATACCTATTAGAACTCCTTTTGGCTCAATAAATTATTATATCCATAATTGGTACGTAAAAATCCGTAAAATCGAAAACTAGGCATATAAGAAAGGTGTGTTACCTAGGGAGATCATATATCTTTAAAAAACCTATAGATCTATGGGAGATGATGAAAAAGGTTAATTGTCCTCCTCTCTAGTAGTTATTCACACGGTAGGGGCTGTGAAGATTCTCCTCAAAGCACTACATAATCCTTCTCGTTCCATGCACCAAACAATAAAAAAGGGAAAGCCTCTTCTTGTTGTCCACATGCCCTCAAATAGGGGCTATAGGTTGAGGAGGAGAGGGAGAGAGAGGAGAATAGGAGGTGGCAGTAAAAAAGAACTCAGCCCATGGCCGTTTATTTCCCTCTTATTTATAAAGGTCCCCTATTAACTTTCCATAATGGATCCTACCATATTGGGTACTGAATCTCCATCTAACTACCCAAGCCTCTTAGATTAATGGGTCTCTACCTAATAATCTCTTATTAGCTCTTATTTGATCTAACCCATAGGATTCAATAATTCAAGGGTTTATTGGATCTTCAATAAGATAGGAGCTCCAACGGGTATCTTATATATGAACATCTACACGTCACAACACCTACCATATGTGCATGACCCTCTAGGCCCAATATCAAGCTAGCAATGAGTCATACCTGTCAAAAATTTTTTTGGTTTAGTAAATTATTATCTTTATAATAATTCACTTATTTATCAAATATGGACGTACTAGACCACTACACCATACTCTTCAGATGATACAAGGGAATCCAATCTATTAGACCTATCTATCATTAGTTATCATGCATCTATAATCCCTCATTCATCTAATACCTCAGAGATTATATATCGGGCATGGTGCTATTAGGCCCATACAATTTCTACTCGAGTCTCGCTCTAATCGGATTCTCCCGGAGAACTTTTTCTCTCTTAATCCGAATAACCCTGGCCAAGGATTTGTTTGAGCAAGAATACATAGGATATTCGTCTCATGACATTGAGAGTGGATGATCCTCTATCGACACTCAATAGTTCTCGTAAGGTTGGCTATTCTAGTCATAAGTGCCCTACAAGCCAATAACGTGAGTGATGACACGTGTGACATAATACACACTTTTTTTTTCTTATTATATATTGATATTTTATCACTTTATATTGCTTGTTGCATGAATATATTGTAATGTCCATGGATCTGTGCAATGGGAATCAGATCATGATGAGATAACGATAATGAAATCGATTTACCTTTAAACAAAGATCCTAAATAA
>CM017190.1:21136700-21176700 GCA_004837865.1 Musa balbisiana | reverse complement strand
GGATGTTGGTCGGAGTGAACATGTCATAAGATTGGATGTCGGCCGGAGGATCGGTCGACGTGTCAGTAGAAGGATTTCGTGCCATGAGTTCGGGCATTGGGCCAAAGGATCAGATATTTTGCCAAGGAGATCGAAAGTTGCGGGAGGTTAACATGCCGATTGGGCAATACACCGAAAGAGAGTCTGATGCACCGAAGAAGCGGACGAGATGCCGGATGAACCAATGACATGCCGACAACATAAAATTCTAGTCTTATAATCGGATATCTTAATTGGTCATAATTAGGTCGTTTAGTTAGTTTCGGGTGTAACTATATCAACTCAATTAGGAGCCCATTGAGCCTGAGTTGAGACTATTTTGGGCCAAGTAGAAGTTGATTCAGTGACCCAAGATTATGACCATTAGGTGGATGAGTTGAAAAAGTAAAGAGTATATTTTTCCAAGCTGTTAGGTGATGGTACCACAAAACTAGGCGATGGTACCACCCAAACACAGTCTTTGAGACTGTTTGGTGGTGGTACCACTAGTCTAGGTGGTGTACCACCCAGTGTCAGTGCTGTAGGCGGTGGTACCGCCTAGACCTGGGAAACACAAGATGAGACATTTTTTGGCTCCATTTTTATAGTCATTTGGGTCTATAATGCCCTAGAAAATAGTAAAAATATACTTGAGAAAAAAGTATTATAATTTCTTTAAAGTTAGTAAGTATCTTCCTCCTAAAGTTAGAAGGTTTCTAAGGGAGGAGTGAGGTCTAAAAGAAAGAGGTGTAAAGGTTCTCTCTTGAGCCTATGAAAAGGAGAAAGAGTTGTAAGGATAGTTGATCTTCTCCCATTAGAAAGATGATCAGTAGTGAAAACATGTGGCCTTAAGTGAAGAGGAATCAGGAGTGAACATAGATTGGGACGATCGAACCACTATAAAATTTGATTTACATTTACTTTATGTTTTTCATTTATATTGCAAACTGATTTCTTAGTCACACTATGCTCATTATGTTTTCATACATTTTTAAGTTAAACATCTTTCTAATACAGCTTTATCGAACGAAAATTTTGAATCACTAGAAGTTTTACAAAAGTACTAATTCACTTCCTCTCTTAGTTCCGACTTGATCTTAATAGAGAGAAGAATTCTTTAGCCTTATGTGAGAGGATATGCAATAGAAGTCATGCTTTAATTAGGATAATTTAAGGATCTTGCAATCGATCATATATATTAAAAAAATTAATGTTCTAGGTGAATGTAGGCTAGAGTTATCAAATCACATTAAATATTACATAAATTTTTTAGTATATTTTATATTTATTTATCCAGGATACTCTTATAGTATTAAAAGTCTTCTCTTCCTCCCAACACAATAGTATCTACTAACAATTTTTCATTAACGTATGAAGATCAACACCCTTACACCTTCCACCTTTTCGGTGGAGACCTCGTACTCTTCCGTATTTTTAGAACTATGAGGTAACCTTCACAAAGTCAAACGATACTTATAAAATCTTTACGAATGCCAGAAATATATTTTAAAAAACAAAAGAGCTCAAAAATTTCTCACACTTTAAACTCTTCAAATACTCGGATAGAGTATTTATAGACTCCGAGAATAAAAAAAAAAGTGAGAGAACAATAAAAAATCTTAAAAAATCAAGATGACACCACCGCTATTCCAAGTGGTACCACCACCATTCAATCGAAAACAAGATCACGTAGGCAATCTGCAATTGATGGGCAGTGTAGTACTATCACCTAAATTGATTTTAGAATTTATCCCAATCTCAACATTCAACAGTTTTTGGTCTTTGAGCTTGGTTCCATTTCAATTTCAGCCTAATTTCATCCTTTTGTTGCATAATTTTATTCTTTCATTTGTCTATATAGTTTTAAATCTTTAGATGATACAGGAGAATATTTTAAGACTAAACCAATTCAATCTATGTACATATTTACTTAATAAAATAATTAATTCAGTAAATTCATCAATTAAATTATTGATCATCAAAATAGAAAGTCAACAAAGATCAGATATTACTTAAGCCCATCAAATAGCACAAGTGCCCATAGAAAAAGACTTTTGAGTTTGCAGCTGAAGAGGTTTTCTAGGAGCAAGAGAAGAAGTGTCTCACAGTCCGAGAGGAGAACGAGGGTCAAGGGTAAGTGCTTATAGCTTCACCTTCAGAGCAACGGTAGGAAGATCGCCAGTGTCATCCGAAGGAGCTCGGAAAGAACGGAAGACATAGCTACAGTTTGCTTCAATTGTGGTGTTTGAGAACAAAATATGTACAATACAATCTTTAGAGTTTAGAATCTATAGTTAGCAAGATTTGTATAATAACATTTACATGTAATCAACTATAGTTTTTTGCCATAAGAATACCAGGTGGAGCCATATAGATTATCATACAGATTAGACCAAACTCTTTATAATCGTATAGGATTTTCTATCTTGTAGGTTTGACTTGAATATGGTCATATACAAGTCTTTTTTAGAGCTGGCTAAGGTTTATCCAATTATGAGAAATCGTATTATAATCTTCTACTCTAATTAGGCTTGGATTTCATCACATCATAAATGAAGTCAGATCACTGCCAAATTAGGAGTATAACAGTGCAGAGTTGATAAGTGCGGCTTGGACATTGAGATCTACTAGTGAACCCATCAAAGGGACTTTGAAACCTAATAAGGATCCTGGCAGGCCTATTTTAGATGGTAGGCTCAAATAGTATAACAAAGACTCTTCTAGTATAGGAAAGACTTTGAAACCTTGTGGCGAATTTTTGAGTGAGTCTTAGTATAGGAAAGACTCTTCTACGTTGAGGAATAAATCTATTATATCATCTGGATTTTGCATCTTAACAAATTTAAAATATCTTGGGTGATCTTTTTAAAACAATATATCTTTTTGAGTTTTCCTGGGAGAAACGCCTTTTCCGAGATTCTATTTGGTGCATTCTTAAAATCCCTATGGAGCAGTCCATGAGGTGTGCACCCTTGAAAAACATGACTGTTATAGCATTTTTGAATAATTTTATATATTTATTTTGTCCAACAAAAATATTATAAGTTCATTTAAAAAGCTACAGAAGAGCTTGAAGAACAAGATGGGTACGATAGGTGAAGATTGTTAGAAAAATTTTATATGGAAAACTTAAGTCAAAATTGAAATCTTACAATACTATAGATTTGAGGAATAGTATTGTATACATTTTGATGACAGTTTTAAACTGAATCAAAAGACCTCTGACGTTGCAAAGCTTTTGTAGATTTGTAAAGAGACTATGCTCGTATCCCCTTCTACTTGATACATGACCATATAATTGATAGTATTGGTGACTGATGATTAAATAATAAAAGGATTCTATCATTATAAAGTTGAGAATAGAGGATCTTGGAAAAGATAATTCAAGAAAGTCTTTTCTTTCAATATAATTATTAGGATCCTTTTATTTTATGAGCTTTTGAATAATGTTTATTGAGTCTCTTTAGTTCAGTTAGAATTAGGTAAAAGTTTATTTAATATTTATTTATTATTAAGAGTCCAAGTTCTGATGGACTCTAAGTGGAACTCTATAAGCAGTGATGTAATCCTTTCTTTTCGGCAATCAATCAATCAATGAAATGTTATTCCAATCTATGGATAAACCCTAGGAGGCCGATCCCCTCGAAGTGATCATCCTTTTTTCTCTTCTTTCTTTTACGATAAGACTTTAGGGTCTTATCATTTGGTATCAGAGCAGCGATCCTCGCTGTAGTTATCTTCATCTTAAAAAAGAGAGAGAGAGAGAGAGAGAGAGAGAAGAAGAAGAAGAAGTAGCAGCCACCCCTACTTCCCCTGCTTCTAGCTAGCCCACCCATCGTCGTTGCTCACCATCACCGCTGCTTCCCGATCAACGGACCACCATTGCCGTCGTTGCTGCCCAGTCAACAGCCACCACCATCGTTGCTACCCCCCCTTGGCCAGCAACATTCCCTCCTTGTTCCCCCATCTCGCTCGAGCGAGAAGGGTTGCGGCCGCCATTTCCCAACCAGCGGACCACTCTATTGCCGCTTCTACCATCGATGATTCTGCCCTAGCCGCACCTCTATCGTGCCCCCCTCTGAGTCACAACCGTAGCCACCGGTCGCCTCCCTCCTCGTGGTGATCGAAATAGGGCAACTCACCGATTGCCCTTGTTCCCAATTGTGCCACCACCACTTCCCTTCTCCACCGGTAGTCATCACACTGTCACCTCCTAGCCGAGCCACCACTGCTGCTAGCCACTATGCGATGACCGCCGCTCGCCTCTCAATCGTCGGTCCCCCTTGCTCTGCATCTGTAGTGATAGAAACAGGGCAACTCACTGGTTGCCCTTGTCCCCAATAGTGACACCACCAATCCCTCTTCTCCACCACAACCTCCGTTGGGAAATCTAGGGGGCGACATCACATGTGCAGTGGAAGAACATAAAATAAAATCCCCAATTTCCCAAAGATTTGTTCGTCGGCGTGCGGAGATTGGTGCGAAAAATCCACAAAATAGAAAACTACGTATAGTAAAGATTGTGTTACCTAGGGAGATCGTATATCCCTGAATCACTATAGATTTTTAGGAGAGGGTGAAGGAGGTCAAGCGCCCCCCTCTCTAACGGTAATCCACATAGCAGGGTTGCGATGATACTCCTCAAAACTCCAGGCCTACTCTGAGGTGGAGAGGGGGAGGACAATAGGAGAGGCAAGCAAAAGGCTCTACCCTATGAACTACTAAATCTCTCATATTTATAGAGGTCCCTTGTCAAACCCTAATGGATCCTCCTCTATTGGGTATTGGATCTACATCAAATTACCCAAGCCTCTTAGATTAGTGGATCTTTATCCAATAATCTGTCATGGGCTTTTATCGGATCTCATTCATAGGATCCAATAATTCAGGGGCTTATTGGATATCCAATAAGATAGGGGCTCTAGCGGATAACTCATATCCGAATCTCTACTCATCGCAACGCCTACCATATGTGTGACCCTCTAGGCCCAATATCGAGCTGGTCGTGAGTCATACCTGTCAGAACTGTTAGGAAAACAATTAGCACTAAGAGGGGGGGTGAATTAGTGCAGCGGTAAAAATCATGTCGGTTCTGAAATTTTCTCATTCGTACGTTCGATTAAAACCAAATTCGAAAATGCTAAACTTTGAACTCGAAAACTTTCATGCAAAATGTAAAGAGAGGCTTGAGGAGGTTTGCAGTAATATAAATTGCACAATTGAAAAGTAAACCAGATTTTAGAGTGGTTCGGTCGTCGTGACCTACATCCACTTCGCCGATTCCTCTTCCGTCGAGGCCACTGGCATCCACTATCAGTCTTCCTTCAATAGGTGAAGACCAACCACCTTTTACAACTCGATTCTCCTTTTACTAGGGTTAGAAGATAACTCTTACACCCCCACTTACTCCTCTCTTAAACTATTCTAACACTTAGAACTTTTGAGAGGAGATCACACAAGATTTCAGCAGTAATTCTTTCTTTTTTACTCTTAATTCTTGTGTCTGTTATTCAGGGATGAGAGAGATATTTATAGGCCTCAAGTTGATTTAAACTTGGAGCCTAAAAATTTTCCATTCTGGGTTTCTGCGGTACCACTGCTACTGTTGGGCGGTACCACCACCAATGTTAGACACTAACACTGCATTGGGTGGTACCACTGCCTGGCACCCTGCCATTGGGTGGTACCACCACTTGGGAGGCTGTGTTGGGTGGTACCATCGCTTGCAGCCTCTCGGAGGCTGTGTCTGGGTGGTACCACCACCTGACATAGTCTCGGAGACTGTGCCATGATGGTGCCACCTCTTGGGTCATTGTTTGGGCCTTCCACTTGGCCCAACATAGCCCAAACTTGAGTCATTGAATGGGCCTTTCTCTTGGCCCAAAACAGCCCTATTTTGGGCCTAGTTGGCCCCTAATTGAGTTGGTCTAATTACATTCTAAATTGACTTAATTAGACTCTAAAACCTAACTCGATCTAGGCAAATTATTACAAGCACTAATCATGTGTTGTCCGGCATGTCATTGGTTCTTCCGGCGCTTTGTCCGATCCTTTGACGCATCGTCTTCTTTTGTGGCTTTTGCCCAATCAACATGTTGACCTCCACAACTCCGATCTCCTTAGCACAATGTCCACTCTTCTAGGCCCGATGCCCGAATTCTTGACCTGAAGCCTTTTGTCGACATGTCGACCGTTCATCCGACCCGACATCCAATATTCTAACATGTTCACTCTGACCCAACGTCTGATTCCTTCTGCTTTAATCAATCTGCCTCTCTTGATCGACGTTAGCCCTGCGTCACTTAAACGTATATTAAATCAACACTGCAATTGGTTTCATCATCAAAATCCGAGATTCAACAATCTCCCCATTTTTGATGATGACAATCAATTGATGATGGAGTTAACCTTAACTCCCGGAGTTTAAACAAACTCCCTCTATCAATATGACATATTTGATAGAACTCTTGGATTAAAAAATCCAAGCAACATGTTATCATAAACTTATGCATAACATCATCATACTTCTCATCCTTTGTCATCAACAAAAAGGAGAAGTGCAACTATAAGTGTTTGAGATATTACTGTTTAAATCATTGCATTATAAATCTCAAGTTTTATCATCATGCAAGCTAGCATCTTGAGCTAGCAATATTTCTCCCCCTTTGTCATTATCAAAAAGAAAGGAAGAAAATAATTTTGTAATTCTTTTTCCCTTTACAATAATTTTCAAATCATGACAAAGGTAAATATCAAAGATGAAAAATCAAGTCATGAATGTCAAAACAATTTTTTTTATCATGAATATTTCATCATTGCATGCATCATTATAATAAGTTGAAGTATTGCATGCTTAATACCAAATCACCATTCATAATTACACTAATATTCTAATCATTATTTCAATAATAAAAAATGAAAGATCAAGTCATGATTTTTGACATATCTCTTCTTTTGTATATAGATGAATTGATAGGAAAATAATCTTGATTGAAAAATAAGATTCAGGTCATAATTCAAGAATTCACATAAAAAAAATCATGATTCAAATAGATTGTTAATTCATACATTTAAACCAACATCACTTCAACTTATCATGCATAATTTCAAAATGTAAAATCATCAAACATATACAAACATTTGTGTTCAAAACCTTCGTCATTACTCCTATGCATGATATTAAAGCATTTATCACTTCATGATTGTTGGTACCATACATCCATCATTAAATCAACACTGCAATTGGTTTCATCATCAAAATCCGAGATTCAACAATCTCCCCATTTTTGATGATGACAATCAATTGATGATGGAGTTAACCTTAACTCCCGGAGTTTAAACAAACTCCCTCTATCAATATGACATATTTGATAGAACTCTTGGATTAAAAAATCCAAGCAACATGTTATCATAAACTTATGCATAACATCATCATACTTCTCATCCTTTGTCATCAACAAAAAGGAGAAGTGCAACTATAAGTGTTTGAGATATTACTGTTTAAATCATTGCATTATAAATCTCAAGTTTTATCATCATGCAAGCTAGCATCTTGAGCTAGCAATATTTCTCCCCCTTTGTCATTATCAAAAAGAAAGGAAGAAAATAATTTTGTAATTCTTTTTCCCTTTACAATAATTTTCAAATCATGACAAAGGTAAATATCAAAGATGAAAAATCAAGTCATGAATGTCAAAACAATTTTTTTTATCATGAATATTTCATCATTGCATGCATCATTATAATAAGTTGAAGTATTGCATGCTTAATACCAAATCACCATTCATAATTACACTAATATTCTAATCATTATTTCAATAATAAAAAATGAAAGATCAAGTCATGATTTTTGACATATCTCTTCTTTTGTATATAGATGAATTGATAGGAAAATAATCTTGATTGAAAATAAGATTCAGGTCATAATTCAAGAATTCACATAAAAAAAATCATGATTCAAATAGATTGTTAATTCATACATTTAAACCAACATCACTTCAACTTATCATGCATAATTTCAAAATGTAAAATCATCAAACATATACAAACATTTGTGTTCAAAACCTTCGTCATTACTCCTATGCATGATATTAAAGCATTTATCACTTCATGATTGTTGGTACCATACATCCATCATTAAATCAACATTTTGATCATTTATTTTCTCTTTAGCATTTGGTAAAAAGAAACATATGTGAAAAAATAATATAATATCTTGATTAATTCATAGGAAATCTCTTGTTATAAATCTCAAAAAATCAAGATAAAGCTCATTCAAATTCAAATTGTCAAATCAAAATCATTTTCAATAGATTCAAAAAGAAACATAGATAGATTCATTAATCTCTCCTTTTTTGAAAAATCGATAAAGTAGAGAAATTTTTCAAGGAGAAGGCTTTCCTCTTTTTAGTTTGTTTCATACAAGCATGTCTTTGTCTTTTTTATGCCAAATCAAAATATATATCATCATTTAAAATGAAAGTACAAGATTTATCATAAAAATCATCAAGATCAATAAATCACAAAAATCATCATGTATAACTTTAAAATCTCATGCATAAAATCGTCAATCACAGTATCAAAACATTTAATATTTTTATTATATCATTATGCATCATTTAATCAAAATCGAAAAATAATACAGAAATCAACATGATACACATTATTACTTCTTAAACACATATAGCACGATTTCATAAGGCATTTTTAATCAAAATCATTTTGTTTGTGTATCATAAAACATGCAATTTTCATAATCACTAGAAAGGTAAGCATGATCCCATTTTATTTTTGCATTTTCATTACATTATTAAACATGCAATTGAAAAAATAATATAATATCTTGATTAATTCATAGGAAATCTCTTGTTATAAATCTCAAAAAATCAAGATAAAGCTCATTCAAATTCAAATTGTCAAATCAAAATCATTTTCAATAGATTCAAAAAGAAACATAGATAGATTCATTAATCTCTCCTTTTTTGAAAAATCGATAAAGTAGAGAAATTTTTCAAGGAGAAGGCTTTCCTCTTTTTAGTTTGTTTCATACAAGCATGTCTTTGTCTTTTTTATGCCAAATCAAAATATATATCATCATTTAAAATGAAAGTACAAGATTTATCATAAAAATCATCAAGATCAATAAATCACAAAAATCATCATGTATAACTTTAAAATCTCATGCATAAAATCGTCAATCACAGTATCAAAACATTTAATATTTTTATTATATCATTATGCATCATTTAATCAAAATCGAAAAATAATACAGAAATCAACATGATACACATTATTACTTCTTAAACACATATAGCACGATTTCATAAGGCATTTTTAATCAAAATCATTTTGTTTGTGTATCATAAAACATGCAATTTTCATAATCACTAGAAAGGTAAGCATGATCCCATTTTATTTTTGCATTTTCATTACATTATTAAACATGCAATTAAAAAATAATATAATATCTTGATTAATTCATAGGAAATCTCTTGTTATAAATCTCAAAAAATCAAGATAAAGCTCATTCAAATTCAAATTGTCAAATCAAAATCATTTTCAATAGATTCAAAAAGAAACATAGATAGATTCATTAATCTCTCCTTTTTTGAAAAATCGATAAAGTAGAGAAATTTTTCAAGGAGAAGGCTTTCCTCTTTTTAGTTTGTTTCATACAAGCATGTCTTTGTCTTTTTTATGCCAAATCAAAATATATATCATCATTTAAAATGAAAGTACAAGATTTATCATAAAAATCATCAAGATCAATAAATCACAAAAATCATCATGTATAACTTTAAAATCTCATGCATAAAATCGTCAATCACAGTATCAAAACATTTAATATTTTTATTATATCATTATGCATCATTTAATCAAAATCGAAAAATAATACAGAAATCAACATGATACACATTATTACTTCTTAAACACATATAGCACGATTTCATAAGGCATTTTTAATCAAAATCATTTTGTTTGTGTATCATAAAACATGCAATTTTCATAATCACTAGAAAGGTAAGCATGATCCCATTTTATTTTTGCATTTTCATTACATTATTAAACATGCAATTTTCATAATCACTAGAAAGGTAAGCATGATCCCATTTTATTTTTGCATTTTCAAAAAAATATATATAATTTTCTTAAAATAAATTGAAAACAATTCATGTAAAGCATCATGTAATTTCGAAATAAACTAAAGGGATTTTAATTACCTCGTTGTCGAAAGCTGTTAAGGCGTAGTTTGCCACATCGCCTTTGTAGGTTCATTCTTCATCTTTGGATGAACTGTTTCATCCCAATTTGTGTTCTTTTTAAGTTTATTTTTATTTTTTGATTGTTGTTTCAAGAACCTTTTAAATTTCATGAGGAGTTCATGTTCACCATCACTTAAGCTTATGCTCGAATGGTCTTTAATTATTTTAAGTCCGAAATCCTTCCTGTTCTTTAGAAGGTTGTTCTCAAGTTCGTTTTGTGCCACATGTGTCATAAAACTCATTTCATAGGTCATTAAAGACCCAATTAGTTCTTCAATCAGAAAATAGTTCAAATTTTTGATTCTTGTATTGCCGTTACTTACGAATCCCAATTTTTTGAAGGTGAACGTAAAACTTTACTAACAAGTTTAAAATTTGAAAAAGTTTTACCAAGAGCTTTTAAACCATTGACGACATCCGTAAAATAGGTATACATGTCAACAACGGTTTCGCTTAGTTTTATTTGAAATAGTTCAGTTCAAAATCATGTATCAAAAAGTTGATTTTTGAATCTTTAACTTTGTTAGTGCCTTCGTGTGTGCTTTCAAGAGTGTGCCAAATATCGAAAGCCGTTTCGCAAGTAGAAACCCGATTAAACTCAGTTTTATCCAAAGCACAAAATAGAGCATTCATAGCTCTAGCATTTAAGGAAAAAGTCTTCTTCTCCAAATCATTCTAATGGTTTATTGGAAGAGAAGACCTTTGAAAACTGTTTTCAATAATATTCCATAAATTTAAATCCAATGAAAGTAAGAAAACTCTCATTCAAGTTTTCTAATACGTGTAGTCCGTCCCATTGAACAAAGGAGAACGAATGAGAGAGTGACCCTTTTGAAAGCCGAAAAGAGCTATTTCTCTTGGGTGTTAAATCAAATGAGAAATCATGAGGCTTTAATACCAATTGTTAGGAAAGCAATTGGCACTAAGAGGGGGGGGGGGAGGGGTGAATTAGTGTAGCGGTAATAATCACGTCGGTTCTGAAATTTTCTCGTTCGTACGTTCGATTAAAACCAATTTTAGAAATGCTATACTTTGAACTCAAAAACTTTTGTGCAAAATGTAAAGAGAGGCTTGAGGAGGTTTGCAGTAATATAAATTGCATAATTGAATAGCAAACTAGATTTTAGAGTGGTTTGGTCATCATGACCTACATCCACTTCGCCGATTCCTCTTCCGTCGAGGCCACCGGCATCTACTATCGGTCTTCCTTCAATAGGCGAAGACCAGCCACCTTTTACAACTCGATTATCCTTTTATCGGGTTTAGGAGATAACCCTTATACCCCCACTTACTCATCTCTCAAACTATTCTAACATTTAGAATTTTTGAGAGGAGATCACACAAGATTTCAATAGCGATTCTTTCCGTTTTACTCTTAATTCTTGTGTGTGTTATCTAGGGATGAGAGAGGTATTTATATGCCTCAAGTTGATTCAAACTTGGAGCTTAAAAATATCTCATCTTGAGTTTCTTGAGTACAGGCGATGCCATCACCAATTTGGGCGGTGGAACCACCCAGTGTCAAGCGGTGGTACCGCCCAGTGTAGTGCTAGTGTCAGATTGACACTAGCGATGGTACCGCCCAGCATAGGCGGTGGCATTGCCCATACCCAAGAAACCTCGGATGGGATATTTTTAGGCTCCAAGTTTGAATCAACTTGAGGCCTATAAATACCCTTCTTATCCCTGGTTAACATACACAAGCACAGAGAATCTAAAAAGGGAAAAATGCTATTGTAATCTCTTGTGAGAATCCTCCTCTTCTAATCTAAGTATTAGAATAGTTTGAGAGAGAACTGAGCGCTTGTAAATATTGTCTCCTAAACCTGTGAAAAGGAAAAGAGGGGTGTAAGAAGGAGGTTGATCTTCACCTATTAAAGGAAGATCGATAGTGGATGCCGGTGGCCTCGACGGAAGAGGAATCGGCGAATTAGAAGTAGGTCACGACGATCGAACCACTCTAAAAATCTGGTTTACATTTCGTCTTGAGCAATTTACTTTACTGTAAACTATTTTACTTGCTTTACATCCACTATGCTCTTCCATACGCTTTCAAAGTTAATACCTTTACGAAATGATTTTTCATTAGAAACAGATTTAATCTCAATGAAGTTTTGAACCGACGTGGTTTTACCGCTGCACTAATTCATCCCCACCCTCTTAGTGCTGACTGCTTTCCTAACAAGAACTCCTTCTAGCTTAATGAATTATTATCTCCAAAATAATTCACTCGACTCATCGATTGTGAACGTACTAGGCCACTACGTCGTAGTCTCCATACGATACAGGGGAATCCAATCCATTGGACTTGTTTGTCCGTAGTTACCATATACCTATAGTCCCTCATCCATCTAATATCCTAGAGACCGTATACTGCGCATGGTGCTGTCAGACCCATACGGTTTCTATTTAAGTCTCGCTCTAATCGGATTCTCCCAAAGAACTCTTTCTCTCTCAATCCGAATGACCCTGGCCAGGGATTTGTCTGAGCAAGAACACATTGGATATTCCTCTCATGACTCTGAGAGTGGATGTGTTGAATCTCAGATTTTGATGAGGAAATCAATTGGTAAATTATTTGATCTACTCCATGTGTTGAGATAATTGTGCAGAATTAACTACGATAGTAGTAAGGAGTAAAGCAGATGATGGGCCGAAGTCGAAGACTCGGACGATATATCGGGAACTCGCCGATAGTTCATTATGAGATCACTAGAAGCATGCTGGAAGACTCGCCGAAAGCTTATCAGGAGATCGCTGGAAGCACGTCGGAAGACTAGCCAAGAGTTGGTTGGGAGTTCGCTGGAAGCTTGCCGAGAAGTTTGCCAGAGGATTGACGAGTGAACCATGCTTGTCTTAATCGTAGTTAGAACAATAATTAGAGTTGATTTGGGAGGTAATCCCATCAACTTTGTTAGGGGGCCAACTGGGCTTGGAGCTAGGATAGTTTGGGCTGAATACAAGGCCCAACCAGGATGTTGGACTCTGACTAGCAGTGGCACCGCTAGGGCCGGTAGTGGCACCGCTTGGAAGACCCAGTCTCCTAGGTGGTCTGGGCGGTGGTACCGCCAACAATTATTACTGACAGTGGTGGTACCGCCCTTGTCAGGCAGTGGTACTGCCAGAGCTCGGTCTCCGAGCTTTGTCAAGCGATAGTACCACGTAGATTGAGCGGTAGTATCGCCTAGTGTTAGACTGCAAGCGGTAGTACTGCCCAGTAATGGTGGTGGTATCGCTAGTACCTCGAAAATCCAGGATGAGGCACTTTTTGGCTCCAATTTTGAAGCTATTGGGGCCTATAAATACCTCACCCTTTTTTGCATAAATGGGCAACTAAGTACTATTATACTTGTGAAAAATTTAAGTTTTTGGGGGTTCAAAAGTATTGTAAAAGTGAGAAAAGTTCTCCTCCTCCCTCTCTTAGCCTTGTAACTATCCAAGAAAGAGGAGTGAACGTTGTAAAGGTTGTCTCCTAAACCCGGCAAAAGGATAAAGAGCTGTAAAAGGTGGTTGGCCTTCACCTATTGAAGGAAGGCCTTTATTGGATGCCAGTGACATCGATGAAGGAGGAATCCGAAAGTGAATGTAGGTCACATTGACCAAACCACTCTAAATTTTAGTTTACTTTTTCTTTGTGCAATTTACTTTAACTACAAATCATTTTATAGCAAACTAACTCTTCTTCTCCTCTTACTTTCACGCTCTCATACGTTCTAGTTGTTATCTTTCTAAATTGGTTTTAATCGAACGTACAAAATATTTTTCAAAATCGAAGAATTTTCTGCTATACTAATTCATCCCCCCCCTCTTAGTGCTGCTCTTGATCCTAACAATTGGTATCAAAGCAAGGTTCACTCTCATTTGGTTTAAAACCCAAGAGAGATGACAATTGCCGGCAACCAAGGGGTTCATTCAATTACATGTCTGCCCATGTTCAATGGGACGAATTACACATATTGGAAGACTAGAATGAGGATCTTCCTAATTTCAATGGATTTCGAATTATGGAATATTGTAGAAAATGGGTTTCAAAAGTCTTCTCTTCCAATGAACGATTGAAATGAGTTAGAAAAGAAGACTTTCGGTTTAAATGCCAAGGCTATGAATGCCTTGTTTGGTGCCTTAAATAAAAATGAGTTCAATCGTGTGTCTATTTGTGAATCGACTTTTAATATTTGACACACACTTGAAGTGACTCATGAAGGCACTAGTAGAGTGAAGGAGTCAAAAATTAATCTTTTAGTGCACACTTATGAGTTATTTCAAATAAAACCGAGTAAGATCATTGGAGACATGTACACCCGATTTACGGATATTGTCAATGGTCTAAAAGGACTTGGTAAAAGTTTCTCGGATTTTGAACTTGTTAACAAAATTTTAAGATTCCTTCCAAAAAGTTAGGACCCTAAAGTAACGGCTATTCAAGAGGCCAAAGATCTAAATAATTTTCTTCTCGAAGAACTAATTGGGTGGCAAATGACCTATGAAATGACCTGTAAAGCTCATAAAGAGCTTGAGGACACCCTTTCAAAGAATAGGAAAGATATTGCACTAAGAACACAAGAAGACCACTTGAAAGAAAATTCAAGTGATGAGGATTGTGATGATGACTTGGCACTCTTAACAAAGAAATTCAAAAAATTCATAAAAAGGAATAAATTTAAAAATGACACTAAAAATAAATTTAAACCCAAGAAAGAACAAGTGATATGCTATGAATGCAAGAAGCTGGGACACTTCAAGAACGAATGTCCCCAAGCAAAGAGGAAGCAACCAAAGAAGAAGAAGGCCCTCAAAGTAACATAGGACGACTCAAGTGCATTCGAAGAAGAGGAGCCAACCAACACTGAGCAAGTTGCTCACTATGCACTAATAGCTATCGGAGATAAGGTAAGTAATTCAATTGATGCAAATTTATCTTTTGATGAATTATTAAGTGCTTTTCATAATTTGTTTGATGAATGTAAATTAATTAGTAAAAAATATAAATTATTAAAAAAGGAGCATGCTTCTCTTATTAGTGATTTGGATAGATTAAAGGTTGAGCATAATAGTAGTTTAACTCCTTGTACAAAATGTGATGAAGTAGAAATACTTAAAAAGAAAAACTGCTACTCAAAGAAACCTTAGAAAAATTTGAGGTTGGTAGTATGTCTTTGAACATGATCCTTGCCAATAAGAGTCATGTTCATAGGAGAAGTGGAATCAGATTTATGAGTAGCTCTCACTAAAATTCAACCACTTCTGTTAAAGGCCCAACCTTGCATGTTTCACCTCACACCAAATGTAACTTTTGTTGCAAACTCGGACATATTGCCTATAAATGTCTACTTAAAAGATGTAGTCCACATAGATTGATTTGGGTTCCTAAAAGAACCTCAAATGACTCAATGCAATATGATAAGATATGTAGATCAATTTTTGAGGCACCCAAGGTCAAATGGGTACCTAAAAATCATCCTTTTTTGTAGAAAAATGTACCATCACAAGCTAGGAGCAAGAGATGGTACATTGATAATAGATGCTTAAGGCATATGACCGGAGATCCATCTCAATTCTCTAAGCTCACTAGTCTAGACAAAGGATTTGTCACATTCGAAGACAACAACAAGAATAAAATCATTGGCAAAGGAACCATAGGTAACAAATCTAACCTTTTTATTGAAGATATGTTGTTGGTTAATGGCTTAAAGTATAACCTCTTGAGCATTAATCAATTGTGTGATAAAGGATATATTGTTAAATTTGAATCTAATGCTTGCATTATTGAAAAACCATATAAAAACATATATATGATTGCACTAAAACAAAATAATGTATACACTATTAACATTAATGATCTTTGCAATGAAATATATTTTTTGGTTTTAAATGATAATACTTATCTTTGGCATAGGAGATTAGGTCATGCTAGCATGAAACTAATCTCTTAAATCTCATCTAAAGAACTTGTGAGAGAAATTTCTCACATTAAGTTTGTTAAAGACAATGTGTGTAACGCATGTCAACTAGGAAAATAAATAAAAGGTAGTTTCAAACCAAAGAATCAATTAAACACCTCTAAACCATTGCAATTGAACCATATGAACTTGTTTGGACTAATTGCTATATCAAGCTTAGGAGGTAGCAAATATGCCTTTATTATTGTTGACAATTATAGTAGATATACTTGGACTTCTCACACAAAAATAATTGCTTTAGGTATTTCTCTAAGTTTTGTAAACTTGTTCAAAATGAAAAAGGTTTTATGATTTCATCAATTCGATGTGATCACGATGGTGAATTTCAAAACCGTGATATCCAAAAATTTTGTAAATCTAATGGATATAACCATAACTTCTCTACTCTAAGAAATCTTCAATAAAATGTAATAGAAAGAAATAATAGAAACTTATAAGAAATGGCTAGAACCATGTTAAACGAACATAGCCTACCCAAATATTTTTGGGTCAAAGCCGTAAATACGACATGCTTTGTTATGAATAGGGTTATAGTAAGACCATTACTTTCCAAAACTTCTTATGAGTTGTGGAACAATAAAAAGCCTAACGTTTCATACTTTAAAGTTTTCGGGTGTAAATATTTTATTTTGAATGAAAAAGATACCTTAGGAAAGTTTGATGCAAAATCCAATGAAGGAATTTTTCTTGGTTATTCTTCTATTTCAAATGCTTTTTGAATCTTTAATAAAAGAACTTTAGTTATAGAAGAATCTATTCATGTTGTTTTTAATGAAAATTTTGAAGTTAAGAAAAATGATTTTGATGATGATCTTAAATTTGATACTTTGAATTTAAATGTATCTCTTTCTTTATCTAGCAACTTGGATGCATTTTCTTCTGAACCTTCTTTACCGAAGGAATGGAAGTATGTAGATGCTCATCCTAAGGAGCTAATTATAGGAGATATATCGAAAGGGGTTCAAACTCGTTCTTCTCTTAAGAATTTTTGTGCTAATACTACTTTTCTCTCCCAAATTGAACCTAAATACATTGATAAAGACATAAAAGATGATTCGTGGGTCATCGCAATGCAAGAAGAATTGAATCAATTTGAGAGAAATGAAGTGTGGAAGCTTGTTCCAAGGCCAAATGACTATTTAGTTATTGGTACTAAATGGGTCTTTAGAAACAAGCAAGATGAATTTGATATCATGGTTAGAAACAAGGCTAAATTAGTGGCCAAGGGTTTCAACCAAGAAGAATATATCAATTATGAAGAAACCTTTGCTCTTGTGGCATGATTAGAAGCCACAAGGATGCTCCTTGCCTATACTACTAGTAATAATTTTAAGTTATTTCAAATGGATATTAAAAGTGTTTTTCTTAATGGCTTTATCTCTGAAGAAGTTTATGTTGAACAACCTCCCAGATTTGAGAATGATAATTTTATAATCATGTATTTAAATTGACTAAAGCTCTCTATGGATTGAAACAAGCCCCAAGGGCTTGGTATGAGAGACTTAGCTCATTTCTAATTCATAATAATTTCTCTAAAGGCAATGTCAATACTACATTGTTTATTAAAAATTTTAAAAATATTTTTTTATTATTCAAATTTATGTTAATAATATTATGTTTAGTTCTACAAGTGAATCCTTATGTGAATCATTTGACAAAAGCATGAGTCTAGAATTTGAAATGAGCCTAATGGGGGAACTAACCTTCTTTTGAGGCTTACAAATTAAACAACTTAGCAATGGTATTTTTCTTAATCAAACAAAATATGCTTTAGACTTGCTAAAAAGATTTAACATGGATAGTTCAAAAGTACGAACACTCCTATGAGTAACTCCACTAAGTTAGACATTGATGAAAGTGGAGAAAGCTTTGATCAAAAAGCTTATGGGGGTATGATAGGTAGTTTGCTTTACCTCACTACAACTAGACCGGACATCATGTTTAGTGTAGGACTTTGTACTAGATTTCAATCTAACCCTAAGCAATCTCATTTAAAAGCTATTAAAAGGATAGTTAGATACCTAAAAGGAATTCCTAAACTAGGATTATGGTATCCTAAATCTAAGTACTTTGAATTTCTTGGTTATGTTGATGCGGATTTTGCTGGATATAGTTTAAATAGAAAAAGCATATATGGAACGTGTCAATTTAAGGACACGCACTCGTTTCTTGGTCTTCCAAGAAACAAAACTCGGTTGCATTATCTATAACCGAAGCTAAGTACATAGCTGCAGGTGCATGCTGTGCTCAAGTTATATGGATGAAAAACACTTTAAGGAATTATAGAATTGACCTGAAAAACATACCTATAAAGTGTGACAACACTATTGTAATATGCTTAGCAAAAACTCCTATTCAACACTCTAGAACTAAACACATTGACATTATGCATCACTTCATATGAGATCTTGTTAATAATCATGATATAATATTAGAGTTTATTGATACGAAACATCAATTAGCTGATATCTTTACAAAACCATTAAATGAAGAACAATTTGATTTCATTAGAAGGGACTTAAGGATGTTAAATTGTCCAAATGCATGAATATTATTGAATTTCGTTTTTGGACTTTCTCGATTTTTATCTTACAAAGTTCGCTCAATTGAATCATGAACTTATAGTTTGCATTTTACGAGTTTTATATGATGTTTTGATATGCATCATGAACTTGTGGTATGCATTTTATGAGTTTTGTATAATGTTTCGATATGAATCATAAACTTGTGGAATACATTTTACGAGTTTTGTATGATGTCTTGATATGAATCATGAACTTGTGGTATGCATTTTATGAGTTTTATATGATGTTTTGATATGGATCTTCTCCTCTTATGATGTAAATTTTACATGATGATGTGTGTAAGTGTGTGTGTGCTTTGTGAGCAATGCTCAATGCCTGTAGGTAGTGGCACTGCCCAACTGGCAGTAGCACTGCCAGTTGTCACATGTTGTAGGAGGTAGCACCACCCAGCCAGCGTTGCCACCGCCCACAACCTGCCTCCCCTTATAAACACAAGTTAGGGCCGGTGGTAGAACCGACCCTAACACATTCTGCACTCCTCCAAATGGCTCCAAACCTATTGCTCTCCCTCTAACAACTCAAAAATCCTCACTTCCCACTAGATCAAGGATCAATCTCCGATATTCTTTTAAAGATCATTAGAAGGAAGAACTACTAAGGTATCCTCTAAACCAAATTGATTCCCCTTTGAATTACTTATTCTTGCTTCTTATTTGTCTTCATAATTGTAGTCTTCATGGGTTCTAGAAGATCCTCTAGGGATAAAGGGAAGAGGAGATTAGATGAAAATTATGACTCCCTACTTTTCGATTCTAATCAACATGCCCTAAAATTTTCTTCCATAGAGTCTAGACATGTTCATAAGGGTAAATATGTTGATTTAGACGAATTAAGTGATTTAGAACCTATTCAATGATTTGCTAATCTAAACATTCTCCCAATCCTTCAAATGAGTGAACCTATCTACCCTAGACTTATTAGGCTATTTTACAACAATTTACATGTAGATGAAAACGAAAGGGTATCTACCTATCTCTTAGGACATCATATACCCATTATAGATAGCACAATTTGTAACATCATAGAAATTTCAGTAAAATAAAGAGGGTGTTATTTTAGAGGATAATGGGATGAATTATCAGTTGGGACAACTTACGTTGATACCTTAGGAACAATTTTTGGTAATCCTAACTTAACTATTCTTCCAAAAAGCTGCGAACATTTACTACCTTTAAGCACCAAGATACTTCATCACATCTTGATAAATATCATTCTCCCAAAACAATATCATCATGATGAAGTAAGCCAAATGGAATTAGGTACCATGTATTGGATTATGAAAGGACATAACAATTGTTTTGGTTACCTAATCCAGCAAAATATGATTGAACTATCAAAAAAGGACATGATGCTTCCATATGGTGGCGTAATCACAAGACTACTCTATGCTTATGATATTGCTATCCCACCCGATGAATAAGTTATAAAACTAGACAGATTTAGTATCATAAACAGAAACCTACTTCGACGGTTGAGATGTACATTTAGAAATGGTATATGGACTAGACTGCCTAGAAGGGTTGATCCCCTCCAACCAGAATCAAAACCTGAAACACCAATATTTATAGGTAATCAATCTCCTCCAACTGGTCCCTTTGAGGAATCACCTCCAATAGAGCAAGCACCTCCCTTATCTATCGACGATATAGGGACTCGGATTGATCGATTTGAACAATGTCAAGATCGACTTGAACAACGCCAAGATCAAATTTTGATTGAGTTGTAGTAGATTCTTCAACAACTCAATACCTTATTTAGACATTTTGACTAGCCACCACCTGAATAATTGATTATGACTTTTTGCTGATGACAAAAGGGGAGGAATGGATAAAATCCCTCTCTTTTATTCTGCTTACTTCGATGTTGTAATCCTTTGTTGTTTACCTTGATGTTATAAACTTAAAATGTTGCTTACTTTGATGATTGCAATTCTGTGCTTTGATGCTGAAAAATTTCATGTTATCTCTTCAAATGATGAGTATGATGATGCAATATCATGCTTACTTTGATGCGGAAAATTTTTGTGATTTTGACTCAAAAATGGATGTTATGCCTTGACATCATTTCCATCGACGAATACGTGGAATCATCTTTAGATTTGGTAAATCATGATATGCATGATGATAATAAGTCTAAATTATCTATTTGATACTTGAATTCAAAGGCTTTTGAATTCAAAAGTGTCTTTTCTCAATAATGGCATATAGATAGGGGAAGTTAAGATTAACTCTATAACCAATTGGTTGTCATCATCAAAAAGGGGGAGATTGTTGAATCTCAGATTTTGATGATAAAATCAATTAGTAAACTATTTGATCTAATCCATGTGTTGAGATAAGTGTGCAGGATTAACTACAATAGTTGTAAGGTATAAAACAGATGATGGGCCGAAGTTGAAGACTCGGACGATATACTAGGAGCTCACTGAGAGTTCATCGTGAGATCACCGGAAGCATGCTGGAAGACTTGCCGAAAGCTCATCGAGAGATCACCGAAAGCATGCTAGAAGACTAGCCGAGAGTTGGTCGAGAGTTCGCCGGAAGACTCGTCGAGAAGTTCGCCGAGTGAAAAACTGACGTACCAGACCATGCTTGCCTTAATCTAGTTAGAACAATAATTAGAGTTGATTTGGGAGGTAATCCGATCAACTCTGATCGGGGGCCAATTGGGCTTGGAGCTAGGATGGTTTGGGCCGAATACAAGGCCCAACCATGTTGTTGGATTCTGACCAACGGTGGCACCATTTGGAAGGCCTAGTCTCTAAGGTGGTCTAGGCGGTAATACCACCAGTAATTATTGCTGTCAGTGGTGGTACCACCCCTGTCAGGTAGTGGTACCGCCAGAGCTCAGTCTCCGAGCTCTGTCAAGCGGTAGTACCACCCAGTAATGGCAATGGTACCGCTAGTGCCCCGAAAATCCGGGATGAGACACTTTTTGGCAATTTTGAAACCATTGGGGCCCCCCCCCCCCCCCCCCCCCCCCCCCCCCCCCCCCCCCCCCCCCCCCCCCCCCCCCCCCCCCCCCCCCCCCCCCCCCCCCCCCCCCCCCCCCCCCCCCCCCCCCCCCCCCCCCCCCCCCCCCCCCCCCCCCCCCCCCCCCCCCCCCCCCCCCCCCCCCCCCCCCCCCCCCCCCCCCCCCCCCCCCCCCCCCCCCCCCCCCCCCCCCCCCCCCCCCCCCCCCCCCCCCCCCCCCCCCCCCCCCCCCCCCCCCCCCCCCCCCCCCCCCCCCCCCCCCCCCCCCCCCCCCCCCCCCCCCCCCCCCCCCCCCCCCCCCCCCCCCCCCCCCCCCCCCCCCCCCCCCCCCCCCCCCCCCCCCCCCCCCCCCCCCCCCCCCCCCCCCCCCCCCCCCCCCCCCCCCCCCCCCCCCCCCCCCCCCCCCCCCCCCCCCCCCCCCCCCCCCCCCCCCCCCCCCCCCCCCCCCCCCCCCCCCCCCCCCCCCCCCCCCCCCCCCCCCCCCCCCCCCCCCCCCCCCCCCCCCCCCCCCCCCCCCCCCCCCCCCCCCCCCCCCCCCCCCCCCCCCCCCCCCCCCCCCCCCCCCCCCCCCCCCCCCCCCCCCCCCCCCCCCCCCCCCCCCCCCCCCCCCCCCCCCCCCCCCCCCCCCCCCCCCCCCCCCCCCCCCCCCCCCCCCCCCCCCCCCCCCCCCCCCCCCCCCCCCCCCCCCCCCCCCCCCCCCCCCCCCCCCCCCCCCCCCCCCCCCCCCCCCCCCCCCCCCCCCCCCCCCCCCCCCCCCCCCCCCCCCCCCCCCCCCCCCCCCCCCCCCCCCCCCCCCCCCCCCCCCCCCCCCCCCCCCCCCCCCCCCCCCCCCCCCCCCCCCCCCCCCCCCCCCCCCCCCCCCCCCCCCCCCCCCCCCCCCCCCCCCCCCCCCCCCCCCCCCCCCCCCCCCCCCCCCCCCCCCCCCCCCCCCCCCCCCCCCCCCCCCCCCCCCCCCCCCCCCCCCCCCCCCCCCCCCCCCCCCCCCCCCCCCCCCCCCCCCCCCCCCCCCCCCCCCCCCCCCCCCCCCCCCCCCCCCCCCCCCCCCCCCCCCCCCCCCCCCCCCCCCCCCCCCCCCCCCCCCCCCCCCCCCCCCCCCCCCCCCCCCCCCCCCCCCCCCCCCCCCCCCCCCCCCCCCCCCCCCCCCCCCCCCCCCCCCCCCCCCCCCCCCCCCCCCCCCCCCCCCCCCCCCCCCCCCCCCCCCCCCCCCCCCCCCCCCCCCCCCCCCCCCCCCCCCCCCCCCCCCCCCCCCCCCCCCCCCCCCCCCCCCCCCCCCCCCCCCCCCCCCCCCCCCCCCCCCCCCCCCCCCCCCCCCCCCCCCCCCCCCCCCCCCCCCCCCCCCCCCCCCCCCCCCCCCCCCCCCCCCCCCCCCCCCCCCCCCCCCCCCCCCCCCCCCCCCCCCCCCCCCCCCCCCCCCCCCCCCCCCCCCCCCCCCCCCCCCCCCCCCCCCCCCCCCCCCCCCCCCCCCCCCCCCCCCCCCCCCCCCCCCCTCCCTATAATACACCACACTTTTTTGCATGAAAGGGCAACTAAGTGCTATTTTACTTGTGAAAATCTAAGTTTTTGGAGGTTCAAAAGTTTTGTAAAAGTGAGAAAAATTCTCCTCCTCCCTCTTTTAGCCTTGTAACCATCCAAGAAAGAGGAGTGAAAGTTGTAAGGGTTGTCTCCTAAACCCGACAAAAGAAGAAAGAGTTGTAAAAGGTGGTTGGCCTTCGCCCATTAAAGGAAGGCCTTTAGTGGATGCCGATGACCTCGACGGAGGAGGAATTTGAAAGTGGATGTAGATTACATTGACCGAGCCACTCTAAATTTTGGTTTGCTTTTCCTTTGTGTAATTTACTTGACCTATGATTGAGGTTTTTTTTTTTTGTAGATTTAAGTATGTTAACAATTTATATATTATATTTCCTAGTATTATAATTCATCTTTAATTTTATCTAGATTAAAATTTTGTTAGATTAAAATATGTTATTTAAAATCCTTTTGATATTCTTTGATCTGAAATTTAAAATATGTTATTCTGAATGATTTAAAATTTGACTAAAATATGTTGAAATTTTATATGTGTTGAAAGCATGATTTTTATTGAATTTAGAAGGTTATTTCCTTGTATTAAAACTTATCTCCTAGTCTATCTTTTAATGTATTATGATTTCTATTCAAATTTAGAATGTTATTTCCTTTTATTAAAGCTTTTCTCCTTTTCTATCTTTTAATACATTATTGTGTTTTTATTTATATTGTTAATGAATATATGTTGTGGTATGAAATTAGATATTAATTGGAATGAAATTGCTCACCGGCCAGGCCCAACCCATGGGTCAGGCCTTGGCCCGTAGGCTAACCCAGCCCAACTATCATGGGCGGTCACAAGCGACGCATAGGACCACTACATGGGCTAGGGATGGGCCAGCTTTGTGTGATGCATGCTCAATCATGTATAATGCGCATGATTAGTAGATGGGTTGGCTCAATCCAGCCCAATATTGTTGTTGGATTTGAGCCCAAATATTTGTTAGGATCGGAGCGGCACTAAGAGGGGGGGGTGAATTAGTGCAGCGGATTAAAACTAGTAGGTTTGAAACTGATTCCGTAAAATGCGAGGATATTTCATTCGATAGTAACTAGAGTAGAGTGAAGAACAAAAACTTGTTTCTATGTAGATAATGATTGCAGAAAAATAACAACTCACATATTCAAGGAACACGCAGATTTAAAGTGGTTCGGTCAAAATGACCTATATCCACTTGCGAAGCCTTCTTCGATGAGGCCTCCAACTTCCACTAGCAAAGCAATTTGAAGGGGAAGGACAAACACCCCTCTAACAACCTTTACAAGTAGTTCACACTCTTACAAAATTTCAGCAAGAAAGAAAGGGAGGTGAACACTCAAGCAATTTGAAAGTAAGACATGCTAAGGCTTTGCTAAGACCCCCTTTTTTACTCTATTGCTTCTCAAAAAGTTGTTATCTCAGCTGAGAATAGAGAGGTATTTATAGGCCTCAAGAGGATTCAAATTTGGGCTCCAAAATTTGAATTCTCTTCGGTTCCCGAAGCTAACGGTGCCACCGCCTGTCAATTGTGACACTGACAGTGTACTGGGCGGTGCCATCGCCCAGTCCAGCGGTGCCACCGCCAGGCTCTCGGGTGCTGGGCGGTGCCACCGCCCAGACTGGCGGTGCCACCGCCTGGCTCTCAGGTGTTGGGCGGTGCCACCACCCAGTAGGGCGGTTCCACCGCCCAGCATTATTGGTTACTGGTTGGGCTTTAAGTCCGGCCCAAACCTGGTTTCATTTTGGGCCCAGTTGGCCCCTAATCAAGATATAGGATTATTTCTTAATCCTAACCTTAATTACATGCAAACTATGTAACTAAAAAACATAATCCTAAGCAAGTTTTTAACCGGCGAACTTCAAGTCTTGTTCCGGCGAGCTTTCCGGCGGACTTCCGATATGCCCTTGGATTTCTTCCGACGGACTCCCAGCTGGCTCCCGATCTTGTGGTGAAATCAATGAGTAGCCGAGCCTTCTCGGTGATCTCTGCGAACCTCCGATGATCTCTTCGGCGGACTTCCGAAAACTCCAACAAGTCCCCGATTTCTTCTCGATTGGTTCCGGCAGCATCTCCGATGAATCTTCGGACTCTCAAACACCCATCGAACTTGATTCTGGTAGACTCGCTTTATGTCTTCAAGCTTTCGTAGTTAATCCTGCATACTTATCTCAACATATGGATTAGATAAAACATGACAATTGACTTCATCATCAAAATCCGTGATTCAACAATCTCCCCCTTTTTGATGATGACAATCAATTGATAATGGAGTTAACATTAACTCCCCCTATCTATATGCCATACTTGAGATAAGTCATTCTTGAATTCAAAGCCTTTTGAATTCAAGAGACATATTGATAAGTCAAACCTTATCAATACTCCCATCATGATTCCTATCATGATGTATCTTTCTGAAAATGATGTCAAGACTTGACAACCATTTTCAAGTTTTATATTTCAAACGTGAATGATAGTGATCATAGCAAGATATCAACATATAATGCAAACATTTCATAGTGAAAATATGGCAATCATAGCATAGCAATTATCAATTTACCATATTTCTCCCCCTTTGTCATCAACAGAAAGGAGAGCGTCTTTAAGCGTATAATTTGTGATTATTAAAGCAAAGGAATTCAACACTACTATAGGATTTAGTTTTTTTTAAAAAATACAGAATTAAAACTTTATCTTTCATTCAAAATACATCACAAAAGAAGGTTCAACATCATTCAAAATACATTGCAAAAGAAGGTTCAACATCATTCAAGGAAAGAAGATGACAAAGATCGCATGTCAAGATAAAAGATACATCGATTAATCTTTAGGAGGAAATGCATAGTGCTGATACAGGACATCTATTTTTTGATTCATTTGTCGTAGTTCCTGCAAAATTTCAAATTGCTGAGTTTGAATCTGCTCTTGCTGTGTTTTGAGTTGGTCTTGTTGTGATTTGATCTGATACAATTATGCCAAAATGAGTTCTTCAGAGGATGAAGCAGGAGCTGAAGGTGCTGCGCCAAAAGGACTCGGAGGAGGATATTCATTTCCCCTAAGAATTGGTGTTTTAGGGTGTTCTACTGGTGGAGGAATTGGATCAGTCCTTCTAGGTTGCCTCACCCATATACCGTTGCTAAAAGTGCACCTAAGTCTTTTCAATAGATTTATGTTGATGATGTTATATCGATCACTTTGAATTGTCTCTTCATCGGGTGGGATACAAATGTCATGGGCAAGTATAAGTCGTGTGATTAACCCCCCATATGATGACATACCGTCTTTAGCTATCCTTCATGTGTTGCCGGATTGAGTATCCAAAGCAGTTATGTTGACCGATCATAATCCAATACATTGTGCTCATTTCTATTTGACTTATTTCATCAAGATGAAATTGTTTAGGAAATACGATGCTTGTTATGATGTGATGAAGAATTTTAGAGTTAAAGGGTAGTAAGTGTTCACAGCTCTTGGGTAGTATGCCGAGGTTCGGATTTGCAAAAATAGTTTCTACGGCTTCAAAGTAAGTTGCTCCGATTACATTTACATCCCATTTACCTCTAAAATAACAGCCCCTATCTTTTTCAATGAGTCCAATTAATTCACAAATAGTGCTGTCAAAGATTCTAATCTGTGTTCATAAAAGGTAAGTACTTAGGCTTTCGTTGTCCACACACAAGTTTGCATAAAATAGCCTAACTAACCTAGGATAAATTGGTTCATTGATTTGTAGGAGAGGTAAGGCATCTAAATGTGCAAACCACCTAATGGGTTCTAGGTTTCCTAGTTCATTTAGATCAACATGTTTACCTTTATGTATAGTTCTTGTTTCGAAATTTGGAAATTTAAGTGCTACTTCTTTAGATTTAAAAAGATTTTGGTCATATGAATCTCCTACAATCCTTTTTCCTTTTAATCTCTTAGGAGCCATTATCTAGACAAGATGATGGATCAAAAATATTAAACTGTAAAGGGTAGGGAAAATAATGAAAAGAGGAAGAAGAAAATTTCAGATTTTACCTTATAGAGAATTTCTTGAAAGATGGAGAGCTTGGACCAACAAAAATCCCTTTCCAAGGCTTCTAAATGTTGGAATGAGGCTTTAGAAAAGTTGAGAGAGGGTTGAGGCAGGTTCTCACGGGTTGGGGGCGGTGTCACCGTCGGCCCTAACCCTTAAGATTTATATAGGGGCTCTCGGGCGGTGCCACCGCCAAACCGAGCGATGCCACCGCCTAGCGACCGAACGCTCAGGCAGTGCTACCGTTGGTTCTGGTGGTGCTACCGCTGGTTCTGGCAGTGCCACCGGTGGCATGCCGCGGAAGGAAGGCGGTGCTACCGCCAGTTCTGGCGGTGCCACCGCTGGCATGCCGCGAAAAAATTTTCATTCCTTCTCCGTCTTTTTTTTTTTTTTTTTTTTTTTTCAGAGATGTTAGGATAAACATTTCTTTTGGAATTGAAAGAGAATGATCAAATCTACCAAGGAACGGAAAGAGGATGAAAAACTTTTTGGAAAGTGCATTCTTAGGGACAATTTAACATGCCTAGTTCCCTTCTAATAAATTCAAATTGGTCTTCATTTAAAGCTTTTGTAAAGATGTCTGCCAATTGATGCTTTGTGTCAATGAATTCTAGAACAACATTATTGTTAAGGACATGATCGCGTATGAAATGATGCCTAACGTCGATATGCTTAGTTCTAGAGTGCTGAATTGGATTTTTGGTAAGACTTATGGCACTTGTATTATCACATTTTATGGGAATATTTTTCAAGTGAATTCCATAATCTTCTAATGTATTTTTCATCCAAACAATTTGTGCACAGCATGCACTTGCAGCGATGTATTCGGCTTCCGTCGTAGATAGTACAACTGAATTTTGTTTCTTGGAAGTCCAAGAAACAAGTGCATGTCCTAAAAATTAGCATGTGCCGGATGTACTTTTTCTATCTATCCTGCATCCGCCAAAATCGGTATCTGCATAAGCTATTAAATCGAATTTTTCTGATTTCGGATACCAAAGTCCTAAATTTGGAGTTCCTTTAAGATATCTAAATATTCTTTTAACACTCTTGAGATGAGATAGTTTAGGATTAGATTGAAACCTAGCGCAAAGTCCCACACTAAACATAATATCCGGTCTAGTCGCGGTGAGGTAGAGTAGACTACCTATCATTCCCTTATACGTTTTTTGATCGAAATTTTCATTGTTTTCATCCATATCTAACTTAGTCGAAGTACTCATAGGGGTGTTTATTGCTTTTGAATTATCCATGTTAAATCATTTTAACAATTCTAATGTAAATTTAGATTGGTTAAGAAATATACCGTCATTAAGTTGTTTGATTTGTAATCCTAAAAAGAATGTTAATTCACCCATTAAACTCATTTCAAATTCATGACTCATATTTTTGGTAAATGATTCACATAATGATTCATCCGAAGAACCAAAAATAATATCATCAACATAAATTTGCACAATAAGAAAATTATTTTCAAAATGTTTGATAAATAATGTAGTATCAACCTTGCCTTTGGTAAAATTATTTAAAATAAGAAAGGAACTAAGCCTTTTGTACCAAGCTCTAGGAGCTTATTTCAAACCATAGAGAGCCTTAGTCAATTTGAATACATGATTAGGAAGAAGAGAATTTTCAAATCCAAGAGGTTGTTCGATATATACTTCTTCCGAAATAAAACCATTTAAGAAGAAACTTTTGACGTCCATTTGAAATAATTTAAAATTATTACTACTAGCATAGGCAAGGAGCATCCTAATGGCTTCTAATCTTGCCACAGGAGCGAAGGTTTCTTCGTAGTCGATATCTTCTTCTTGGTTGAAATCTTTGGCCACTATTCTAGCCTTGTTTCTGACCACGATACTACATTCGTCTTGCTTGTTTCTAAAGACCCATTTAGTACCAATGACTAAATAGTCACTAGGTCGAGGAACAAGCTTCCATACCTCATTCCTCTCAAATTGATTCAATTCCTCTTGCATTGCAATGACCCAAAAATCATCTTTCAAGGCCTCGTCAATGCATTTAGGTTCGATTTGAGAGAGAAAGGCAGCATTAGCACAAAAATTCTTGAAAGAAGAACGAGTTTGAACCCCTTGTGATGTATCTCCTATAATTTGCTCTTTTGGATGAGCATCTACATACTTCCATTCCTTGGGTAAGGAGATTTTGGAAGAAGATGCATCCAAGTTGCTATTTTGAGGAGGGGGTTCCTTTAAATCCAAATTTTCAAAACCAATATCATCATCAAAATCATTTTTCTTTAACTCAAAAATTTCATTAAAAATTACATGAATAGACTCTTCTATAACTAAGGTTCTTTTGTTAAAAACACGAAAAGCCTTAGAAACGGAAGAGTAACAAAGAAAGTTGCCTTCATCGGATTTAGCATCAAATTTTCCTAAGGCATCCTTTTCATTTAAAATAAAGCATTTGCAACCGAAAACTTTAAAATAAGAAACATTTGGTGTTTTGTTATTCCATAATTCATACGGAGTTTTTGATAGAGATGGTCTTATTAAAACCCTATTCATGATGTAGCAAGCCGTATTCACAGCTTCGGCCCAAAAGTACTTGGGTAGACTATGTTCATTCAACATAGTTCTTGCCATTTCTTGTAGATTTCTATTTTTTCTTTCTACTACTCCATTTTGTTGAGGGTTTCTTGGAGTAGAGAAGTTGTGGTTATATCCGTTAACTTCACAAAAATTTTGGAAATCCCGGTTTTGAAATTCGCCACCGTGATCACTCCGAATTGATGAAATCATGAATCCTTTTTCGTTTTGAGTGAGTTTACAAAATTTAGAGAAATATTTGAAACAATCACTTTTGTGAGCCAAGAAATAGGTCCAAGTGTATCTAGTATAATCATCTACAATCACAAAAGCGTATTTGCTTCCTCCTAGACTTGTCGTGTCAATTGGTCCAAATAAGTCTAAATGGATCAATTGTAATGGTCTAGTGGTGCTAATTTGATTTTTTGGTTTGAAACTAGATTTTATTTGTTTACCTAGTTGACACGCATCGCATACTTTGTCCTTAACAAACTTCATATTGGGAATCCCTCGTACTAATTCTCTAGATGAGATCTTAGATATTAGTTTCATGCTTGCATGGCCTAATCTCCTATGCCAAAGCCAAGCATCATCTTTTAAAGCGAAGAGGCACATTTCATTACCTAGTTCATCAAGATTGATGGTGTAGATATTATTTTGTTTTAATGCAATCATAGTCATGTTATTGTTTGGTTTTTCAATAATACACACATTTGATTCAAATCTAACGATATAACCTTTATCACATAATTGACTAATACTCAAGAGATTATGTTTCAATCCATCAACTAGTAATACATTATTAATAGAAAAGTTTAATTTGTTACCTATGGTTCCTTTGCCAATGATTTTGCCTTTGTTGTTGTCTCCGAAGGTGACATAGCCTTCGTCTATGCTTGTGAGCTTGGAGAATTGGGATGGATCTCCGGTCATATGCCTTGAGCATCCACTATCAAGGTACCATCTCTTGCTCCTAGCTTGTGATGGTGTATGTTTCTACAAGAAGGGATTATTTTTAGGTACCCATTTACTTTTGGGTGCCTTAAAAACTGATCTAACTTGTTTATCATGTTGCATAGACTTGATCATGGTTCCTTTAGGAACCCAAATCAATTTGTTCAGACTAATTTTCTTGAATGGACATTGATAAGTTTTATGTCCATATTTGCATCAAAAGTTGCAATTGCTTTGGTGTTGAACATGTAAGATAGGACCTTTAATGAAGGTGGTTGGATTTTGGTGAGAACTTCTCACAAATCCGATTCCACTTCTTTTAGGAACGTGACCCTTATTTGTAAGGATCATGTTCAAAGACTTGCTACCGACCTCGAATTTCTTCAAGGTGTCCTTAAGTAGCAGGTTCTCCTTTTGGAGAGTTTCTAGATCATGACATTTTATGCATGGAGCTAAACTATCATGATATTCAGTTTTTAATTTATCAAAATTACAAGTAAGACTATCATGCTCCTTTTTTAACAATTTATATTTTCTACTAATTGTTTTGCATTCATCAAATAACTCATGGAAGGCATTTAATAATTCATGATAAGATAAATCTGCATCAATTAAATTCGTTACCTCCTCTCCGATGGCCATTAGGGCGTAATGAGCAACTCGCTCGGTGTTGGACTCCTCTTCTTCGGATGCGCTTGAATCATCCCACGTTGCTTTGAGCGCCTTCTTCTTTGATATTCTCTTTTTGGCTTGGGGACATTCATTTTTGAAATGCCCCGGCTTCTTGCATTCATAGCATATCACTTGGTCCTTTTTATGTTCAAGTTTGTTTTTGGTGTTATTTTTAAATTTGTTCTTTCTTATAAATTTTTTAAATTTTTGAGTCAAAAGTGCAATGTCATTGTCACTGTCCTCATCACTTGATGTTCTTTTCAAGTAGTCTTCTTGTGATTTGAGTGCCATATCCTTCCTGTTCTTTGGAAGGGGGTTCTCGAGCTCGTCATGAGCTTGACATGTCATTTCGTAGGTCATTAGAGACCCAATAAGTTCTTCAAGAGGGAATGTTTTAAGGTCCTTGGCCTCTTGAATGGCAGTAACTTTTGGATCCCAACTTTTAGGAAGGGATCTTAAGATTTTAGTTACTAGTTCAAAGTTAGAAAAATCTTTACCAAGAGCTTTGAGTCCATTGATGACATTCGTGAAACGGGTGTACATGTCTCCGATGGACTCACTTGGTTTCATTCGGAAAAGTTCGTAAGAGTGCACAAGAATGTTGATTTTGGACTCTTTCACTCGGCTAGTGCCTTCATGAGTGACCTCAAGAGTTCTCCAAATATCAAAAGCAGAATCACAAATTGAAACGCGATTAAATTCATTTTTGTCTAGTGCACAAAACAAGGCATTCATAGCCTTTGCGTTTAAAGCAAAAACTTTCTTCTCCGATTCATTTCATTCGCTCATCGGAAGAGAAGATTTTTGAAATCCATTTTCAACAATAGTCCAAAGCTCGAAATCCATGGAAATGAGGAAGATTCTTATACGTGTCTTCCAATACGTGTAATCCAACCCATTAAACATAGGTGGACGTGTAATGGAGTGTCCCTCATGCATGCCAGAGTAAGCCATCTCTCTTGGGTATTAAACTAAATATGATAGTGAGCCTTGCTCTGATACCCATTGTTAGGATCGGAGCGGCACTAAGAGGGGGCGGTGAATTAGTGCAGCGGATTAAAACTAGTAGGTTTGAAACTGATTCCATAAAATGCGAGGATATTTCGTTCGATAGTAACTAGAGTAGAGTGAAGAACAAAAACTTGCTTCTATGTAGATAATGATTGCAGAAAAATAACAACTCACACATTCAAGGAACACGCAGATTTAAAGTGGTTCGGTCAAAATGACCTACATCCACTTGCGAAGCCTTCTTCGATGAGGCCTCCAACTTCCACTAGCAAATCACTTTGAAGGGGAAGGACAAACACCCCTCTTACAACCTTTACAAGTGGTTCACACTCTTACAAAATTTCAGCAAGAAAGAAAGGGAGGTGAACACTCAAGCAATTTGAAAGTAAGACTTGCTAAGGCTTTGCTAAGACCTTTTTTTTTTACTCTATTGCTTCTCCAAAAGTTATAATCTTAGCTGAGAATAGAGGGGTATTTATAGGCCTCAAGAGGATTCAAATTTGGGCTCCAAAATTTGAATTCTCTTCGGTTCCCGAAGCTAGCGGTGCCACCGCCTGTCAGTGGCGGTGCCACCGCCTGTCAGTGGCGGTGCCACCGCCTGTCAGTTGTGACACTGACAGTGTACTGGGCGGTGCCACCGCCCAGTCCAGCGGTGCCACCGCCAGGCTCTCAGGTGCTGGGTGATGCCACCGCTTGGCTCTCGGGTGCTGGGCGGTGCCACCGCCTAGCATTATTGGTTACTGGTTAGGCTTTAAGTCCGGCCCAAATCAGGTTTCATTTTGGGCCCAGTTGGCCCCTAATCAAGATATAGGATTATTTCTTAATCCTAACCTTAATTACATGCAAACTACGTAACTAAAAAACATAATCCTAAGCAAGTTTTTAACCAGCGAACTTTAAGTCTTGTTCCGGCGAGCTTTCTGGCGATCTTCCGGTGGACTTCCGATACGCCCTTGGATTTCTTCCAACGGACTCCCAACTGGCTCCCGATCTTGTGGTGAAATCAACGAGTAGCCGAGCCTTCTCGGTGATCTCTACGAACCTCCGATGATCTCTTCGGCGGACTTCCGAAAACTCCGACAAGTCCCCGATTTCTTCTCGATTGGTTCCGGCAACATCTCCGATGAATCTTCGGACTCTCAAACACCCATCGAACTTGATTCCGATAGACTCACTTTATGTCTTCAAGCTTTCGTAGTTAATCCTGCATACTTATCTCAACATATGGATTAGATAAAACATGACAATTGACTTCATCATCAAAATCCGAGATTCAACAATATTGATTGAACTAAACTAGACTTGATTAGTCTAGATCAATTCAGGGTGATTCCAAATTGATTGACTTATTCAAGTTAGTTTAACCTAAATTGAACCTAATCTAGTCCAAATTATACTAGTGTAGGGTGGTTCCAGACCAATTAAATAAGGATTAGAGATTGGTTCAATTAGGTTCTAGTAAATTGAGTTCAATTGAATCGATTGAACTAGAGTTCAAGTCAATTGAAGGCTAATTTCTATTATTTGATATTGATGATATTTGAAAGAGATGTTTTAAATATTTATTTCATCCCGATATGGGCATGTCCAGTGTGAAATTATATTATTTCCCTACTGAGAGCAGGTAGGGCGATTCCCTTCGGGGATTAGCGGACCGTCAGACGTGGCGGCTGGACAGTTCCTCCATCCGCTATTGGGAGGAACGTGTCCCCACTTTGGCGGGTGTGAGACACCACTCCATCCGATGTTGGGAGTGCGATATGAGTTTGCCTCTATCCGTTGTTGGGAGAACACAAACTCATCCTATAGGATAAGGCCTCTCCATCCGTTGTTGGGGGAGTGCTCCTTTGGGTATTTGATATACGCCAATGGGATGATTAATTGAATTTGATTATGTATTCATTTTGATTTGACTTTTGGGGTTCCTACTCAGCGTTGCTGAATTTTCTTTATTTTTGATTTTTAGAGTAGCCTCCCTCTAGTACTAAGTCGGATTCCAATGGAGAGTGGACCTTCCTCTACCGCTAGGTAGAGCCACTTGGATGATTCTTGAAGTTAACATCACTATGTTTACCTTTTTTAGTTATAATTTGATGAATAAATGAATTGTAATAAATAATTATAAATGATGAATAAAGTGATGTTTATCTATTTGGCATGAGTGTGTGGAAAGATATGAAAAAAAAAAAATCAAGATGTAACATCTTTTTATGGTATCAGAGCATGGTCTAGGGCTTGTAGGTGTATTAGGTCCCTTGATTGACTTTAACTAATGATTGTCTTTAACCTATTATAGGAGTAATGGAGCCAATTCCAGAGATTAGTGGTCTTGTCACTCGAGGTGCTCATGGTCGCAATGCTACTGGTGTACACACTCGAAGAGGTGTTCAAACAAATAATAACTTGGAAGCTCCACGCATCATAGAGAAAACCCAATCCTCACGTACACTTATCATTAATTATAGGCCAGCTTCTCTGACTTCGTAGAATGCCCCTCATGCCCCAACACCCGTCAATGCTCAAGATAACATACACGGAGTCCTCAATGCTATTAGAGGATACTTTGAGCATCAGGAGGAGTGAGATGAAATTCCACGGGGTAGAAATAATACCTTAGATCACTTTAAGAGATTGGGACCACCAGTTTTCGAGGGCAAATCGGATCCAATATTTGCTGAACGTTGGATTCGTCAATTGGAGAAGACATTCGAAGCTATCGAATGTAGGGAAAATCAGAAAGTGCCTTTCGCTTCTTTCATTTTGGAAGGGAAGGCAGACACTTAGTGGACCTCAAAAAGGAGAATGTTAGAGGCTGGAGGTAATGTGGTAACTTGGGAACAGTTTAAAGATATTTTATGAGTAGTTCTTTCCTGATTCAGTTCGCTTTGAGAAGCAACAAGAGTTCCTTAGCATCCACCAAGGAAGTAGAACTGTAATGGAATATGATCATTATTTTACTGAGTTGGCCCAGTTCTCTCCACATATTTCTTTTAATGAAAGTCAAAGAGCTCGTCATTTTGAGAGGGGACTTCGATCATCAATTAGAAAGTCCATTGCAGTACTAATTTTACCAATATATGCTGAAGTGTTAAATCAAGCTCTAGTAGTGGAGAAATTGGATAATGAATTACAACAAGCAAAGGATCGAAAGCGACCTTTTAGTGCTACACCATCTACGTATGGGGGATCACATTCTAGACCCTCAAAGAAAGGCAAAGGCAAACAATTTGGACATCAACAAGCAGGAGCTCCTAACAATCAAGTCATCATAAGGTGTTATTTCTGTGGGAAGACAGATCATGTTTCTACCTCATGCCCTATGGGACAATGTGTATGTTTTTATTATCAACTGGGGCACATGTCGAAGGACTACCCTCGGAAGCAAAATCAATGCCGAGCTCCACCCCAAACAACTGGATAGCAATAGCTAAGACCTAGAGAGGGAGGACAGGCAGGAGTCTACGCACTAACTCATCAAGATGCTGAAGCCTTGGGATCAATTATTAAAGGTATCATCACACTTTATGGTATGCCAATATCTGTACTTATAGATTCTGGTTCTAAGAATTCTTTTATATCACCATATTTTGCTATGAAACTGCATAGGAATCGTGAGACAATGAGTAATGCATTAATTGTAGTAACACCAGTTGGAAACTCTTTGATAGTTGATCAGATATATAGAAACTGTGTTATTACTATTGAAAGTCACGATTTGCTAGTAGATCTTATTCTACTAGATTTTCAAGATTTCGATGCTATCTTGGGTATGGACTGGCTTTCAGCATACCACGCAAGTGTCGATTGTTTTCGGAAGACTATTATTTTCTCACCCCTAGATCAACCATCTTTCAAGTTCATTGGGATTCAAGAAAAATTCCCTTATATTATTTCAGCTTTGACTGCTACCCAACTATTACTCAAAGGATGTCAAGGATACTTAGCCTTTATTTTTGGAGAAAAATCTAAGAAGCCAGTATTAAAGGACATTCCCATTGTACGGGATTTTTCACATGTTTTTCCTGAAGATCTACTTGCACTACCACCAAAGAGACAGATTGAATTTACAATTGATCTTCTGCCTGACACTATACCTATTTCTAAACCTCCGTATAGAATGGCACCAATTGAGTTGGAGTTAAAGAAACAAATCCAAGAGCTTTTGGACAAGGGTTTTATTCGACCCAATGTATCGCCTTGGGGTGCCCCTGTCCTATTTGTGAAGAAGAAAGATGGATCTATGTGACTATGCATCGATTATAGACAACTCAACCAAGTGACCATAAAGAATAAATATCCCCTTCACTGAATAGATGACCTATTTAATCAACTTCAAGGTACTCAGGTATACTTGAAGATTGATTTGAGATCTGGGTATCATCAACTAAAGATAAGGGAAGGAGACATACAGAAAACTGCTTTTAGAACAAGATATGGTCATTATGAATTCTTAGTAATGCCTTTTGGACTCACAAATGCACTGGCTGCTTTCATGGATCTTATGAATAGGGTGTTCCACCCTTATCTAGATAAATTTGTAATTGCATTTATTGATGATATCTTGATCTACTCGAAAAGCATAGTAGAGCATGAACACCATCTTAAGACAGTTCTGAAAGTCCTAAGGCAAGAGAAACTATATGCCAAATTAAGCAAGTGCAACTTTTGGCTCAATGAAATTATGTTTCTCGGTCATGTAATTTCGAGTGCTGGTATATCTGTTGACCCTCATAAGATTGAAGCTGTATTAAAATGGAAGCAGCCTTCTAATGTTTCAGAGATTAGAAGCTTCTTGTGTTTGGCTAGATACTATAGAAGATTCGTAGAAGGCTTTTCAAAAATAGCAGCACCATTGAGTAGATTGACACAAAAGAATATAAAGTTCATGTGGGATGATAAATGTCAACAAAGTTTTCAAGAATTGAAGAAGAAATTGACTAATGCTCCTATCTTGGTGATTCCTTTAGGAGGAGAAGGTTTTGTATTATATAGCGACGCCTCACTACAAGGGCTTGGTTGTGTTTTGATGTAAAACGAAAGGATAGTTGCTTATGCATCTAGGAAATTAAAGCCTCATGAGAAGAACTATCCTACTCATGACTTAGAGCTAGCAGCTATCATTTTTGCACTGAAAATTTGGAGGCATTATCTCTATGGACAGACTTTTGAGATCTTCATAGATCATAAGAGTCTCAAATATATTTTCACACAGAAAGATTTAAATATAAGACAAAGAAGATGGTTGGACTTTCTAAAGGATTATGATTTTAATATCAACTACCATCCTTGGAAGGCTAATGTAGTTGCTGATGCCTTAAGCAGAAATACCTATAGTCTTATAGCCTATATGAATATTCAAAGAAATTCTAGGATGATGGAGTTGGCAGACTTAAAACTTAAACTTTTATCGGAGATAAATAAAGGTTTTCTTGCGTGTTTGATAGCACAATCATATTTGGTGGAAAAGGTTAAAGAAGGTCAGAAGGAAGATACATATCTTCAGATGATAGTTAAGGAAATAACTTAAGGATCTAGACCTGAATTCCTCTAAGCCAAAGATGGTTCTATTACATTCCACAATCGACTATGTGTTCCCGAAAGCCATCCAGTAAAGATGCAATTATTAGAGGAGGCATATAGATCAAAATTTAATATCCATCTCGGGACTACTAAGATGTATCGAGATTTACGCCAAAACTACTGGTGGCGTGGTATAAAGAGAGATATAGTAGAGTTTGTTTCTAAATGTTTGATATGCCAACAGGTAAAGATAGAACATCGAGTACCTAAGGAAAAATTGCAAAGGATTTTGATTCCTGAATGGAAGTGGGAGCAAGTCACTATGGATTTTGTGATAGGATTATCCAAGACTGTGAAAGAATATGACAGAATTTGGGTAGTAGTAGACAAACTTACTAAATCTACTCATTTCCTCCCTATTAATAAGAAGTATTCATTGGATAAACTAATAAGCTTATATATTAAGGAAATTATTCGATATCATGGGGTGCCAGTTAGCATTATCTCAGATAGAGATCCAAGGTTCACCTCAAAATTTTGGAAAAGTCTACAAAAATCTTTGGGTATGCAGTGAAAGTTTAGTACAGCTTTTCACCCCCAAACTAATGGCCAATCTGAAAGGACAATACAAACTCTTGAAGATCTATTAAGAGCATGTGCTTTAGACTTTGGTGGGAATTGGGATATGCACTTACACCTAATTGAGTTTTCCTATAATAATAGTTACCACTCGAGCATACAAATGGCTCTATTTGAAGCTTTTTATGGAAGAAAGTGTAGATCACTTGTATATTGGGATGAGGTAGAAGAACGAAAGCTTTTGGGACCTCAATTAATTAAAAAAGATGCTGATAATATTCGAATTATACGCCAAAGATTATTAACAGCTCAAAGTCATCAAAAAAAGTTGTGCAGATCGAAGGCAAAGAGATCTAGAGTTTGAAGTTGGTGAGCACGTCTTCTTAAAAGTGTCACCAACCAAGAGAGTTATGAGGTTTGGTCAAAGGGGGAAGTTAGCCCCAAGATTCATTGGCCCATTTGAGATCTTACAAAAGGTTGGGCCAGTGGCATACAGATTGGCATTGCCCCCGACTTTGGCTGGCATCCATAATGTATTCCATGTGTCTATGCTTCGAAGATATATCAGGGATCCATCATATGTCATATCTTACCAACCTCTACAACTAAGAGATGATGCTACTTTTGGAGAACAACCAACCCAGATCTTGGAAAGAAAAGAACATGTTCTAAGGAATAAAATTATACCTTTGGTAAAGATTTGTTGGCAACACCATTCAGACCAAGAGGCAACATAGGAAAGAGAAGAAGATATGCAAGAGCAGTATCCTCATCTATTCTATTAAGGTGAGCTAAATTTGGGGACCAAATTTCCTATAGGAGGGGAGAAATGTAATCACATCAAATATTTAAGTTAGGAATTGATTTTCTTTCCTTACTTGTCATTATAATTTAAGGAAATCTTAATTATTACCTTATTTGTTAATACGAATTAAGGAAATAACTATTAAGCATTCCAAATAGGGTGATATCATATTTGTTAGTATATTAAATAGAAATAATTTATATTAAATAAATATGAAAATTAAAATGAATTTCCTTTAATGGAGGCTCACCTCCTCCTATTTAAGGGGAGGGATTTCTCTCCTTTGTTCCTCACCTAATCGAGCCTAGCAGCGGGAGGAACGAGGAGTTACACCTTACTGACGAGAGGTATGTTTCCCTACTTTTCTTGAATATAAAAGTTTTAGTTTTTATTTTGATTCTTTAAATGATGAAAGATTTGTAGTTTGAAAAATATGTATCAATTTTTTAAAAGTCAAAATTTTTATTATTGCATTAAAGTAATCAGTTAAAGTTTTTTTTATAATATTCTTTGACCTATGATTAAGGTTTTTTTTTTTATAGATT
>CM017190.1:20936700-21129200 GCA_004837865.1 Musa balbisiana | reverse complement strand
TATATATTAAAAATGTATATGTCTGAAATGTCATATTAGGAGACCAAATCAAGAAACTCCTCTCTCGACAATATTAAGTCAATAAATGTGATGTAATTAGATTGACCCACGTGGCCTTCCATTGTTATAGGTAGGGACCGATTCTCGATTTTGTTTGAGTTGGTTGAGTCCCTCAAGGCTCTCCTATATCGCGATTCGCTCTCTTGCCTATGACATAGAGATATCACCAATGACCTAAGGACATGGTATGCTTGGTCAAGTCCAAATCAAGTCCCTCGAGGCTCTCCCTATAGATATCTCGATTTTGGTTGCGTTGGTCGAGTCCCTCGAGGCTCTCCTATATTGTGATTCACTATCTTGCCTATGACATAGAGATGTCATCAGTGACTTGAGGACATGGTATGATTGGTCGAGTCCCTCGAGGGTATATCATCGAATCAAACTCATCTTGTAACAATGGTGTTGACTTAACCGGACATCATGGTTGGTCGAGTCTCTTGAGACCATAGTGGTTCAGAGGTTGAACAGAATGTTTGTGTACTTATGATTATTATTATTAGGGCTTATGAGCCTCTATTTTATTTTTTATTTATTGTTGGGCCTGCATGCTTATAATTAAGTTAGAATCACACGAGGAGGCACAAAGGGAGCATGGAAGCGATAGCGAGACCCATGAGACCGAGATTAACGATCGCGATGCATAGGGATGCATCGATATGTCGACGGAACTAACGAGGATGAGATAGACGATCATATAGCATGGAGATGTGTTGCTGCACACATAGATCTTGTTATGAGTGATTAGGCCCATTGGCTCGGGTTTGTTCACATTAGGTTGTGGTCTATGACCATCTGGTATGATTTCTCATGTGATGTGTGATTGCTTGTACACCTACTAGATATATATATATAATTACATATGATGTAGATATATATTAAAATGTATATGTCTGAAATGTCATATTAGGAGACCAAATCAAGAAACTCCTCTCTCGACAATATTAAGTCAATAAATGTGATGTAATTAGATTGACCCACGTGGCCTTCCATTGTTATAGGTAGGGACCGATTCTCGATTTTGTTTGAGTTGGTTGAGTCCCTCAAGGCTCTCCTATATCGCGATTCGCTCTCTTGCCTATGACATAGAGATATCACCAATGACCTAAGGACATGGTATGCTTGGTCAAGTCCAAATCAAGTCCCTCGAGGCTCTCCCTATAGATATCTCGATTTTGGTTGCGTTGGTCGAGTCCCTCGAGGCTCTCCTATATTGTGATTCACTATCTTGCCTATGACATAGAGATGTCATCAGTGACTTGAGGACATGGTATGATTGGTCGAGTCCCTCGAGGGTATATCATCGAATCAAACTCATCTTGTAATGATATTGTTAACATAACCAAACATTATGGTTGGTCGAGTCCCTGGAGACCATGGTGGTTCAAAGGCTGAACAGGATGTGTGTATACTTATGATTATGATTATTAGGGCTTATGAGCCTCCATTTTATGTCTCATTTATTGGTATGCTTGTATGCCTATGATTAAGTTGTAATCACACGAGGAGGCACAATGGGAGTGTGGAAGAGATAGCGGGACCCACAAGGTCGAGATGGATGATCGTGATGCATGGAGATGCTGACAGAACTGACGAGGACGAGATAGACGATCACAAGGCATGGAGATGCGGAACTGCACACATAGATCTTGTTGTGAGTGATTAGGCCCATTGGCTTGGGCCTATTCACATTAGGTTGTGGTCCATGATCATTTGGTGTGATTACTCATGTGATGTGTGATTGCTTGTACACGTACTAGATATGTATATATAATTGCATGTGATGTAGATATATATTAAATATGTATATGTCTAACATGTCATATTAGGAGACCAAATCAAGAAACCCCTCTCTCCACAATATTAAGTCGGTAAACGTGAGGTAATTAGATTGACCCAGGTGGCCTTTCATCGTTATAGGTAGGGATCGATTCTCGATTTTGGTTGAGTTGGTTGAGTCCCTCGAGGCTCTCCTATATCATGATTCGCTATCTTACCTACGACATAAAGATGTCATCGGTGACCTAAGGACATGGTATGATTAGTCGAGTCCCTCGAGGGTATATCATCGAATCATACTCATCTTGTAACGATGGTGTTGACTTGATCGGACATCATGATTGGTCGAGTCCCTCGAGACTATGGTGGTTCAGAGGCTGAACAGGATGGGAATAATAAGAAGTTGTGATCGGTAAGAGTTGCCAACCTTTTGGGCTTAGTGTGATTGGTCGAGTCCCTTGAGGTTACACTTAGATGCTGATTGGATCCCAATCCCCACTAGAAGTCTACCGGAGACTTCTATTTCACGTGTTGAGGGTGTCGCATGACTCATTAATAAAATAGTGGGAGTAAATTAAGATAGAAGTCCATATCTTGATTATTTATTTTTTTATAAAATCTACATGTTATTTATTTCTATTACATCTTTATTTTCAGAAAAATTACTTTTAAATCCCTTATGTGGCATACTTGATGTCAACCGCCTCACTCAATCGACTCTTCATCATTAAGGCCAACGCATCTGGAATCGGAATTATAGTCATTTTCATGCAAGATGGTTAACCACTCGCATACATCAGTAAGGTGTTGTCTCCCTCCCATCAAAAAATGCCAATATATGATAAGGAAATGCTCGCCATTGTGCATACAGTAACGAGGTGGAGACCCTACTTGATCGACCAATGATTTCAAATTAAAACAAACCATAAAAGCCTCAAGTACTTTTTGGAGCAGAAGATATCATCCCTTGAGCAACAAAAATGGGTAACTAAACTTTTGGGATTTGATTATGAAATTATTTACAAAAAAAGGAAAGAGAATGTTGTCGCATATGCACTCTCACAACTACCTAAGCAAGCTAAAATTTCAGCCATCTCTCTTCCTACTACTAGTCATAGGTGCCTAGCAAGCTAATCACGTGAGTGATAGCACGTGTGATTTGACATGGAATCTTTTTGCTTATTATATTTTAGCATTTATCACTTTATATTGACTATTGCACATATGTATGTATATATTATGATGTTCTTGGATCTGTGCAATGGGAATCGGATTATGATGAGATCATGATAATGAGACCGATTCACCTTTAAACACAGATCCTATATAATCCCGGTCATAGGTTACTCGAGAGGGACATTGAGATAACCAGACAGACTAGTATGCTGTATATCCGTCCAAATGATGGATGCAACTAGTCTTCTAGCTACTTATGTGGGGACACTAGGGATACTGTACAGGTGCTCATTAGAAAATAAGTTCATTAATTGATTCGCTTACGGAATGCTGGATGGTTGATGATGCCTTATTGTTAGACAGTGATTCCGTAGTCCCAATGGTGTATCTGGTCCTTAGACTTGAGAAACCAAGGATGTCCTGTATGAGTGCTTCACTCTTTGATACCAGACTTATAGGTTTGAATGTCCCAGATCTAGAATAATTGGTCAATGGGAGTGGCAATCGACCTTACAAGGGCTATTGAGTGTCGATAGAGGATCATTCACTCTCGGCATCATGAGAGGAATATCCCATGTGTTCTTGCTCAGACAAATCCCTAGCCAAGGTCATTCGGAATGAGAGAGAAAATCCAATTAGAGCAAGACTTAAGTAGAAACTATATGGGTTTGACAACACGATACCCGGTATATGGTGTTTGGGATATTAGATAGATGAGGGACTATAGGTACATGGTAACTGAGGACAGACAGGTCCAATGGATTGGATTCCCCTATATCGTTTGGGTACTATGGCATAGTAGCCTAGTATGTCTGTAGTCGATGAGTCAAGTGAATTATTATGGAGATAATAATTCATTGAGCTAGAAGGAGTTTTGACAAGTATAACTCACGACCAGCTCAATTTTGGGCCTAGAGGGTCACATACATATGATAGGCTTTGCGATGAGTAGAGGTTCGGATATGAGATATCCGTCAGAGTCTTTATCTTATTGGATATCCAATAAGCCCTTGAATTATTGGATCCCATTGATAAGATCCAATAAGAGCCCATAAAAGATTATTGGATAAAGATCTACTAATCTAAAAGGCTTGGGTTGCAGATCCAATACCCAATAGGGAAGGATCCATTAGGGTTTGATACGGGACCTTTATAAATAGGAGGGATTCAGTGGTTCATAGGCTAGAGCCTTTGCTTGCCTCTCCTATTCTCCTCCCCCTCTCCACCTTAGAATAGGTTTGAAGTTTTAAGGAGCATCATTACAGCCCTACTATGTAGATCATCGCTAGAGAGGAGGACGCTTGACCTCCTTCACCCTCTCCTAGAGATCTGCAAGGAAATAAGGATATATGATCTCCCTAGGTAACATAATTTATCTTATATGCAGTTTTAAGTTTCGTGATTTTATGCACCAATCTTCGCATGATGATGAACATCTCTTTGGGAATAGGGGATTTTGTTTTCTTGTTCTTCCGCTGCGTATGTGATGTCGCCCCCAAGATTTCCAACACCTACCATCGGCTTCCTCGAGGACATTAGGGAGGAATGGAAGAAGGATTTAGTGATCAGCAACATTATAAAAAAATTGGAGGTGGATCCAAGCGCAATAGCCCACTACACTTGGGATTCAAGGGATCTACGCTACAAAGGTCACATTGTGCTTATCCCCGACTCTCCTTACATCAAAATCATCTTGCATGAAATGCACTCCACACCTTTAGTAGGGCACTCTAGATTTCTGAGAACCTACAAAAGAGTGAAGCAAAATTTTTATTGGAGAGGGATAAAAAATATTATTTCTGAATATGTGGCACAATGTGATATATGCCAATAGCAAAAGGGTGAAATAATGGTAAGTCCAGGGAAGCTACAACCACTACCCATACCGGACTGGTGTGGACTGACATCTCCATGGACTTCATCAAAGGGCTGCCACCTTTTAAAGGTAAAAGCACAATCATCGTGGTAGTTGATCGACTTACAAAATATGCTCATTTTTGTGCTGTGCGAAATCCCTACACTATTGCTAGTATTGCTCAGATTTTTATAGAAAATATTGTTAAACTACATGAGATGCCAATGTCCATTATAAGTGATCATGACAGGATCTTCACTAGTAAATTTTAGACCGAGTTATTTCAGTTACAAGGCACCAAACTCAAGATGAGCACAGCATATCATCCATAAATTGACGGCAAAACAAAGGTGGTGAATAGGTGTTTAGAGATGTACCTTCGGTGTTTCGCTAGTGACCGACTAAAGGAGTGGGCGAAATGGCTTCCCTAGGCCGAATGGTGGTATAATACTACATATCATTCATCTAAAAATGTACCCCATATGAAGCACTATATGGTCGGTCAGCCCCTGTGATTCCTAAGTATATAATTGGCTCGGCTTAGGTAGATTAGATCGACCATGATTTAATTGACAAGGACAAACTCCTACAGTTGCTAAAGGATAATCTCTCTTCCGCTCAAACTAGAATGAAGTAGTAAGTTGACACACAACGAAGCGAAAGAGAATTTTCAATAGGAGATTGAGTTTATCTTCGCCTAAACCCATACAAGCAACTCGCCATCAACACATGAGCCTCCATAAAGCTATCCCCACGTTTTTATGGGCCCTATTAGATCATAGAGCATATTGGAGCCATGGCGTACAAACTTAAATTGCTAGAGGATGCCAAACTTCACCCTGTCTTCTATGTGTCACGCTTGTTGAATCTCGGATTTTGATGATGAAATCAATTAAAAATTATTTGATCTAATCTATATGTTGAGAAAAGTGTGTAGGATTAATTACAATAGTAGTAAAACACAAAGTGAGTGTTGTGTTGGAGTCAAGATTGAGATCTTGTTGGGAGTTCAAGAGTTTCTTGGAAGTTTGGACGTTCATTGGAATTTTGCTGGAACCAATCGAGGAATCTAGAAGCTTGCCAAAGATGCTCATTAGAACTTGCTAAGAAGATTGTCGTAAAGTTCAAGAGCTTGCCGGGAGTCTGTCGGAATATTGCCAGCAGTTCGTCAGAAGTTCACCGAAAGGTCGCCGGAAGAGTAATTGACGTACCGAAAAAAGAATGCTTTGTCAATTATCTTAATTACTATAGTTTGTCCATAAATTGAATTAGGTTTAGGAGGTAATCCCACTAACTTAATTAGGGGCCAATTGGGCACTTAACAAAGCTGAATTGAGCCAGATTGAATAGCCCATTTAGCACATGAAATCAGGGCTGACGGTGGCACCACTTGGAAGACCCAGTCTCCCAGGAGCTCTAGGCGGTGGTACCGCCCAAACTGGGCAGTGGTACCATCGATAGTTAATGCTGCCAATGGTGCTACCACCCCTGTCAAGCGATGGTACTACTAGAGCTCGATCTCTAAGCTCTATCAAGCGGTATTACCACCGAGACTAGGCGGTGGTACCGCCTAGTGTCAGGTGTCAAGAGCTAGTACTGCCTAGTAATAGTGGTGGTACCGCCAGTACCCCAAAATCTGAGAATATAATACTTTTTGGCTCCATTTTTTAAGCCAATGGGGCTTATAAATACCCCACCCTTTTCTGCATGAAAGGGTAACAAAGTGCTAATATACATGTGGAAAAATCTATGTTTTTGGGTGTTCAAAAGTGTTGTAAAAGTGAGAAAAGTTCTCCTCCTCCCTCTCTTAGCCTTTTAACCATCCAAGAAAGAGGAGTGAAAGTTGTAAGGGTTGTCTCCTAAACCCGACAAAAGGAGAAAGAGCTATAAAAGGTGGTTGGCCTTCGCCTATTGAAGGAAGGCCTCTAATGGACGTTGGTGACCTCGACGGAGGAGGAATCCGAAAGTGGATGTCAGTCATATTGACCGATCCACTCTAAATTCTAGTTTGCTTTTCTTTTTATGAAATTTACTTTAATTGTAAATCATTTCATAGCAAACCGCTTCTTCTCCTCCTCTTGCTTTCACTACACTTACGCTCTCATACGTTCAAGTTGTTATCTTTCCGAATCAGTTTTCATCGAACGTATGAAATATTTTACGAAATCGAAGAATTTTTTGTTGTACTAATTCATCCCCCCCCTCTTAGTGCCGCTCTTGATCCTAATAATTGGTATCAGAGTATGGTTCACTCTCATTTGGTTTAAAACCTAAGAGAGATGGCATTTATTGGCATCTAAGAGGGTCAGTCAATTACACGTCCGCCCATATTCAATGGGATGGATTACACATATTGGAAGACTAGAATGAGGATCTTCCTAATTTTAATGAATTTTGAATTATGGAATATTGTAGAAAATGTGTTTCAAAAGTCTTCTTTTCTAATGAACGATTGGAATGAGTTGGATAAGAAGCCTTTCACCTTAAACACCAAGGCTATGAATACCTTGTTTTGTGCCTTAGATAAAAACAAGTTCAATCGTGTGTCTATTTGTGAATCGGCTTTTAATATTTGGCACACACTTGAAGTGACTCATAAACGTACTAGTAGAGTGAAGGAGTCAAAAATTAATCTTTTAGTGCACACTTATGAGTTATTTCAAATAAAACCGAGTGAGACCATTGGAGACATGTACATCCGATTTACCGATGTCATCAATAGTCTAAAAGGACTTGGTAAAAGTTTCTCGAATTTTAAACTTGTTAATAAAATTTTAAGGTCCCTTCCAAAGAGTTGGGACCTTAAAGTAATAGCCATTCAAGAGACCAAAGATCTAAATAATTTTCCTCTCGAAGAACTATTTGGGTCACTAATGACCTATGAGATGACCTGTAAAGCTCATGAAGAGCTTGAGGACACCATTCCAAAGAACAGGAAAGATATGACACTGAGAATATAAGAAGACCACTTGAAAGAAAATTAAAGTGATGAGGATTGTGATGATGACTTGGCACTTTTAACAAAGAAGTTCAAAAAATTCATAAAAAAGAATAAATTTAGAAATGACACTAAAAATAAATTTGAACTCAAGAAAGAATAAGTGATATGCTATGAATGCAAGAAGCTGAGACACTTTAAGAGTGATTGTCCTCAAGTAAAGAGGAAGCAAATAAAGAAGAAGAAGGCCCTCAAAGCAACATGGGATGACTCAAGTGAATCCGAAGAAGAGGAGCCAACCAACACCGAGCAAGTTGCTCACTATACGCTAATGGCTATCGGAGATGAGATAAGTAATTCAATTGATGCAAATTTATCTTTTGATGAATTATTAAGTACCTTTCATGATTTGTTTGATGAATGTAAATTAATTAATGAAAAATATAAATTGTTAAAAAAGAAGCATGCTTCTCTTGTTAGTGATTTGGATAGATTAAAGGTTAAGCATAATAGTAGTTTAACTCCTTGTATGAAATGTGATGAACTAGAAATACTTAAAAAGGAAAACTTGCTATTCAAAGAAACCTTAAAAAAATTTGAGGTTGGTAGCAAGTCTTTGAACATGATCCTTGCCATTAAGAGTCACGTTCATAGAAGAGGTGGAATCGAATTTGTGAGTAACTCTCACCAAAATCTAACCACCTTTGTTAAAGGCCCGACCTTGCATGTTTTACCTTACACTAAATGCAACTTTTGTTGCAAACTCGGACATATTGCCTATAAATGTCCACTTAAAAGATATAGTCCATATAGATTGATTTGGGTTCCTAAAAGAATCTCAAATAACTCAATGCAACATAATAAGATATGTAAATCAATTTTTGAGGCATCCAAGATCAAATGGATACCTAAAAGTCATCCTTTTTTTGTAGAAAAAGGAACCATCACAAGCTAGGAGCAAGAGATGGTACCTTAATAGTGGATGCTCAAGGCATATGACTAGAGATCCATCTCAATTCTCTAAGCTCACTAGCCTAGATGAAGGATATGTAACCTTCAGAGATAACAACAAGGGTAAAATCATTGGCAAAGGAACCGTAGGTAACAAATCCAACCTTTTTATTTAATATGTGTTGTTGGTTGATGGCTTAAAGCATAATCTCTTGAGCATTAGTCAATTGTGTGATAAAAGATATATTGTTAAATTTGAATCTAATGCTTGCATTATTGAAAAACCATATAAAACACATCTATGATTGCACTAAAATAAAATAACATATACACTATTGACATTAATGATCTTTGCAATGAAATGTGCTTTTCGGTTTTGAATGATGATGCTTAGCTTTGGCATAGGAGATTAGGTCATGGTAGCATGAAACTAATCTCTCAAATCTCATCTAAAGAACTCGTGAGAAGAATTCTTCACATTAAGTTCGTTAAAGACAATGTGTGTGATGTATGTCAACTAGGAAAACAAATAAAAGGTAGTTTCAAACCAAAGAATCAAATAAGCACCTCTAGACCATTGTAGTTGATCTATATAAACTTATTTAGACCAATTGCTACATCAAGCCTAGGAGGTAGCAAATACGCCTCTATTATTATTGATGATTATAGTAGATATACTTGGACTTACTTCTTAGCACACAAAAATGATTGCTTTAGGTATTTCTCTAAGTTTTGTAAACTTGTTCAAAATGAAAAAGGTTTTATGATTTCATCAATTCGAAGTGATCATGGTGGTGAATTTTAAAACCACGATTTCTAAGAATTTTGTGAATCTAATGGATACAACCACAACTTCTCTACTCCTAGAAATCCTCAACAAAATAGAGTAGTAGAAAGAAAGAATAGAAACTTATAAGAAATGACCAGACTATGTTAAAGCCATAAGTACGACATGCTATGTTATGAATAGGGTTCTAGTAAGACCATTACTTTTCAAAACTCCTTATGAGTTGTGGAACAACAAAAAGCTCAACGTTTTATACTTTAAAGTTTTCCAGTGTAAATGTTTTATTTTGAATGAAAAAGGTACTTTAGGAAATTTTGATGCAAAATCCAATGAAGGAATTTTTTTTAGTTATTCTTCTATTTCAAAGGCTTTTCACATCTTTAATAAAAGAACTTTAGTTATAGAAGAATCTATTCATGTTGTTTTTAATAAAGTTTTGGAAGTTAAGAAAAATAATTTTGATAATGATCTTAATTTTGATTCTTTGAATTTAAATGAAACCCTTTCTCCATCTAGCAACTTGGACGCATCTTCTTCCAAACCTTCTTTACCAAAGGAATGGAAGAATGTAGATGCTCATCCTAAGGAGCTAATTATAGGAGATACATCAAAAGGGGTTTGAACTCGTTCTTCTCTTAAAAATTTTTGTGCCAACACCACTTTTCTCTCCCAAATTATACCTAAATGTATTGATAAGGTCATGAAAGATGAGTCATGGGTCATCGCAATGCAAGAAGAGTTGAATCAATTTAAGAAAAATGAGGTGTGGAAGCTTGTTCCAAAGCCAAAAACCATTTAATTATTGGTACTAAATGAGTTTTTAGAAACAAGCAAGATGAACTTGGTATCGTGGTTAGAAATAAGGCTAAATTAGTGGCTAAGGGTTTCAACCAAGAAAAAGGTATCGATTATGAAGAAACCTTTGCTATTATCGCACGATTCAAAGCCATAAGGATACTTCTTGCCTATGCTAGTAGTAATAATTTTAAGTTGTTTCAAATAGATGTTAAAAGTGCTTTTCTTAATGGCTTTATTTCTGAAGAAGTTTATGTTGAGCAACCTTCCGAATTTGAGAATGATAATTTTCCTAATCATGTGTTTAAGTTGACTAAAGCTCTCTTTGGATTAAAATAAGCCCTAAGAGTTTGGTATGAGAGACTTAGCTCCTTTCTTATTCAATGTAATTTCTCTAAAAGTAAGGTGGATACTACATTGTTTATTAAAAATTTTGAAAATAATTTTCTTATTGTTCAAATTTATGTTGATGATATGATTTTTGGTTCCACGAATGAATCTTTATGCGAATTATTTGCTAAAAGTATGAGTTTAGAGTTTGAAATGAGCCTAATGGGGGAACTAACCTTCTTTTTAGGTTTACAAATTAAACAAATTATTAATGGTAGTTTCTTAGCTAAACAAAATATGCTTTAGACTTGCTAAAAAGATTTAACATGGATAGTTCAAAGGCTATCAACACTCCTATGAGTACCTCCACTAAGTTGTTGAATCTCGGATTTTGATGATGAATTCAATTGTCATGTTTTGTCTAATCCATATGTTGAGATAAGTATGCAGGATTTACTACGATAGCTTGAAGACATAAAGCAAGTCTACCGGAGTCAAGTTCGATGGGTGTTCGAGAGTCCGTTGAGAGTCCGAAGATTCGTCGGAGATGCTGCCGGAACCAATCGAGAAGAAATCGGGGACTTATTGAAGTTTTCGGAAGTCCGCCGAATAGATCATCGGAGGTTCGCAGAGATCACCGAGAAGGCTCGGCTACTCGTTGACTTCGCCACAAAATCGGGAGCCAGTTGGGAGTCCGTCGGAAGAAATCCAAGGGCGTATCGGAAATCCGTCGGAAGATCGCCGGAAAGCTCGCCGGAACAAGACTTGAAGTTCGCCGGTTAAAAACTTGCTTAGGAGTATGTCTTTAGTTACGTAGTTTGAATGTAATTAAGGTTAGGATTAAGAAATAATCCTATATCTTGATTAGGGGCCAACAGGGCCCAAAATGAAACCTAGTTTGGGCCGAACTTAAAGCCCAACCAGTGACTAGCAAGGTCGGGCGGTGGAACCGCCGGTCTGGGCGGTGGCACCGCCCAGCACCCGAGAGCTAGGCAGTGGAACCGCCGGTCTGGGCGGTGGCACCACCCGGCACCCGAGAGCCAAGCGGTGGCACCGCTGGACTGGGCGGTGGCACCGCCCAGTACACTGTTAGTGTCAAAACTGACAGGCGGTGGCACCGCCACTGACAGGCGGTGGCACCGCTAGCTTCGGGAACATAAGAGAATTCAAATTTTTGGAGCCCAAATTTGAATCCTCTTGAGGCCTATAAATACCCCTCAATTCTCAGCAGAGAGAACAACTTTTTCAGCAGCAAGTGATTGAGAGAAAGGTCTTAGAAAAGTCTTAGCAATCCTTGGTTTTCAATTTGCTAGTGTTCACCTCCTTCTTTCTTGAAAATCTGTAAGAGTGTGAATTGCTTGTAAAGAGTTGTAAGAGGGGTATTTACCCTTCCATTTCAAGAGATTTGCTAGTGGAAGGTGGGAGCCTCGTCGAAGAGGGGCCTCGCAAGTGGATGTAGGTCATTTGACCGAACTACTTTAAAAACGGCGTAATCTCTGGTTTGTATTTCATTGTTGCTATTCACATTACTGCAAACTTTCTTACTTACTTTATTTACTCATTACCTTAGCTGCTTTACTATATGAATATGCTTTCAAGTTCAATTTTTATCGTACGAAAGATTTATCAAAACCGATGTTTTAATCCGCTGCACTAATTCACCCCCCCCCTCTTAGTGCTCTTGATCCTAACAATTGGTATCAGAGCAAGGCTCACTCTCATATTTGGTTTAATACCCAAGAGAGATGGCTTACTCCGGCATGCATGAGGGACACTCCATTACACGTCCACCTATGTTTAATGGGTCGGATTACACGTATTGGAAGACACGTATGAGAATCTTCCTAATTTCCATGGATTTCGAGCTTTGGACTATTGTTGAAAATGGATTTCAAAAATCTTCTCTTCCAATGAGCGAATGGAATGAATCAGAGAAGAAAGTTTTTGCTTTAAACGCAAAGGCTATGAATGCCTTGTTTTGTGCACTAGACAAAAATGAATTTAATCGCGTTTCAATTTGTGATTTTGCTTTTGATATTTGGAGAACTCTTGAGGTCACTCATGAAGGCACTAGCCGAGTGAAAGAGTCCAAAATCAATATTCTTGTGCACTCTTACGAGCTTTTTCGAATGAAACCAAGTGAGTCCATCGGAGACATGTACACTTATTTCACGGATGTCATCAATGGACTCAAAGCTCTTGGTAAAGATTTTTCTAACTTTGAATTAGTAACTAAAATCTTAAGATCCCTTTCTAAAAGTTGGGATCCAAAAGTTACTACCATTCAAGAGGCCAAGGACCTTAAAACATTCCCTCTTGAAGAACTTATTGGGTCTCTAATGACCTACGAAATGACATGTCAAGCTCATGACGAGCTCGAGAACCCCCTTCCAAAGAACAGGAAGGATATGGCACTCAAATCACAAGAAGACCACTTGAAAGGAACATCAAGTGATGAGGACAATGACAATGACATTACACTTTTGACTCAAAAATTTAAAAAATTTATAAGAAAGAACAAATTTAAAAATAACACCAAAAACAAACTTGAACATAAAAAGGACCAAGTGATATGCTATGAATGCAAGAAGCCGGGGCATTTCAAAAATGAATATCCCCAAGCCAAAAAGAGAACATCAAAGAAGAAGGCGCTCAAAGCAACGTGGGATGATTCAAGCGCATCCGAAGAAGAGGAGTCCAACACTGAGCAAGTTGCTCATTACGCCCTAATGGCCATCGGAGAGGAGGTAACGAATTTAATTGATGCAAATTTATCTTATCATGAATTATTAAATGCCTTCCATGAGTTATTTGATGAATGCAAAACAATTAGTAGAAAATATAAATTGTTAAAAAAGGAGCATGATAGTCTTACTTGTAATTTTGATAAATTAAAAACTGAATATCATGATAGTTTAGCTCCATGCATAAAATGCCATGATCTAGAAACTCTCCAAAAGGAGAACTTGCTACTTAAGGACACCTTGAAGAAATTCGAGGTCGGTAGCAAGTCTTTGAATATGATCCTTACAAATAAGGGTCACGTTCCTAAAAGAAGTGGAATTGGATTTGTGAGAAGTTCTCACCAAAATCCAACCACCTTCATTAAAGGTCCTATCTTACATGTTCAATACCAAAGCAATTGCAACTTTTGTTGCAAATATGAACATAAAACTTATCAATGTCCATTCAAGAAAATTAGTTCGAACAAATTGATTTGGGTTCCTAAAGGAACCATGATCAAGTCTATGCAACATGATAAACAAGTTAGATTAGTTTTTGAGGCACCCAAAAGTAAATGGGTACCTAAAAATAATCCCTTCTTGTAGAAACATACACCATCACAAGCTAGGAGCAAGAGATGGTACCTTGATAGTGGATGCTCAAGGCATATGACCGGAGATCCATTCCAATTCTCCAAGCTCACTAGCATAGACGAAGGCTATGTCACCTTCGGAGACAACAACAAAGGCAAAATCATTGGCAAGGGAGCCATAGGTAACAAATTAAACTTTTCTATTGATAATGTATTACTAGTTGATGGATTGAAACATAATCTCTTGAGTATTAGTCAATTATGTGATAAAGGTTATATCGTTAGATTTGAATCAAATGTGTGTATTATTGAAAAACCAAACAACAACATGACTATGATTGCATTAAAACAAAATAATGTCTACACCATCAATCTTGATGAACTAGGTAATGAAATGTGCCTCTCCGCTTTAAAAGATGATGCTTGGCTTTGGCATAGGAGATTAGGCCATGCAAGCATGAAACTAATATCTAAGATCTCCTCTAGAGAATTAGTATGAGGGATTCCCAATATGAAGTTTGTTAAGGACAAAGTATGCGATGCGTGTCAACTAGGTAAACAAATAAAAACTAGTTTCAAACCAAAAAACCAAATTAGCACCACTAGACCATTACAATTGATCCATTTGGACTTATTTGGACCAATTGACACGACAAGTCTAGGAGGAAGCAAATACGCTTTTGTGATTGTAGATGATTATACTAGATACACTTGGACCTATTTCTTGGCTCACAAAAGTGATTGTTTCAAATATTTCTCTAAATTTTGTAAACTCACTCAAAACGAAAAAGGATTCATGATTTCATCAATTCGGAGTGATCACGGTGGCGAATTTCAAAACCGCGATTTCCAAAATTTTTATGAAGTTAACGGATATAACCACAACTTCTCTACTCCAAGAAACCCGCAACAAAATGGAGTAGTAGAAAGAAAAAATAGAAATCTACAAGAAATGGCAAGAACTATGTTGAATGAACATAGTCTACCCAAGTACTTTTGGGCCGAAGCCGTGAATACGGCTTGCTACATCATGAATAGGGTTTTAATAAGACCATCTCTATCAAAAACTCCTTATGAATTATGGAATAACAAAACACCAAATGTTTCTTATTTTAAAGTTTTCGGTTGCAAATGCTTTATTTTAAATGAAAAGGATGCCTTAGGAAAATTTGATGCTAAATCCGATGAAGGCATCTTTTTTGGTTACTCTTCCGTTTCTAAGGCTTTTCGTGTTTTTAACAAAAGAACCTTAGTTATAGAAGAATCTATTCATGTAATTTTTAATGAAATTTTTGAGTTAAAGAAAAATGATTTTGATGATGATATTGGTTTTGAAAATTTGGATTTAAAGGAACCCCCTCCTCAAAATAGCAACTTGGATGCATCTTCTTCCAAAATCTCCTTACCCAAGGAATGGAAGTATGTAGATGCTCATCCAAAAGAGCAAATTATAGGAGATACATCACAAGGGGTTAAAACTCGTTCTTCTTTCAAGAATTTTTGTGCTAATGCTGCCTTTCTCTCTCAAATCGAACCTAAATGCATTGACGAGGCCTTGAAAGATGATTCTTGGGTCATTGCAATGCAAGAGGAATTGAATCAATTTGAGAGGAATGAGGTATGGAAGCTTGTTCCTCGACCTAGTGACCATTTAGTCATTGGTACTAAATGGGTCTTTAGAAACAAGCAAGACGAATGTGGTATCGTGGTTAGAAACAAGGCTAGATTAGTGGCCAAAGGTTTCAACCAAGAAGAAGGTATCGACTACGAAGAAACCTTCGCTCCTGTGGCAAGATTAGAAGCCATTAGGATGCTCCTTGCCTATGCTAGTAGTAATAATTTTAAACTATTTCAAATAGACGTCAAAAGTGCCTTCTTGAATGGTTTTATTTCGGAAGAAGTATATGTCGAACAACCTCCTGGATTTGAAAATTCTCTTCTTCCTAATCATGTATTCAAATTGACTAAGGCTCTCTATGGTTTGAAACAAGCTCCTAGAGCTTGGTACGAAAGGCTTAATTCCTTTCTTATTTTAAATAATTTTACCAAAGGCAAGGTTGATACTACATTGTTTATCATACATTTTGAAAATAATTTTCTTATTGTGCAAATTTATGTTGATGATATTATTTTTGGTTCTTCGGATGAATCACTATGTGAATCATTTGCAAAAAATATGAGTCATGAATTTGAAATGAGTTTAATGGGAGAATTAACCTTTTTCTTAGGCTTACAAAATAAGCAACTAAGAAATGACATCTTTATTAATCAAACTAAATATGCTTTAGATTTGCTAAAGAGATTTAATATGAAAAGCTCAAAAGCTATTAACACTCCTATGAGCACATCCACTAAGTTAGAAGTTGATGAAAGTGGAGAAAACTTCGATCAAAAAACTTATAGGGGTATGATAGGAAGCTTACTTTACCTCACTGCAACTAGACCAGATATCATGTTCAGTGTAGGACTTTGTGCTAGGTTTCAATCGAACCCTAAGATATCTCATCTCAAAGCGGTTAAAAGAATACTTAGATATCTTATGTTAGGATCGGAGCGGCACTAAGAGGGGGGGGTGAATTAGTGCAGCAGTAAAGAACGATAAACTTTCGATGATTTAAACACTTTCGGAAACTTTGTACGATAAAAGCAATGTTTCGTTTGAAACCGTTTCGATTGCATTTTAACTTGAAGGCATACGTATGAAGGAGACAAAGAAGTAGAGCATCAAAGTGAAGATGGTTTGCAGTAATGTAAATGACAATATAAAAAACGCAAACCGATTTATAGTGGTTCGGTCAAGCGACCTACATCCACTTGCGAAGCCTTCTTCGATGAGGCTCCCAACTTCCACTAGCAAATCACTTTGAAGGGGAAGGACAAATACCCCTCTTACAACTTTTTACAAGTGGTTCACACTCTTACAAAGTTTCAACGAGAAAGAAGGAGGTGAACACTCAAGCAATTGAAAACAAGACTTGCTAAAGACTTTGCTAAGGCTTTTATCTCAATCTATTGCTTATCCAAAGTTGTTATCTCAGCTGAGAATAGAGGGGTATTTATAGGCCTCAAGAGGATTCAAATTTGGGCTCCAAAATTTGAATTCTCTTCGGTTCCCGAAGCTAGCGGTGCCACCGCCTGTCAGTGGCGGTGCCACCGCCTGTCAGTTTTGACACTGACAGTGTACTGGGCGGTGCCACCGCCTAGTCCAGCGGTGCCACCGCTTGGCTCTCGGGTGCTGGGCGGTGCCACCGCCTAGCTCTCGGGCTCTGGGCGGTGCCACTGCCTAATCTGGCGGTGCCACCGCCTACACTAATTCACCCCCCCCTCTTAGTGCCGCTCCGATCCTAACATCTTAAAGGTACCACAAATCTAGGATTATGGTATCCGAAAACTGAGAAGTTTGAGTTAATTGCTTATGCTGATGCAGATTTTGCTGGATGTAGATTAAATAGAAAAAGCACATCAGGAACATGTCAATTTTTGGGACATGCTCTTGTTTCCTGGTCATCTAAGAAACAAAACTCGGTTGCACTATCAACAACCGAAGCTGAGTATATAGCAGCTAGTGCATGCTGTGCACAAGTTGTGTGGATGAAAAACACCTTAGAAGATTATAAAGTTCATCTTAAAAATATTCCCATTAAATGTGATAACACAAGTGCTATATGTTTAACAAAGAATCCCATTCAACACTCAAGAACAAAACATATTGATATTAGACATCACTTTATACGAGATCATGTCACTAATCATGATATAGTTATAGAGTTCATTGATACTAAACATCAACTAGCTGATATTTTTATAAAGCCTTTAATTGAAGAACAATTTGATTTCATTAGAAGAGAATTAGGAATGTTAATGTGTCCGAATGCTTAAATTCATTAAATTTATTTTTTGGACTTTCTTGATTCAATGATCAAATCACTTAATTGCTATGATGATTCTACGTGCCTTAATAACATGTTGAAAATTTTGTGTTTTGGATATAAAAATTTCCATGATAATAAGCATGTTTTATCTTCATGATTGCGTTTTGAAAATCTATAAAAAAAAAAAAAAAAACCTTGTCCGAATGCATGAAAATGTTAAATTTCAGATTTGGTATCTTCTTGATCCTAACAATTAGATTTTCTTGATACATCATTCTCTTCCAACTTAATGTAGCTTTCATAAGCATATGTTATATCGAGTTTGATTCATATCATTGATTTTTGACATATGGAATCAATTAGCAAATGCATCTCTCATAAACTTATCATGTAAAAAAATTCATAATAATAATAACAAATAAAAAGGAAGAAGTTTTCAAAGCTATCTCCATGTCATGTCTTCCTTGAGATGCTTGTATATTTGGTATCCTATCACTCTTTGTTGAAAAATGACATGAACTTGCTTATGGCATCTCACTTATATTTAAAATTTGCTCATATTGTTCTCCTTTTTATTGATGACAAAGGGGGAGAAATATATGAATTGATGCTATGAGTGCCATATCTGAATGAGAAATTTTTACATGAATTGATGCTATAATTGCCAAATTTACATTATGCCATGATTGCATCATGTTAAGATATCAAGAACTTGCATTGCAATCTTACATGTTGATATCTTACCATATGATGAATCGCTTCGATTACTATCTTTTACACTTGAAATATAAAAATTGAAAATGAATGTCAAGCCTTGACATCATTTTCAGAGAGATACATCATGATAGGAATCATGATGGAGTATTGATAAGGTTAAGCATCTTAACTTATCAATATGTCTGTTGAATTCAAAGGCTTTGAATTCAAGAATGTCTTATCTCAAGTATGGCATATAGATAGGGGGAGTTAAGGTTAACTCCGTTATCAATTGATTGTCATCATCAAAAAGGGGGAGATTGTTGAATCTCGGATTTTGATGATGAATTCAATTGTCATGTTTTGTCTAATCCATATGTTGAGATAAGTATGCAGGATTTACTACGACAGCTTGAAGACATAAAGCAAGTCTATCGGAGTCAAGTTCGATGGGTGTTCGAGAGTCCGTTGAGAGTCCGAAGATTCGTCGGAGATGCTGCCGGAACCAATCGAGAAGAAATCGGGGACTTATCGAAGTTTTCGGAAGTCCGCCAAATAGATCATCGGAGGTTCGCAGAGATCACCGAGAAGGCTCGGCTACTCGTTGACTTCGCCACAAAATCGGGAGCTAGTTGGGAGTCCATCGGAAGAAATCCAAGGGCGTATCGGAAGTCCGTCGGAAGATCGCCGGAAAGCTCGCCGGAACAAGACTTGAAGTTCGCCGGTTAAAAACTTACTTAGGAGTATGTCTTTAGTTACGTAGTTTGAATGTAATTAAGGTTAGGATTAAGAAATAATCCTATATCTTGATTTGGGGACAATTGGGCCCAAAATGAAACCTGGTTTGGGCCGGACTTAAAGCCCAACCAGTGACTAGCAAGGTCGAGCGGTGGAACCGCCGGTCTGGGCGGTGGCACCGCCCAGCACCCGAGAACCAGGCGGTGGAACTGTCGGTCTGGGCGGTGGCACCGCCCAGCACCCGAGAGCCAAGCGGTGGCACCACTGGACTGGGCGGTGGCACCGCCCAGTACACTGTCAGTGTCAAAACTGACAGGCGGTGGCACCGCCACTGACAGGCGGTGGCACCGCTAGCTTCGGGAACATAAGAGAATTCAAATTTTTGGAGCCCAAATTTGAATCCTCTTGAGGCCTATAAATACCCCTCAATTCTCAGCAGAGAGAACAACTTTTTCAGCAGCAAGTGATTGAGAGAAAGGTCTTAGAAAAGTCTTAGCAATCCTTGGTTTTCAATTTGCTAGTGTTCACCTCCTTCTTTCTTGAAAATCTGTAAGAGTGTGAACTGCTTGTAAAGAGTTGTAAGAGGGGTATTTACCCTTCCATTTCAAGAGATTTGCTAGTGGAAGGTGGGAGCCTCGTCGAAGAGGGGCCTCGCAAGTGGATGTAGGTCATTTGACCGAACCACTTTAAAAACGGCGTAATCTCTGGTTTGCATTTCATTGTTGCTATTCACATTACTGCAAACTTTCTTACTTGCTTTATTTACTCATTACCTTAGCTGCTTTACTATACGAATACGCTTTCAAGTTCAATTTTTACCGTACGAAAGATTTATCAAAACCGACGTTTTAATCCGCTGCACTAATTCACCCCCCCCCTCTTAGTGCTCTTGATCCTAACATAAGTTAGATGTTGACGAAAGTGGAGAAAGCTTTGATCAAAAAACTTATAGGGGTATGATAGGTAGTTTACTATACCTCACCACAACTAGACCATACATCATGTTTAGTATAGCACTTTGTGTTAGGTTTCAATTTAATCCTAAGATATCTTATCTTAAAGTAGTTAAAAGTATTCTTAGATATCATAAAGAAACCACTAATCTAGGATTATGGTATCTAAAATTCGAAAACTTTGAACTAATTGCTTATGCTAATGCGGATTTTATTGGATGTAGAATAGATAGTAAAAGTACATCTGAAACATGTCAATTCTCAGGACATGCACTTGTCTCTTGGTCTTCCAAGAAGCAAAACTCGGTTGCACTATCCACGACCGAAGCCAAATACATAGCGGCTAGTGTATATTGTGCATAAGTCATATGGATGAAAAATACATTAGAAGATTATAAGATTTATCTTAAGAACATTCCCATAAAATGTGATAACACTAGTGCAATATGTTTAACAAAAAACCCTATTTAACACTCTAGAACTAAACACTTTATATAAGATCTTGTTAATAATCATGATGTAATCTTAGAATTTATTAATACAAAATATCAATTAGCTGATATCTTTACAAAATCCTTAAATAAAGAATAATTTGATTTTATTAGAAGGGAATTAGAGATGTTAAATTGTCCGAATGCATGAGTTTGTTGTATTTCATTTTCGGACTATCCTTCTCTAAATGTATTTCATAGAAGGGGCTTTCATGAATCTACTTCGTTTTTATCTTCCTTGGTATTAAGTTTACTTCATAGCCTTGCTCCATCACTTAATGATTTTTGATACACTTAATCACTTCATGGATTTCATTGACAAAATACATCTCTCACAGGTTTATCTCTTGTGAATTTTTAATGAGAAATGAATTTGACTTATGAATTTCCTTTTAATATGATGCTTCTCTCCTTGTTCTTCTCATGAAAGATGAATTTTATAAATTCCAATGGATATCTTGATCCTTGAAAGATAAATTTTAGTACTTGATAATCACTTGCAAGAATGGGGATTTGATTTGGTATGATCCTTTTCATGAATCCCTTCTCTTTGATTAAAGCATGTTTTAACCAAAACTTATTTAATGGTTTTGACTACACAAAATTGGTTCTTAATAGATTTCCTCCTTACTTTCCTTCCTCTTCTTCATGCAAATGTTTTGACGACAAAGGGGGAGAAGTTGATGGAATCTATTGCTTTAATGTTGATAAATTTTGATGTTGAGAATTTGTAAATGTTACCATACAATGATGCAATATCAATTGAATAAGTTAGTGTGAACCATGCTTGAATTTTACCACACTTGCATTGTTAAATTGTTCTCCTTTTTGTTGATGACAAAAGGGGAGAAATAATACCAAAATGTGGTAAATCGATGACAAATTGGCATTGTAAATGTATAGATGTATGCAATGTATCCTATCATAAATGATTATCATAAACACTTGTATACTTTGTGGTATGCTTAAAATATAATTGGAATCATCATATACATTGCAACACATCACAAATGCTTGAAACATATCTTTATATGTATTGTAGACAAATATCTTTCATTATGATAAGATATCTTGAGCTTAGCTTGCTATTTTATAATTGATATCTTGCCATGGAATGATGGATTGCTATCTTTGTCATCTTACTATGTTTCACATTTAAAATTCTTTTCGTACTTAAAAATGATGATTGTCTATACTTGAAAATAGATGTCACGCCTTCACATCATTTTTATTGATAAATACGTGGCATCGTATTTTGAGAATATTAAATCATGATTGGAATCATGATGTGCATGTTAACATATCAGTTTGATATTTGAATTCAAAGGTCTTGAATTCAAGAATGTCTTTTCTCAAAGTATGGCATATAGACAGGGGAAGTTAAGGATAACTCCGTCTTTAATTGATTATCATCATAAAAATGGTGGAGATTATTGAATCTCGGATTTTGATGATGGAATCTATTAAAATTTTTTTGATCTAATCTATATGTTGAGAAAAGTATGCAGGATTAACTACAATAGCATTAAGACACAAAGCAGGTGTTGTGTCGGAGTCAAGATCGAGATCTCGTTGGGAGTTAAAAAGTTCATCGAAAGTTCGAACGTTCATCGGAAGTTTTGCTAGAACCAACCGAGGAGTCCAGGAGCTTGCCAGAAATGCTCATCGGAACTCACCAAGAAGATCATCGTAAAGTTCAGGAGCTTGCCGAGAGTCCACTGGAATATTGCCGGTAGTTCGTCGGAAGTTCATTGGAAGGTCGTCGAAAGAGCAATTGATGTACCGAAATAAGAATGCTTTGTCAATTGTCTTAATTACTATAGTTAGTCTATAAATTGAGTTAGGTTTGGGAGGTAATCCCACTAACTAATTAGGGGCTAATTGGACACTTAACAGGGCTGAATTGGGCTGGATTGAATAGCCCATTCAGCACTGAATCAGGGCCGACGGTGGGACCGCTTGGAAGACCCAGTCTTCCAAGTGCTCTGGGTGGTGGTACCACCGACAATTAATGCTGTCAGTGGTGGTACCGCCCTTGTTAAGCAGGTGGTACTACCAGAACTCGGTCTCCGAGCTCTGTCAGGCAGTAGTACCACCCAAACTAGGCAGTGGTACCTCCCAGTGTCGGTGGTACCACCGACAATTAATGCTGTCAGTGGTGGTACCGCCCTTGTTAAGCAGTGGTACTACCAGAACTCGGTCTCCGAGCTCTGTCAGGCAGTAGTACCACCCAAACTAGGCAGTGGTACCTCCCAGTGTCAAGTGTAAGGTGGTATGGTAGTATCGCCCAGTAATGGTGGTGGTACCACCAGTACCCCGAAATCCTGAGATATGACATTTTTTTTCTGCATGAAAGGGTAACAAAGTGCTAATATACTTGTGGAAAAATCTAAGTTTTTGGGGGTTCAAAATTATTGTAAAAGTGAGAAAAATTCTTCTCCTCCCTCTCTTAGCCTTGCAACCATCCAAGAAAGAGGAGTGAAAGTTATAAAGGTTTTCTCCTAAACTCGACAAAAGGAGAAAGAGCTGTAAAAGGTAGTTGGCCTTTGGCAATTGAAGGAAGGCCTCTAATGGATGCTGGTGACTTCGACGGAGGAGGAATCTGAAAGTGGATGTAGGTCACATTGACCGAACCACTCTAAATTCTAGTTTGCTTTTCCTTTTGTGCAATTTACTTTAACTGCAAATCATTTCATAGCAAACTGCTTCTTCTTCTCCTCTTGCTTTCACTACACTTAACGCTCTCATACATTCAAGTTGTTATCTTTTCGAATCGGTTTTCATTGAACGTATGAAATATTTTACAAAATCGATTAATTTTTCGCTACAGTAATTCACCCCCCCCCCCCTTCTTAGTGCCGCCGCTCTTGATCTTAACAATGCGTGAAACCCAAGTTGGGAGAACACGAGTCACCCCAGATCCAACCACCCAACACCACTGATGATAGAGATATTCAAGCACAACCAGAAGCCATCCTCGACCGCAGAATCATGATGCATCGCTGACATCATTCTATTGAAGTACTAGTGCATTGGAATAATTTACCACTTGAAGATACCACATGGGAATCAAATGAGGAGCTGAAGACCCGGTTTCCTGAGTTCAAGGAACCTTAGCCTTGAGGACAAGGCTGATTTAGAGAGGGCAGGCTTGATAGGACCCTAGTAGGGTTGGGTCCTACTCAACCGAGAAACAACTAATAAAACTCTATGGGATTGTAATAAACCTCACCCAACCATCTCTATTCTATAAAGAAGGTGGCTAAGGTTTATATTTGGGCCTTTGGGATTCCTAGCCATTGCCCCTTTTTACTAGGCTGGTTGGTTAGGGTTGAGGGAAAAAGGGATAACTCACTTAGGAAGCAGTCTATAGGGCTAGGGTTTGGAGCTCTGTATAAGCATGTAGCCTCTATTTCTTTAGGAATAAGATCTACCTAAAATTGTAGCAATTTGGACAACATCTAGGAGAGTGGAACCCCTATAGTGTTCCAAGGGTTGATCCCCCTCAAAGATCAATCTACATAGAATTCCTCTAGGGTTCTATCAGAAAATTTCAACAGTATAATAGCAAGGAAATCGATGCAAGTAATGATAGTAGAATTCTCATCAAAAAATTCTAGTGGTTTACGACGAAAATTTATAGCAATATAAGAATGTTTTAGAGATGAATTCCTCAATAGATCAATCTCATATGGAAGCCAAGACGATCTATGATGCGTATAAGAAATTTTGTTAAAAAATGATAGGAAATAGATTGGTTAAAGGCAACAATATGTGGCTGAATTTTTCTGCAGCAATCCTTCATCTGCAAAGATGATAACTTTTATGGCGAAAGGAATTCGCAGCATGGGATAGATAAAAATACTTCTTCTTGGTATTTTGAATGAAAAATTACACCAGCAAAAGGTATTGGTGATAGGAGAACATTACTAGTCATATGTGCCATCCAAGCCAATCACGTGAGTGATGGCACGTGTGACTTAACACGCAGTCTTTTTGCTTATTATATTTTGGTATTTATTACTTTATATTGTTTGTTGCATATATGCATATATATATATATATATATATATATATATATATATATATATATATATATATATATATATTTTGTGATGTCCTTGGATCTGTACAATGGGAATCAGATCGTGATGATATTTCGATAATGAGATTGATTTGCCTTTAAACACAAATCCTAAATAATTCTAGTCATAAGTTACTCGAAAGGGACATCGAGATAACTGGATGGACTAGTGTGTTGTATACCCATCCATATGATGGATTCAGTTGGTTTCATAGCTGCTCGTGTAGGGACACGAGAGATATAATACAGATGCTCATTGGGGAATAAGTTCACTGATTGATCCGCTTACGGAATGTTGAATGGTTGATGATGCCTTATTATTAGACAGCGATTCCGTAGTGCCAGTGGTGTATCTGGTCTTTAGACTTGAGTCACTAACAATGTCTTGTATGAGTGCTCCAATCTTTGATACCAAACTTATAGGTTTTGATATCCCAGATCTGGCATGCCGGGTCATCGGGAGTGATAGTCAACCTTACGAGGGCTATTGAGTGTCGATAGAGGATCATCCACTCTCAGTGTTATGAGAGGAATATCCCATGTGTTCTTGCTTAGACAAATCCCTAACAAGGGTCATTCGGATTGAGAGAGAAAGAGTTCTTTGGGAGATTCCGATTAGAGCGAGACTCGAGTAGAAACTGTATGGGTCTGACAACACCGTAGCCAATATATGGTCTTTGGGATATTAGATGGATGAGGGACTATAGGTACACGGTAATTGAGGACAGACAAGTCCAATGGGTTAGATTCCCTTATATCATTTGGGGACTATGCCGTAGTGGCCTAGTACATCCACAATTAATGAGTTGAGTAAATTATTATGGAGTATAGTATAGGTGTTAATTGGAGAATGAGTTCACTGATTGATTTGTTTACGAAATGCTAGATGGTTGATGATGCCTTATTGTCAAACAACGATTTCATAGATCCAATGGTATATCTGGTCTTTAGACGAGAGACACCAAGGATGTCTTATATAAGTACTCCATTCTTTGATACCAGACTTATAGGTCTGGAGGTTCCAGATCTAGTACAGTTGGTCATCGGGAGTGATAGCCAACCTTACAATGACTATTAAGTGTTAATGAAGGATCATTCACTCTCGGTGTCATGAGAGGAATATCTCATGTATTCTTGCTCAGACAAATCCCTAACCAGGGTCATTTGGATTGAGAGAGAAAGAATTCTCCAAGAGAATTCGATTAGAGTGAGACTCAAGTAAAAACCATATGGGTCTGACAGCACCATGCCCGATATATGGTCTCTAGGATATTAGACGGATGAGAGACTATAGGTACACGGTAATTGAGGACAGACAGATCCATTGGATTGGATTCCCCTGTATCATCTAGGGACTTCGGCGTAGTGGCCTAGTACGTCCGCAGTCGATGAGTCGAGTGAATTATTATGAAGATAATAATTCACTGAGCTTGACGGAATTCTGACAAGTATGACTGACGATCAGCTCGATATTGGGCCTTGAGGTCACACATATATGGTAGGCATTGCGATGTGTGGAGGTTCGGATATTAGATATCCGTCGGAGCTCCTATCTTATTGGATATCCAATAAGCTCCTGGATTATTAGATCCTATGGATGAGATCCAATAAGAGCCTTTGAGTGATTATTGGATAGAGATCTACTAATCTAAAGGGATTGGGTAGTTGGATGGTGATCCAATACCCAATAAGGCAGGATCCATTAGGGTTAAGTTGACAAAGGATCTCATAAATAGGAGGGAATTAGTGGTTCATAAGCCAAAGTCTTTTTGGTTGCCTCTCCTATTCTCCTCCTCTTCTCTTTTTCAGAGTAGGCCTGGAGTTTTGAGGAGCATTGTCGTAGCCCTATTGTATCGATCATCACTATGTTAGGACTCTAGCTAGGAGAGTCCTAATTGATAGGGGCATTCATGTAAAACCTACCTAAGCCGACCCTTATTAAAGAGGTGAAGAGACCGGCTAGGGTTTGGAGGTTATTTCTTAGAGAAGAATTAGGAGTTGTAAAGGAATAAGAGTCTTGAGTAGGAGTCTTGAATAGGAGTCCTATTAGGAGTTGGTTAGAAGTAGGAGTCTTGAGTAGGAGTCCTATTAGGAGTTAGGGTTTAGAAGCCCTATAAATAGCTATGTATTCCTCCTCTTTTCATAAGCAATAGATGAATCTTTTCTGCAGCCTTTGAGCAGCAACTTGGAGGAAGGAACCCCTATAGAGTTCCAAGAGGTCGATCCCCTAAAGAGATCAACCCCAAGCTTAGAATCTGCAAGGGTTCTATCACTTGGTATCAGAGCAGCGTTCTTGGCATCTCGCTGCCCTTCCACAGCCATCCATCATCTCTCCACAGCCACCCAAAGCAATTCCCACAATTGCTTAAAAAATCGTCGCTAAATTCCGCCATCATCTCCACCACCGCAGATCTTCCTTTGATCTCCCCGTGAATTGCAACAGGTTCTGGTTTCCTACCTTACTGCTGCTGCAATTTAGTTATCCTTATTCAAAAATCCAAAAAAAAATTTGTTCCTATATTGCTGCATAAACTTTTGGTCGCAAAGTTTTCATCTCTACGACGAAAGATACATTGCAGAATTCTAACCGCATAACACAGTCTGTTTGATCTTGCTACTGCGTTTTTTCTATCCAAATCTCTACGAAATTTTTATGACAGATTTGACACTTTCTAACAGCAGATTGCCCTTTAGTTTTATAAAAAAATTCTTAATATAAACCATTGATCTTTTACATCTAATCTGCTGTACTTGAAAATCTGCACTGTAAAATTTCAGCCACACAACACAGTTTGTTTGATCTTGCTACTACATTTTTTCAATCCAAATCTCTACAAAATTTTTATGATAGCTTTGACACTTTCTAACAGTGGATTTCCCTTTGGTTTTGTCGAAAAATTCTCAATATAAACTACTGATATTTTACGTCCAATCTGTGACACTTGAAAATCTGTGCTGCAGAAAATTTCAGTAGCATATTGTTGCCTTAACCGATCTATTTGCAATCTTTTTGAACAAAATTTCTTATATATTTCATAGATCTATTAAGAAATTCACCTCTAAAAATGATTTTGTGTTGCTGCAAATTTTCGTTGCAAACCGTTGAAATTTTTCGACGAGAATTCTGCTATCGCAACTTGCACCAATTTCCTTACTATTATACTGCCAAAATTTTCTTGATTAAGTTGGACATCTTTGCTATCATAAAAACTAAGATTTTGCTGTCAATTCCCTCCTCAAATCTCTCAAGATTTTGGTGAAAATTTTGTCGAGAAACCGCTATTTCTTCGACGATAATTCTGCTCTTACAAGACAACACAATTCTGCAGCAAACTTCTACTGATTTCTATCAAACCTTTGCTGCCATCTACCACAGATCTAAAACTTTCATCCACAGCCCTAAAATTCCACTAAACCACACCCTCAAACTACACCCAAAACAGCCACAAAACAAGCCTAAATTATAGCCTACATCCACCAATCCACCAACTCTTTCGACCACCACTTCTCTCAACCTATACATGCCTTTAACCCGACAACAAAAGAGAGATCTTAACATCACAGATTTAGAGGCATGTACTATGGCATTTGAGGTGGCAATCAATGCTAAATTTGAAGCCTTCGAGGCGCAAATGGAGGATAAGATTCGGACGCTCTTTACGGAACTCAGATTGGGCCGACCACCAAGCCCGAAGAAATCACATCAAGGAGAGAGCTCTGCCCAATCGTACCAAGCCCGAAGAGATGACTTCCAAGGGAGGGGAGGGTCTATGATTGATCCCAACTATCCACGCATGAGGGTGGACTTCCCTAGATGGGAAGAAGGAGACCCGATTGGTTGGATCTCGCACGCGGAGCAATATTTTCGGTACCACAAAACTGCGAATGCATCTATGGTGGAAATTACAGCTATACATCTTGAAGGGGATGCCATACAGTGGTTTGACTAGTTTAAATATACTCATAGAGTCCTCTCATGGCGACAATTCAAAGAAGGACTATTGATCCACTTCGGACCAATCGATTATGAGAACATTGACGAACAACTAGCAAAGATCCGACAAACCTCTATCGTTCAGGAGTACCAAACCAGATTTGAAAGGTTATCTAATCAAACTTGTGATTGGTCTCAAAAACAACTATTGGGGACCTTCATTGAGGGCTTGAAGCCGAGATCCGGGGAGAAGTTAAAGCACGACAACCGTACACGCTTATGGCAGCCATCTCTTTCGCACGACATCAAGAGGAGCGATTGAACCATGAAGCTTGGAGGACTAGGACCGCTTTTCGACCTATAATGCAGAAGCCCTCAGCCCCCTCTACTATCAACCGAGTCCCGACACCAAAAATGATGACAAGAGAAGAGCTTTGGGAGTGATCTACGAAGGAGTTATGTTTGCACCGCGATGAACCGTGGAGCCGCGAGCATCACTGTAGAAAAGGGAGACTTCTTATGATTAAACCAATAGAAAAAGAGATTGTTGAACATCTAGAAGAGAGCCTTGATAATGAAGAAGAAGATGTAGAAGAAGAGCCACAACCGACCGAAGTTATGGTACATGCACTAACCGGCTACTCAAACCCACAAACGATGAAAGTTGAAGGCCTTCTCAAACAACAATCGATCACTGTTCTCATCGACACGGGCAGCACTAATAACTTCCTAGACAGTAAAGTTGCTATTCAGATGGCCTTACATATCGAGTATTATAGTAGGTTTAACGTCAAGTTCACCGACGAACGGATTTTGAAGTGTGATCATAAGCGCCCGTGGGAGAAACTATTACTGCAGGAACAAGAGATAATTGCAGATTTCTTCCTCCTCCCTCTTGATGATCATGAGGCCATGCTCAGAATTGAATGGTTGATGACATTAGGTGATGTTTCCTGGAATTTTATAAAACTAATTTTGAGATTTTTCAGTAAAGGGAAACTGGTGATTCTACATGGGAAATGTGGGGGCGACGTAATGACGATTTGCACACAACAAATGGAGAAGGTTTTGCATAAAGCATGCAACGACTTTTTGGTACAACTTGAGTAGCAAACTAAGAGAGAGCCAATAGAATTTGAAGATCCAAACCTACTCTCTTTGCTTGCTGAATTTTCAGATATATTTGGCGAACCACGCAACCTACCTCTTGCCCATCGGCATGATCATTGTATACCGATTCTTCTAGGCAAACCTCCTACAAATATTTGGCTACATCAACATTCATATTTGCAGAAGGATGAAATAGAAAGGATTGTAAAAGAGATGCCCAAAATAGGAGTTATTCGGCTAAGTTGCAGCCCCTACTTTTCACCGGTGCTCTTCGAACGAAAGAAGGACGAAACATGGCGAATGTGCATTGATTACTGAACCCTCAATGGCATAACCGTCAAGGACAAATATCCTATTCCAATAGCAGATGAATTGCTATATGAAAGGGAGCACAAATCTTCACAAAGCTAGACCTTCGATCTGGGTATCATCAAATATGAGTGTGCAAAGAAGACATACCGAAAACCGCCTTTCGAACACACAACGACCACTATGAATTTTTACCAGAAGGTATAATATCTTGGGCATATCATATCAGAGGAAGATGTGGCGGTGGACCCCTCCAAAATAAAAGCAATGCAGAACCGACCGACCTCGAGGAACATAAAATTGCTACATGGTTTTCTGGGTTTAATAGGCTACTACCGCAAGTTTATGAAAAACTATGGAAAGATCAGTGCACCACTTACTTCCTTACTAAAAAAAGATGTCTTCCAATGGTTGGACAAAGCCTTCACTGCCTTCGACAAACTTAAGGCAGCCATGACGACGCCGCCGGTGCTAGCACTACTAGATTTCAGTCAACCCTTCATTATTGAGGCCGACGCATCTAGAGTCGGAATCGAAGCCATTCTTATGCAAGATGGTCGACCACTCGCATACACTAGCAAGACATTGTCTCCCTCCCATCAAAACATGGCAACACATGATAAGGAAATGCTCGCCATTGTGCACGCAGTAACGAGGTGGAGACCCTGCTTGATCGGTCGACGATTTCAAATTAAAACCAACTATAAAAGCCTTAATTACTTTTTGGAGCAAAAGATATCATCCCCCAAGTAGCAAAAATGGGTAACAAAACTTCTTAGATTTGATTATGAAATAACTTACAAAAAGGGGAAAGTGAATGTTGTTGCAGATATGCTTTCGCAGCTAGCCGAGCAAGCTGAACTTTCGACCGTTTCGCTTCCAACCAGTGACTTCCTTAAGGATATTAAGATGGAATGGCAGGATGATCCAGAGACCAGTAAAATCATAAAAAAATTGGAAGAAGCATCAAGCTCCGTGGCACATTACAATTGGGACTCAAAAGAATTACACTATAAAGGACGCACTGTGCTTATGACAAATTCTACTTGCATCTTCACGAGCAAATTTTGGATAAAGTTATTCCATATGCAAGGTACTAAATTAAAAAGGAGTATGCAATATCACCCATAAATCGACAGCCAGACGAAAGTTGTAAATAGGTGCTTGGAGACAGCCCAAAGCCACCTACCAAATATGACTACTCAAGGAGAACTCCAGATCCAGTCAAGTGTCATTATTGATCAATGGATTGTGACTCGACGACGACGACCCATTACTGAAGTGCTAATATAGTGGGTGAACCTACCAACAGAAGATGCCACTTGGGAGAACTATGATGACTTGAAGATTAAATTCCCAAAATTCATGAATCATCAGCCTCGAGGACAAGGCTGATTTGAAGAGGGTGGGTTTGTTAGGACTCTAGCTAGGAGAGTCCTAATTGATAGGGGCATTCATGTAAAACCTACCTAAGCCGACCCTTATTAAAGAGGTGAAGAGGCCGGCTAGGGTTTGGAGGTTATTTCTTAGAGAAGAATTAGGAGTTGTAAAGAAATAAGAGTCTTGAGTAGGAGTCTTGAATAGGAGTCCTATTAGGAGTTGGTTAGAAGTAGGAGTCTTGAGTAGGAGTCCTATTAGGAGTTAGGGTTTAGAAGCCCTATAAATAGCTATGTATTCCTCCTCTTTTCATAAGCAATAGATGAATCTTTTCTGCAGCCTTTGAGTAGCAACTTGGAGGAAGGAACCCCTATAGAGTTCCAGGAGGTCGATCCCCTAAAGAGATCAACCCCAAGCTTAGAATCTGCAAGGGTTCTATCACACTATAGAGGAGGACGCTTGTGTTGAATCTCAGATTTTGATGATGAAGTCAATTGTCATTTGTTATCTAATCCGTATGTTAAGATAAGTGTGCAGGATTAACTACGATGAAAGTAAGACATGCAGCAGGAGTTGCGCCAAAGTCAAGACTATGATCATGTTGGCGGTTCGAGAGTTCGACGGAAGTCTGGAGGGTCATCGGAGGTTCTACGGGAACAAATCCGAGAAGTCCAGGAGCTTGCTAAAGAAGCTCATCGGAACTCGCCAAGTGGATCGTCGCAAGTCCAGAAGTTTGCCGGAAGTCCGCTGGAGCATCGCCGAGGGTTCGTCGGATGATCGCCGGAAGTTCGCCGGAAGCTCGACGGAAGAAGCGATTGACGCACCGGAGCAAGTTGCAGTAAATGTCTTGAAAAAAATTGTAGTTAGCATAATGATTAAGTTAGAAATGGGAGGTGATCCCATTAACTTAATCTTGGGGCAATTGGGCCCTTGACAGACCCAAATTGGGCTGAATGGATCAGCCCATTCAGACCCAGATTCCCTGGTTGGCGGTGGCACCACCTGGGTCGGCGGTGGCACCGCCCAGCAGCCGAGTCTCAGAGTGAGGCTGGGCGGTGGTACTGCCCCTGTCAGGCGGTGGCACCGCCTGGGCTCAGTCTCCGAGTGAGACTGTGTGGTAGCACCGCCCCTGTCAAGCGGTGGCACCGCCTGGGCTCAGTCTCCGAGTGAGACTAGGTGGTAGCACCGCCCCTATTAGGCGGTGTTATTGCCCGAGCTCGGTCTCCGAGCTCTGTCAAGCGGTAGTACCGCCAGGACCCCGAAAACATGGGAAATGACATTTTTGAGCTCCAAATTCAAATAAGTTTGGGGCCTATATAAACCCCACCCTTTCATGCATGAAAGGGCACCGAAACTTAGCACTTATTCTGAGATTTTGAGAGCTTAAAAGTGTTGTAAAAGGCTAGAAGTTCTTCTCCCTCTTTTCTTCGAAGTCTTGATCATTTAAGAGAGGAGTGAAAAATCTGTAAGGGTTGTCTCCTAAACCCGTCAAAAGGAGTGAAACTGTAAAAGGGTGGTTGGCCTTCGCCTATTGAAGGAAGGCCTCTAGTGGACGTCGGTGACCTCATCGGACGAGGAAGCCAAAAGTGGATGTAGGTCAAGATTGACCGAACCACTCTAAATCTCGGTTTGCATTTACATTTTGTTCTCTATCTTAACTGCAACTATTTCCATAGCTTTACTTTAACTGCACTTTACTTGATCTTAAGTTAAAGCAATTTCCGATTCGACTTTCATACTGAAATCGTTCTTATCATACGAACATCGTTTTAAATCGTCGAACGTTTTCCGCTGCACTAATTCACCCCCCCCCCCTCTTAATGCTCTTGATCCTAATAATTGGTATCAGAGCGGGGTTAACTCTCAATCGGATTAAAACTCAAGAGAGATGGCATATGTCGGAAATCAAGAGGGCCACTCTATTACACGTCCACCCATGTTCAATGGGACGGACTACACCTATTGGAAGACCTGAATGAGGATCTTTCTTATTTCAATGGATTTTGAACTTTGGAATCTTGTCGAAAATGGATTTTCGAAGTCTTCTCTATCAATGATCGATTGGAATGAATTGGAGAAGAAGACTTTTGCTCTTAATGCAAAGGCTATGAATGCCTTATTTTGTGCGCTTGATAAAAATGAGTTCAATCGTGTTTCGGTTTGTGAAACCGCATTTGATATTTGGCATACACTCGAAGTGACTCACGAAGGCACAAGTAGAGTGAAAGAGTCAAAAATCAATCTTTTGATACATTCTTTTGAACTTTTCCAAATGAAACCGAGTGAGACTAGGTGGTAGCACCGCCCCTGTCAAGCGGTGGCACCGCCTGGGCTCAGTCTCCGAGTGAGACTAGGTGGTAGCACCGCCCCTGTCAAGCGGTGGCACCGCCTGGGCTCAGTCTCCGAGTGAGACTGTGTGGTAGCACCGCCCCTGTCAAGCGGTGGCACCGCCTGGGCTCAGTCTCCGAGTGAGACTAGGTGGTAGCACCGCCCCTGTCAAGCGGTGGCACCGCCTGGGCTCAGTCTCCGAGTGAGACTAGGTGGTAGCACCGCCCCTGTCAAGCGGTGGCACCGCCTGGGCTCAGTCTCCGAGTGAGACTAGGTGGTAGCACCGCCCCTGTCAAGCGGTGGCACCGCCTGGGCTCAGTCTCCGAGTGAGACTAGGTGGTAGCACCGCCCCTGTCAAGCGGTGGCACCGCCTGGGCTCAGTCTCCGAGTGAGACTAGGTGGTAGCACCGCCCCTGTCAAGCGGTGGCACCGCCTGGGCTCAGTCTCCGAGTGAGACTAGGTGGTAGCACCGCCCCTGTCAAGCGGTGGCACCGCCTGGGCTCAGTCTCCGAGTGAGACTAGGTGGTAGCACCGCCCCTATTAGGCGGTGTTATTGCCCGAGCTCGGTCTCCGAGCTCTGTCAAGCGGTAGTCTCCAAATTCAAATAAGTTTGGGGCCTATATAAACCCCACCCTTTCATGCATGAAAGGGCACCGAAACTTAGCACTTATTCTGAGATTTTGAGAGCTAAAAAGTGTTGTAAAAGGGCTAGAAGTTCTTCTCCCTCTTTTCTTCGAAGTCTTGATCATTTAAGAGAGGAGTGAAAATCTGTAAGGGTTGTCTCCTAACCCGTCAAAAGGAGTGAAACTGTAAAAGGGTGGTTGGCCTTCGCCTATTGAAGGAAGGCCTCTAGTGGACGTCGGTGACCTCATTCGGACGAGGAAGCCAAAAGTGGATGTAGGTCAAGATTGACCGAACCACTCTAAATCTCGGTTTTGCATTACATTTTGTTCTCTATCTTAACTGCAACTATTTCCATAGCTTACTTTAACTGCACTTTACTTGATCTTAAGTTAAAGCAATTTCCGATTCGACTTCATACTGAAATCGTTCTTATCATACGAACATCGTTTTAAATCGTCGAACGTTTTCCGCTGCACTAATTCACCCCCCCCCCTCTTAATGCTCTTGATCCTAATAATTGGTATCAGAGCGGGGTTAACTCTCAATCGGATTAAAACTCAAGAGAGATGGCATATGTCGGAAATCAAGAGGGCCACTCTATTACACGTCCACCCATGTTCAATGGGACGGACTACACCTATTGGAAGACCTGAATGAGGATCTTTCTTATTTCAATGGATTTTGAACTTTGGAATCTTGTCGAAAATGGATTTTCGAAGTCTTCTCTATCAATGATCGATTGGAATGAATTGGAGAAGAAGACTTTTGCTCTTAATGCAAAGGCTATGAATGCCTTATTTTGTGCGCTTGATAAAAATGAGTTCAATCGTGTTTCGGTTTGTGAAACCGCATTTGATATTTGGCATACACTCGAAGTGACTCACGAAGGCACAAGTAGAGTGAAAGAGTCAAAAATCAATCTTTTGATACATTCTTTTGAACTTTTCCAAATGAAACCGAGTGAGACTATTAGCGATATGTACACCCGTTTCACGGATGTCGTCAATGGTCTAAAAGGACTCAGCAAAAGTTTTTCGGATTTTGAGCTCGTAAATAAGATTCTAAGATCCCTTCCTAAGAGTTGGGACCCTAAAGTCACTGCTATTCAAGAGGCTAAAGATCTAAACAACTTCCCTCTTGAAGAATTAATCAGGTCATTAATGACCTACGAAATGACTTACAAAGCTCATGAAGAGCAAGAAGAGATCCTTCTAAAGAACAGGAAGGATATGACACTTAGAACTTTCGAAGACCACTTGAGAGAAAACTCAATTGATGAAGACTGTGATGATGACTTGGCACTTCTAACAAGGAAACTCAAAAAATTCATTAAAAGAAACAAGTTTAAAAATGACTCAAAAAATAAATTTGAACCCAAAAAGGACCAAGTTATTTGCTACGAATGCAAGAAGCCGGGACACTACAAAAGTGATTGTCCCCAAGCCAAGAAGAGAACACCAAAGAAGAAGGCGCTCAAAGCAACGTGGGATGACTCAAGCGCGTCCGAAGAAGAGGAGTTCAACATCGAGCAAGTTGCTCATTATGCCCTAATGGCCATCGGAGATGAGGTAACAAATTTAATTGATGCAGATTTATCATTTGATGAATTGCTAAATGCTTTCCATGACTTATTTGATGAATGCAAAACTATTAGTAGAAAATATAAATTATTAAAAAAGGAGCATGATAGTCTTACTTGTAATTTCGACAAATTAGAAATTGAATATCATGATAGTTTAGCTCCATGTAAAAAATGTCATGATCTAGAAACTCTCCAAAAGGAGAACTTGCTACTTAAGGACACCATGAAGAAATTCGAGGTTGGTAGCAAGTCTTTGAATATGATCCTTACAAATAAGGGTCATGTTCCTAAAAGAAGTGGAATCGGATTTGTGAGAAGTCCTCACCAAAATCCAACCACCTTCATTAAAGGCCCTATCTTATATGTTCGGCACCAAAGCAAATGCAACTTTTGTTGCAAACATGGACATAGAACTTATCATTGTCCATTTAAGAAAGTTAGTCCAAACAAATTGATTTGGGTTCCTAAAGGAACCACGATAAACTCTATGCAACATGATAAACAATTTAGATCAGTGTTTGAGGCACCCAAAAGTAAATGGGTACCTAAAAATCATCATTTCTTGTAGAAACATACATCATCACAAGCTAGGAGCAAGAGATGGTACCTTGATAGTGGATGCTCAAGGCATATGACTGGAGATCCATCTCAATTATCTAAACTCACTAGTATAGACGAAGGCTATGTCACCTTCGGAGACAACAACAAGGGTAAAATCATTGGCAAAGGAACCATAGGTAACAAATCCAACTTCTTTATTGAAGATGTTTTGTTAGTTGATGGTTTAAAACATAACCTCTTGAGCATTAGTCAATTGTATGATAAAGGATATATTGTCAAATTCGAATCTAATGCTTGCATTATTGAAAAACCACACAAAAACACATCTATGATTACATTAAAACAAAATAACGTATACACCATTGACATCAATGATCTTTGCAATGAAAAGTGTTTTCTCGGTTTTGAATGAGGATGCTTGCTTTGGCATAGGAGATTAGGGCATGCTAGCATGAAACTAATCACTCAAATATCATCCAAGAACTTGTAAGAAGAATTCCTCATATCAAGTTCATCAAGATAATGTGGTGATGCTTATCAATAGGAAAACAAATTAAGGAGTATTTCAAACTAGATCAAATAACACCTCTATGCCTTACAATTGATCCATATGGACTTGATTGGACCTAGCTCTACATCAGCTCTAAGCTAGGAGGCATTGAAATAGGAAGGGTTCTATGGTTGCGTCAATTAGGAAGTGATTCATGGTGGTGAATTTCAAAACCGTGATTTCAAGATTTTGTGAATAATGGATACAAGCATAATTCTCTACTCCAAGAAATCCTCAATAAAATGGAGTATTAGACAGAAACCTAGAAAATTTACAAGAAATGGCAAGAACCATGTTGAAGAACAATAGCTAACCAAATATTTTTGCGGTCCGCAACGTTTAAAGGAACGGCAGCTATATTTTGAATAGAGTTCTGTAAGACCCTTACTACCAAAATCCCTATGAGTTTTGAACAGCAAAAAAACCAATGTTTCTATTTAAAGTTTTTGGGTGTAAGTATTATCTGCCCAATGAAAAAGATGAATTAGGAAAATTGCTGCTAAATCCGATGAAGTCAAAATTAAAGGGTCTATGGTTGCGTCAATTAGAAGTGATCATGGTGGTGAATTTCAAAACCGTGATTTTCAAGAATTTTGTGAATTTAATGGATACAATCATAACTTCTCTACTCCAAGAAATCCTCAATAAAATGGAGTAGTAGAAAGAAAAAATAGAAATTTACAAGAAATGGCAAGAACCATGTTGAATGAACATAGCCTACCCAAATATTTTTGGGCCGAAACCGTAAAGACTGCATGCTATATTTTGAATAGAGTTCTAGTAAGACCCTTACTCACCAAACTCCCTATGAGTTGTGGAACAACAAAAAACCCAATGTTTCATATTTTAAAGTTTTTGGTGTAAGTATTTTATCTTGAATGAAAAAGATGCCTTAGGAAAATTTGATGCTAAATCCGATGAAGGAATTTTCCTTGGTTATTCTTCGGTTTCTAAAACTTTTCGTATATTCAATAAAAGAACTTTAATTATAGAAGAATCTATTCATGTTGTTTTCAATGAGATTTTTGAAATTAAGAAAAATGATTTTGATGATGATGTTAATTTCGATTCTTTGAATTTAAATGAAACCCCTTCTCTAACTAGCAACTTGGATGCATCCACTTCCGAAACATCCTTACCCAAGGATTGGAAATATGTAGATGCTCATCCAAAGGAGCTAATTCTAGGAGACACATCTAAGGGGGTTTAAACACATTCTTCTCTTAAAGAATTTTGTGCCAATGCCGCTTTTCTCTCCCAAATTGAACCTAAATGTATTGACGAAGCCATGAAAGATGATTCATGGATTATCGCAATGCAAGATGAGTTAAATCAATTTGAGAGAAATGAGGTGTGGAAGCTTGTTCCTAGGCCAAATGACCATTTAGTTATTGGTACTAAATGGGTCTTTAGAAACAAGCAAGATGAATATGGTATCGTGGTTAGAAACAAGGCTAGATTAGTAGCCAAAGGTTTCAACCAAGAAGAAGGTATCGATTACGAAGAAACCTTCGCTCCTGTGGCTAGATTAGAAGCCATAAGGATGCTCCTTGCCTATGCTAGTAATAATAATTTTAAGCTATTTCAAATGGATGTTAAAAGCGCTTTTCTTAATGGCTTTATTTCCAAAGAAGTTTATGTCGAACAACCTCCTGGATTTGAAAATAATAGCCTCACTAATCATGTGTTTAAATTAACTAAAGCTCTCTATGGTTTAAAACAAGCCCCAAGGGCTTGGTATGAGAGACTTAGTTCTTTTCTTATTAAAATAGTTTTACAAAAGGCAAGGTTGATACGACATTGTTTATCAAGAATTTTAAAAATAATTTTCTCATTGTTCAAATTTATGTTGATGATATTATCTTTGGTTCTACAAACGAATCTCTTTGTGAATCCTTTGCTAAAACCATGAGTCTAGAATTTGAAATGAGTTTGATGAGAGAATTAACCTTTTTCTTAGGCTTACAAATTAAGCAACTAAGAAATGGTATCTTTATTAGTCAAACTAAATATGCTTTAGACTTGCTAAAGAGATTTAATATGGAAAGCTCAAAAGCTATTAACACTCCTATGAGCACATCCACTAAGTTAGAAGTTGATGAAAGTAGAGAAAGCTTCGATAAAAAAACTTATAGGGGTATGATAGGAAGTTTACTTTACCTCACTGCAACTAGACCAGATATCATGTTCAGTGTAGGACTTTGTGCTAGGTTTCAATCGAACCCTAAGATATCTCATCTCAAAGCGGTTAAAAGAATACTTAGATATCTTAAAGGTACCACAAATCTAGGATTATGGTATCCGAAAACTGAGAAGTTTGAGTTAATTGCTTATGCTGATGCAGATTTTGCTGGATGTAAATTAGATAGAAAAAGTACATCAGGAACATGTCAATTTTTGGGGCATGCTCTTGTTTCCTGGTCATCTAAGAAACAAAACTCGGTTGCACTATCAACAACCGAAGCTGAGTATATAGCAGCTAGTGCATGCTGTGCACAAGTTGTGTGGATGAAAAACACCTTAGAAGATTATAAAGTTCATCTTAAAAATATTCTCATTAAATGTGATAACACAAGTGCTATATGTTTAACAAAGAATCCCATTCAACACTCAAGAACAAAACATATTGATATTAGACATCACTTTATACGAGATCATGTCACTAATCATGATATAGTTATAGAGTTCATTGATACTAAACATCAACTAGCTGATATTTTTACAAAGCCTTTGAGTGAAGAACAATTTAATTTCATTAGAAGAGAATTAGGAATGTTAATGTGTCCGAATGCTTGAACTCATTAAATATATTTTTCGGACTTTCTTGATTCAATAATCAAATCACTTAATTGCTATGATGATTTTACATGATTACATGCCTTAATAATATGTTGGAAATTATGTGTTTTGGATATAAAAATTTCCATGATAATGAGCATGATTTATCTTCATGATTATATTGGAAAATCTATAGCAAAACCTTGTCCGAATGCATGAAAGTGTTAAATTTTACTTTCAGATTTTCTTGATACCTTATTCTCTTCCGAACTTAATGTAGCTCTCATAAGCATATGTCATATCGAGTTTGATTCATATCATTGATTTTTGACATATGGAATCAATTAGCAAATACATCTTTCATAGGCTTATAATGTGAAAAATATTTTCGAGAAATGGATTTGATAAAATGATTCCTTCATATAATTTCCTTCTTAAAAAAGGAAGATTTTTTACTTGCAAGGATATTGATTCACATACATATCTTGATCCTTGTAAAAATAAAGCGTGATTTAATCTTTCCTTGAGATGTTTGTATAATTGGTATCCTATCACTCATTGTTGAAAAATTACCTATCACTCACTTGTGTTTAAAATTTGCTTATGTCGTTCTCCTTTTTGTTGATGACAAAGGGGGAGAAATATATGAATTGATGCTATGAGTGCCATATTTAAATTTGAATTATGTTAAAAAAAGCTTGCATTGAAATATATGGTAAATTGATAATAGAAATGCTATGATTGCTAAACACTTTAAAATATTTGCATTATGTTAAGATATCAAGAACTTGCATCGTAATTTTACATGTTGATATCTTACCATATGATGAATTGCTACCATTACTATCATTCACATTTGAAATGTAAAACTTGAAAATGGATGTCAAGCCTTGACATCATTTTCAGAGAGATACATCATGATAGGAATCATGATGGAAGTATTGATAAGGTTAAACAATCTTAACTTATCAATATGTCTCTTGAATTCAAAGGCTTTGAATTCAAGAATGACTTATCTTAAGTATGGCATATAGATAGGGGGAGTTAAAGTTAACTGTGTTATCAATTGATTATCATCATCAAAAAGGGGGAGATTGTTGAATCTCGGATTTTGATGATGAAGTCAATTGTCATTTGTTATCTAATCCATATGTTGAGATAAGTGTGCTGGATTAACTACGATGAAAGTAAGACATGCAGCAGGAGTTGCGCCGAAGTCAAGACTATGATCACGTTGGGGGTTCGAGAGTTCGACAGAAGTCCGGACGGTCATCGAAGGTTCTGCGGGAACAAATCCGAGAAGTCCAGGAGCTTGCCAAAGAAGCTCATCGAAACTCGCCAAGTGGATCGTCGCAAGTCCAGGAGTTTGTCGGAAGTCCGCCGGAGCATCGCCGAGGGTTCATCGGATGATCGCTGAAAGTTCGCCGGAAGCTCGACGGAAGACGCGATTGACGCACCGGAGCAAGTTGCAGTAAATGTCTTGAAAAAAATTGTAGTTAGCATAATGATTAAGTTAGAAATGGGAGGTGATCCCATTAACTTAATCTTGGGGCAATTGGGCCCTTGACAGACCCAAATTGGGCTGAATGGATCAGCCCATCCATTCGGACCCAGATTCCCTGGCCGGCGGTGGCACCGCCCAACAGCCGAGTCTCGGAGTGAGGCTGGGCGGTGGTACCGCCCCTGTTAGGCGGTGGCAACCGCTTGGCTCAGTCTCTGGTGAGACTGGGCGGTAGCACCGCCCCTATCAGGCGATGGCACCGCCTGGGCTCAGTCTTCGAGTGAGACTGGGCGGTAGCACCGCCCCTATCAGGCGATGGCACCGCCTGGGCTCAGTCTTCGAGTGAGACTGGGCGGTAGCACCGCCCCTATCAGGCGATGGCACCGCCTGGGCTCAGTCTTCGAGTGAGACTGGGCGGTAGCACCGCCCCTATCAGGCGATGGCACCGCCTGGGCTCAGTCTTCGAGTGAGACTGGGCGGTAGCACCGCCCCTATCAGGCGATGGCACCGCCTGGGCTCAGTCTTCGAGTGAGACTGGGCGGTAGCACCGCCCCTATCAGGCGATGGCACCGCCTGGGCTCAGTCTTCGAGTGAGACTGGGCGGTAGCACCGCCCCTATCAGGCGATGGCACCGCCTGGGCTCAGTCTTCGAGTGAGACTGGGCGGTAGCACCGCCCCTATCAGGCGATGGCACCGCCTGGGCTCAGTCTTCGAGTGAGACTGGGCGGTAGCACCGCCCCTATCAGGCGATGGCACCGCCTGGGCTCAGTCTTCGAGTGAGACTGGGCGGTAGCACCGCCCCTATCAGGCGATGGCACCGCCTGGGCTCAGTCTTCGAGTGAGACTGGGCGGTAGCACCGCCCCTATCAGGCGATGGCACCGCCTGGGCTCAGTCTTCGAGTGAGACTGGGCGGTAGCACCGCCCCTATCAGGCGATGGCACCGCCTGGGCTCAGTCTTCGAGTGAGACTGGGCGGTAGCACCGCCCCTATCAGGCGATGGCACCGCCTGGGCTCAGTCTTCGAGTGAGACTGGGCGGTAGCACCGCCCCTATCAGGCGATGGCACCGCCTGGGCTCAGTCTTCGAGTGAGACTGGGCGGTAGCACCGCCCCTATCAGGCGATGGCACCGCCTGGGCTCAGTCTTCGAGTGAGACTGGGCGGTAGCACCGCCCCTATCAGGCGATGGCACCGCCTGGGCTCAGTCTTCGAGTGAGACTGGGCGGTAGCACCGCCCTATCAGGCGATGGCACCGCCTGGGCTCAGTCTTCGAGTGAGACTGGGCGGTAGCACCGCCCCTGTCAAGCAGTGGTACCGCCCGAGCTCGGTCTCCGAGCTCTGTCAGGTGGTAGTACCGCCAGGACCCCGAAAACATGGGAAATGACATTTTTGAGCTCCAAATTCAAATCAAGTTTGGGGCCTATATAAACCCCACCCTTTCATGCATGAAAGGGCACCGAAACTTAGCATTTATTCTGAGATTTTGAGAGCTTAAAAGTGTTGTAAAAGGCTAGAAGTTCTTCTCCCTCATTTCTTTGAAGTCTTGATCATTCAAGAGAGGAGTGAAAAATCTGTAAGGGTTGTCTCCTAAACCCATCAAAAGGAGTGAAACTGTAAAAGCGTGGTTGGCCTTCGCCTATTGAAGGAAGGCCTCTAGTGGACGTCGGTGACCTTATTAGACGAGGAAGCCAAAAATAGATGTAGGTCAAGATTGACCGAACCACTCTAAATCTCGGTTTGCATTTACATTTTGTTCTCTATCTTAACTACAACTATTTCCATAGCTTTACTTTAACTACACTTTACTTGATCTTAAGTTAAAGCAATTTCTGATTCGACTTTCATACTGAAATCGTTCTTATCATACGAACGTCATTTTAAATCGTCGAAAGTTTTCCGCTGCACTAGTTCACCCCCTCCTCTTAGTGCTCTTGATCCTAACAGCTTGACCTCCTCACCCTCTCCTAAATATCTGTAGGGATTTCGAAATATATGATCTCTCTAGGTAACCGAATTTTTCATATACGTAGTTTTATATTTTGTGGATTTTGTGCACTAATCTTCGTATGTCGACGAACACATATTTGGGAATTTGGGGATTTTCTTTTTTTGTTCTTCCATTGTGCATATGATAGGACCCTAGTAGGGTTGGGTCCTACTTAACCGAGAAACAACAAATAAAACCCTGTGAGATTGTAATAAACCCCACCTAGCCACCTCTATCCTATCAAGAAGAGTGGCTAGGGTTTATATTTGGGCCTTTGGGCTTCCTAACCATTGCCCCTTTTTACTAGGCTGGTTGGTTAGGGTTGAGGGAAAAAGATTGTAATAAACCCCACCTAGCTGCCTCTATCCTATAAAGAAGAGTGGCTAGGGTTTATATTTGGGCCTTTGGGCTTCCTAGCTATTGCCCCTTTTTATTAGGCTGGTTGGTTAGGGTTGAGGGAAAAAGGGATAACTCACTTAGGAAGCAGTCAATAGGGCTAGGGTTTGGAGCTCTATATAAGCATGTAGCCTCCATCTCTTTGGGAATAAGATCTACCTAAAATATAGCCATTTGGACAACATCAAGGAGAGTGGAACCCCTATAGTGTTCCAAGGGTTGAACCCCCTCAAAGATCAATCTACATAGAATTCCTCTAGGGTTCAATCAGAAGATTTCAACAGTATAACAGCAAGGAAATCAATGCAAGTTATGATAGTAGAATTCTCATCAAAAAATTCTAGTGGTTTACGATGAAAATTTATAGCAACATAAGAATGTTTTAGAGAAGAATTCCTCAATAGATCAATCTCATATGGAAGCCAAGACGATCTATGATACGTATAAGAAATTTTGTTAAAAAATGATAGCAAATAGATCGGTTAAAGGCAATAATATGTGGCTGAATTTTTCTAGAGCAATCCTTCATCCGCAAAGATGATAACTTTTATGGCGAAAGGAATTCGCAGCACGGGATAGATAAAAAAACTTCTTCTTGGTATTTTGAATAAAAAATTATAGAAGCAAAAGGTATTAGTGATAGGAGAATATTACTAGCCATAAGTGCCCTCCAAGCCAATCACGTGAGTAATGACACCTGTGACTTAACAGACAGTCTTTTTGCTTATTATATTTTGGTATTTATTACTTTATATTGCTTGTTGCATATATGCATATATATATTGTGATGTCCTTGGATCTGTATAATGGGAATCAGATCGTGATGATATTTCGATAATGAGATTGATTTTCCTTTAAATACAAATCCTAAATAATTCTGGTCATACGTTACTCGAGAGGGACATCGAGATAACCGGACAGACTAGTGTGTTGTATACCCGGCCATATGATGGATTTAGTTGGTCTCATACCTGCTCGTGTAGGGACACTAGGGATATAATACAGATGCTCGTTGGGGAATAAGTTCACTGATTGATCCGCTTATGGAATGTTGAATGGTTGATGATGCCTTATTATCAAACAACGATTCCGTAGTGCCAGTGGTGTATTTGATCCTTAGACTTGAGACACTATGAATGTCCTGTATGAGTGCTCCACTCTTTGATGCCAAACTTATAGGTTTGGATGTTCCAAATCTGGCATAGCCGATCATCGGGAGTGATAGTCAACCTTACGAGGGCTATTGAGTATCGATAGAGGATCATCCACTCTTGGTGTCATGAGAGAAATATCCTATATGTTCTTGTTCAAACAAATCCCTAACCAGGGTCATTCGGATTGAGAGAGAAAGAGTTCTTTGGGAGAATCCAATTAGAGCGAGACTTGAGTAGAAACAGTATGGGTTTGACAACACTATACCCAGTATATCATCTTTGGGATATTAGATGGATAAGGGACTATAGGTACACGGTAATTGAGGACAGACAAGTCAAATGGGTTGGATTCCCTTGTATCATTTGGGGACTATGCCATAGTGGCCTACTACATCTACAATTAATGAGTCGAGTAAATTATTATGGAGTATAGTACAGGTGTTAATTGGAGAATAAGTTCACTAATTGATCTGCTTACAAAATGCTAGATGGTTGATGATGCCTTATTGTCAAACAACGATTTCATAGATCTAGTGGTATATTTGGTCTTTAGATTGGAGACACCAAGATGTTTTATATAAGTACTCCACTCTATGATACCAGACTTATAGGTTTGGAGGTTCCAAATCTAGTATAGTTGGTCATCGGGAGTGATAGTCAACTTTACAAGGACTATTAAGTGTTAATGAAGGATCATCCACTCTCGGTGTCATGAGACAAATATCTCATATGTTCTTGCTCAGACAAATCCCTAGCTAGGGTCATTTAGATTGAGAGAGAAAGAATTCTCCAAGAGAATTTGATTAGAGCGAGACTTGAGTAGAAACCGTATGGGTCTGACAGCACCATGCTTGATATACGATCTTTGGGATATTAGATGGATGAGAGAATATGGGAACATGGTAATTGAGGACAGACAGGTCCAATGGATTGGATTCCCCTGTATCTTCTGGGGACTTCGGCGTAGTGCCCTTGTACGTCCGCAGTCGATGAGTCGAGTGAATTATTATGAAGATAATAATTCATTGAGTTAGAAGGAGTTCTTACAAGTATGACTCATGACCAGCTCAATATTGGGCCTAAAGGGTCACATATATATGGTAGGCATTGTGATGAGTGGAGGTTCAGATATGAGATATCCGTTGGAGCCCCAATCTTATTGGATATCCAATAAGCTCCTGAATTATTAGATCCTATGAATGAGATCCAATAAGAGCCTATAAGTGATTATTGGATAGAGATCCACAAACTAAGGGGATTGGGTAGTTGGATGGAGATCCAATACCCAATAAGGCAGGATCCATTTGAGTTAAGTTGACAAGGGACCTCAAAAATAGGAGAGAATCAGTGGTTCATAAGCCAAAACCTTTTTGGTTGCCTCTCCTATTCTCCTCCTCTTCTCCTCTTCAAAGTAGGCCTGGAGTTTTGAGGAGTATTATCGTAGCCCTGTTGTATGGATCATCACTAGAGAGGAGGATGCTTGACCTCCTCACCCTCTCCTAAAGATCTATAGGGATTTCGAGATATATGATCTCTCTAGGTAACATAATCTTTAATATATATAGTTTTATGTTTTGTGGATTTTGTGCACTAATCTTCGCATGTCGACGAACACATATTTGGGAATTTGGGGATTTTCTTTTTCGGTTCTTCCATTGTGCATGTGATACGACCCTAGTAGGGTTGGGTCCAACTCAACCGAGAAACAACTAATAAAACCCTGTGAGATTGTATTAAACCCTACCTAGCCGTCTCTATTCTATAAAGAAGAGTGGCTAGGGTTTATATTTGGGCCTTTGGGCTTCCTACCCATTGCTCCTTTTTACTAGGCTGGTTGGTTAGGGTTGAGGGAAAAAGGGATAACTCACTTAGGAAGCAGTCAATAGGGCTAGGGTTTGGAGCTCTATATAAGCATATAACCTCAATCTCTTTGGGAATAAGATCTACCTAAAATTATAGCCATTTGGACAACATCTAGGAGAGTGGAACCCCTATAGTGTTCCAAGGGTTGATCCCCCTCAAAGATCAATCTACATAGAATTTCTTTGGGGTTTAATCAGAAGATTTCAACAGTATAATAGCAAGGAAATCGATGTAAGTTACGATAGTAGATTTCTCATCAAAAATTCTAGTGGTTTATGACGAAAATTTATAGCAACATAAGAATGTTTTAGAGATGAATTCCTCAATAGATCAATCTCATATGGAAGCCAAGATGATCTATGATGTGTATAAGAAATTTTGTTAAAAAATAATAGCAAATAGATCGGTTAAAGGCAACAATATGTGGCTAAATTTTTCTACAGCAATCCTTCGTCCGTAAAGATGATAACTTTTATGGTGAAAGGAATTCACAACACGGGATAGATAAAAAGACTTCTTCTTGGTATTTTGAATGAAAAATTACAGAAGCAAAAGGTATTGGTGATAGGAGAACATTACTAGTTATATGTGCCCTCCAAGCCAATCACGTGAGTGATGGCATGTGTGACTGAACACGCAATCTTTTTACTTATTATATTTTGGTATTTATCAATTTATATTGCTTGTTGCATATATGCATATATATATTGTGATGTCCTTGGATCTATATAATGGGAATAAGATCATGATGATATTTCAATAATGAGATTGATTTGCCTTTAAACACAAATCCTAAATAATTCTGGTCATAAGTTACTCGAGAGGGACATTGAGATAACCGGACAGACTAGTGTGTTGTATACCTGGCCATATGATGGATTCAGTTGGTCTTATAGCTGCTCGTGTAGGGACACTAGGGGTATAATACAGATGCTCATTGGGGAATAAGTTCATTGATTGATCCGGTTATAAAATGTTGAATGGTTGATGATGTCTTATTATTAGACAGCGATTCTGTAGTGCTAGTGGTGTATCTGGTCCTTAGACTTGAGACACTAAGAATGTCCTGTATGAGAGCTCTACTCTTTGATTCCAAACTTATAGGTTTGGATATCCCAGATCTGGCATAGCCGATCATCGGGAGTGATAGTCAACCTTACGAGGGCTATTGAATGTCGATAGAGGATCATCCACTCTCGATGTCATGAGAGGAATATCCCATATATTCTTGCTCAAACAAATCCCTAACCAGAGTCATTCGGATTGAGAGAGAGAATTCTTTGGGAGAATCCGATTAGAGCGAGACTCGAGTAGAAACCACATGGGTCTGACAACACCATACCCGGTATATAGTCTTTGGGATATTAGATAGATGAGGGACTATGTGATAAGACCCTATAGTCTTATCGTGGAAAAAAGGAAAGAAGAGAGAATGATAATGATCGCTTCGAGGGGATCGGCCTCCTTGATCGCTTCGAGGGGATCGGCCCTCCTTGATCGCTTCGAGGGGATCGACCCTCCTTGATCACTTCGAGGGGATCGGCCTCCTAGGGCTTGTCCACAGAGTGGAATAATATTTCATTCATTGATTCCCGAAAAGAAGCAGTTACATGACTACTTATAGAGTTACACCTAGAGTCCACCAAGACTTGAACTCTGAATAATAAATATATATTAAATAAATCTCTACCCGACTCTAACTGAACTAAATAGACTCAATAAACAACTGGACTAAACAGACTCAATAAACATTATTCAAAAGCTTAGAAAAAGGGTCCTAACAGTTCCTCCCTCTTTAAATCAGCCTTGTCCTCAAGGCTGAGCAGCATCAATCATCACGGGGAGCTTCTCTTTAGTTATAGACTATCTGCAACGCATCACAACCCGTTGATCAAGTAAGTACGATCTCCACCTTTTGATAGTGTAAGCAACAGGTCGGTCTTTCAGTGTAGTAATCATTGTAAGAAACTGCTGGCCCTGTATAATCAATTTTATCTTTGAACCATTACTATCACAAGTGAAAATCCGTCCATCAACGATCTTTACTTCAAATCTGTCATAGTCTTCAATGTGGTCGGCCAATCGGTCAATAGTCTCACTGTCCATAAAATTGTTAGTGCTACTAGTATCAATCAAAACTATAATAGGCTGATGCTCCAGAGTTCCGTCAACTTCCATAGATTGCGAGTTAGAGTAGTCGGCTAATGTATGCATTGTATGTATGGTAGGTTCAACATATTCATTAGAATTTATACCTTCATGATCGGAGTCCACATTCTTAGCTTTCGGCTCATCTCCAATTGGTTCAATCATTAGAAGTTGCCCTTGTTTACATCGGTGCTCTATACTCCACTTTTCATCATAACACAAACCCCTTGCTGATATTTCCTTGCTAATTTTTTTCTCATGTAGATGTGCGAATGAGATCGTAGCTATCATAATGCAGGGTTGACGAGCCTTAACTTCACCCCGGATCTCTGGAATAAGCCCTTCAATAAATGTACCCAGAAGTTGTCGTTCCGACCAATCTCTAGCTTGATTTGATAATCTTTCAAACCTACTCTGATATTCTGACACTGTAGAAGTTTGTCAAATTTTGGCAAGCTGGCCATCAATATTCTCATAATCGGATGGACTAAAGCGAACAAGAAGCCCTCTTTTGAACTGCACCCACGAAGGAACTCCATAGCAAGTTTCATACCAATTGTACCACTGGATTGCATCTTCATCGAGCTGGATTGAGGCCACTTCTACCTTCGATTCTTCTGGGGTTCTGTGAAAACGAAAGAAATTTTCCACCTTAGAGATCCAACTAGTCGGATCTCCATCTTTCCATCTCGGAAATTCCACCTTCATGTGTGAGTAGTTTGTGTCACAATCTTGGGGCCATTTTCTTGTATTTTCAGATCTATGCAACGTAGAACTTGAACTCCTATCTTGTTGAAATTTGCTGAGACTCTCCAGTAGGCTCTTTTTGAAATCACTAAGTGTTTCTTGCAACCGGTTCTCAATTCTGATTTCCCATGCTTCTATTTGTGCTTTCACTGCGTTGTTGGTGGCCATTGCGCAAGACTGCAAATCTGGGTTCTCAACTCCTGTTTTTGGTGTCGGTCAAGGGCATCAGCATTGTCAATGTGAAGTTGCCGAGGAGGTGGATGCCGAGGGTAGTGCTGTGATCGCTGCATTGGAGGAAGAGTTGTTGCCCTATCTCTGTCGCTGTGTGGGGTGAGAGCGCCGGGGCTGAAAGGTGACTACGTCGATGTGGTTGTAGCTGCTGGACCCAAGGGCGATCGCCGGGTAGCGGGGTTGAGGCTGCGGTGATGGCAACCTACGGTTGTGGTAGAAGATGCTAAGCAGGGGGAGGCGGCGTTGAAGTGGCCGGGGTTGAGAAGAGGAATCGATGGTGCGTGCACTGCTAGGGTTGAGGCAGGGCAGTGTACTTGCTGTGGTTGCTGCGTGCGCTGCTAGAGGGCAACTGCTGCAGAATGAGGGATTGGTCGTTGGCTGGGAACAGTGACGGCGGTGGTTACAATCGGCGGCTACTGCAGCAGAGGGTGCCATTGTTTTTGTTGCTGCGTGCGGCGGTGGTTGCTGCGTGTTCTGTTTTGTCGCACCACAGAAGGGGTTGGCCGGAAGGATCACGAGCGGTTGACGAGAAGGTTGTGGTGGCTGGCAGCAGCGGTGGTCGCTGGCCGAGTGCAGCGACGGCGGTGGAGAAGGAGGCAGCGAGGGTCACGGCAGGGATTGAGGTTGCAGTGGAGAATAGGAATCGACTGTGGCATTGCGGGAACAAGGGCAATTGGTGATTTGCCCTTTTTCTATCACCAGAGCAAGGGGGAGGCTGCGAGGATCACGGCTAGGCGGCGAGCAAAGTCATCACTGGCTGGGGAGTAGCAGCGATGGTGACGGCAGCTGCGTCCGTGCGGCGGTGGTTGCTGCGTGCGGCGGTGGTTGCTGCGTGCGGCGGTGGTTGCTGCGTGCGGCGGTGGTTGCTGCGTGCGGCGGTGGTTGCTGCGTGCGGCGGTGGTTGCTGCGTGCGGCGGTGGTTGCTGCGTGCGGCGGTGGTTGCTGCGTGCGGCGGTGGTTGCTGCGTGCGGCGGTGGTTGCTGCGTGCGGCGGTGGTTGCTGCGTGCGGCGGTGGTTGCTGCGTGCGGCGGTGGTTGCTGCGTGCGGCGGTGGTTGCTGCGTGCGGCGGTGGTTGCTGCGTGCGGCGGTGGTTGCTGCGTGCGGCGGTGGTTGCTGCGTGCGGCGGTGGTTGCTGCGTGCGGCGGTGGTTGCTGCGTGCGGCGGTGGTTGCTGCGTGCGGCGGTGGTTGCTGCGTGCGGCGGTGGTTGCTGCGTGCGGCGGTGGTTGCTGCGTGCGGCGGTGGTTGCTGCGTGCGGCGGTGGTTGCTGCGTGCGGCGGTGGTTGCTGCGTGCGGCGGACAGGGCAGCGTTGCCGATTGTCTAAGCGTCGATGGGGTGATCCGCTGGTAGGGAGACGGAACTAGTGGGTACTTATCGATTGAGATGAGATGGGGAAGCGAGGAGGAGAGGCGCCGGCTGGAGGGGGCAGCGGCCGGCGTTGGTCGATTCGGACAGGGAACCAGTGCGGAATGTGGAGGGGAGCGTTGGTGGCTGGGGGTTGGCAGAGGCGGCGGTGGCTGTTGGCCGGAGAGCAGCGACGGCAGGTGGGTCGACCGGAAGCAGGGGCATGGCTGCGGGTTTTTTTTTTTTTTTTTTGGAGTTACGTTGCAGCAAGAACGCCAAGGATCGCTGCTCTGATACCAATTGATAAGACCCTAAAGTCTTATCGTGGAAGAAAGGAAAGAAGAGGGAATGATAATGATCGCTTCGAGGGGATCGGCCTCCTTGATCGCTTAGAGGGGATCGGCCCTCCTTGATCGCTTCGAGGGTATCGACCCTTCTTGATCGCTTCGAGGGGATCGGCCTCCTAGGGTTTGTCCACAGAGTGGAATAATATTTCATTCATTGATTCCCGAAAAGAAGCAGTTACATGACTACTTATAGAGTTCTACCTAGAGTCCACCAAGACTTGAACTCTTAATAATAAATATATATTAAATAAATCTCTACCCGACTCTAACTAAACTAAATAGACTCAATAAACAATTAGACTAAACAGACTCAATAAACATTATTCAAAAGCTTAGAAAAAGGGTCCTAACATATAGGTACTCGGTAATTGAGGACAGACAAGTCCAATGGGTTGGATTTCCTTGTATCATTTGGGGACTATGCCGTAGTGGCCTAGTACATCCATAATTAATGAGTCGAGTAAATTATTATGGAGTATAATACATGTGTTAATTGGAGAATGAGTTCACTGATTAATCTGCTTACGAAATGCTAGATGGTTGATGATGTCTTATTGTCAAACAACGATTTCATAGATCTAGTGGTATATCTAGTCTTTAGACTGGAGATACCAAGATGTTTTAAATAAGTACTCCACTCTTTGATACCAGACTTATAGGTGTAACATCCCTCATTTAAAAAAAAAATGCTTATATAGTACTTTAATAGCTCAGTTTATTATATCAATATTAAATTATATGGAGGGCTTGTGGCATTAGCAAGGATGAGCCACTTGCACTTATTCTAAAGTTGACACCTAAACCTCCATGCATGCTTGCCACCTCACTATTTTAGCATGAGCCAAACCTAAGTAATTTAAGGCACAACTAAGGAAAACTTTGCAGCCAACGTAACTTGAGAAGAGGAGAAGGAATTGAAGGAGAAGAGAAGGAGAAAGAATTGAAGAAGAAGAAGTTTTATCTTAGCTTAAGGCTTTGCATCAATTCCCCCACATTTGGAAATCAAAACTTTTTAAGGCAAGTGTTCTAACCCCATCTAACAGAATCCTAATCTCTGTTTTCTTTTCAATTCTACAAAATTTTGAAAGATTTCAGCTGAGAACCAAACATTTCTTTCGTTTTGATACAAAGCCATGAATCTGTAATTTTTCGGTAATCTGACCTCCATGCATTGTTTTGGTCCTAACTTTTTGTACTAAACTCTGATTTAGGCAAACCTATTCCGTTTGAAAGTAGACTTGAAGACCTTTATTTTGATACCTAGATTGAGTGATTTGGAGTCGAAATGCCTAATATGACTTCTATTGCAATTAACCCTACAGATTCTACAAAATAGGGACTATAATTTCGGACCTTCTGTTACTAAATTGCTCATAACTCTCGAGTGAAAATTCTGAATTATGCAAATTTTAATTCTTTGCGAACTAGATTCGCATATCTTTCTTTTGACACCTAGTTTGGAAATTTTGAAGTACGTTTGTCTTCTGAAACATCTATTTAAATTGATGCTATCTATTCTGCAAAACAGAGATGATCAATTCTAACCTTCTGTTACTAAATTGCTCATAACTCTCTAGTGAAAATTCTGAATTATGAAAAAACTTGATTCTTTGGGAACTAGATTCGCATATCTTTCTTTTGACACTTATTTTTAGTGAATTGGAGCATGCTTGGTCACTCAAACAAATCAGGAAATGTACCATTCGAATTCTGCCAGAATTTGAAAATACCTCTTTCGGGAAAAGCTGAGGATAAGCTTTCTTCTTTTCTTCCTCTATCTCCCAAGTCGCTTCATTTGTAGGATGATGCTTCCAAATTATTTTAACCAGAGTGATGATTCTATTTCTTAAGATCTTCTCCTTTTTATCAATAATCTGAATGGGCTTTTCCTTGTAAAACAAGTCTTTCTCAATCGCAATCGGCTCATACTCAATGACATGAGAGGGATCAGGTATATACTTTCGGAGCATTGACACATGAAATATATTATAGATATGACATATCGATGGTGGCAAGGCAATCTTGTAAGCGATAGAGCCAATTCTTTCGAGGATCTCAAAAGGTCTAATGAACCTTAGGTTTAACTTTCCTTTCTTTCCAAATCTTATAACGCCTTTGGAAGGGGAGACCTTTAGGAATACAAAATCCCCTACTTGGAACTCGGTATCTCATCTTCTATTGTCTGCATAGCTCTTTTGCTGACTTTGAGCAGCCTTTAGCCTTTTTATGATAACCTGAATCTTTTCAGTAGTCTCTTGTACTTTATCTGGTGCTAACAATTTTCTATCACCAACTTTCTCCCAACATATAGGCGTTCTGCACTTTCGCCCATACAATGCTTCATAAGGAGCCATCTGGATGCTCGAATGGTAACTATTATTATAAGTAAACTCAATAAGAGAAATATCTTTATCCCATTCACCTCTCCAATCCATAACATAGGCTCTAAGCAAATCCTCAAGTACTTGAATTGTTCTTTCAGATTGACCATCAGTCTGAGGGTGATAGGCAGTGCTAAACTTTACTTTGGTGCCCATAGAATCTTGTAATCTCCTCCACAATCTAGAAAGAAATCTAGAGTCTCTGTCCGAGATGATCTCCTTCGGGACACCATGAAGTCTTACTATTTCATCAATATACAAATCTGCAAGCCTATCAAGAGAATAAGTCATATTGATTGGTAAGAAATGTGCAGATTTGGTTAACCTATCAACAATGACCCAAATAGCATCATGCTTTCTAGAGGTTCTGGGTAGTCCTGAAACAAAGTCCATAGTAATACATTCCCATTTCCATTCAGGAATATCTAAGGGCTGTAACAAACCTCCAGGTCTCTGGTGTTCTGCTTTGATTTGCTAACATGTCAAACACCTTGAAACATATATTGCAATCTCCTTCTTCATGCCTTTCCACCAATAATGACTTTGGAGATCTCTATATATTTTCGTGCTACCAGGATGCATGGTGTACTTTGAATTGTGACCTTCGTTTAAAATTTGGTTCTTGATATCTGGGTTATTTGGAACACATATTCTATCCCCAAATCTCAATAGGCCATCATCTGAAATTTGAAAATTCAACTTCGGTCCCTTATCAACTTTATTCCTCAAGTATATTAAATGTGGATCTCGTAGTTGTCCTTCTTTAATTTGTTGAATGAGATCAGTTTGCACCTGGATAGAGGCCATCAACATTATTGAGTCTTGCCCTTTTCTCATTACATTTGAATCATAATTTCTTTCTAATAGCTTCCATTGTTTCACAACCAGACTAGCCATAAAACTTGTAGATTTTCTACTAAGTGCATCAGCTATAACATTGGCTTTACCTGGGTGATAACGGATGGTACAATCATAATCCTTTAGAAGTTCTATCCATCTTCGCTGCCTCATATTTAACTCCTTCTACGTAAAAATGTATTTTAAACTCTTGTGATCAGTAAAGATATCAAATGTCCGCCCATATAGGTAATGTCTCCAAATCTTTAGAGCAAAGATGATTGCTGCCAATTCCAAATCATGAGTCGGATAATTCAATTCATAATTCTTTAGCTGTCTTGAAGCATAAGCAATTACTTTCCCTTCTTGCATCAAAACACATCCAAGACCCTTTCTTGAAGCATCAGTATAAACTATAAATCCTTCATTATCACTCGGAATAGTGAGAATAGGGGCACTAGTCAATCTTCTTTTTAATTCTTAGAAACTTTGCTCACAATCACTACTCCATTCAAATTTCACATTCTTTTGAGTCAGTTTGGTGAGGGGATGAGCAATTTGAGAAAATCCCTCCACAAATCTCCTGTAATAACCTGCCATGCCCAAGAAACTTCTAATTTCTGTTACATTTGTTGGCACTTCCCAATTAACTACTGCTTCCACCTTCTTTGGATCAACAGATATGCCCTTTCCTGAAATCATGTGGCCTAAGAAAGCAATTTCCTTCAACCAAAATTTACATTTGCTGAACTTTGCATACAGCTTTTTTCTCTTAGTATAGATAATACATCTCTCAAGTGTTTATCATGCTCTTTATTACTCCTTGAATATACTAATATGTCATCAATGAATATAATTACATAATTATCTAAGAGTGGCTGAAATATTCTATTCATTAGGTCCATAAAAGCTGCAGGAGCATTAGTCAAGCCAAAAGGCATTACTAAATATTCGTAGTGACTATATCGAGTTCTAAAGGTTGTTTTTGGAATATCCTCCTTCTTGACCTTCAACTGATAGTAGCCTGATCTTAGATCAATCTTGGAGAATACTTGTGCACCCTGCAATTGATCAAACAAGTCATCAATCCTGGGTAGGGGATACTTGTTTTTGATGGTCACCTGATTCAATTGTCTATAATCAATACAAAGTCTCAATGTCCCATCCTTCTTCTTAACTAATAGCACTGGAGCACCCCATGGTGAGATGCTGGGTCGAATAAAACCCTTATCTAACAACTCTTGTATTTGCTTCTTCAATTCCTCGAGCTCAAGTGGTGCCATTCTGTAGGGAGGCTTAGATATTGGGGCTGTCCCAAGGACTAAATCAATAACAAATTCACCTTCTCTGTCTAGAGGTAGTCCAAGCAAATCCTTTGGGAATACATCAGGGAACTCTTTAACCACGAAAATTTCATTTAGGTGAGTTTCGTATTCTAAATGTTCCTTTACACATATAACATAACAAGAACATCTCTTCTGCATAAGGCGTTGAGTTTGAAGTGCCGATATTAAGCAAAGAGGCAAATCATGCCTAATACCCTCAAAGTAGAAGATAGGCTGATTTGGTATGCAGAAAGTAATTATTTTTGTATAGCAATCAATACTAGCATGATAGGAAGATAACCAATCCATACCCAGTATAATATCAAAACCTTGGATTTCTAGGAGTATCAAATCAGCAAGGAGTTCATGTTCTCCGATAGAAATCAAACAAGATGGATAAACCAGATTTGTAGTCAAAGAATCCCCAACAGCAGTAGTTACGTGTAGCAAATAATCTAGTGGTTTAGGTTGAATGCCCAAGTGATAAGCAAAATATTGTGAAACAAAGGATAAGTTGGAACCAGGATCAAACAAAACTTTTGCATTTCTATTAGAAACATGTAGAATACCTTCAACCACTGATTTAGAGGCTCTGGAATCTTGTTCTGTGATAGCATATACTCTAGCATGGGTCGTTGGCTTAGGGGTTAGTGGCTCTTTCTTCTTGTTTAGTGGGCAGTCCCTGACTTTATGATCTAACTTTCCACAGGCAAAACAGGCTCCAATCACCCGAAAACACTCACTTGTTTCATGATTACGTCCACATTTTGTACACGATAGAGTTCTTTGTGATAGAGTTCGTTTCTCAAATCTAGGTACCTTTACCCTCTTATTACTTCTTTCTGCTTCATTTCCTCTCTTACTTTTACCAACAAACTTATCCTTGTTGTTCTTGTCCCTGATTTCTTGGATCTCCTCCAAGTCTTTTTCAAGTATGAAAGCTCTTTCTACTACATCAGTGAATACCTAGAGTTTTAAAGCTGATATCCAACTTCTTATTGCCGGCCTTAGTCCTCTTTCAAATCTTCTTGCTTTCCTATATTCATCATCGATCATATGTGTGGCAAATCTAGAGAGCTAAGTTAATTTAGACTCATATTGGCTACTGTCAAATTTCCCTGGATGAGATTCAAGAACTCCAATTCTTTCTGCTCTCTGATACAATCTAGAAAGTATTTATCATTGAACTTTTCTGTAAATATCTTCCAAGTGATTGGCTCTTGTCGAGCTTCAGAAATCCTCTTCATGGTTCGCCACCAGTGCTCAGCCTCTCCTTCTAGCATGAAGGTAGCAAGAGAAACCTTCTTATCATCTGGGCAATTTAAAACATCAAATATTTTCTCTATCAGCATCATCCATTGTTCTGCTACCATTGGATCAGGCTCACTACTAAAACTGGGAGGACTAAGCTTCTTAAACTGTTCAATTCCCAACCCAGTCTGGTTTGAATTCCCCGTTTCATCATTTCTTCCTTGTCGAACTTGTTGTTGCATTACTTGTGTCATAGCCTCTAGAGTTTTCATAATTCCACTCAATTGATCAGATGTAGATGTAACAGGAGTACCAGATGAACTCGTCATCCTTGCTTCCTAAAAATAGCAAAAGATAACTTTTGATCAGTCTCTAAATAGAAATCACTAAACCTCAAAATTTATTATACATCTATAGCATATCAAAATTCTTAGAAATCCTTAAACAATGCTCTGATACCAACTCTGTCACACCCCCCGAATTTAATCCATTCAGGAGGTGTGACCCTGTCTAAAATCAATAATATTATAATTCATCATCGATCATATGTGTGGCAAATCTAGAGAGCTAAGTTAATTTAGACTCATATTGGCTACTGTCAAATTTCCCTGGATGAGATTCAAGAACTCCAATTCTTTCTGCTCTCTGATACAATCTAGAAAGTATTTATCATTGAACTTTTCTGTAAATATCTTCCAAGTGATTGGCTCTTGTCGAGCTTCAGAAATCCTCTTCATGGTTCGCCACCAGTGCTCAGCCTCTCCTTCTAGCATGAAGGTAGCAAGAGAAACCTTCTTATCATCTGGGCAATTTAAAACATCAAATATTTTCTCTATCAGCATCATCCATTGTTCTGCTACCATTGGATCAGGCTCACTACTAAAACTGGGAGGACTAAGCTTCTTAAACTGTTCAATTCCCAACCCAGTCTGGTTTGAATTCCCCGTTTCATCATTTCTTCCTTGTCGAACTTGTTGTTGCATTACTTGTGTCATAGCCTCTAGAGTTTTCATAATTCCACTCAATTGATCAGATGTAGATGTAACAGGAGTACCAGATGAACTCGTCATCCTTGCTTCCTAAAAATAGCAAAAGATAACTTTTGATCAGTCTCTAAATAGAAATCACTAAACCTCAAAATTTATTATACATCTATAGCATATCAAAATTCTTAGAAATCCTTAAACAATGCTCTGATACCAACTCTGTCACACCCCCCCGAATTTAATCCATTCAGGAGGTGTGACCCTGTCTAAAATCAATAATATTATAATTCATCATCACAAATCAATCCAGGATCCACTCTAACATTTAAGGATACTAAGAACCATTCAAATCAATATTCACAATTCATAAACCTGTACGTTTCATAAATCATACTCCACTTCACTTAGAGATTTATAAAATCCAAAGGCAACTCAACTAAACATCAACCACAACACAAATCCATATTCGTAGAAATATATACCATCATAAAAATATTATTCACCATGAGTTCATATACTTATACAACGTAAGCTTATCATTCCATAAACATGAGCAGTCCTTTAAACTTTTACAACACATAAGTATCAATATATCCTTAACATTACATCAGAAGTAAAGTATACTATACAACAAAAACCTATCAACCAACAAAGATTAGTCCAAAATCTTCTAGCCTTTCAGTGCTTCAACCCAATTCTAGCTTTTCAGTGCGTGATAAGCTACCCTGAAAAATTTATATAACAATGGGGTGAGCATAAAGAGCTCAGCAAGCGACTAATATATCCATGGCGGCAGGAGAAATTCAAGCAGGCTTAGTATCAAGACAACAAAAGTAGAAATACAAGTGTTCATTTGAAATCATCTCATTTGGTATAAAAATCACAAAGGGTTTCCTCATTCGAAAACAAGCGTTAGACATAACAATACGAGAAAGGAAATTGGAGCATTTCATTGGCAAAATAAGCATTTAGGCATGTATCAAATGGCACCTGAAGCATTTCAGTGTATATCAAAGGCGTAAGAGTGTTTGAGAGCATAACAATGACATACAAAACACTCCAAAGTATAACAAGTGAACCGAATAGTAAATACAAGCTTATATGTCATTTTTGAGGTAGCATGCATTCCATTTTTATTCAAAGCATAAATATAAACTCATTAGCAAAGCTTTGGATATCATATCAAAAACATAGAGGGCGCAATGGGACCACATACATAATGTGATTCATCCATTTCAGGATGACCACCAAGCAAAAGTCTCCCACGTCTGGGAGCTCCATCCACCCACGTCTGAGTGAAGTCAATGGGGCCGGAAGAGCATCGCGGGCTCTATGCATAACACCCTTTACCATTTCTGGCAAAGGTTCACAATATCTCACAAGACTCCAGAGTACAAAAGGGTAGCATGAACAATGACATTGGCATATATCGGAAGCACATGCGGAAACAACGGAAATATGCGTGTGCCTTTATCAAACAAGGAAATGCCAACAAAACATTACATAATAAATTTCAGACATACAACAATTTCAGGATGAATAATACAAGAATTTTCAAAAGACTGCAAAAGAATTTAATAGAAATCAAACTTCCAACAGAATGAGACTCGAATAGGCAAAATTCAACAAAGTTTTCAAATTCTGGCAGAATTCGAATGGTACATTTCCTGATTTGTTTGAGTGACCAAGCATGCTCCAATTCACTAAAAATAGGTGTCAAAAAAAAAGATATGCGAATCTAGTTCCCAAAGAATCAAGTTTTTTCATAATTCAGAATTTTCACTGGAGAGTTATGAGCAATTTAGTAACAGAAGGTCAGAATTGATCATCTCTGTTTTGCAGAATAGATAGCATCAATTTTAACAGATGTTTCAGAAGGCAAACATACTTCAAAATTTCCAAACTAGGTGTCAAAAGAAAGATATGCGAATCTAGTTCGCAAAGCATTAAGTTTTGCATAATTCATAATTTTCACTAGAGAGTTATAAGCAATTTAGTAACAGAAGGTCCGAAATTACAGTCCCTATTTTGTAGAATCTGTAGGGTTAATTGCAATAGAAGTCATATTAGGTATTTCGACTCCAAATCATTCAATCTACATATCAAAATAAAGGTCTTCGAGTCTACTTTCTAATGGAACCGGTTTTGCCTAAATCAGAGTTTAGTTCAAAAAGTTAGGACCAAAACATTGCATGGAGATCAGATTACCGAAAAATTACAGATTCATGGCTTTGTATCAAAACGAAAGAAATGTTTGGTTCTCAGCTGAAATCTTTCAAAATTTTGTAGAATTGAAAAGAAAACAGAGATTAGGATTCTGTTGGATGGGGTTAGAACACTTGCCTTAAAAAGTTATGATTTCCAAATGTGGGGGAATTGATGCAAAGCCTTAAGCTAAGATAAAACTTCTTCTTCTTCAATTCTTTCTCCTTCTCTTCTCCTTCAATTCCTTCTCCTCTTCTCAAGTTATGTTGGCTGCAAAGTTTCCCTTAGTTGTGCCTTAAATTACTTAGGTTTGGCTCATGCTAAAATAGTGAGGTGGCAAGCATGCATGGAGGTTTAGGTGTCAACTTTAGAATAAGTGCAAGTGGCTCATCCTTGCTAATGCCACAAGTCCTCCATATAATTTAATATTGATATAATAAACTGAACTATTAAAGTACTATATGAGCATTTTTTTTTTAAATGAGGGATGTTACAAAGTTTCTAGAATTTGATGCTGCTCAGCCTTGAGGACAAGGCTGAATTGTAAGAGGCGGGATTGTTAGGATCCTTTTAATTTTCCTTTTATTTTCTACGTATTTATTAAGTCTGTTTAATTTAGCTAAAGTCAGAACTCTATAAATAGGGATATAACTGCTTCTCTTCAGGAATCAATGAAAAGTACTATTCTATCTTTTGACAAACCCTAGGAGGTCGATCCCCTCGAAGTGATCAAAGAGGGCCGATCCCCTCAAAGTGATCAAGGAGGCCGATCCCCTCAAAGTGATCATCCCTTTCTCTTTTTCTTTTTTACAATAAGACTGTAGGGTCTTATCAATACTCTAGAACTATACAAATTGACATTAGATATCACTTTATATGAGATTATGTTAATAATCATGAAGTAATCTTAGAATTCATTGATATGAAACATCAATTGGCCGATATCTTTACAAAACCTTTAAATGAAGAACAATTTAATTTCATTAGATGAGAGATAGGCATGTTAAACTGTCCGAATGCATAAGTGTTAGGATCGGAGCGGCACTAAGAGGGGGGGGTGAATTAGTGCAGCGGATTAAAACGTCGGTTTTGGAAACTTTTTCGTACGATAAAAACCGAACTCAGAAGTGCTTAACTTGTATTCGTAAATGTGTGCAGCAAAAGTAATAAGGAAGTAAAGCAGGTATGAAGGTTTGCAGTAAGGTAAAGTGCAATAAATAAATGCAAACCAGTGAACACGCCAATTTTAAAGTGGTTCGGTCAAAATGACCTACATCCACTTGCGAAGCCTTCTTTGATGAGGCTCCCAACTTCCACTAGCAAATCACTTTGAAGGGGAAGGACAAATACCCCTCTTACAACTTTTTACAAGTGGTTCACACTCTTACAAAGTTTCAACGAGAAAGAAGGAGGTGAACACTCAAGCAATTGAAAACTAGATTTGCTAAAGACTTTGCTAAGGCTTTTATCTCAATCTATTGCTTCTCAAAAGTTGTTATCTCAGCTGAGAATAAAGGGGTATTTATAGGCCTCAAGAGGATTCAAATTTGGGCTCCAAAATTTGAATTCTCTTCGGTTTCCGAAGCTAGCGGTGCCACCGCCTGTTAGTGCCGGTGCCACCGCTTGTCAGTTGTGACACTAACAGTGTATTGGGCGGTGCCACCGCCCAGTCTAGCGGTGCCACCGCCTGGCTCTCGGGTGCTGGGCGGTGCCACCACCCAAACCGGCGGTGTCACCGCTTGGCTCTCGGGTGCTGGGCGGTGCCACCGCCCAGACCGGCGGTGCCACCGCTTGGCTATTTCAGCTCACTGGTTGGGCTCCAAACTTGGCCCAAACCAGTCCGAACTCGGGCCCAATTGGCCCCTACTTGGGTTATAAAATTAACACCTAATCCTAACCCTAATTAACATGCTAACTACGAATTTAAAGACATTTCCTAAGCTATTACAAAGTCCACAAGTCAAGACTTCTTCTGGCGAACTTCCGGCGATCTTTCGAGAAACTCTTGGAAACCATTCTGCGGACTCCCGGCAAGCTCCTAGACTTCACGATTTGATCTTGGCGAGTTCCGATGAGCTTCTTCGATCTTTCTCGGTGAGCTCGGCGAACTTCCGACGTACATTCTGGTGAGCTTCCGAAAACCCTTCGGCAAGCTCCCTACTCATTCTCGGCTAGTTCCGGCAGCATTCCCGACGAACCTTCAGACTTCCGTCGGACTCTCGAACTCCCAACGAATCCTTCGCGCTTGACTCCGGCACTTTGTTTCACTTTATGTCTTCATCGTTATCATAGTTAATCCTGCATACGCAAGCCAAAACTCTACTCCGATCTAGATAATTATTACAACGTGAATTGACATTCTGTTGCCCGGCACGTCATTGGTTGGCGCTTCGTCCGATTCTTCAGTGCATCGTCCACTCTTGCGGGTTGTTGCCCAATCGACAGTTGACCTCCGTAACCCCGATATCCTTGGTGCAATTCCGCTCTCCTTGGCCCGATGCCCGACGTCCGAAGTGTTCTACCGTCCAATTTCCTAACGTGATCTCCTCCGGCGCAACGTCAATTCCTCCTGTGTCAACTGTCTAATCCTGATCGAGTAGACCTGCATCACTCAAAATGCAGTTAAACATCTAAACACAATCAATTAGTTTCATCATCAAAATCCGAGATTCAACAATAAGTTTATTGTATTTCTTTTCTGGACTATCTTTTTCTTAATGTATTTCATGATTGGAGCTTTTACGAATTTATTTCGTTCTTATCTTCCTTGGTATCAAGTTTACTCCATACGCTTACTCCATCATTTAATGATGTTTGATACATTGATAAATGCATCTTTCATGGATTTTACTCTTATGAATTCTTAATAAGAAACGGATTTAATTTATGAAGTCTTATTTAAGGATTTTTAATCCTTCATTTGATGCTTTGTCCTTACTCTTCTCATGAAAGAAAAACATTATGAATTTTTAGTGTGTAATGATCACTTGCAAAAATGGCGATTTGATGTAGTATGTAATAGATTTGATTTATATTTGAGACACTTGATCCTTTTCATTGTTATAGTTGAAGCATGATTTAATGAAACTCATTTATTGTTTTGAATATGACATGGTTCAAATCCTTTCATGAATTTGGGTCTTCATGGATTCTTTCCTTAAGCTTCTTCCTTTTCTTGTTCTTATAATAAAGGAAGAAAGAAACTTACATAACAAAGAAGAACCAAAAAACACTTGAATAAAAATATTAGCTTATCCAAAAAGAAATTATCATGCAAAGTTTTGCTTACCTTCGTTTATGACTTGGATAAATAAGTGTGAAACTTGCTTGAATTTTTACCACACATGCATTGTTGAATTATTCTCCTTTTTGTTGATGACAAAGGAGGAGAAATGTAACAAATTGATGATAAATTGGCATGCATAAAATGCATTTTATTGTAAATTCTTGAATGTCTTATGAATGCTTGAAATATGATTAAATATGATTGGTATCATACTTGAATTCGTACCATTTTGATACATGTCTTCCATTATGATAAGGTATCATGAGCTTAACTTACTATTTACAATTGATATCTTGCCACGGAATGATGAATTATTATCTTTTATCAAGAATTATCATCTTGCTAAATTTCATATTTGAAATTCATATCATATTTGAAAATGATGATTGATTATCATTGGACTTGAAAATAGAAGTCATTTCTTGCCATCATTTTTATTGATAAATACGTGGTATCTTATTTAGAATTGGTAAATCATGATAAGTATCATGATGTGCATGTTGATAAGTTTAAATGAAAATAACTTATCGGTTTGATGCTTGAATTCAAAGGTTTTGAATTCAAGAATATCTTTTCTCAAGCATGGCATATAGATAGGGGGAGTTAAGATTAATTCCATTATTAATTGATTGTCATCATCAAGAAGGGAGAAATTATTGAATCTTGGATTTTGATGATGAAATCAATTAGTAAATTATTTGATATAATCTACTTATTGAGAAAAGTGTGTAGGATTAACTACGATAGTGGTAAGACATAAAGCAAATGTTGTACTAGAATTAAAATCGAGATTTCATTGGGAGTTTGAGAGTTCATCGAAAGTCTGGATGTTCATTGGAAGTTCTGCCAGAACCAATCGAGAAGTCTAGGAGCTTACCAAAGAAGCTCATCGGAACTCACCAAGAAGATCATCATGAAGTCCATGAGCTTGCCGGAAGTCCGCTGAAACATTACCGAGAGATCGTCGGAAGTTCATCGGAAGCTCGCCGAAAGAATAATTGACATACCAGAACAAGAATACTTTGTTAAATGTCTTAATTATCATAGTTAGACTGTAAATTGAGTTAGGATTAGAAGGTAATCCCACTAACTCAGTTAGGGGCCAATAAGACCCTTAAGAGGGCCGGATTGAATAGTCCATTCAGCACCTGAAATAAGGGTCGATGGTGGCACCGCTAGGGACTCAGCCTCCTAAGTGCGCTGGGCGGTAGTACTACCGGCAATTATTACTTGCTAGTAGTGGTATCACCTATCAAGCGATGGTACAACTAGAGCTCAGTCTTCGAGAGCTCTGTCAGGTGGTGGTACCGCCAGACAAGACGGTTGTATAACCCAATGTCAGAGAGTCAGGCGGTGGTGATGCTAGTACCCTGAAATCCAAGGAAGTGACACATTTAAGCTCCAATTTTGAAGCCATTGGGGCCTATAAATATCCCACCCTTTTCTGCATGAAAGGGTAACAAAGTGCAATCAAAAGTGTGAAAAAATCTTAAGTGTTGGGGTATTAAAAGTGTTGTAAAAGTGAGATGAGTCCTCCTCCTCCCTCTCTTAGCTTTGTAATCATCCAAGAAAGAGGAGTGAGGCTTGTAAGGGTTATCTCCTAAACTCATGAAAAGGAAAAAGTGTTGTAAAGAGCTGGTTGGTCTTTGCCAATTGAAAGAGGACCATTAGTGGACACCGGTGACCTCGACGGAGGAGGAATTAGAAGTGGATGTAGGTCATAACGACCGAACCACTATAAATTCCGGTGTGTTCTTTCGTTACTGTAAATTCTCTTTACTGCATTCAACTTTACTTTGAAAACCACCCAACCTTCTCTTCCCTACTTATTCAAAGTGAATCAAATGGTTTGAGTTGAAACTAGTTTTTATCATATGAAGGCTTTCGAATTGACATAAATTTTCCACTACACTAATGTTAGGATCAAGAGCAGCACTAAGAGAAATATTTAGTGTAGCAGAAAACTTTCCCGATTAAACTCGATTCTAAAAAATATTAGTTTTGATTCAATCCATTTCGAAGAGAAATTGACCTTGGAAGCTTCCGTAAAAGTACAAAAAGAAGATTAAGAAAGTTTGTAGTAATGTAAATTATACAAATGAAAAGTAAACCAGAATTTAGAGTGGTTTGGTTGTTGTTGTTGGGAAATCTTAGGGCGACATCACATACGCAGCGGAAGAACAAGAAAACAAAATCCCCTATTCCCAAAGAGATGTTCATCGTCGTGCAAAGACTGGTGCGCAAAAAATTCACGAAATAAACTGCATATAGAATAGATTGTGTTACTTAGGGAGATCGTATATCCCTGTTTCCTTGCAGATCTCTAGGAGAGGGTGAAGGAGGTCAAGCATCCTCCTTTCTAGCGGTGATCTACACAGTAGGGCTGCGACAACGCTCCTCAAAACTCCAGGCCTGCTTTAAGGTGGAGAGGGGGGGGGGAGAATAGGAGAGGCAAACAAAGGCTCTAGCCTATGAGGCTTTGAATCCCTCCTATTTATAGAGGCCCCCTATCAAACCCTAATGGATCCTCCCCTAGTGGGTATTGGATCTGATCCAATTACCGAAGCCTTTTAGATTAGTGGATCTCTATCCAATAATCTCTCATGGACTCTTATTGGATCTCGTCCATGGGATCCAATAATTCAGGGGCTTATTGAATATCCAATAAGATAGGGGCTTCGGCGGATATCTCATATCCGAACCTCTACACATCGCAATGTCTACCATATTGTTAGGATCAGGGTCGGCACTAAGAGGGTGAATTAGTGCAGCCGATAAAATCACGTCATTTTCAAAAAAACCTTCATACGTTGAAAACCGATTCTGGAAATATGCTTAGATTAAAAGCGTATAGAAAAGTATTGAAGGCAGTAAGCTATTGGAGGGGTTTGTAGTAAAGATAGAAGCAAGAACAAATGCAAACCAGAGAAGACAGCAATTTATAGTGGTTCGGTCAATCGTGACCTACATCCACTCCTCCGATTCCTCTTCTGTCGAGGCCACCGGCATCCACTAGAGGTCTTCCTTCAATAGGCGAAGACCAACTCCTTCTTACACCCCTCTTCTCCTTTTACCGAGTTTAGGAGATAACCCTTACAAGCACTCACTCTCCTCTTAAGCTATTCTAACACTTAAACTCAAGGAGGAGGATTCTAAAGAGATTACAGCAGAGTTTTCTCACTTTTGAATGCTCTGTGCTTGTGTTCTTTAACTAGGGATGGGAGGGGTATGTATAGGCTTCATGTTGATTTAAACTTGGAGCCTAAATCTTTCCCATCTCGGGTTCCCCGGGGACGGGTGGTACCACTGCCTGCGTTGGGCGATACCACTGCCCAGGTCTAGCGGTACCACCGCTTGGGGGGTTGTGCTAGGCGATGCCACCGCCTATACTGGTGGTACCACTTCCTGGCACCCTGCTAAGGGCAGTACAACAACCCAGACTGGTGGTACCACCGCCTGACACGGTCTCGAAGACTGTGCCACGACGGTGAGACTTCTTTGGGCATTGTTTGGGCTTCTTATTGGGCCCAATATAGTTCTTACATAGGCCTAGCTGACCCCTAATTGGGTTGGCCTAAATCCAAGCCCAATTACGTGCTAACTACGAAATCCTAAGACATTTGCTAAGCTAAACAAGTCCCTATGTCTATTCTTCCAACGAGCTTCTAGCGAACTTCCGGCAAACATCCGACGAACCCTCGGCAATGCTCCAGTGGACTCCTGGCATGCTCCTGGACTTCATGACGATCTTCTTGGTGAGTTCTGTTGAGCTTCTCTGGCAAGCTCCGAGACTTCTTGGCTGGTTCCTCCAGAACTTCTAACGAACTCTCGAACTCCCAATGTGATCGCGTCCTTGATTCCGGGACTTCGTTTTGCTTCATGCCTTACTATCATAGTTAATCCTACACATGTAAAACATACTTCGATCTAGACAATTAATACTAAACATTAATTACGTTATCCGGTCATGTCATTGGTCTCTTGACGCTTCGTCCGATTCTTCGGCACATCGTCCTCTCTTGCGGCCTATTGCCCAATCGACCAGTTGACTCCGCAACTCCGATATCCTTAGCACAATACCCGCTCTTCTTGGCCCGATGCCCGAATCCATGGCCCAAAGCCTTCTATCGATATGTCGATCGATCCACCGGCCCGACGTCCAATCTTCTGACATGTTCCTTCGGCACAATATGATTTTCCTGCTTTAATTGTTTCATCCTGATCGAAGTATCCTGCATCACTCAAAACATAGATTAAATCATAAACAATTATCAATTGGTTTCATCATCAAAATATGAGATTCAATAATCTCCCCCTTTTTTATAATGACAATCAATTGATGATAGAGTTAAATTTAACTCCCGGAGTTTAAACAAACTCCTACTATCAATATGCCATATTGATAGAGCCTTGAATTCAAACTGAATTCAAGTCATTGCAATATTCATCATGAATATTTGTAACACGTCATCATGTATAACATGATCATACTTCTCTCCCTTTGTCATCAACAAAAAGGAGAAGTGTCACAATCAAGTGTTTGTAATATAAGTTCAACACATTGCATGAAAAAAATAATATCCATTTTTATCATCATGCAATTTGAAACTAGAAAATTTAGCGAGTATAACATCATGCTTAGAACATTCAAGATATCAAGTTGTAGATATTCAAGGTAGTAAGATAGTATGTTCTACTTTATACAAGCTAGCAAATTTAAAGATGTTCAAGAAAGCAACACTTGCTTCTTGAAATATGCAAGTTGCAAGCTAACAATTTTTGTTTCCGTTGCAATGTGCAAGTTAGCATGTTTTGCATCTTGAGATAGGCAAGATGGCACTATTGGTGATGTTCAATATAGCAAGTTCTTTCTTCTCTTTTGAGAAGTACGATTTTTGCTTCCTTAGCAAAATGCCAAACTAGTGAGAGACAATGTTTTATATGAGGCAAGCAAATAATTTGGCAAGTGTTACATTTGCATCATCTCTTTAGATGTGCAAGAAAGTAAGCAAGTTTTTGCATTTTCTTAACTTGTGCAAGCTAGCTAATTTCTATTTGAGATGACCCTTTACATCAATTCAAGATAGCACATTAGCAACTCTTTCTCCCCCTTTGTCATTGGCAAAAAGAAGGGAAGACCCTTTATTTCATACATTCAAATTATGACAAAGGTAAGGTAACAAAGATGAGAAAATCAAGATGTGAATATCAAAATAATTTTTCATCATGAATATTTTATCATTGCATGCATCAAAATAATATCATGAGTGTTTCAAGCATTCATATCATCACATGAAGAATATATAAAAAAAAGGAACTCGGTGATGAGATGTATTTCATACATTCAAAGAATTTTACATAATAAAATTCAAGTCATAAACCTTAAAAGATGTCATGAGAGAACACATAAACAATCTTGATTTATAAAATGAATACTCAAGTTTTAATTCCAAAAAATCAAGAGAAACCGTGATTCATTTTAACACATCTCCTCTTAAATAAATAACGTAAAGAATTCTTAGGAGATCATGAAAAAGATAGAATTCATTCAATCTTGTAAGAGAACAAGATATTAATTCATGCATATAAAATCTTGACTTAAGCATAAGAAATCTCAATATACAAATTTCAAAAAATCAAGGTAAAGCTCTTTTAAATCATCAAATCAAGATCATTGTAAAGAGATTCACAAAAGTGATACAAATAGATTTATTAATTTCCCTTTTTGAAAAATCGATAAAATCGGAAAAATAAATTTTTCAAGAAGAAACCTTTTCACCTTTTATTTGTTTCAATTTATTGATTCAATTCATAAAAGCGTACCTTTTTCATTTATTCCAAATGAAAACAAGCATTATTGTTTAAAAACGAAACTTTCAATACACTATAAATCATCAAGCATAATTTCGAAATGTTAACCTTCAAATCATCACTTCAAATCTTGACGTATAAAATCATCAAGAAAGATACAAAGTCGTTTGATATTTTCATTACGTCTTCTATCATTATGTCTTTAAAACATCAAGCATTATTGCATTAAACATAGAGCATTTTCATTTAAAATAAAAACAGAAATCATCAAGATGCGCATTATTACTTCATTACATCATTAAAGCCTCAAGCATGATTTCATAAGGCTTACATCATTTTTCAATCAAAATTGAAAATCATCATGAAGAAAATTTTTCTTTTCAAAAAATATACATATGATCATTAGATTTAAATCTAACATTTTATTCCATTAACATAAAACATGTAATTTTCATTATCATTTTCAAAATTACGAGCATGATCATATTCTTGCATTTTCATTTTTTAAACATGCAATTTTCAAGAAAAATAATTATTCTAAACGAAAAAGAAAAATAATGCATCATGAAAAACATTAAGTAATTTCAAAATAAATTAGGGGGATTTCGATTACCTCATCGTTGAAAGCAGTTAAGGCGTAGTTTGCTACCTCGCCTTTATTGATTTTCTCCCCGTCTTCGGAGGAGCTCGATTCATCCCAGTTTGTGTTCTTCTTGCATTCAAAGTAAATAGTTCCATTATTTTTGTTCTTTAATTTTTGTTTTATGAACTTTTTATATTTCACTTTAGTTCAAGTTCACCATCACTTAAGCTTATGCTAAAGTGGTCTTCTTTTGTTCGATGTGTCAAATCCTTCATATTCTTTGGAAGGTGGTTCTCATGTTCTTTATGTGCATTGCACGTCATTTCATAAGTCATCAAGGACCCGATAAGTTCTTCAAGTGGAAAAATATTTAAATCTTTTGTTTCTTGTATTGCCGTTACTTTCGATTCCTAAATTTTAGAAAGTGATCTTAAAATCTTGTTAATGAGTTCAAAGTTCGAAAAACTTTGACCAAATGCTTTTAGACTATTGATGACATCCGTAAAATAGGTGTACATGTCTCCAATAGTCTCTCTTAGTTTCATACAAAACATCTCAAAATCGTGCTTCAAAAAATTTACTTTAGAATTTTTTACACTACTTGTGCCTTCATGTGTGATTTCAAGAGTGCGCCAAATATCGAAAGCCGTTTCACACAAAAAAACCCAATTAAACTTCATTTGATCTAAGGTGCAAAATAAGGCATTCATAGCCTTTGCATTTGGAGAAAACATCTTCTTCTCCAAATCATTCCAATTGTTCATTGGAAGAGAAGACATTTCAAATCCATTTTCGACTATCTGCCATAAATCGAGATATAATGAAAGCAAGAAAACTCTCATTCGAGTTTTCCAATAAGTGTAGTCCATCCCATTGAAAAAGAGGACGAATGTGAGAGAGACCCTCTTGAAAGCCGAAAAGGGCCATTTCTATTTGGGTGTTAAACCAAAGTAGAAAACCTTTCTCTGATACCAATTGTTAGGAACAGGGTCGACACTAAGAGGGGGGGGTGAATTAGTGCAGCGGATAAAATCACGTCGTTTTCGGAAAAACCTTCGTACGTTGAAAACTAATTCCGGAAATATGCTTAGATTGAAAGCATACGAAAAAGTATTGAAGGTAGTAAACTATTGAAGGGGTTTACAATAAAGATAAAAGTAAGAATAAATGCAAACCAGAGAAGATGGTGATTTAGAGTGGTTCGGTTAATCATGACCTACATCCACTCCTCCGATTCCTCTTCCATCGAGGCCACCGACATCCACTAGAGGTCTTCTTTCAATAGGTGAAGACCAACTCCTTCTTACACCCCTCTTCTCCTTTTACCGGGTTTAGGAGATAACCCTTACAAACACTCACTCTCCTCTTAAGCTATTCTAACACTTAGACTCAAGGAGGAGGATTCTAAAGAGATTACAGTAGAGTTTTCTCACTTTTGAATGCTCTGTGCTTGTGTTCTTTAACCAGGGATGGGAGGGGAATTTATAGGCTTCATGTTGATTCAAACTTGGAGCCTAAATCTTTCCCATCCTGGGTTCCCCGGGAACGAGCGGTACCACCGCCTACGCTAGGCGGTACCACCGCTCAATGTCAATTTGACTGACACTGTCCTGGGCGGTACCACCGCCCAGGTTTGGCAGTACTACCGCTTGGGGGGTTGTGTTGGGCGGTGCCACTGCCCATACTAGCTGTACAATTGCCTGGCACCCTGCTAGGGGTGGTACAATCGCCCAGACTAGCGATACCATCGCTTGACACAGTCTCAAAGACTGTGCCACGATGGTGTGACTTTTTTAGGCATTGTTTGGGCTTCTTATTAGGCCCAACACAGTTCTTACATGGGCCTAGTTGACCCCTAATTGGGTTGGCCCAAATCCAAGCCAAAGTATGTGCTAACTACGAAATCCTAAGACATTTGCTAAGCTAAACAAGTCCCTATGTCTATTCTTCCGACGAGCTTCCAGCGAACTTCCGGTAAACATCCGACAAACCCTCGGTGATGCTCCGACAGACTCCCGACATGCTCTTGGACTTCATGATGATCTTCTTGGTGAGTTTCGATGAGCTTCTATGGCAAGCTCCGAGACTTCTCGGCTGGTTCCTCCAGAACTTCCGACGAACTCTTGAACTCCCAATGTAATCGCGTCCTTGACTCCGGGACTTCAATTTGCTTCATGCCTTGCTCTCGTAGTTAATCCTACACATATAAAACATACTTCAATCTAGACAATTAATACTAAGCATTAATCACATTGTCCGGTCATGTCATTGGTCTCTCGACGCTATGTCCGATTCTTCGGCACATCGTCCTCTCTTACGGCCTATTGCCCAATTGGCCAGTTGACACCGCAACTCCGATATTCTTAGCGCAATACCCACTCTTCTTAGCTCGATGCCCGAATCCATGACCCAAAGCCTTCTATCGATACATCGACCGATCCACCAGCCCGATGTCCAATCTTCTAACATGTTCCTGCAACACAACATGATTTTCCTGCTTTAATTGTCTCATCCTGATCGAAGTATCTTGTGTCACTCAAAATACAAATTAAATCATAAACAATTATCAATTGGTTTCATCATCAAAATACGAGATTCAACACATATGTTGTGACCCTCTAGGCCCAATATCGAGCTAGTCGTGAGTCATAACTGTCAGAACTCCTTCTGGCTTAGTGAATTATTATCTTTGTAATAATTTACTCGAATCATCGACTACGGATGTACTAGGCCACTACGCAGTAGTCCCCAGATGATACAGGGGAATCCAATCCATTGGACCTATCTGTCCTCAGTTACCATGTACCTATAGTCTCTCATCCATCTAATATCCCAGAGACCGTATATCGGGCATGGTGCTATCAGACCCATACGGTTTGTACTCGAGTCTCGCTATAATCGGAGTCTCCTAGAAAACTCTTTCTCTCTCAACCTGAATGACCCTGGCCAGGGATTTATTTGAGCAAGAATACATGGGGTATTCCTCTCATGATGTCGAGAGTGAATGATCCTCTATCGACACTCAATAGCCCTCGTAAGGTCGACTGCCACTCCCAATGACCAATTGTACTAGATCTGGGACATCCAAAGCTATAAGTCTGGTATCAAAGAGTGGAGCACTCATACAGGACATCCTTGGTGTCTCAAGTCTAAGGACCAGATACACCACTAGGACTACAGAATCACTGTATGATAATAAGGTATCATCAACCATCTAGTATTTCTTAAGCGGATCAATAAGTGAACTCATTCTCCAATGAGCACTTGTACTGTATCCCTAGTGTCCCCACATGAACAACTATGAGACTAGCTGCATCTATCATATCGACGGGTATACAGCACACCAGTTTATCCCGTTATCATGATGTCCCTCTCGAGTAACCTATGACCAGGATTATTTAGGATCTACGTTTAAAAGTGAATCGGTCTCATTATCATGATCTCATCACGATCCGATTCCCATTGTACAGATCCAAAGACATCATAATATATACATGCATATATGCAATAGACAATATAAAGTGATAAAAGCCAAAATATAATAAGTAAAAAGATTTCATGTCAACTCATACATGCCATCACTCACATGATTGGCTTACTAGGCACCTATGACTAGCAATCTTTCACTTGACCTAAAGTCAATCACCTATGTGTCTGATCCCTAACAGACTCCTATGACGCTAAAAAACAATCTGAAACAACGGCTTTGTCAGTGGATCTGGAATGTTATCTTCGGATGGAACTCTTTCCACTACTACATCTCCTCGGGTTACGATCTCTTTGATAAGGTGGAACCTCCTCAGAACATTTCTGATGAGACCCGGGTTCCATTATTTGAGTAATCGTCCTATTGTTGTCACAATATAAAAAATCATCTCCTCGCTATTCGACATGACTCTCAAATCTATGATGAACTTCTTCATCCAAACTCCCTCTTTTACTACATCTACTACAGCAATGTATTCTGCCCCTATGGTTGAGTCAACAGTAATATCTTGCTTGGAACTCTTCCAGCACATTGCTCCTCCATTCAAGGTATACATCTATCCCAAATTTGACTTGCTATCATCGACATCAAACTGAAAACTTGAGTTTATGTAGCCTTCAACCTTGAGGCTACAACCTCCATATACTAGTAAAAGATTCTTAGTCCTTCTTAAGTACTTAAGGATACATTTTACTACTTTCTAATGCTCTAAGCCTGGATCTGCCTAATACCTGCTCGTGACGCTCGGAGCAAGTGCTATATCAGGCCTAGTACATAGCATGACATACATGATAGACCCTATCGCCGAGGCATAAGGTATCATATCCATGTTCGCCCTTTCTTTTGGAGTCTTTGGGGACATACTCCTGGAAAGCAATATCCCATGTCTCATCGGTATGAGACTTCTCTTGGAATTTTTCATGCCAAACCTTTTGACAATAGTTTCTATGTACCTGGACTGGGACAAGCCAAGCATCTTCTTGGATCTATCTCTATAGATCCAAATCCCCAAGATATAGGATGCTTCCCATAAGTCCTTCATGGAGAAGTGTCTAGATAACCAAGCCTTTACTGTGGATAGCATTCCTACGTCATTCCCAATGATTAGGATGTCATCCACATATAATACTAAAAAGGTGATAGCACTCCCACTTACCTTCCTATACACACAAGGCTCATCTTCATTCTTAACGAAGTCATAATATCTAATTGCCTCATCAAATCTTATGTTTCAACTTCGAGAAGCTTGCTTTAGTCCATAAATGGATCTAAGCAAGCTGCACACCTTATCTGGGTAGTCCTTGGAAACGAATCCCTCAGGTTGTATCATATACACCTCTTCGTCGAGGTTTCCATTAAGGAATGCAGTTTTCACATCCATCTGCCAGATCTCATAATCATAGTGTGTTGCAATAGCTAATAGAATTTGAATGGATTTTAGCATTGCTACGGGTGAGAAGGTTTTTGTTAGGATCGGAGCGGCACTAAGAGGGGGGAGTGAATTAGTACAGCGGATTAAAACTAGTAGGTTTGTAACTGATTCCGTAAAATGCAAGGAGATTTCGTTCGATAGTAACTGGAGTAAAGTGAAGAATAAAAACTTGCTTCTATGTAGACAATGATTGTAGAAAAATAACAACTCACACATTCAAGGAACACGCAGATTTAAAGTGGTTCGGTTAAAATGACCTACATCCACTTGCGAAGCCTTCTTCGATGAGGCCCCCAACTTCCACTAGCAAATCACTTTGAAGGGGAAGGATAAATACCCCTCTTACAACATTTACAAGTGGTTCACACTCTTACAAAATTTCAGTAAGAAAGAAAGGGAGGTGAACACTAAAGCAATTTGAAAGTACGACTTGCTGAGGCTTTGCTAAGACCCTTTTTTTTTTTACTCTATTACTTCTCAAAAGTTGTAATCTCTACTGAGAATTGAGGCTCCAAAATTTGAATTCTCTTCGGTTCCTAAAGCTAGTGGGGCCACCGCCTGTCAGTGGCGGTGCCACTGCCTGTCAGTTCTGACACTAATAGTGTACTGGGCGGTGCCACCGCCCAGTCCAGCGGTGGCACCGCCTAGCTCTTCGGGTGCTGGGCGGTGTCATCGCCTAGACCAACGGTGCCACCGCCTAGCTCTTCGGGTGCTGGGCGGTGCCACCACCCAGACCGGCGGTGCCACCGCCTGGCTCGGGTGCTGGGCGGTGCCACCGCCCGACCTTACTGGTCACTGGTTGGGCTTTAAGTCCAGCCCAAACCAGGTTTCATTTTGGGCACAATTGGCCCCTAATCAAGATATAGGATTATTTCTTAATCCTAACCTTAATTACATGCAAACTACGTAACTAAAAACATAATCCTAAGCAAGTTTTTAACCGGCGAACTACAAGTCTTGTTCCGACGAGCTTTCCGGCGATCTTCTGGCGGACTTCCGATATGCCCTTGGATTTCTTCCGACGGACTCCCAGTTGGCTCCCAATCTTATGGTGAAATCAACAAGTAGCCGAGCCTTCTCGGTGATCTCTGCGAACCTCCGATGATCTCTTCGGCGGACTTCCAAAAACTCCAACAAGTCCCCGATTTCTTCTCGATTGGTTCCGACAACATCTCCGACGAATCTTTGGACTCTCAAACACCCATCGAACTTGATTCCGGTAGACTCACTTTATGTCTTCAGGCTTTCGTAGTTAATCCTGCATACTTACCTCAACATATGGATTAGATAAAACATGACAATTGACTTCATCATCAAAATCTGAGATTCAACAACCTCCTCCTTTTTGATGATGACAATCAATTGATAACGGAGTTAACCTTAACTCCCCCTATCTATATGCCATACTTGAGATAAGTCATTCTTGAACTCAAGGCCTTTGAATTCAAGAGACATATTGATAAGTTAAACCTTATCAATACTCCCATCATGATTCCTATCATGATGTATCTTTCTGAAAATGATGTCAAGACTTGACAACCATTTTCATGTTTTATATTTCAAACGTGAATGATAGTGATCATAGCAATATATCAACATATAAATTTATGATTTAAGCTTTTGATATCTTAACATAATGCAAACATTTCACAGTGAAAATATGGCAATCATAGCATAGCAATTATCAATTTACAATCATTTTCAAGTTTTATATTTCAAACGTGAATGATAGTGATCATAGCAAGATATCAACATATAATTTTATATTTCAAACGTGAATGATAGTGATCATAGCAATATATCAACATATAATATCAATATAAAATTATGATTTAAGCTATTGATATCTTAACATAATGCAAACATTTCATAGTGAAAATATGGCAATCATAGCATAGCAATTATCAATTTACCATATTTCTCCCCCTTTGTCATCAACAAAAAGAAGAGCAACTTTAAGCGTATAATTTGTGATTATTAAAGCAAAGGAATTCAACATTACTATAGAATTTAGTTAAAAAAATTAATCCAAAATTTAAAACTTTATCTCTCATTCAAAATACATCGCAAAAGAAGGTTCAGCATTCATTCAAAATATATTGCAAAAGAAGGTTCAACATCATTCTGTTAGGATCAAGAGCACTAAGAGGGGGGGGGGTGAATTAGTGCAGCGGATTAAAACGTCGGTTTTGATAAATCTTTCGTACGGTAAAAATTGAACTTGAAAGCGTATTCGTATAGTAGAGCAGCTAAGGTAATGAGTAAATAAAGCAAGTAAGAAAGTTTGCAGTAATGTGAATAGCAACAATGAAATGCAAACCAGAGATTACGCCGTTTTTAAAGTGGTTCGGTCAAATGACCTACATCCACTTGCGAGGCCCCTCTTCGACGAGGCTCCCACCTTCCACTAGCAAATCTCTTGAAATGGAAGGGTAAATACCCCTCTTACAACTCTTTACAAGCAGTTCACACTCTTACAGATTTTCAAGAAAGGAGGTGAACACTAGCAACTTGAAAACCAAGGATTGCTAAGACTTTTCTAAGACCTTTCTCTCAATCACTTGCTGCTCAAAAAGTTGTTCTCTCTGCTGAGAATTGAGGGGTATTTATAGGCCTCAAGAGGATTCAAATTTGGGCTCCAAAAATTTGAATTCTCTTATGTTCCCGAAGCTAGCAGTGCCACCGCCTGTCAGTGGCGGTGCCACCGCCTGTCAGTTTTGACACTGACAGTGTACTAGGCGGTGCCACCGCCCAGTCCAGCGGTGCCACCGCCTGGCTCTCGGGTGCTGGGCGGTGCCACCGCCTAGACCGGCGGTTCCACCGCCTAGCTCTCGGCCTCTGGGCGGTGCCACCGCCTAGTCTAGGCGGTGCCACCGCCTACACTATTTCAGCTCACTGGTTAGGCTCCAAAATTGGCCCAAACTAGTCCGAACTTGGGCCGAATTGGCCCATACTTGGGTCATAGGATTAACACCTAATCATAGCCCTAATTAACATACTAACTACAAATTTAAAGACATTTTCTAAGCTATTACAAAGTCCATAAGTCAAGACTTCTTCCGGCGAGCTTTCGGCGAACTTCCGGCGGTCTTCCGATAAACTCTCGGAAACCATTCTGCGGACTCCCGGCAAGCTCCTAGACTTCACGATTTGATCTTGGCGAGTTTCGACGAGCTTCTTCGGCAAGCTACGATCTTTCTCGGTGAGCTCCGCGAACTTCCGACGAACCTTTCTGTGAGCTTCCGAAAAAACCCTTCGGCAAGCTCCCTACTCATTCTCGACTAGTTCCGACAGCATTCCCGATGAACCTTTGAACTTCCGTCGAACTCTCGAACTCCCAACAAATCCTTCGCGCTTGACTCCTGCACTTTGTTTCGCTTTATGTCTTCATCGTTATCGTAGTTAATCCTGCACACACAAGCCAAAACTCTATTCCGATCTAGACAATTATTACAACGTGAATTGACATTCTATTGCCCGGCACGTTATTGGTTGGCGCTTCGTCCGATTCTTCAGCGCATCGTCCACTCTTGCGGCTTATTGCCCAATCGGCGGTTGACCTCCGCAACCCCGATATCCTTGGTGCAATTCCGCTCTCCTTGGCCCGATGCCCGACGTCCGAAGCGTTCTACCGTCCAATATCCTAACGTGATCTCCTCCGGCGCAACGTCAATTCCTCCTGCGTCAACTGTCTAATCCTGATCGAGTAGACCTGCATCACTCAAAATGCAGTTAAAACATCTAAGCACAATCAATTAGTTTCATCATCAAAATCCGAGATTCAACACATTCAAGGAAAGAAGATGACAAAGATCGCATGTCAAGATAAAAGATACATCGATTAATCTTTAGGAGGAAATGCATAGTGCTGATACAAGACATCTATTTCTTGAAAGATGGAGAGCTTGGACTAACAAGAATCCCTTTCCAATGCTTCTAAATGTTGGAATGAGGCTTTAGAGAGGTTGGGGGAGGGTTGAGGCAGGTTCTCACGGGTTGGGGGTGGTGTCACCGTCGGCCCTAACCCTTAGATTTATATAAGGGCTCTCCGGCAGTGCCATCGCCTAGCGACCGAATGCTCAGGCGGTGCTACCACTGGTTGTAGTGGTGCCACCGCGAGCATGCCGCAGAAGGAAGGCGGTGCTACCGCCGGTTCTGGCGGTACCACAGTTGGCATGCCACGAAAAAATTTTCATTCCTTCCCCCCCTTTTATTTATTTTTTTATTTTTCAGAGATGTTAGGATAAACATTTCTTTTGGAATTGAAAGAGAAGGATCAAATCCACCAAGGAACGGAAAGAGGATAAAAAACTTTTCGGAAAGTACATTCTTAGGGACAATTTAACATGCCTAATTCCCTTCTAATGAATTCAAATTGGTCTTCATTAAAGGCTTTTGTAAAGATATCTGCAATTGATGCTTTGTGTTAATGAATTCTAAAACAACATTATTGTTAAGGACATGATCGCATATGAAATGATGTCTAACGTCGATATGCTTAGTTCTAGAGTGCTGAATTGGATTTTTGGTAAGACATATGGCACTTGTATTATCACATTTTATGGGAATATTTTTTAAGTGAATTCCATAGTCTTCTAATGTATTTTTCATCCAAACAATTTGTGCACAGCATGCACTTGCAGTGATGTATTCGGCTTCTGCCGTAGATAGTGCAACTGAATTTTGTTTCTTAGAAGTCCAAGAAACAAGTGCATGTCCTAAAAATTGGCATGTTTTGGATGTACTTTTTCTATCTATCTTGCATCCGCCAAAATCGGCATCTGCATATGCTATTAAATCGAATTTTCCTGATTTCGGATACCAAAGTCCTAAATTTGGAGTTCCTTTAAGATATCTAAATATTCATTTAACACTCTTGAGATGAGATAATTTAGGATTAGATTGAAACCTAGCGCAAAGTCCCATACTAAACATAATATCCGGTCTAGTCACGGTGAGGTAGAGTAGACTACCTATCATTCCCCTATACATTTTTTGATCGAAATTTTTGTTGTTTTCATCCATATCTAACTTAGTCGAAGTACTCATAGGGGTGTTTATTGCTTTTGAATTATCTATGTTGAATCATTTTAACAATTCTAATGTATATTTAGATTGGTTAAGAAATATACCGTCACTAAGTTGTTTGATTTGCAATCCTAAAAAGAATGTTAATTCACCCATTAAACTCATTTCAAATTCATGACTCATACATTTGGTAAATGATTCACATAGTGATTCATCCGAAGAACCAAAAATAATATCATCAACATAAATTTGTACAACAAGAAAATTGTTTTCAAAATGTTTGATAAACAATGTAATATCAACCTTGCCTTTGGTAAAATTATTTAAAATAAGAAAGGAACTAAGCCTTTCGTACTAAGCTCTAGGAGCTTGTTTCAAACCATAGAGAGTCTTAGTCAATTTGAATACATGATTAGGAAGAAGAGAATTTTCAAATCCAAGAGGTTGTTCAACATATACTTCTTCTGAAATAAAACCATTCAAGAAGGCACTTTTGATGTCCATTTGAAATAGTTTAAAATTATTACAACTAGCATAGGCAAGGAGCATCCTAATGGCTTCTAATCTTGCCACAGGAGCGAAGGTTTCTTCGCAGTCGATACCTTCTTCTTGGTTAAAACCTTTGGCCACTAATCTAGCCTTGTTTCTAACCACGATACCAAATTCGTCTTGCTTGTTTCTAAAGACCCATTTAGTACCAATGACTAAATGGTCACTAGGTTTAGGAACAAGCTTCCATACCTCATTTATCTCAAATTGATTTAATTCCTCTTGCATTGCAATGACCCAAGAATCATCTTTCAAGGCCTCGTCAATGCATTTAGGCTCGATTTGAGAGAGAAAGGTAGCATTAGCACAAAAATTCTTGAAAGAAGAATGAGTTTGAACCCCTTGTGATGTATCTCCTATAATTTACTCTTTTGGATGAGCATCTACATACTTCCATTCCTTGGGTAAGGAGATTTTAGAAGAAGATGCATCCAAGTTGCTATTTTGAGGTGGGATTTCCTTTAAATCCAAATTTTCAAAACCAATATCATCATCAAAATCATTTTTCTTTAACTCGAAAATTTCATTAAAAATTACATGAATAGACTCTTCTATAACTAAGGTTCTTTTGTTAAAAACACGAAAAGTCTTAGAAATGGAAGAGTAACCAAGAAAGATGCCTTCATCGGATTTAGCATCAAATTTTCCTAAGGCATCCTTTTCATTTAAAATAAAGCATTTGTAACCGAAAACTTTAAAATAAGAAACATTTGGTGTTTTGTTATTCCATAATTCATAGGGAGTTTTTGATAGAGATAGTCTTATTAGAACCCTATTCATGATGTAGCAAGCCGTATTCACGGCTTCGGCCCAAAAATACTTGGGTAGACTATGTTCATTCAACATAGTTCTTGCCATTTCTTGTAGATTTCTATTCTTTCTTTCTACTACTCCATTTTGTTGAGGGTTTCTTGGAGTAGAGAAGTTGTGGTTATATCTGTTAACTTCACAAAAATTTTGGAAATCGTGGTTTTGAAATTCGCCACCGTGATCACTCCGAATTGATGAAATCATGAATCCTTTTTCATTTTGAGTGAGTTTACAAAATTTAGAGAAACATTTGAAACAATCACTTTTGTGAGCCAAGAAATAGGTCCAAGTGTATCTAGTATAATCATCTACAATTACAAAAGCGTATTTGCTTCCTCCTAGACTTGTCGTGTCAATTGGTCCAAATAAGTCCAAATGGATCAATTGTAATGGTCTAGTGGTACTAATTTGATTTTTTGGTTTGAAACTAGTTTTTATTTGTTTACCTAGTTGACACGCATCGCATACTTTATCCTTAACAAACTTCATATTTCGAATCCCTCGTACTAATTCTCTAGATGAGATCTTAGATATTAGTTTCATGCTTGCATGGCCTAATCTCCTATGCCAAAGCCAAGCATCATCTTTTAAAGCGGAGAGGCACATTTCATTACCTAGTTCATCAAGATTGATGGTGTAGACATTATTTTGTTTTAATACAATCATAGTCATGTTATTGTTTGGTTTTTCAATAATACACACATTTGATTCAAATCTAACGATATAACCTTTATCGTATAATTGACTAATACTCAAGAGATTATGTTTCAATCTATTAACTAGTAATACATTATTAATAGAAAAGTTTAATTTGTTACCTATGGTTCCCTTGCCAATGATTTTGCCTTTGTTGTTGTCTCCGAAGGTGACATAGCCTTCGTCTATGCTAGTGAGCTTGGAGAATTGGGATGGATCTCCGGTCATATGCCTTGAGCATCCACTATCAAGGTACCATCTCTTGCTTCTAGCTTATAATGATGTATGTTTCTACAAAAAGGGATTATTTTTAGGTACCCATTTACTTTTGGGTGCCTCAAAAACTGATCTAACTTGTCTATCATATTGCATAGACTTGATCATGGTTCCTTTAGGAACCTAAATCAATTTATTCGGACTAATTTTCTTGAATGAACATTGATAAGTTTTATGTCCATATTTGCAACAAAAGTTGCAATTGCTTTGGTGTTGAATTTGTAAGAGAAGACCTTTAATGAAGGTGGTTGGATTTTGGTTAGAACTTCTCACAAATCCGATTCCACTTCTTTTAGGAACGTGACCCTTATTTGTAAGGATCATGTTCAAAGACTTGCTACCGACCTCGAATTTCTTCAAGGTGTCCTTAAGCAGCAAGTTCTCCTTTTGGAGAGTTTTTAGATCATGGCATTTTATGCATGGAGCTAAACTATGATGATATTTAGTTTTTAATTTATCAAAATTACAAGTAAGACTATCATGCTTCTTTTTTAACAATTTGTATTTTCTACTAATTATTTTGCATTCATCAAATAACTCATGGAAGGATTTGATAATTCATAATAAGATAAATCTACATCAATTAAATTCGTTACCTCCTCTCTGATGGCCATTAGGGCGTAATGAGCAACTTGCTCGGTGTTGGACTCCTCTTCTTTGGATGCGCTTGAATCATCCCACGTTGCTTTGAGTGCCTTCTTTTTTGATGTTCTCTTTTTGGCTTGGGGACATTCATTTTTGAAATGCCCCAACTTCTTGCATTCATAGCATATCACTTGATCCTTTTTATGTTCAAGTTTGTTTTTGGTGTTATTTTTAAATTTGTTCTTTCTTATAAATTTTTTAAATTTTTGAGTCAAAAGTGCAATGTCATTGTCACTGTCCTCATCACTTGATGTTCCTTTCAAGTGGTCTTCTTGTGATGTGAGTGCCATATCCTTCCTGTTCTTTGGAAGGGGGTTCTCGAGCTCGTCATGAGCTTGGCATGTCATTTCATAGGTCATTAGAGACCTAATAAGTTCTTCAAGAGGGAATGTTTTAAGGTCCTTGGCCTCTTGAATGGCAGTAACTTTTGGATCCCAACTTTTAGAAAGAGATCTTACGATTTTAGTTACTAGTTCAAAGTTAGAAAAATCTTTACCAAGAGCTTTGAGTCCATTGATGACATCCGTGAAACGGGTGTACATGTCTCCGATGGACTCACTTGGTTTCATTCGGAAAAGTTTGTAAGAGTGCACAAGAATGTTGATTTTGGACTCTTTCACTCGGCTAGTGCCTTCATGAGTGACCTCAAGAGTTCTCCAAATATTAAAAGTAGAATCACAAATTAAAACGTGATTAAATTCATTTTTCTCTAGTACATAAAACAAGGCATTTATAGCCTTTGCGTTTAAAGCAAAAACCTTCTTCTCTGATTCATTCCATTCGCTTATCGGAAGAGAAGATTTTTGAAATCCATTTTCAACAATAGTCCAAAACTCGAAGTCCATGGAAATGAGGAAGATTCTCATACGTGTCTTCCAATACGTGTAATCCGATCCATTAAACATAGGTGGACGTGTACTAGAATGTCCCTCATGCATACCGGAGTAAGCCATCTCTCTTGGGTATTAAACCAAATATGAGAGTGAGCCTTGCTCTAATGCCAATTGTTAGGATCGGAGCGGCACTAAGAGGGGGGGTGAATTAGTGCAACGGATTAAAACTAGTAGGTTTGAAACTGATTCCGTAAAATGTGAGGATATTTCGTTTGATAGTAACTTGAGTAAAGTGAAGAACAAAAACTTGCTTCTATGTAGACAATGATTGCAGAAAACAACTCACACATACATGGAACACGTAGATTTAAAGTGGTTCGGTCAAAATGACTTACATCCACTTGCAAAGCCTTCTTCGATGAGGCCTCCAACTTCCACTAGCAAATCACTTTAATGGGAAGGACAAATACCCCTCTTACAACCTTTACAAGTGGTTCACACTCTTACAAAATTTCAGCAAGAAAGAAATGGAAGTGAACACTCAAGCAATTTGAAAGTAAGACTTGTTAAGGCTTTGCGAAGACCCTTTTTTTTTTACTCTATTGCTTCTCAAAAGTTGTAATCTCTACTGAGAATTGAGGGGTATTTATAGGCCTCATGATGATTCAAATTTGGGCTCTAAAATTTGAATTCTCTTCGGTTCCCGAAGCTAGTGGTGCCACCGCCTATTAGTGACGGTGCCACCGCTTGTCAGTTCTGACACTAATAGTGTACTAGGCGGTGACACTCCCCAGTCCAGCGGTGCCATTGCCCAGACCAGCGGTGCCACCACCTAGCTCTTCGAGTGCTGGGCGACGCCACCACCTGGTTCAGGTGCTAGGCTGTGCCACCACCCAGTATGGCGGTTCCACCGCCCGACCTTACTGGTCACTGGTTAGGCTTTAAGTCTGGCCCAAACCAGGTTTCATTTTGGGCCTAGTTGGCCCCTAATCAAGATATAGGATTATTTCTTAATCCTAACCTTAATTACATGCAAACTACATAACTAAAAACATAATCCTAAGCAAGTTTTTAACCAGCGAACTTCAAGTCTTGTTCCGGCGAGCTTTCCGGTGATCTTCCGGCAAACTTCCGATACGCCCTTGGATTTCTTCCGACGGACTCCCAGCTGGCTCTCGATCTTGTGGCAAAATCAGCGAGTAGTCGAGCCTTCTCGGTGATCTCTGCGAACCTCCAATGATCTCTTCGGCGGACTTCCGAAAACTCCGACAAGTCCCCGATTTCTTCTCGATTGGTTCTGACAGCATCTCCGACGAATCTTCGGACTCTCAAACACCCATCGAACTTGATTCTGGTAGACTCTCTTTATATCTTCAAGCTTTCGTAGTTAATCCTGCATACTTATCTTAACATATGGATTAGATAAAACATGACAATTGACTTCATCATCAAAATATGAGATTCAACAGTTTTGTCATAGTCAACACCTTGCCTTTGACGATACCCCTTAGCCACTAGCCTTGCTTTATAGGTCTCTACCTTTCCATCCACTCTGATCTTTTTCTTAAAGATCCACTTGCAATCGATGGGTACAATACCTTTGGGCACATCAACTAGGTACCAAACCTTGTTGGAGTACATAGAATCCATCTCAGAATTTATGGCTTCTTACCACTTCCCGGAGTCTATACTCATAATAGCCTTCTCGTAGGTTTGAGGTTCAATATCCTCAACATCCTCTCCTCTAATATGTCCCACATATCTCTCAGAAGGATGGGAAACTCTGCCAAACCTATGTAAAGTTGAAAATTGTATATTAGGTACCTGAACAAACTCGGGCTATAGAGTAGTGCTTGAGCTTGGTTCTCCAACCTCGCTCAACTCTATCATACTCCCACCATCTCTACCAAGAATGTGTTCCTTCTCAAGGAACACTGCTCTTTTCACTACAAAGACCTTTTGGTCCTCGAGATGATAGAAATAATACACATAAGTTTCCTTGGGGTATCCCACAAATTTGCATCGCTCTATCCTTGATTCTAACTTATCAGGGTTGTGTCTTTTAACATGGGCAGGGTAGCCCTAAATCTTAACAACTTTAAAATCGGGCTTCTTTCCTTTCCATATCTCATATAGTGTAGATACTACCAACTTAGTTGGAACTCTGTTCAGAAGGTCAACTGCGGTCTCTAGGGCATATCCCCAGAATGAGATGGGTAGATCAGCGAAACTCATCATGGACCGTACCATATCAAACAACATATGATTTCTCCTTTCAGACTCACCATTGAGCTGAGGTGTACAAGAAGGTGTTCATTGGGATAATATCCCATGGTCCTTGAGGAACTAAGTAAACTCTGTACTTAAGTACTCACCTTCTTGATCTGATCGAAAAGTTTTGATACTCTTTCCAGTCTGTTTCTCCACCTTATTCTTATACTCTCTGAATTTCTCAAAGGCCTCGGATTTGTACTTCATTAAGTATACATATCCATACCTTGAGAAATTATCAGTAAAGGTAATAAAGTAGGAGTAACCACCAATGGCATGAGTTGATATGGGTCCACATACATCACTATGTATGAGTTCCAACAGCTTAGTGGCTCTCTCTCCAGTTCTACTAAATGAAGAGTTGATCAGTTTTCTACAAAGACAAGGCTCGCAAGTATCATATGACTCATAGTCGAATGGATCTAGATATCCATCATTTAGTAACTTTTGAATCATTTCTTCATGGATGTGACCTAGCTTACAATGCCATAGGTATACATTGTTCATCTCATCTCGTTTTCTCTTGGACACACTTACATTCATGAAATGTGGAGTAGTGTCTAGTATGAATAAACCATTATGCAATGTCACTTTCGTGATGATCTCATCATCTAATAATAATGAACAACCATTGTTCTTAAAAACTAATTTATATTCACTAATTGTCAAACATGAAATGGGGATAATGTTTTTGATAATAAGAGGAACAAAATAACATGCATCTAATGCAATAAAAGCTCCACTAGGCAGATGTAGGGCGACCTCGCCAATGGCCACTACAGCAACTTTTGCTCCATTGCCTATCTTGAGGTCCATCTCGCCTCTCTCTAGTCTCTTAGGTCTTGCTAGAACCTACAACGAATTGCATATATGATAAGCACTATCGGTATCCAATACTCATGTGTTATCATAAGATCTGACAAATGGAGATTGATCATGAATGTACCTGAAGCTTCACCAAGCTTCTGTTTCACATTTTCTGCAAGGTACTCTTTGCAGTTTCTCTTCCAGTGCCCATCTTTGCCATAGTGGAAGCAATAGCCTTTGTCTTTTGCTAGGTCTTTCTTAGCAACCTTTGCTTTTCCTAGTTTGTGCTTGCCCTTTCCCTTCTTAAGGGACTTTTCTGCTTTCCTTTTCTTTTTGGTCTCACTAGTGTAGAGAACTGGCTTCTCTTTCCTAATAGTACTCTCTACCTCCCTCAACATATTGAGGAGCTCTAGGAGAGTCACCTCAAGCTTGTTCATATGAAAATTCATTATCAACTGTGAAAAGGAAAATGGTAGAGACTGAAGCACAATGTCCACACACAAGTTATCCTCTAGGACCATTCCTAGACTTGTGAGTTTCTCCATCCACTCAATCATCTTTAGGACATGGTTCTGAATTGGTGTCCCCTCAATCATCCTAGTGCGGAAGAGGCTCTTGGATATCTCATATCGTTGAGTCCTTTCTTGTAACTCAAACAATTTATGGACATGTAGGAGAATGGATCTAGCATCCATCTTTTCATGTTATCTTTGTAACTCAAGAGTCATAGAGCCCAACATATAGCACTAAGCAAGAGTGGAGTCATCAATGTACTTCACGTAGCGAGCGATCTCATCCTCGCTTGCCCCTTCCTCGGGCGTAAGCATTACTGTATCAAGGACATGTGCGATTTCGCTGTGAAAACAATTCTCAAGTTGCATAGCCAATCCGTATAATTTGGACCAGTGAGACGATTGACATCAAGTATGCCATGTAAGGGATTTGAAAGCGATATTTTCTGAAAATAAAGATGCAGTAGGAATGAATAGCTTACAGATGTTGCAAGAAATAAACAATCAAGATATGGACTTCTATCTTCATATACTTCCACTATTTTACTAGCGAGTCATGCGACACCCTCAGCACGTGAAACATAAGTCTCCGGCAGATTTCTAGTGGGGATCAGGATCCAATCGGTGTCTTAGTGTAAACTCGAGGGACTCGACCAATCACACTAAGCCCAAAAGGTAGACAACTCTTGTCGATCACAACTCTTTATGGTTCTCATCTTATTCGGCCTCCAAATCACCATGGTCTCGAGGAACTCGACCAATCATGATGTTCAGTTAAGTCAACACATTCTTTACAAGATGAATCTGATTTGATGAAATACCCTCGAGGGACTCGACCAAGCATACCATGTCCTTAGGTCATCGATGACATCTCTATGTCGTAAGCAAGATAGCGAATCGCGATATAGGTGAGTCTCGAGAAACTCGACCAACTCAACCTACACCGAGAATCGGTTCCTACCCATAACGATGGAAGGCCATGTGGGTCAATCTAATTGCCTCACGTTTACCGACTTAATATTATCGAGAGAATTGTTTCTATGATTTGGTCTCCTAATATGACATGTCACACATATACATATTTAATATATATCTATATCGCATGCAAATATATATATATATCTAGTATGTGTATAAGCAATCACACTAGATGATCATGGACCACAACTTAATGTGATCAAGCCTGAGCCAGTAGGCCTAATCACTCACATCAAGATCTATGTGTGCAACGGTTCATCTCCATGCCTTGTGATCGTCCATCTCGTCCTTGTCGGTTCCGTCGACACCTCCATGCATCTCCATGCATCGCAATCGTCCATCTCGTGGGTCCCGCTATCGCATCCACGCTCTCGCTACACCTCCTCATGTGATTACAACTTAATCATAGGCACGCAGGCCCGATAATAAATGAGAAATATAATGAAGGCTTGTAGGCTCCAATAATAATAATCACAAGTACACATCACATGGTCCATGATCATCCGTCCACACATCATACATCACATGTATAAGTCATTATCATGTAGGACTACCAGAGAAAAATAAAAAATAATAATCAACTAATCCTTTTAATTAATTAATATTTTTCTGAAATCAAGGACATGTAGGAAATTTTTTGAATTCTGAGGGGCATTTTCATAATTTGGTCAAAGCATAGAAACTAGAATTTCTCAAATTCCCAAGGGCAAAACTATCTTTTGCCCAAAAAACCCTAATGCCCTTCTCCCTCTCCCCTGCTTCGGCCGCCGACGCCACCCTGTCAACAGCGGCCTTTGCGGCAGGGCACGGGGGCGTTGCCCCTACCTACGGGTGGCGCCTCCCTTGTGGTCGGGAACCGCTATAGGCAGTTCTACCCGCGGGGCTGCACCCGCAACAGCCGCCCCTGCTAGCCACTCACTCGCGGGTGAGAGCCGCTGCTAGCGCTATGCGCACACGCAACGCCCGTGGATGTCATCGCCTACGCACCGCAGGTGGCTCTTCCTGCAAGCAACCGGCCGCCTGTAGCTGCGACTACGTGCAGCAACAATTGCCGCGCGCAGGCGACCTGCTTACCGACGCCGCCTGCCCTTATGGGTGCTATGGCCACAAGCAGCGCCCGCGAGCTGATAGCCCTGCCAGCCACAAGCCTATTGCATGTAGGCCATCGACTAGCTGTTGTAGGCACAACATCTACGCATGCATCGGCGCTGCGCTACCTATGGTTGCACGCATGGAGATCGAGGGCAACAACAGTTGTTGCCCTTTCTCGCTTTCGTGTCAACAATTTTGACGTCAAAAGTTTTTCCAAAACACAACACACGTAGTTCAAAACCAATCTATCGCATGAACAACCTGGCTCTGATACCACTATTGGGAAATCTTAAGAGTGACATCACATATGCAACGGAAGAACAAGAAAACAACATCCCCTATTCCCAAAGAGATGTTCATCATTGTGCGAAGAATGGTGCGCAAAAAATCCATGAAATAAACGGCATATAGAATAGATTGTTTTACCTAGGGAGATTGTATATCTCTATTTCCTTGCAGATCTCTAGGAGAGGGTGAAGGAGGTCAAGCGTCCTCCTCTCTAGCGGTGATCCACACAACAGGGCTGCGACGACGCTCCTCAAAACTCCAGGCCTGCTCTGAGGTGGAGAGGGGTGGGAGAATAGGAGAGGCAAGCAAAAGCTCTAGCCTATGAGGCTCTGAATCCCTCTTATTTATAGAGGCCCCCCTATTAAACCCTAATGGATCCTCCCCTAGTGGGTATTGGATCTGCATTCAATTACCCAAGCCTTTTAGATTAGTGGATCTCTATCCAATAATCTCTCATGGGCTCTTATTGGATCACATCCATGAGATCCAATAATTTAGGGGCTTATTAAATATCCAATAAGATAGGGGCTCCGGCGGATATCTCATATCCGAACCTCTACTCATCGTAATGCTTACCATATGTGTGTGACCCTCTAGACCCAATATCTAGCTGGCCATGAGTCATAGCTATTAGAACTCCTTCTAGCTTAGTGAATTATTATCTCTATAATAATTCACTCGACTCATCGACTACGGACATACTAGACCACTACGCCGTAGTCCCCAGACGATATAGGGGAATCCAATCCATTGGACCTATCTATCCTTAGTTACTGTGTACCTATAGTCACTCATCTATCTAATATCCTAAAAACCGTATATCGGGCATGGTGCTGTCAGAACCATATGGTTTCTACTCGAGTCTTGCTCTAATGGGATTCTCCCTGAGAACTCTTTCTCTCTCAACCTGAATGACCCTGGCCAGGGATTTGTCTGAGCAAGAACACATGGGATATTCCTCTCATGACGTTGAGAGTGGATGATCCTCTATTGACACTCAATAGCCCTCGTAAGGTCGAGTGCCACTCCCAATGCCCAGTTGTATTAGATTTGGGACATCTAAACCTATAAGTCTGGTATCAAAGAGTGGAGCACTCATACAGGACATCATTGGCATCTCAAGTCTAAGGACTAGATGCACCACTAGGACTACGGAATTGCTGTCTGATAATAAGGCATTATCAACCATCCAATATTTCGTAAGTGGATCAATCAGTGAACTCATTCTCCAATGAGCACTTGTACTGTATCCCTAGTGTCCTCACATGAGCAATTATGAGACTAACTGCATCCATCATATGGACGGGTATATAGCACACCAGTCTGTCCGGTTATTAGATGTCCCTCTCGAGCAACCTATGATCGGGATTATTTAGGATCTGTGTTTAAAGGTGAATCGGTCTCATTATCGTGATCTCATCACGATCTGATTCCCATTGCACAGATCTAAGGATAACACAATATATACATGCATATATGCAATAGATAATATAAAGTGATAAAAGCCAAAATATAATAAGCAAAAAGATTCTGTGTCAAGTCACACATGCCATCACTCATATGATTAGCTTACGGGGCACCTATGACTAGTAGTTGTGACCTACATCCACTTTCGGATTCCTCCTCCATCGAGGTCACTAACGTCCACTAATGACCTTCCTTCAATAGGCGAATACCAACCATCTTTTACAGTGCTCTCTCCTTTTCATAGGCTTAGGAGATAATCCTTGCAAGTCTCAAACCTCTCTTGAATGATCTCAACACTTAGAAAGGGAGGAGGACTCTAGCACTTTTTGCAACACTTTAACACTTAAGAATTTTAGGATTATGCCAATTCTTTTGTACCCTTTCATGTAGAAAAGGGTGGGATATTTATAGGACCCCAATGGCTTCAAAATAGGAGCCAAAAAGTGTCATTTCCCCGGTTTTTGGGGTACTGGTGGTACCACCGCTATTATTGGGCAGTACCACCGCTTAATACCTGACACTAGGTGGTACCACCAGCTAGTCTGGGCGGTATGACTAACTGATAGAGCTTGGAGACCGAGCTCTAGCGGTACCATCACCTGACAAGGGTGGTACCACCATTGACAATAATAACTGCTGGTGGTACCACCACCCAATCTGGACGGTACCAACATCTAGACCACTTTGGAGACTAGGTTACCAAGCGGTGCCACCGATGGCCCTAGCAATGCCATCGCTGGCCCTGATTTTATATGCTAAATGGGTTGTCCAATCTAGCCTAATTTAACCTTGTTAAGGACCCAATTGGCCCCTAATTGAGTTAGTGAAATCACCTCCCAATTGTAACTCAAACTATGATTAAGGCAAGCAATTAGTCGGGTATGTCGATCTTTCCCTCGGCAATCCTTTGGCGAACTTTTTGGCGAGTCTTTCGGTGCGTTTTCGTCGAACTCCCAACGAACTTTCGACGATCTTCCGACGAACTCTTGGCAATCTCCCGATGAGCTTTCAGTGACTAACTCTCAGCGATCTTCTGACAAGCTCTCGACGATCTTCAAATGAGCTCTCGGTGAGCTCCCAGTATATCATCCGAATCTTTGACTCCGGCCCACCATCTGCTTTATGCCTTATCGCTATCGTAGTTAATCCTGCATACTTATCTCAACACATAGTTTAGGTCAAATAATTTACTAATTGATTTCATCTTCAAAATCTGAGATTCAACAATCTCCCCCTTTTTGATGATGATAACCAATTAATGAAGGAGTTAACCTTAACTCCCCCTATCTATATACCATACTTGAGAAAATATATACTTGAATTCACAACCTTGAATTCAAGCTTTGATCAAAATTAGAAATATTATGCATTATCATAATTTTAAGTCATTAAGATATTTGAATGCATAATCACTTCATGCATGATAAAATGTTTCAGCATTGCCTTTCATCACTACTTGCATGAGGTAATATCATTAGTGCATTGTAGCACTCAAAAGTTGATAATATTAAGAATCTGATATTGCATCATGTATGATTAAAAATTCTCAGTGTTCAATAGAGATCACAATCATCAAAGAAATTTTCAAATCAAAGTAAGCACGATATTGCATCATAACATGCTCATCATTTAAAGAGACCACCAAATCATAGAAATTTTCAGCATCAAAGCATATAATTTCAACATCAAAATAAGCAGCATTTTAAGTTTACAACATCAAAGTAAACAACATAGGACTACAACATCAAAGTAAGCAGAATAAAAGAGAGGGATTTCGTCCACTTCTTCCCCTTTGTCATCAGCAAAAAGACATACACAACTATTTAGGTGATGGCAAGTCAAAATGTCTAAACAAGGTATTGAGTCATTGATGAATCTACTACAACTCAATTAAAATTTGATCTTGGTGTTGTTCAAGTCGATCTTGACGATGTTCAAATCAATCCATTCAAGTCCTTATGTTGTCGATAGATGAGGGAAGTGCTCGCTTTGCTGGAGGTGTTGCCTCAAAGGGACCAGTTGGAGGAGATTGATTATCCCTAAATATTGGTGTTTCAGGTTTTGGTTCAAGTGGGGGGGATTAATCCTTCTAGGCAATCTAGTCCATATCCCATTTATGAATGTACACCTTAACCATCGAAGTAAGTTTCTATTTATGACATTGTATCTATCTAGTTTCATAACTTCTTCGTCAGGTGGGATAACTATGTCATAAGCATAGATTAGTCTTATGATCAGGCCACCGTATGAGAGCATCATCTCCTTTTTCGATAGTTCAATCATATTTTATTGTATTAGGTAGCCAAAACAATTTTCATGTCCTTTCATAATCCAATAAATCGTTCCTATTTTCATTTGGCTAACTTCATCATAATGATATTGTTTTGGAATTATAATGCTTATTAAGATATGATGAAGTAGTTTGGTGTTGAAAGGTAGTAAATGTTCAGAGCATTTCAGAAGTATAGATAAGTTAGGATTACTTAATATGGTTCCTAAGGCTTCAGAATAAGTGGTCCCAATTGAATCTTCATCCCATTAGCCTCTAAAATAACAACCTCTTTCTTTTTTCGAAATTCCTATGAGGTTGCAAATTATGCTATCTGTAATGGGTATATGATAACCTAAGAGATAGGTAGATACCCTTTCGTTTTCATCTATATGTAAATTATTGTAAAATATCCTAACAAGCCTAGGGTAGATGGGTTCACTTATTTGAAGGATTGGGAGAATGTCTAGATTAGCAAACTATTGAATGGGTTCTAAATCACTTAATTCCTCTAAATCAACATATTTACCCTTATGAACATTCCTAGACTCTATGGATGAAAATTTAAGGATATGTTGATTAGAATCGAAAAGTAAGGAGTCATAATTTTCATCTAATCTCCTCTTCTCTTTGTCCCTAAAGGATCTTCTTGAACTCATGGAGACTACAATTATAAAGACAAATAAGGAGCAAAAATAAGTAATACAAAGGGGGAATCAATTTGGTTTAGCGATTTACCTTAGTAGTCTTTCCTTCTATTGATCTCCAAAAGAATGTCGGAGATTGATCCTTGTTTTAGGAGGAAGTGGGGGTTTTTGAGTTGCTAGAGGGAGAGCAAGAGATTCAAGAGGTTTGGTGCTACTTGGAGAAGTGCAAAATGGGTTGGGGTCGGTTCTATCATCGGTCCTAACTTGTTGTTTATAAGGGGCAGGTTGTGGGTGGTGGCACCGCTAGCTGGGTGGTGCTACTATTTACCACCCATGATAATTAGCGGTGCTATCGCCTATCACCCGTGACAACTGGTAGTCCTATTGCCAGCTGGGTAGTACCACCGCCTATAGGCAGTAAGCACTGTTCGCATTGTGGTGTGGTGTGGTGCTGATAATGGGTGATTCCAACTTGCAAGATTTTTATGATTGTGAAGTACACACACTCATTTACACACATATCATCATGTAAAATTTGCATCATAAGAGGATAAGATTCGTACTCAAACATCATATAAAACTCGTATGGAAAAATACATACCATAAGATCATGATTCATCATATAAAATTTGTACACAAATATTATATAAAACTCATATGGAAAAATGCATATAGCTCATTGCACATACTATAAGTTCATGATTCAGGTGAGTGATCTTGTAAAATGAAAAATCAAGAAAGTCCCAAAATGAAATTTAACAAATTCATGCATTCAGATAATTTAACATCCCTAATTCCTTTATAATGAAATCAAATTGTTCTTCATTTAAGGGTTTGTAAAGATATTGGCCAATTGATGTTTCATATCAATAAACTCTAAGATTACATCATGATTATTAATAAGATCTCATATAAAGTGATGCCTAATGTTAATATGTTTAGTTCTAGAGTGTTGAATAGGATTTTTTGTTAAACATATTACACTTGTATTATCACATTTTATAAGATTATTCTTAAGATAAATTTTATAATCTTCTAATTTATTTTTCATCCATACAACTTGTGCATAACATGCACTAGCCGCAATGTAGTCGGCTTTGGTTGTGGATAGTGCAACCGAGTTTTATTTCTTCGAGGACCAAGAGACAATTGCATGTCCTAAAAATTAATACGTTTCAGATGTGCTCTTTCTATCTATTCGGCATCGAGCAAAATCAGCATCGGCATAACAAAGCAATTCAAAATTTTTAGATTTTGGATACCATAATCCTAATTTAAGAGTTCTTTTCAGGTATCTAAAAATCCTTTTGACAGCTTTTAAATGAGATTGCTTGGGCTTAGATTGAAATCTAGCACAAAGTCCTACATTAAACATGGTATCCGATCTAGTTGCGGTGAGGTATAGCAAACTATCTGTAATACCCCTATAGACTTTTTGATCAAAGCTTTCTCCACCTTCGTCAATGTCTAATATAGTGGTGGTACTCATAAGAGTATTGATAGCCTTTGAACTATCCATATTAAACCGTTTTAGCAAGTCTAATGTATATTTTGTTTAACTAATAAAAATACCATCCTTAAGTTGTTTGATTTATAAGCCTATAAAGAAGGTCAGTTCTCCCATTAGGCTCATTACAAACTCTAGACTCGTACTTTTGGCAAACGATTCATATCAGAATTCATTTATAGAGCCAAAAATAATGTCATCAATATAAATTTAAATAATAAAAAAATCATTTTCAAAATTTTTAATAAACAATGTAATATAGACCTTGTCTTTAGAGAAATTATTTTGAATAAGAAAAGAGCTAAGTCTCTCCTACCAAGCCCTTGGGGCTTGTTTTAAATCATAGAGAGCTTTAATCAATTTACTCACATGATTGGGGCATTATCATTCTCAAATCTGGGACGTTGTTCAATATAAACTTCTTCGGAAATAAAGCCATTAAAAAAAGTACTTTTAACATCCATTTGAAATAATTTAAAATTATTACTACTAGCATAAGCAAGGAGCATCCTTTTGGCTTCTAATCGTGCCACAAGTGCGAAGGTGTTTTCATAATCGATACCTTCTCCTTGGTTGAAACCTTTGGCCACTAATCTAGTCTTATTTCTAACCACGATAGCAAATTCATCTTGCTTATTTCTACAAACTCATTTAGTACCAATAACTAAATAGTTATTTGGCTTTGGAACAAACTTCCACACCTCATTTCTCTCAAATTGATTTAACTCTTCTTGCATTGTGATAACCCATGAATCATCTTTCAAGGCCTTGTCAATGCATTTAGGTTCAATTTGGGAGAGAAAAATGATGTTGGCACAAAAACTCTTAAGAGAAGAATGAGTTTGAACCCCTTTAGATGTGTCTCCTATGATTAGCTCCTTGGGATGAGTATCTATATACTCTCATTCCTTAGGTAAGGATGTTTCAGAAGAAGATGCATCCAAGTTGCTAGATGGAGAAAAGGATTCATTTAAATTCAAAGCATCAAAATTAAGATCATCATCAAAATCATTTTTCTTAACTTTAGAAACTTTATTAAAAACCACATGAATAGACTCTTCTATAACCAAAGTTCTTGTGTGCCAAAAAGTAAGTTCATGTATATCTACTATAATCATCCACGATGACAAATGCGTATTTGCTACCTCTAAGGCTATATGTAGCAATTGGTCCGAACAAGTCCATATGGATCAATTGTAATGGTCTAGAGGTGCTTGTTTGGTTCTTTAGTCTGAAGCTACCTTTTATTTGTTTTCCTAGTTGACATGCATCATACACATTATCTTTGACAAACTTATTATGAAGAATTCCTCTTACAAGTTCTTTAAATGAAATTTGAGAGATTAGTTTCATGCTAGCATTACCTAATCTCCAATGCCAAAGCCAAGCATCTTCATTCAAAACCGAAAAACACATTTCATTACAAAGATCATCAATGTCAATAGTGTCTACATTATTTTATTTCAGGGCAATCATAGATGTGTTTTTGTGTGGTTTTTCAATGATGCAAGCATTGGATTCAAATCTAATGATATATCCTTTATCACACAATTGACTAACACTTAAGATATTATGCTTTAAGCCATCAACCAATAACATATCTTCAATAAAGAAGTTGGATTTGCTACCTATGGTTCCTTTGCTAATAATTTTACCCTTGTTGTTGTCTCCGAAGGTGACATATCCTTCATCTATGATAGTGAGCTTAGAGAATTGAGATGGATCTCTGGTCATATACCTTGAGCATCCACTATCAAGGTACCATCTCTTGCTCATAGTTTATGATAGTAAACGTTTCTACAAAAAAGGATGATTTTTAGGTACCAATTTGACCTTTGGTGCCTTAAAAATCAATTGGCTTAACTTATTATTTTGCATAGAGTTCTTTATGGTTCCTTGAGGAACCCAAATTAATTTGTGTATACTATATTTTTTAAATGGACAATGATAAGCTACATGCTCAAATTTGCAACAAAAGTTGCATTTGTTTCGGGGTGAAATATATAAAGTAGGGCCTTTAACAAAGGTGGTTGGATTTTGGTGAGAGCTACTCACAAATCCGATTCCGCCTTCTCTATGAACATGACCCTTGTTGGCAAGGATCATTTTCAAGGACTTGCTACCAATCTTAAACTTTTCTAAGATTTCTTTGAGTAGCAAATTTTCCTTTCTAAGTGTTTCTATTTCATGGCATTTTGTGCAGGGAGGTAAACTATCATAATGCTTAATTTTTAGTCTATCAAAATCATTAATAAGAGAAGCATGTTCCTGTTGGGAAATCTTGGAGGCGACATCACATGCGCCGCGGAAGAACAAGAAAAACAAAATCCTTAATTTCTCAAAAAGATGTTCATCGTCGTGTGAAGATTGGTGCAAAAAAATCCGCAAAACAAACTGTGTATAGAATAGATTGTGTTACTGAGGGAGATCGTATATCCCTGTTTCCTTGTAGATCTCTAGGAGAGGGTGAAGGAGGTCAAGCGTCCTCCTCTCTCGCGGTGATCTACACAGCAAGGATGCGACGATGCTCCTCAAAACTCCAAGCCTGCTCTGAGGTGGAGAGGGGGAGGAGAATAGGAGAAGCAAACAAAGGCTCTATCCTATGAGGCTCTGAATCCCTCCTAATTATAGAGGCCCCTTGTCAAACCCTAATGGATCCTCCCCCAGTGGGTATTGGATCTGCATCCAATTACCCAAGCCTTTTAGATTAGTGGATCTCTATCCAAGAATCTCTCCTGGGCTCTTATTGGATCTCATCTATGGGATCCAATAATTTAGGGGCTTATTGGATATCTAATAAGATAGGGGCTCCGACAAATATCTCATATCCGAACCTCTACTCATCACAATGCCTACCATATGTTTGTGACCCTCTAGGCCCAATATTGAGCTGGCCATGAGTTATAGCTGTCATAACTCCTTCTGGCTCAGTAAATTATTATCTCTATAATAATTCACTCGATTCATCGACTACGGACGTACTAGGCTACTACACTGTAGTCCCTAGATGATACAGGGGAATCCAATCCATTGGAACTATTTGTCCTCCGTTATCGTGTACCTATAGTCTCTCATCCATCTAATATCCCAGAGATCGTATATCGAGCATGGTGCTATCAGACTCATACGGTATCTACTCGAGTCTCGCTCTAATCGGATTCTCCCAGATAACTCTTTCTCTCTCAACCCGAATGACCCTAGCTAGGGATTTATCTAAGCAAGAACACATAGGATATTCCTCTCATGACGCCGAGAGTTGATGATCCTCTATCGACACTTAATAGCCCTCGTAAGGTTGACTACCACTCCCAATAACTAGCCGTACTAGATCTGGGATATGCAAACCTATAAGTCTGGTATCAAAGAGTGGAGCACTCATACAGGACATTCATAATGTCTCAAGTCTAAGGACCAGATACACCACTAGGACCACGGAATTACTATCTGACAATAAGGCATCATCAACTATCTAGTATTCCGTAAGCGGATCAATCAGTGAACTCATTCTCTAATGAGCACTTATACTATATCCCTAGTGTCCCCACACGAGCAGCTATGAGACCAGCTACATCCATCATATGGACGGGTATACAGCACACTAGTCTGTCCGGTTAATACGATGTCCTTCTCGAATAACCTATGACCGGGATTATTTAGGATATATGTTTAAAGGTGAATCAGTCTCATTATCATGATCTCATCATGATCAGATTCCCATTGCACGGATCTAAGGACATCACAATATATAAATATAAATATATATATATATATGTATATATATATATATGTATATATATATATGCAATAGATAATATAAAGTGATAAATGCCAAAATATAATAAGCAAAAAGATTCTGTGTCAAGTCACACATGCCATCACTCACGTGATTGGCTTATTGGGCACCTATGACTAGCAATCTGTCACTTGACCTAAAGACAATTACCTATGTGTCTGATCCCCATTAGACCCCTTTGACGCTCAAAAACAATATGAGACAACGGCTTTGTTAGTGGATCTACAATGTTATCTTCGGATAGAACTCTTTCCACTACTATATCTCCTCGGGTCATGATCTCTCTAATAAGTTGGAACCTCCTCAGAACACTTCTGATGAGGCCCGGGTTCCCTTATTTGAGTAATCGACTTGTTGTTGTCACAATATAAGGAAATTGGCTCCTCACTATCCGGCACGACTCCCAAATCTGTGATGAACTTCTTTATCCAGACTCCCTCTTTTGCTGCATCTGCTGCAGCAATGTATTCCACTTTTGTGGTCGAGTTAGTAGTAGTATCTTGCTTGGAACTCTTCCAGCATACTGCTCCTCCATTCAAGGTGTACACATAGCCCGAATTCGACTTGCTATCATCGACATCAGACTAAAAACTTGAGTCTGTGTAGCCTTCAACCTTGAGGCTACTACCTCCATATACTAGTAAAAGATCCTTAGTCCTTCTCAAGTACTTAAGGATACACTTTACTACTTTCAAGTACTCCAAGCCTGGATCCGCTTGATACTTGCTCATGACACTAAGAGCATACGCTATATCAGGCCTAGTATATAGCATGGCATACATGATAGACCCTATCGCCGAGGCATAAGATATCATATCCATGTTCGCCCTTTCTTCTGGAGTCTTTAGGGACATACTTCTAGAAAGTGATATCCCATGTCTCATCGGTATGAGACCTCCCTTGGAATTTTCCATGCCAAACCTTTTGACAATGGTTTCTATGTACCAAGACTGGGACAAGCCAAGCATCCTCTTGGATCTATCTCTATAGATCCGAATCCCCAAGATATAGGATACTTCCCCTAAGTCCTTCATGGATAAGTGTCTAGATAACCAGCCTTTACTATGGATAGCATTCTTACGTCATTCCCAATGATCAGGATGTCATCCACATATAACACCAAAAAGGTGATAGTGCTCCCACTTACCTTCCTGTACACACAAGGCTCATCTTTATTCTTAACAAACTCATAAGATCTGATTGCCTCATCAAATCTTTTGTTCCAACTTCGGGAAGCTTACTTTAGTCCATAAATTGATCTAAGCAACCTGCACACCTTATCTGGGTAGTCCTTGGATACGAATCCCTAAGGTTGTATCCTATATACCTCCTCATTGAGGTTCCCATTGAGGAATGCAGTTTTCACATCCATCTGCCAGATCTCATAATAATAGTGTGCTGCAATAGCAAATAGAATTCGGATGAATTTTAGCATTGCTATGGATGAGAAGGTTTCGTCATAGTCAACACCTTGCCTTTGACGATACTCCTTAGCCACTAGCCTTGCTTTATAGGTCTCTACATTTCCATCTACTCCAATCTTTTTCTTAAAGATCTATTTGCAACTGATGGGTACAATACCTTCAGGCACATCAACTAGGTACCAAACCTTGTTGGAGTACATAAAATCCATCTCATAATTTATGGCTTCTTGCCACTTCCTAGAGTCTATACTCATAATAGCCTCCTTGTAGGTCTATGGATCAATATCCTCAACATCTTCTCCTCTAATATGTCTTACATATCTCTCAGGAGGATGGAATACTCTACCGGACCTACGAAAAGTTGGAACTTGTGTGTTAGGTACCTGAATAGACTCAGGCTGTAGAGTGGTGGTTGAGCTTCACTCTCCAACCTCGCTCAACTCTATCATGCTCTCACTATCTCCATCAAGAATGTGTTCCTTCTCAAGGAACACTGCTCTCTTGGCTATAAAGGCCTTTTGGTTCTCGAGATGATAGAAATAATACCCAAAAGTTTCCTTGGGGTATCCCACGAACTTGCACCGTTCTGTACTCAATTCTAACTTATCGGGGTTGTGTCTTTTAACTTAGGTAACGTAGCCCCAAATCTTAACAACTTTAAGATCGGACTTCTTCCCTTTCTATATCTCATATGGTGTAGACAATACTGACTTAGTTGGAATTCTCTTCAAAAGGTAAGCTGTGGTCTCTAGGGCATATCCCCACAATAAGATGGGTAGGTCAACGAAACTCATAATGGATCGTACCATGTTTAACAGCATACGATTTCTCTTTTCAAACACACCATTGAGATGAGGTGTATAAGGAGGTGTCCATTGGGATAATATCCCATGGTCCTTGAGGAACAGAGTAAACTCTATACTTAAGTACTCACCTCCTCGATGTGATCGAAGAGTTTTGATACTCTTTCCAGTCTGGTTCTCCACCTAATTCTTATACTTTTTGAATTTCTTAAAGACCTCAGATTTGTACTTTATTAAGTACATATATCCATACCTTGAGAAATTATCAGTAAAGGTAATGAAGTAAGAGTAACCACCAATGGCATGAGTTGACATGGGTCCACATACATTACTATGTATGAGTTCTAACAGCTCAGTGGCTCTCTCTCCAGTTCCACTAAATGGAGAGTTGGTCAGTTTTCCATGAAGGCAAGGCTTGCAAGTTACATATGACTCATAGTCAAATGGATCTAGATATTCATCATTTAGCAACTTTTGAATCCTTTCTTCATGGATATGACCTAGCCTACAATGCCACAGGTATGCACTTTTCATCTCATCTCATTTCCTCTTAGACACACTTATATTCATAATATATGGAGTAGTGTATAGCATAAATAAACCATTATGCAATCTCTCTTTCGTGATGATCTCATCATCTAATAATATCGAACAATCATTGTTCTCAAAAACTAATTTATATCCACTAACTATCAAACATGAAATGGAGATAATGTTTTTGATAATAGAAGGAACAAAATAACATGCATCTAATGCAAAAAAAGCTCCACCAGGTAGATGTAGGGTGACCTCGCTAATGACTACTACAACAAATTTTGCTCCATTGCCTATCTTGCGGTCCATCTGGCCTCTCTCTAGTCTCCTAGGCCTTGCAAGAACCAGTAACGAATTGCTTATATGATAAGCACTACTGGTATCCAATACCCATGTGTTATCATAAGAGTCTGACAAATGGAGACTAATCATCAATGTACTTGAAGCTTCACCAAGCTTCTGTTTCACCTTTTCTGCAAAGTACTCTTTGCAGTTCCTCTTCCAGTGCCCATCTTTTTCATAGTGGAAGCACTGGCCTTTGTCCTTTGCTGGGTATTTCTTAGCAACCTTTGCTTTTCCTGGTTTGCCCTTGCCCTTTCCCTTTTTAAGGGACTTTTCTGCTTTCCTTTTCTTTTTGATCTCACCAGTGTAGAGAACTGGCTTCTCTTTCTTAATAGTACTCTCTACCTCCCTCAACATATTAAGGAGCTCTGGGAGAGTCACCTCAAGCTTGTTCATATTAAAATTCATTATGAACTGTGAAAAGGAATCTGGTAGGGACTGGAGCACAATGTCCAACATATAGCCCTGAGCAAGAGTGAAGTCATCAATGTACTTCACGTAGCGAGCGATCTCATCCTCGCTTGCCCCTTCCTCGGTCGTAGGCATTACTGTATCAAGGATGTATGCGATTTTCTCCGTCGTGAGAACAATTCTCAAGTTGCGAAGCCAATATGTATAATTTGGACCAGTGAGGCGGTTGACATCAAGTATGCCATGTAAGGGATTTGAAAGCGACATTTTTTGAAAATAAAGATACAGCAGAAATGAATAACATGCAGATTTTGCAAGAAATAAACTATCAAGATATGGACTTCTATCTTAATATGCTCATATTATTTTACTAGTGAGTCACGCAACACTCTCAACACGTGAAACGGAAGTCTCCGGCAGACTTCTAGTGGAGATCATGATCTAATCAGCGTCTTAATGTAACCTCGAGGGACTCGACCAATCACACTATGCCCAAAAGGTAGGCAACTCTTGCCGATCACAATGCCTTATGATTCCCATCCTGTTCGACCTCCGAATCACCATGGTCTCGAGGGACTCGACCAACCATGATGTTCGATTAAGTCAACACCTTCGTTACAAGATGAGTCTGATTTGATGATATACCCTCGAGGGATTCGACCAAGCATACCATGCCCTCAGGTCACCGGTGATATCTCTTTGTCGTAGATAAGATAGCGAATCACGATATAGGTGAGCCTCGAGGGACTCGACCAACTTAACTTAACTTACACCGAGAATCAGTTCCTACCTATAACGATGGAAGGCCACATGGGTCAATCTAATTGCCTCGTGTTTACCGACTTAATATTATCGATCGAGAGAGAGGTTTCTATGATTTGGTCTCTTAATATGACATGTCACACATATATATATTTAATATATATCTACATCGCATGCAAATATATATACATATCTAGTAGGTATATAAGCAATCACACATCACGTGAGTAATCATACCAGATGATCATGAACCACAACCTAATGTGATCAGGCCCGAGCCAGTAGGTCTAATCACTCATAACAAGATCTATGTGCACAACGGTGCATCTTCATACCCTGTGATCGTCCATCTCATCCTCATCGGTTCCGTCGACATCTCGATGCATCTCCATGCATCGCAATCGTCCGTCTCGTGGGTCCTATTATTGCATCCATGCTCCCGCTGCGCCTTCTCATATGATTACAACTTAATCATAGACACGCAGGCCCGACAATAAATGAGAAATATAATGGAGGCTCGTAGATCTCAATAATAATAATCACAAGTACACACATCACACGGTCCATGATCATTCGTCCACACATCATACATCGCATGTATAAATCATTGTCATGTAAGACTACTAGATAATAATAAAAATAATAATCAACTAAATATTTTAATTAATTAATATTTTTTGAAATCAAGGACATATAGAAAATTTTTTGAATTCTAAGGGGTATTTTCATAATTTGGTCAAAGTGAATTTCTCAAATTCTGAAGGCCAAAATTGTCTTTTGCCTAAAACCCTAAGCCCCACCAAAATTGGCCAAACTAAATGTTGCTGTTGTTGCAACCGCCGCCACCCTGCCAGCGGCGGCTAGGCGACGGAGGGCGAGGCGTTGCCCTCGCCTGCGGGCTGCACGTTCGCTGGCGTCGCTGCCCCGACAGGTGGGCGCCCCCATGGGCGCCGCCGCCTCCACGAGCAGTTCTACCCTCAGGGCAGCGCCCGCAGGCTGTGCTGCCTCGCTAGGCGGCCGCCCCTGCGAGGAGGTTTTGCCCGCGGGAGCAGCGACATCACATGTGCAACGGAAGAACAAGAAAAACAAAATCTCCAATTTCCCAAAAGATGTTCATCATCGTGCGAAGATTGGTGCGCAAAAAATTCGTGAAACAAACTATGTATAGAATAGATTGTGTTTCCTAGGGAGATTGTATATACCTATTTCCTTACAGATCTCTAGGAGAGGGTGAAGGAGGTCAAGCGTCCTCCTCTCTAACGGTGATCCACACAACAGGGCTGCGACGATGCTTCTCAAAGCTCCAAGCCTGCTCTGAGGTGGAGTGGGGGAGGAGAATAGGAGAGGCAAATAAAGGCTCTAGCCTATGAGGCTTTGAATCCCTTATATTTATAGAGGCCCCCTGTCAAACCCTAATGGATCATCCCCTAGTGGGTATTGGATCTACATCCAATTACCCAAGCCTTCTAGATTAGTAGATCTCTATCCAATAATCTCTCATGGGCTCGTATTGGATCTCATCCATGGGATTCAATAATTCATGGGCTTATTGGATATCAAATAAGATAAGAGCTCCGGTAGATATCTCATATCTGAATCTCTATCATCGTAATGCCTACCATATGTATGTGACCCTTTAGGCCCAATATCGAGCTGGCCGTAAGTCATAGCTGTTAGAACTCCTTTTGGCTCAGTGAATTATTATCTCTATAATAATTCACTCGACTCATCGACTACGGACATACCAGGCCACTACGCCATAGTCCCCAAACGATATAGGGTAATCCAATCCATTGGACCTATCTGTCCTCAGTTACTATGTACCTATAGTCTCTCATCCATATAATATCCCAGAGACTGTATATCGGGCATGGTGCTGTCAGACCCATACGGTTTCTACTCGAGTCTCGCTCTAATCAGATTCTCCCGGAGAACTCTTTCTCTTTCAACCCGAATGACCCTAGCTAGGGATTTGTCTGAGCAAAAACACATGTGATATTCCTCTTATGACGCCGAGAGTGGATGATCCTCTATCGATACTCAATAGCCCTCGTAAGGTCGATTGCCACTCCCAATGATCAGTTGTACTAGATCTGGGACATCCAAACCTATAATTCTGGTATCAAAGAGTGGAGCACTCATATAGGACATCCTTGGTGTCTCAAGTTTAAGGACCAAATATACCACTAGGACTACGGAATCGCTGTCTGACAATAAGGCCTCATCAACCATCCAGTATTCCTTAAGCAGATCAATTACTGAACTCATTCTCCAATGAGCACATGTACTATATCCCTAGTGTCCCCACACGAGTAGCTATGAGACCAGCTGCATCTATCATATAGACGGGTATATAGCACACCAGTCTGTCCGGTTATCATGATGTCCCTCTCGAGTAACATATGACCGGGATTATTTAGGATCTGTGTTTAAAGGTGAACCTGTCTCATTATCATGATCTCATCACGATCCGATTCCCATTGCACGGATCCAAGAATATTACAATATATATATGCATATATGCAATAGATAATATAAAGTGATAAATGCCAAAATATAATAAGCAAATAGATTTCGTATCAAGTCACACGTGCCATCACTCACGTGATTGGCTTGTTGGGCACTTATGACTAGTAATTCCTTTTTTAAAGAGTTATACTCTTTATTCAAGGTTCTACATTTGTCAAATAATTCATTGAAAGTACTTAAAAGCTCATCGAAAGATAAATTTGCATCTAATGAACTTGTTACCTCATCTCCAATAGCCATTAGTTCGTAATGAGCAACTTGGTTGGTGTTGGTTGGCTCCTCTTTTTCGGATGCACTTGAGTCATCCCATATTGCTTTAAGAGCCTTCTTCTTCTTTAGTTGCTTCTTCTTGGCTAGGAGACATTCGCTCTTATAATGTCCCGGCTTCTTGCATTCGTAGTATATTATTTGATCTTTCTTATGTTCAAATTTATTTTTTGTCATTTTTAAATTTATTCCTTTTTATGAATTTTTTGAACTTTCTTGTGTAGAGAGCCAAGTCATCATCAAAGTCCTTATCATTTGAATTTTCTTTCAAGTAGCCTTCTAAAGTTCTTAGTGCCATATCCTTCCTGTTCTTTGGAAGGTTGTTCTCAAGCTCTTTATGAGTATTACAAGTTATCTCATAGGTCATTTGTGACCCGAATAGTTCTTCAAGAGGAAAGTTATTTAAGTCCTTGGCCTCTAGAATGACCGTTACTTTAGGGTCTCAACACTTTGGAAGGGATCTTAAAATTTTATTAACAAGTTCAAAATCTGAGAAACTTTTATCAAGTCCTTTTTGACCATTGACGACATTTGTAAATCGGGTGTACATGTATCCAATGGTCTCACTTGGTTTCATCCGAAACAACTCATAATTGTGTATTAAAAGATTAATTTTCGATTCCTTCACTCTACTGGTGCCTTCATGAGTAACTTCGAGTATATGTCAAATATCAAAAGCTGTTTCACAAATAGACATACGATTGAACTTATTTTTCTCTAACACACAAAGCAAGGCATTCATAGCCTTGGTGTTTAAAGCGAAAGTATTCTTCTCCAACTCATTCCAATCATTCATTAAAAGAGAAGACTTTTGAAACCCATTTTCTACAATATTCCATAATTTGAAATCAATTGAAATTAGGAAGATCCTTATTCTAGTCTTCTAATATGTGTAATCCGTCCCATTGAACATGAGAGGACGTGTAATTGAATGACTCTCTTGGTTGCCGACAAATGTCATCTCTCTTGGGTTTTAAACTAAATGAGAGTGAAACATGCTCTGATACTAATTGTTAGGAGAATCCGATTAGAGTGAGACATTAGTTTTTATTCAATCCGTTTAAACTTTCCCGATTAAACTTGATTCTAAAAAATATTAGTTTTTATTCGATCCATTTTAGAGAGAAATTGAACTTTGAAGCTCTCATAAAAGTGCAAAGAGAAAATTAAGGAGGTTTACAGTAATGTAAATTGCACAAATGAAATGCAAACCAGAATTTAGAGTGGTTCGGTCTTTGTGACCTACATCTACTTTCGGATTCCTCCTCCATCGAGGTCACTAGCATCCACTAATGGCCTTCCTTCAATAGGCGATGACCAACCATCTTCTACAGCACTTTCTCCTTTTCACGGGCTTAGAAAATAACCCTCACAAGTCTCACACATCTCTTGAATGATCTTAACACTTAGAAAGGGAGGAGGAGGACTCTAGCACTTTTTACAACACTTTAACACTTAAGAATTTCAAGATTATGCCAATGCTTTTGTACTCTTTCATATAGAAAAGGGTTGGGTATTTATAGGCCCCCAATGGCTTCAAAATTGGAGTAATTTCCTTGGTTTTCAGGATATTGGCGGTACCATCGCTATTATTGGGCAGTACCACTGCCTGACACCTGACACTAGGTGGTACCACCGCCTAGTCTGGGCAGTACCATCACTTGACAGAGCTAGAAGACCGAGCTCTAGCGATACTATCGCTTGACAAGGGCGGTACCACTGACAGTAATAATTGTTGGCGGTATCACCGCCCAAACCACTTGGGAGACTAGGTCACCAAGTAGTGCCACCATCAGTCATGATTTCATATGCTGAATGGGCTATCCAATCTAACCCAACTCAGCCCTATTAAGGACCCAATTGGCCCCTAACTGAGTTAGTGGGATCATCTCCCAATCCTAACTCAAACTATGATTAAGGCAAACAATTAGTCAGCTACGTCAATCTTTCCCTCGGTGATCCTTCGACGAACTTTTTGGCAAGTCTTCCGACGCGCTTCCGGCGAACTCTGGATGAACTTTCGGCGATCTTCCGACGAACTCTTGGTGATCTTCCGATGAGCTTTCAATGACGAACTCTCGGCGATCTTCCGACAAGCTCTAAATTAATAAGAGATTTAAATCATGTTTCATTTTTACAAGGATCAAGATATGTATGTGAATCAAATCCTTGCTAAAAAAAATTCTTCCTTTTTCAAGAAGGAATTTATAAAAAAGAATTATTTCATCAAATCCATTTCTCGAAAAAAATATTTTTCACACAATAAGTCTATGAGAGATGCATTTGCTAATTGATTCTATATGTCAAAAATCAATGATATGACTTAAACTTTATATGACATATGCTTATGAAAGCTGCATTTAGTCCAGAAGAGAATAATGTATTGTTAGGATCAAGAAAATCTAAAAATAAAATTTAACACTTTCATGCATGCAAACAAGGTTTTGCTATAGATTTTCAAACACAATCATGAAGATAAAACATTCTTATAATCATGAAAATTTTTGTATCCAAAACACATAATTTCAAAACATGTTATTAAGGCATGTAATCGTATAAAATCATCATAGCAATTAAGTGATTTGATCATTGAATCAAGAACATCCGAAAAATAATTTTAATAAGTTCATGCATTCGGACACATTAACATTCCTAATTCTCTTCTAATGAAATCAAATTGTTCTTCACTTAAAGGCTTTGTAAAAATATCAGCTAGTTGATGTTTAGTATCAATGAACTCTATAACTACATCATGATTAGTGACATGATCTCATATAAAGTGATGTCTAATATCAATATGTTTTGTTCCTGAGTGTTGAATGAGATTCTTTATTAAACATATAGCACTTGTTTTATCACATTTAATGGGAATATTTTTAAGATGAACTTATAATCTTCTAAGGTGTTTTTCATCAATACAACTTGTGCACAGCATGCACTAGCTACAATATACTCAGCTTCGGTTGTTGATAGTGCAATCAAGTTTTGTTTCTTCGATGACCAGAAAACAAGATCATGTCCCAAAAATTAATATATTCCAGATGTGCTTTTTCTATCTAGTCTACACCTAACAAAATCCGCATCAGCATAAGCAATTAACTCAAACTTCTCGGTTTTTGGATACCATAATCCTAGATTTGTGGTACCTTTAAGATATATAAGTATTTTTTTAACAGCTTTGAGATGAGATATCTTAGGGTTCGATTGAAACCTAGCACAAAGTCCTACACTGAACATGATATCTGGTCTAGTTGCGGTGAGGTAAAGTAAACTTCTTATCATACCCCTATAAGTTTTTTGATCGAAGCTTTCTCCACTTTCATCAACTTCTAACTTAGTGTAGGTGCTCATAGGAGTGTTAATAGCATTTGAGTTTTCCATATTAAATCTTTTTAGCAAATCTAAAGCATATTTAGTTTGACTAATAAAGATGTTATTTCTTAGTTGCTTAATTTGTAAGCATAAGAAAAAGGTTAATTCTCTCATCAAACTCATTTCAAATTCAAGACTCATGGTTTTAGTAAAAGATTCACAAAGAGATTCGTTTGTAGAACCAAAGATAATATCCTCAACATAAATTTGAACAATGAGAAAATTATTTTTAAAATTCTTGATAAACAATGTAGTATCGACCTTGTCTTTTGTGAAATTATTTTCAGTAAGAAAAGATAGGTCCAAAGCCGTATCTACTGTAGTCATCTACAGTGACAAAGGCGTATTTGGTACCTCCTAGGCTTGATATAAAGATAGGTCCAAACAAGTCCATATGGATCAATTGTAAGGGCCTAGAGGTGCTTATTTGATTCGTAGATTTGAAACTACCCTTAATTTGTTTTCCTAATTGACAAGCGTTACACATATTATTTTTGATGAACTTGATATGAGGAATTCCTCTTACAAGTTCTTTGGATGATATTTGAGTGATTAGTTTCATACTAGCATGACCTAATCTCCTATACCAAAGCCAAGCATCCTCAGTCAAAACCGAGAAACACATTTCATTGCAAAGATCATTGATGTCAATGGTGTATACGTTATTGTTTTTTAATGCAATCATAGATGTGTTTTTGTGTGGTTTTTCAATGATGCAAGCATTGGATTCGAATTTGACAATATATCATTTATCACATAATTGACTAATGCTCAAGAGGTTATGTTTTAAACCATCAACTAAAAAACATCTTCAATAAAGAAGTTGGATTTGTTACCTATGGTTCCTTTGTCAATGATTTTACCCTTATTGTTGTCTTCAAAAGTGACATAGCCTTCGTCTATGCTAGTGAGCTTAGAGTATTGAGTTGGATCTCCGGTCATATGCCTTGAGCATCCACTATCAAGGTACCATCTCTTGCTCCTAGCTTGTGATGATGTATGTTTCTACAAGAAAGAATGATTTTTAGGTACCCATTTACTTTTGGGTGCCTAAAAAACTAATCTACATTGTTTATCATGTTGCATAAAATTTATCATGGTTCCTTTAGGAACCCAAATTAGTTTGGTCGTACTAATTTTCTTGAATGGACAATGATAAGTTTTATGTCTATGTTTACAACAAAAGTTACATTTGCTTTGGTGCCGAACATATAAGATAGGGCCTTTTATGAAGGTGGTTGGATTTTGGTGAGGACTTCTCACAAATCCGATTCCACTTCTTTTAGGAACATGACCCTTATTTGTAAGAATAATATTCAAAGACTTGCTACCAACCTCGAATTTCTTCAAGGTGTCCTTAAGTAACAAGTTCTCCTTTTGGAGAGTTTCTAGATCATGGCATTTTTTACATGAAGCTAAACTATCATGATATTTAGTTTTTAATTTATCAAAATTATAAGTAAGACTATCATGCTCCCTTTTTAACAATTTGTATTTTCTACTACTAGTTTTGCATTCATCAAATAACTCATGGAAGGCATTTAATAATTCGTCAAATGATAAATTTACATCAATTAAATTCATTACCTCATCTTCAATGGCCATTAGGGCGTAATAAGCAACTTGCTCGGTGTTGGACTCCTCTTCTTCGAACGCGCTTGAGTCATCCCACGTGCTTTGAGTGCCTTCTTCTTTGGTAGTTTCTTCTTGGCTTGGGGACAATCACTTTTGTAGTGTCCCGGCTTCTTGCATTCGTAGCAAATGGCTTGGTCCGTTTTGGGTTCAAATTTATTTTTTGTGTCATTTTTAAACTTGTTTCTTTTAATGAATTTTTTGAATTTTCATGTTAGAAGTGCCAAGTCATCATCACAGTCTTCATCACTTAAGTTTTCTCTCAAGTGGTCTTCGAAAGTTCTAAGTGCCATATCCTTCCTATTCTTTGGAAGGATATCTTCTTACTCTTCATGAGCTTTGCAAGTCATTTCGTAGGTCATTAATGACCCGATTAATTCTTCAAGAGGAAAGTTGTTTAAATCTTTAGCCTCTTGAATAGTAGTGACTTTAGGGTCCCAACTTTATGAAGGGATCTTAGAATCTTATTTACGAGCTCAAAATCTAAAAAACTTTTGCTGAGTCCTTTTAGACCATTGACGACATTCGTGAAACAAGTGTACATGTCGCCAATAGTCTTGCTCGGTTTCATTCAGAAAAGTTCAAAAGAATGTATCAAAAGATTGATTTTTGACTCTTTCACTCTACTCGTGCTTTCGTGAGTCACTTTGAGTGTATGCCAAATATCAAATGCAGTTTCACAAACCGAAATACAATTGAACTCGTTTTTATCAAGCGCACAAAATAAGGCATTCATAGCCTTTGCATTAAGAGTGAAAGTCTTCTTCTCTAATTCATTCCAATCAATCATTGGAAGAGAAGACTTCGAAAATCCATTTTCGACAAGATTCTAAAGTTCAAAATCCATTAAACTAAGGAAGATCCTCATTCGGGTCTTCCAATAGGTGTAGTCCATCGCATTGAACATGGGTGGATATGTAATAGAGTGGCCCTCTTGATTTCTGGCGTTTGCCATCTCTCTTGGGTTTTAATTCGATTAAGAGTTAACCCAACTATGATGCCAATTGTTAGGATCAAGAGTCAAAGGTCGACACTAAGAGGGATGGGTGAATTAGTGCAATGGTAAGATAATGAAGGTTTAAAACGACATTCGTACGATAAAAATGATTTCGATGCTAAAGCCAATTCGGAAAGTATTTCAACTTAAGATTAAGCATAAGTAGAGTTGAAGTAAAGTAATGGAGCCAGTTTGCAGTTTAAGATAGAGAGCAGAATATAAATACAAACCGAGATTTAGAGTGGTTCGGTCAATCTTGACCTACATCCACTTTTGGCTTCCTCCTCCAACGAGGTCACCAACATCCACTAGAGGCCTTCCTTCAATAGGCGAAGGCCAACCACCCTTTTACAGCTTTACTCCTTTTGATGGGCTTAGGAGACAACCCTTACAGATTTTTCACTCCTCTCTTGAATAATCAAAACTTAGAAGAAAAGAGGGAGAAGAACTTCTAGCATTTTACAACACTTTTAAGCTCTCAAAATCTCAGAATAAATGCTAAGTTTCGATGCCCTTTCGTGCATGAAAGGGTGGGGTTTATATAGGCCACAAACTGGTTTGAATTTGGAGCTAAAAAATGTCATCTCCCGGAATTCCGGGGTCCTAGTGATACTACCGCCATAATTAGGCAATATTACCGCCTAGCCGAGCTCAGAGACCGAGCCCAGGCGGTCCCACCGCCTGATAGGGGTGGTTCCACCGCCCAGCTTTCCTAAGAGACTAAGCTCCTGGGCGGTGCCACCGCCGATTAGGAAATCTTGGTCCGAATGAGCTGATCCATTCAGCCCAATTTGGGTCTGTCAAGGGCCCAATTGCCCCAAGATTAAGTTATTGGGATCACCTCCCATTTCTAACTTAATCATCATGCTAACTATGATATTTTAATACATTTATGCTGCAGCTTGCTCTGGTGCATCAATCGCTTCTTCCGGTGAGCTTCCGGCGAACTTCCGGCGAATATCCGATGAACCCTCGGCGATGCTCCAACGGACTTCCGATAAAATCTTGGACTTGCGACGATCCACTTAGCGAGTTCCGACAAGCTTCTTTGGCAAGCTCCTGAACTTCTCAGATTTGTTCCCGTAGAACCTCCGACGACCGTCCGGACTTCCATCGAATTCTCGAACCCCCAATATGATCATAGTCTTGACTCCGATGCAACTCCTACTGCATGTCTTACTTTTATCGTAGTTAATCCTATACTTATCCAACTATGAGTAGCCTATACACTTATCTCAATCTATGGATTAGATAACAAATGACATTGACTTCATCATTAAAATCCAAGATTCACAACAATAAGGCATCATCAACCATCTAGTAGTTCGTAAGCGGATCAATCAGTGAACGCATTCTCCAATGAGCACTAGTACTATATCCCTAGTGTCCCCACACGAGCAACTATGAGACCAACTGCATCCATCATATGGACGGGTATACAGCACACCAGTCCTGTTTGGTTATCATGATGTCCCTCTCGAGTAACCTATGACCAGGATTATTTAGGATCTGTGTTTAAAGGTGAATCGATTTCATTATTGTGATCTCATTACGATCTGATTCCCATTGCAGAAATCCATGGACATCACAATATATATATATATGCAATAGACAATATAAATGATAAATGAAGTGATAATGCTAAATAATAAGTAAAAAGATTTCGTGTCACCACTTACGTGATTGGCTTGTTGGGCACCTATGACTAATAAAAGGGTAGTTGGTCTTCGTCCATTAAAAGAAGTAAAAAGCCGGTGGCCTCAAGTGAAAAGGAATCAAGATTGGATGTATGTCACGATGACCGAGCCACTATAAATCGATTTGCATTTCTATTTTGCTATTTACCTTATTACAAACTGCCTTAATTCTTCATTACTTTAGCTGCATACTCTTTTGAATGTTTTCAAAGTTAAACATTTCGATACAAGCTTTTATCTTATGAAGATTTCTGACTCGATGTAATTTTTACGTACGCACTAATTCACTCCCCCCTCTTAGTACCAATTTGATCCTAATAGTTGGTATTAGAGCTACGTTTTTCTCATTATTGCTAAACACTTGAAATGCTTGTATTATGTTAAGATATCAAGAACTTGCATTGCAATTTTACTTGTTGATATCTTGCCATAAGATGAAATGCTATGATTGCTAAACACTTGAAATGCTTGTATTATGTTAAGATATCAAGAACTTGCATTGCAATTTTACTTGTTGATATCTTGCCATAAGATGAAATGCTATGATTGCTAAACACTTGAAATGCTTGTATTATGTTAAGATATCAAGAACTTGCATTGCAATTTTACTTGTTGATATCTTGCCATAAGATGAAATGCTATGATTGCTAAACACTTGAAATGCTTGTATTATGTTAAGATATCAAGAACTTGCATTGCAATTTTACTTGTTGATATCTTGCCATAAGATGAAATGCTATGATTGCTAAACACTTGAAATGCTTGTATTATGTTAAGATATCAAGAACTTGCATTGCAATTTTACTTGTTGATATCTTGCCATAAGATGAAATGCTATGATTGCTAAACACTTGAAATGCTTGTATTATGTTAAGATATCAAGAACTTGCATTGCAATTTTACTTGTTGATATCTTGCCATAAGATGAAATGCTATGATTGCTAAACACTTGAAATGCTTGTATTATGTTAAGATATCAAGAACTTGCATTGCAATTTTACTTGTTGATATCTTGCCATAAGATGAAATGCTATGATTGCTAAACACTTGAAATGCTTGTATTATGTTAAGATATCAAGAACTTGCATTGCAATTTTACTTGTTGATATCTTGCCATAAGATGAAATGCTATGATTGCTAAACACTTGAAATGCTTGTATTATGTTAAGATATCAAGAACTTGCATTGCAATTTTACTTGTTGATATCTTGCCATAAGATGAAATGCTATGATTGCTAAACACTTGAAATGCTTGTATTATGTTAAGATATCAAGAACTTGCATTGCAATTTTACTTGTTGATATCTTGCCATAAGATGAAATGCTATGATTGCTAAACACTTGAAATGCTTGTATTATGTTAAGATATCAAGAACTTGCATTGCAATTTTACTTGTTGATATCTTGCCATAAGATGAAATGCTATGATTGCTAAACACTTGAAATGCTTGTATTATGTTAAGATATCAAGAACTTGCATTGCAATTTTACTTGTTGATATCTTGCCATAAGATGAAATGCTATGATTGCTAAACACTTGAAATGCTTGTATTATGTTAAGATATCAAGAACTTGCATTGCAATTTTACTTGTTGATATCTTGCCATAAGATGAAATGCTATGATTGCTAAACACTTGAAATGCTTGTATTATGTTAAGATATCAAGAACTTGCATTGCAATTTTACTTGTTGATATCTTGCCATAAGATGAAATGCTATGATTGCTAAACACTTGAAATGCTTGTATTATGTTAAGATATCAAGAACTTGCATTGCAATTTTACTTGTTGATATCTTGCCATAAGATGAAATGCTATGATTGCTAAACACTTGAAATGCTTGTATTATGTTAAGATATCAAGAACTTGCATTGCAATTTTACTTGTTGATATCTTGCCATAAGATGAAATGCTATGATTGCTAAACACTTGAAATGCTTGTATTATGTTAAGATATCAAAATCTTACATCGCAATTTTACATGTTGATATCTTACCATATGATGAATTGCTACCATTACTATCATTCACATTTGAAATGTAAAACTTGAAAATAGATGTTAAGCCTTGACATCATTTTCAAAGAGATACATCATGATAGGAATCATGATGGGAGTATTGATAAGGTTAAATGATCTTAACTTATCAATATGTCTCTTGAATTCAAAGACTTTGAATTCAAGAATGACTTATCTCGAGTATGGCATATAGATAGGGGGAGTTAAGGTTAGCTCCATTATCAATTGATTGTCATCATCAAAAGGGGGAGATTGTTGAATCTCAGATTTTGATGATGAAGTCAATTGTCGTTTGTTATCTAATCCATATGTTGAGATAAGTGTACAGGATTAACTACGATGAAAGTAAGACATGCAGCAGGAGTTGCGACGGAGTCAAGACTATGATCACGTTGGGGGTTCGAGAGTTCGACGAAAGTCCGGATGGTCGTCCGAGAAGTTCAGGAGCTTGCCAAAGAAGCTCGTTAGAACTCGCCGAGTGGATTGTCGCAAGTCTAGGAGTTTGCCGGAAGTCCGCCGGAGCATCACCGAGGGTTCGTTGGATGTTCACCGGAAGCTCGCTGAAAGAAGCGATTGACGCACCGGAGCAAGCGGTAATATAAATGTCTTAAAATATCATAGTTAGCATGATGATTAAGTTAGAAATAGGAGGTGATCCCAATAACTTAATCTTGGGGCAATTGGGCCCTTGACAGACCCAAATTGGACGGAATGGATCAACCCATTTGGACCCAGATTTCCTGGCCGGTGGTGGCATCGCCTTGGAGCTTAGTCTCCCAAGAAAGCTGGGCGGTGGAACCGCCCCTGTCAAGCGGTGGTACCGCCTAGGCTCGGTCTCCGAGTGAGGCGGGGCAGTGGAACCGCCCCTGTCAGGCCGTGGTACCGCTTGGGCGGTCTCCTAGCTCTGCTAGGCGGTAGTACCACCCAATTATGGCGGTAGTACCACTAGGACCCCGGAATTTCGGGAGATAACATTTTTAAGCTCCAAATTCAAACCAGTTTGGGGCCTATATAAACCCCACCCTTTCATGCATGAAAGGGCACTGAAACTTAGCATTTATTCTGAGATTTTGAGAGCTTAAAAGTGTTGTAAAAGGCTAGAAGTTCTTCTCCCTCTTTTCTTCTATGTTTTGATCATTCAAGAGAGGAGTGAAAAATCTATAAGGGTTGTCTCCTAAGCCCGTCAAAAGGAGTAAAGCTATAAAAGGATAGTTGGCCTTCGCCTATTGAAGGAAGGCATCTAGTGGACATCGGTTACCTCGTCGGAGGAGGAAGCCAAAAGTGGATGTAAGTCAAGATTGACTGAACCACTCTAAATCTCGGTTTGCATTTACATTCTGCTCTCTATCTTAAACTGCAAACTGCCTCCATTACTTTACTTCAACTCTACTTACGCTTAGTCTTAAGTTGAAGTACTTTCCAAATCGACTTTTGCATCGAAATCATTTTTATCATACAAATATCGTTTTAAAACCGTCGTTATCTTACCGCTGCACTAATTCACCCCCCCCCCCTCTTAGTGCCGAGCTTTGACTCTTAATCCTAACAATTATCAGACAACGATTCCGTAGTCCTAGTGGTGTATCTGGTCCTTAGACTTGAGATACTAAGGATGTCCTGTATGAGTGCTCCACTCTTTGATACTAGACTTATAGGTTTAGATGTCCCAGATCTATTACAACTGGTCATTGGGATTGGTAGTCGACCTTACGAGGGCTATTGAGTGTCGATAGAGGATCATCCACTCTCGGCATCATGAGAGGAATATCCCATGTGTTCTTACTCAAACAAATCCCCAGCCAGGGTCATTCGAGTTGAGAAAGAAAGAGTTCTCCAAGAGAATCCGATTAGAGCGAGACTCGAGTAGAAACCTTATGGGTTTGACAACACCATGCCCGATATACGGTCTTTGGGATATTAGATGGATGAGAGATTGTAAGTACACGGTAATTGTGGATAGACAGGTCAAATAGATTGGATTCCCTTGTATCATCTAGGGACTACGACATAGTGGCCTAGTACGTCCGTAGTCGATGAGTCGAGTGAATTATTACAAAAATAATAATACACTGAGCCGGAATGAGTTCTGACAGCTATGACTCACGGCCAGCTCGATATTGGGCCCAGAGGGTCACACACATATGGTAGGCATTGCGATGAGTAGAGGTTCGGATATGAGATATCCGCCGGAGCCCCTATCTTATTAGATATCCAATAAGCCCCTGAATTATTGGATGGATCCTGTGGACGAGATCTAATAAGAGCCCATGAGAGATTATTGGATAGAGATCCACTAATCTAAAAGGCTTGAGTAATTGGATGCAGATCCAATACCCATTAGGGGATAAATAGCATTGCGATGAGTAGAGGTTCGGATATGAGATATCCGTCGGAGCCCCTATCTTATTAGATATCCAATAAGCCCCTGAATTATTGCATCCTGTGGACGAGATCTAATAAGAGCCCATGAGAGATTATTGGATAGAGATCCACTAATCTAAAAGGCTTGGGTAATTGGATGCAGATCCAATACCCACTAGGGGATAAATAGGAGGGATTCAGAGCCTCATAGGGTCACACACATATGGTAGGCATTGCGATGAGTAGAGGTTCGGATATGAGATATCCGTCGGAGCCCCTATCTTAATGGATATCCAATAAGCCCCTGAATTATTGCATCCTATGGATGAGATCCAACAAGAGCCCATGAGAGATTATTGGATAGAGATCCACTAATCTAAAAGGCTTGGGTAATTGGATGCAGATCCAATACCCACTAGGGGATAAATAGGAGAGATTCAGAGCCTCATAGGGTCACACACATATGGTAGGCATTGCGATGAGTAGAGGTTCGGATATGAGATATCCGTCGGAGCCCCTATCTTAATGGATATCCAATAAGCCCCTGAATTATTGCATCCTATGGATGAGATCCAACAAGAGCCCATGAGAGATTATTGGATAGAGATCCACTAATCTAAAAGGCTTGGGTAATTGGATGCAGATCCAATACCCACTAGGGGATAAATAGGAGAGATTCAGAGCCTCATAGGCTAGCGCCTTTGCTTGCCTCTCCTATTCGCCCCCCCCTCTCCACCTTAGAGCCGGCTTGGAGTTTTGAGGAGCGTTGTTGCAACCCTATTGTGTGCATAACCACTTGAGAGGAGGACGCTTAACCTCCTTCACCCTCTCCTAGAGATCTGCAAGGAAATAGGGATATACGATCTCCCTAGGTAACATAATATATTATATATGCAGTTTGTTTCGTGGATTTTTTGTACACCAATCTTCGCACGACGACGAACATATCTTTACAAATAAGGGATTTTGTTTTCCTGTTCTTCTATTGCACATGTGATGTCGCCCCTAAGATTTCCCATTAGTGGTATCAGAGCCAGGTTGTTTGTGCGATAGATTGGTTTTGAACTACGTGTGTTGTGTTTTGGAAAAACTTTTGACGTCAAAATTGTTGACGCAAAAGCAAGAAAGGGCAACAACTGTTGCTGCCCTCGATCTGCGTACGTGCAACTGCAGGCAGCGCAGCGCCGGTGCATGCATAGTCGCTATGCCTGCAGTAGTCGGTCGGCGGCCTGCATGTAGCAGGCTTGTGGCCGGGGGCTGGCAGCCCGCGGGCACTGCATATGGCCATAGCGCCCGCAATGGCAGGTGGCGCCGGCAAGCAGGCCGCTTGCTCGCGGCAACTATTGCTACACGCAATCGCAGCCGTAGGCGGCCGGCCACTCGCAGGAAAAGCCGCCTACGGCGTGCAGGCGGTGACAACCGTGAGCATTGCCTGCGCGCACAATGCCAGCAGCGGTGCTTGCCCATAGGCAAGAGGCCAGCAGGGGCGGCGGCTACGGGTGCAGCCCTGCAGGAAGAACCGTCGGTGGCGGCTCCCAACAATAGGGGAGGCGCGACCCGCAGGCAAGGGTAGCGCCCCGCCCCCTACCGTAAAGGTCGCCGTCGCCACCCTACTAGGGAGAGGGAGAAGGGCATTAGGGTTTTATGGGCAAAAGATAGTTTTGCCCTTGGGAATTTGAGAAATTTCAGTTTTTGTCCTTTGACCAAATTATGAAAATGCCCCTTAGAATTCAGAAAATTTCCTGTACTTGATTTGAGAAAAATATTAATTAATTGAAAGGTTTAGTTGATTATTATTTTTTATTATTATCTAGTAGTCCTACATGATAATGACTTATACATGTGATGTATGATGTGTGGACGGATAATCATGGACCATGTGATGTGTGTACTTGTGATTATTATTATTGGAGCTTGCGAGCCTCCTTTATATTTCTCATTTATTATTGAGCCTGCATGCCTATGATTAAATTGTAATCACATGAGGAGGCGCAGCGAGACGGTGGATACGATAGCGGGACCCACGAGATAGACGATTGCGATGCATAGAGATGCATCGAGATGTCGACGGAACCGTCGAGGATGAGATGGACGATCACAAGGCATGGAAATGCATCGTTGCACACGTAAATCTTGATATGAGTGATTAGACCTACTGGCTCGGGCCTGATCACATTAAGTTGTGGTCCATGATCATCTGGTGTGATTGCTTATATACATACTAGATATGTATATATATTTGCATGCGAAGTAGATATATATTAAATATGTATATGTGTGACATGTCATATTAGAAGACTAAATCATAAAAACATCTCTCTTGATAATATTAAGTCGGTAAACATGAGGCAATTAGATTGACCCACATGACCTTCCATCATTATGGGTAGGAACCGATTCCCGGTGTAGGTTGAGTTGGTCGAGTCTCTCGAGGCTCACCTATATCGCGATTCGCTATCTTGCTTATGACATAAAGATGTCACTAGTGACCTAAGGACATGGTGCTTGGTTGAGTCCCTCGAGGGCATATCATCAAATCATACTCATCTTGTAACGAAGGTGTTGACGTAACCGAACATCATGGTTGGTCGAGTCCCTCGAGACCATGGTGATTCAGAGGCCGAATAGGATGGGAATCACAAAGAGTTGTGATCTGCAAGAGTTGTCTACCTTTTGGGCTTAGTATGATTGGTCGAGTCCCTCGAGGTTACATTAAGACGTCGATTGGATCCTGATCCCCACTAGAAGTCTGCCGTAGACTTCCGTTTCACGTGCTGAGGGTGTCGCGTGACTCACTAGTAAAATAGTGGGAGCATATTAAGATAGAAGTCCATATCTTGATTGTTTATTTCTTGCAAAATCTGCATGTTATTCACTCCTGCTATATCTTTATGTTCTAGAAAATGTCACTTTCAAATCCCTTACGTGGCATACTTGATGTCAACCACCTCACTGGTTCAAATTATATGGATTGGCTCCGCAACTTGAGAATTTTTCTCATGGCGGAGAAAATCGTGTACATCCTTGATACAGTAATGCCTACGCTCGAGGAAGGGGCAAGCGAGGATGAAATCGCTCGCTACGTGAAGTACATTGATGGCTCCACTCTTGCTTAGCGCTATATGTTGGGCTCTATGACTTGTGAGTTATAGAGACAACATGAAAAGATGGATGCTACATCCATTCTCCTATATGTCTATAAATTGTTTAAGGAATAGGGAAGGACTAAGCGATATGAGATATCCAGGAGCCTCATCTGCACTAGGATGACTGAGGGGACACCGGTTCAGAACCATGTCCTAAAGATGATTGAGTGGATGGAGAAACTCACAAGTCTAGGAATGGTCCTAGAGGATAACTTGTGTATGGACATTGTGCTTTAGTCCCTACCAGATTCCTTTTCAAAGTTCATAATGTATTTTAATATGAACAAGCTTGAGGTGACTCTCCCAGAGCTCCTCAATATGTTGAGAGTGGTAGAGAGTGGCAGAGAGTACTATTAGGAAAGAGAAGCCAGTTCTCTACACTGGTGAGACTAGAAAGAAAAGGAAAGTAGAAATGTCCCTTAAAAAGGGAAAGGGTAACGGTAGACCATGAAAAGCAAAGGTTGCTAAGAAAGACCCAGCAAAGGACAAAGGCCAATGCTTCCACTATGGCAAAGATGGGCACTAGAAAAGGAACTGCAAAGAGTACCTTGTAGAAAAGGCAAAACAGAAGCTTGGAAGCTTCAGGTGCCTTCATGATCAGTCTCCATTTGTCAAACTCTTATGATAACACATGGGTATTGCATACCGGTAGTGCTTATCATATATGCAATTCGTTGAAGGTTCTGGCAAGGCCTAGGAGACTAGAGAGAGGCAAGATGGACCTCAAGATGGGCAATGGAGCAAAAGTTACTATAGTAGTCATTGGCGAGGTCGCCCTACATATGCTTGGTGGATCTTTTATTGCATTAGATGCATGTTATTTTATTCCTTCTATTATCAAAAACATTATCTCCATTTCATGTTTGACAATTAGTGGATATAAATTAGTTTTTGAGAACAATAGTTGTTTGATATTATTAGATGATGAGATCATCACGAAAGGAATATTGCATAATGGTTTATTTATGCTAGACTCTACTCCACATATCATGAATGTAAGTGTGTCTAAGAGGAAACGAGATGAGATGAACAGTGCATACCTGTGGCATTATAGGCTAGGTCACATCCATGAAGAAAGGATTCAAAAGTTGCTAAATAATGGATATCTAGATCCATTCGTCTATGAGTCATATGCAACTTGCAAGCCTTGCCTTTATGGAAAACTAACTAACTCTCTATTTAGTGGAACTGGAGAGAGAGCCACTGAGCTGTTGGAACTCATACATAGTGATGTATGTGGACCCATGTCAACTCATGTCATTGGTGGTTACTCCTACTTCATTACCTTTACTGATGATTTCTCAAGGTATAAGTATGTGTACTTAATGAAGTACAAATCTGAGACCTTTGGGAAATTCAGAGAGTATAAGAATGAGGTGGAGAACCAGACTAGAAAGAGTATCAGAACTCTTTGATCGGATCGAGGAGGTGAGTACTTAAGTACAGAGTTTACTCAGTTCCTCAAGGACCATGGGATATTATCCCAATAGACATCTCCTTATAAACGTTAGCTCAATGGTGTGTCTAAAAGGAGAAATCGTATGCTGTTAGATATGGTACGATCCATGATGAGTTTCGCTGACCTACCAATCTTATTCTGAGGATATGCCCTAGAGACCATAGCTTACCTTCTGAACAGAGTTCCAACTAAGTCGGTAGTGTCTACACCATATGAGATATGGAAAGGGAAGAAGCCCAATCTTAAAGTTATTAAGATTTGGGGCTGCCCTCCCCACGTTAAGAGATACAACTCCGATAAGTTGGAATCGAGGACAAAGCGGTGCAAGTTCGTGAGATACCCCAAGGAAATTTGTGGGTATTATTTCTATCATCTCGAGGACCAAAAGGTCTTTGTAGTCAAGAGAGTAGTGTTCCTTGAGAAGGAACACATTCTTGGCAGAGATAGTGGGAGCATGATAGAGTTGTGCGAGGTTGGAGAACCAAGCTCAAGCACCACTCTACAGCCCGAGTCTATTTAGGTACCTAACACACAAGTTCCAACTTTACGTAGGTCTGGTAGAGTATCCCATCCTCCTGAGAGATATGTAGGACATATTAGAGGAGAAGATGTTGAGGATATTGATCCTCAAACCTACGAGGAGCCTATTATGAGTATAGATTCCAGGAAGTGACAAGAAGCCCTGAATTCTAAGATGGATTCTATGTACTCTAAGAAGGTTTAGTACCTAGTTGATGTGCCCGAAGGTATTGTACCCATCGGTTGCAAGTGGATCTTTAAGAAAAAGATCGGAGTAGATGGAAAGGTAGAGACCTATAAAGCAAGGCTAATGGCTAAGGGGTATCATCAAAGGCAAGGTGTTGACTATAATGAAACCTTCTCACCCGTAGCAATACTAAAATCCATCTGAATTCTATTGGCTATTGCAGCACACTATGATTATGAGATCTGGTAGATGGATGTGAAACTGCATTCCTCAATGGGAACCTCGATGAGGAGGTGTATATGATATAACCTGAGGGATTCGTGTCCAAGGACTGCCCAGATAAGGTGTGTAGGTTGCTTAGATCCATTTGTGGACTAAAGCAAGCTTCCCGAAGTTGGAACATAAGATTTGATGAGGCAATCAGATCTTATGACTTCGTTAAGAACGAAGATGAGCCTTTTTTGTACAGGAAGGTAAGTGGGAGCGCTATCACCTTTTTGGTGTTATATATGGATGACATCCTTATCATTGGGAATGATGTAGGAATGCTATCCACAGTAAGTGCTTGGTTATCTAGACACTTCTCTATGAAGGACTTAGGGGAAGCATCCTATATCTTGGGGATTCAGATATATAGAGATAGATCCAAGAGGATGCTTGGCTTGTCCCAATCCAGGTACATAGAAACCATTTTCAAAAGGTTTGGCATAAAAAATTTCAAGAGATGTCTCATATCGATGAGACATGGGATATCGCTTTCTAGGAGTATGTCCCCAAAGAGTTCAAAAGAAAGGGCAAACATGGATATAATAACTTATGCCTTAGCGATAGGGTCTATCATGTATACCATGCTATGTACTAGGCCTGATATAGCGCATGCTCTGAGTGTCACGAGCAGGTATCAAGCGGATCCAGGCTTGAAGCACTAGAAAGCAGTAAAGTGTATCCTTAAATACTTGAGAAGGAATAAGGATCTTTTACTAGTATATGGAGGTAGTAGCCTCAAGGTTGAAGGCTACACAGACTCAAGTTTTCAGTCTGATGTCGATAATAGCAAGTCGAATTCGGGGTATGTATACACCTTGAATGGAGGAGTAGTATACTGGAAGAGTTCTAAGCAAGATACTACTGCTGACTCGACCATAGAGGCGGAATTCATTGCTGCAGAAGATGGAGCAAAATAGGGAGTTTGGATGAAGAAGTTCATTACAGATTTGGGAGTCATGCCAGATAGCGAGGAGCCAATTTCCTTATATTGCGATAACAACAGGGCGATTACTCAAATAAGGGAACCTAGGTCTCATCAGAAGTGTTCTGAGAAGGTTCCAACTTATTTGAGAGATCATGACCTGAGGATATGTAGTAGTGGAAAGAGTTTCATCCGAAGATAATATTGTAGATCCATTGATAAAGCCGTTGTCTTAGATTATTTTTTAGCATCACAGAGGTCTGATGGGGATCAGATACATAGGTGATTGGCTTTAGGTCAAGTGGGAGATTGCTAGTCATAGGTGCCTAACAAGCCAATCATGTGAGTGATGGCACATTTGACTTAACACGGAACCTTTTTGCTTATTATATTTTGGCATTTATCACTTTATATTGTCTATTGTATATATTTATATATATATATTGTGATGTCCTTGGATCTGTGCAATGGAAATCGGATCGTGATGAGATCATGATAATGAGATTGATTCACCTTTAAACACAGATCCTAAATAATCCAGGTCATAGGTTACTCGAGAGGGACATCGTGATAACCAGACAGACTGGTGTGCTGTATACCCGTCCATATGATGGATGCAGCTAGTCTCATAGTTGCTCATGTGGGGACATTAGGGATACAGTACAAGTGCACATTGGAGAATGAGTTCACTAATTGATCCGCTTACGGAATACTGGATGGTTGTTGATGCCTTATTATCAAACAGTGATTTCGTAGTCCTAGTAGTGTATCTGGTCCTTAGACTTGAGACAACCAAGGAGTGCCTGTATGATTGCTCCACTCTTTGATACCAGATTTATAGGTTTGGATGTCCTAGATCTAGTACAGCTGGTCATTGGGAGTGGTAGTCGACCTTACGAGGGTTATTGAGTGTCGATAGAGGATCATCCACTCTCGGCGTCATGAAAAGAATATCTCATGTTGTTCTTGCTCAAGCAAATCCCTAGCTAAGGTCATTGGGTTAAGAGAGAAAGAGTTCTCCAGGAGAATCTGATTAGAGCGAGACTCGAGTAGAAACAGTGTGGTGTGAAAGCACCATGCCCGATATACGATCTCTAAGATATAGATGGATGAGAAACCATAGGTATACGTAGTAATTGTAGATAGATCACCATGCCCGATATACGATCTCTAAGATATTAGATGGATGAGAAACATAGGTATACGGTAATTGTAGATAGACAGGTCCAATGGATTGGATTCCCCTATATCGTTTGGGGACTACAACGTAGTGGCCTAGTACGTTTGTAGTCGATGAGTCGATGTGAATTATTATAGAGATAATAATTCATTGAGCCAGAAAGAGTTCTGACAACTATGACTTACGACCAGCTCGATATTGGGCCTAGAAGGTCACACACATATGGTAGGCATTGCGATGAGTAGAGGTTCGGATATAAGATATCCGCGGGAGCCCCTATCTTATTAGATATCCAATAAGCCCCTGAATTATTGGATCCCATGGACGAGATCCAATAAGAGCCCATGAGAGATTATTGGATAGAGATCCACTAATATAAAAGGCTTGGGTAATTGGATGCAGATCCAATACCCACTAGGAGAGAGGGTTTGACAAGGGGCCTCTATAAATAAGAGGGATTCAAAGCCTCATAGGCTAGAGCCTTTGTTTGCCTCTCCTATTCTCCTCCCCCTCTCCACCTCAGAGCAGGCTTGGAGCTTTGAAAAGCATCGTCGTAGCCCTGTTATGTGGATCACCGTTAGAGAGGAGGACGCTTGACCTCCTTCATCCTCTCCTAGAGATCTGCAAGGAAATAGGTATATACGATCTCCCTAAGAAACACAATCTATTCTATACACAGTTTGTTTCACGGATTTTTACGCACCAATCTTCGCACGATGACGAACATCTTTTGGGAAATTGGGGATTTTATTTTTCTTGTTCTTCCGCTGCACATGTGATGTCGCCCCCAAGATTTCCCAACAGTGTATATATTATCAACTTAATTGGAACTCTATTTAGAAGAGAAATGGTGGCTCTATGCTGTATCCATAGAATGATGCGAGTAGGTCGGTAAAACTCATCATGGACCACATCGTGTCTAATAGCATGTGATTCCTCCTTCCGAATATACCATTGAGTTGAGGTGTATAAGGATGTGTCCATTAGGATAGAATCCCATGGTCCTTGAGGAATTGGGTGAACTGTAAACTTAATGTCAAACATAAAATGGAAATAACCTTTTTGATAAAAGAGGGAATAAAATTACATGCATCTAATGTAATAATAGCTCTATTAGGTAGATATAAAGTGACCATGCCAATAACAACAACAACAACTCTTACTCCATTGCCCATTTTATGGTCAATCTCGCTTCTCACCAATTACAGATGTGATAAGCACTACCAGTATCTAATACCCATGCACTATCATAAAAATATGATAATTTAAGACTACTCATGAATGTACCTAAAGCTTCTCTAAGCTTCTATTTTACCTTTTCTATAATATACTCCTTGCAGTTTCTTTTCCAATGCTTATCTTTACCACAATAGAAGCACTGGCTTTTGTCCTTCGTTGGGTCATCTTGCCAACCTTTGCCTTACCTCATTTGCCCTTGCCCTTACCCTTCTAAAGGGACTTTTTTGCCTTCCTTTTCTTTTTGGTCTCACTAGCATAAAGAACTAGCTTCTCTTTCTTGATAGTGCTCTCAGCCTCCCTCAACATATTGATAAGCTCATGGAGAGTTATCTCAAGCTTATTCATATTAAAATTCATGATGAACTATAAAAAGGAATTTGGTAGGGACTGAAGCAGTAGATCCACATATAGTTATCCTCTATGACAATTCCTAAACCTGTGAGTTCCTCTATCCACTCAATCATCTTAAGGACATGGTTATGAACTGGTGTCCCCTCAATCATCCTAGCATTGAAGAGACTCTTAGATATCTCATATCGCTGAGTCCTTTCCTGTTTCTTAAATAATTTATGGACATATAGGAGAATGGATCTAACATCCATCTTTTTATACTGTCTCTATAACTCATGAGTTGTGGAGCCCAACATGTAACACTAAGCAAGAGTGGAGCCATCTATGTACTTCACATAACAAGTGATCACATCCTTGCTTGCCCCTTCCTTAGGTGTAGGCATCATTATATCAAGGATGTACATGATTTTCGTCGCCTTGAAAACGATTCTCAAGTTGTAGAGCCAATCCGTGTAATTTGGACTAGTGAGTTAATTGATATCAAGTATGTCATGTAAGGGATTTGAAAGTGAAATATTTCTAACAAACAGGAGATGTAGCATAAATAAATATCATATAGATTTTGTAGAAAATAAATAATCAAGATATGAACTTCTATCTTGATGTGCTCCCATTATTTTTCTAGTGAGTCATGACACCCTCAGCTCATGAAATGGAAGTCTTCAGTAGACTTCTAGTGGGGGTCAAGATCCAATCAATGTCTTAGTATAACCTCGAGGGTCCCAACTAGTCACACTAAGCCCAAAAAGGTAGGCAACTCTTGCCGTTTACAACTCCTTGTGATTCCCATCCTGCTTGGCCTCCAAACCACCATGGTCTTGAGGGATTCGACCAACCATAATGTTTGGTTAAGTCATCACTATCATTACAGGATGAGTCTAACTCGATGATATGCCCTTGAGGGACTCGAGCAAGTATACCACTTCCTCAAGTCACCGGTGACATCTCTATGTCGTAGGCAAGATATCGAATTGCGATATAGATGAGCCTCGAGAGACTTGACCAACTAAACCTACATCAAGAATTCCTATAATGATGGAAGGCCACATGGGTCAATCTAATTACCTCAGGTTTACCTACTTAATATTATCAAGAGAGGGGATTTTGATTTGGTCTCCTATGATGTGTCACACACATACATATTTAATATATATATATATATATATATATATATATATATATATATATATATATATATATATATCTACATCACATGCAGATATATATACATATCTAGTAGGTGTATAAGTAATCACACATCACATGAGCATTTGCACAAGATGATCATGGACTATAGCCTAATATGATCAGGCCCAAGCTAGTGGGCCCAATCACTCACATCATGATCTATGTGTGCATCGACATATCTCCATGCCCTGTGATCATCCATATCATCCTTGTCGATTTCGTCGGCATCTCAACGCATCTCTATGCATCATGATCATCCATCTCAGTCTCATGGGTCCCGCTATCACCTCCACGCTCCCGTTGCACCTCCACATGCAATTACAACATAATCACAAGCTCATAGGCCCGATAATAAATGAGAAAAAATAAATACTCATAGGTCTTAATAATAATAATAATAATAATAATAATAATAATAATAATAATGATCACATCACACACATACATCACATCATACGATCCATAATCATCCATCCACATCATACATCACATGTACAAATCATTATATAAGATTAGAAAAATAATAATAGTTAATTAAACCTTTTAATTAAAAAATATTTTTCTTAAATTTAGGACATGTAGGAAATTTTCAATATTATGAAGGGTATTTAGGTAATTTGGATAAAAAGGACAAACTTCATAATTTCTAAAATTCAGAAGGAAAAAATTGACTTTTGCTAAGAAAAACTTAATTCCCATCCTACTCTTATCTATTGTGTTACGACCACTACCACCCTACCGACGGTTGCCTCTACGAGAGGGGGCGGCGCCGACCTTGCCCGTAGGTGGTGTGCCTTATAAGCGGCTCGCTTGTGGGTGGTGTTGCCCCTTTGTTAGTTATAGGTGGCTTGTAAGCCAATCACGTGAGTGATGCCACTTGTAACATGACATATAATTTTTTTACTTATTATTATTCTCATATTTTCTCACTTTATATTGCATATTGCATATATATATTGTGATGTTTGTGAATCTGTGTAATGGAAATCAGATCGTGTTGAGATAATGATAATGAGACTGATTCACTTTAAACGCAAACCCTAAATAATCTCGGTTATAGGTTACTCGAAAGGGACATCAAGATAACTAGATAGACTATTGTATTATATACTCATCCATATGATAGAGGTGGGTGGTCTCATAACTACTTATGTGGGGGCACTAGGGATATAGTGTAGGTGCTCATTGGAGAATGAGTTCACTAATTGATCCGCTTACGGAATGTTAGATGGTTGATGATACCTCATTATCAGGCAGCGATTCCATCATCCTAATGGTATATCTAGTCATTAGACTTAAGATACCAAGGATATCCTATATGGGAACTCCACTCTTTAATACTAGACTTTTAGGTTTAGAAGTTCCAAATCTAGTATAACTGGTTATCGAGAGTGGTAGCTAACCTTGTGAGGGCTATTGAGTGTCTATAGAGGATCATCCGCTCTCAATGTCATGAGAAAATTTTCATTTGTTCTTGCTCAAACAAATCCTTGGCTAGGGTTATTCGGATTGAGAGAGAAAGTATTCTCAATAGAATCCGATTAAAGCGAGACTTGAGCAGAAACCATTTGAGCCTGATAGCACCATGCTTGGTATATGATCTCTGGGATATTAGATAGATGAGAGATTATATATATATGGTAATTGAGGATAAACAGGTCCAATAGATTGGATTCCCTTATATCATCTAGGGATCATAGCATAGTGGCCTAGTATGTACATAGTCGATAAGTCGAGTGAATTATTATGGAGATAATAATTCATTAAGCTAGAAGGAGTTCTGGTAGGTATGACTCATGGCCAGCTCGATATTGAGCCTAGAGGGTCACACAAATATGGTAGGTGTTGCGACGAGCAGAGGTTCAGATATGAGATATCCGCTAGAGCCCCTATTTTATTGGATATTGGATCTTATGGATGAGATCCAATAAGAACCAATGAGAGATTATTGGATATAGATCCATTAATCTGAGAGGCTTAGGTAGTTGAATCAAGATCTAGTACCTAAAAGTGTAGGGTCTATAAGGGTTAAGTTGATAGGGGGCTTTTATAGATAGGAGGGAACCAAAAGGGTCATAGGTTAGGCCTTCTTCGCTACCACCTTCTATTCTCCTCTCACCTTCTCCTGCTCAGCCAGTTAGTGTGGAGATTTGGGTAGTGATTGCAGGAGCATCTTTGTAGCCCCTACCATGTGGATTACCGATAGAGAGGATAGTTGACCTCCATCATTCTCTCTCACAGATCTGTAGGAAATTAGAGATATACGATCTCCCTAGGTAACACAACTATCTCATACATGATTTTCAATTTTATGGGTTTTTGTGCATAAATCTTTGCATGATGATGAAATCTTTTTGTGGAAATTTGGGATTTTTATTTTTGTTCTTCCATTGTGTAAGTGATGTTGCCCCTAGATTTCCCTACACCCACCCCCGTAGGTGGCTCACCTGCAAGAGCGATGTGCCACCTGCTTGCGAGCGAGCATAGTGCTTATGCACAAGCGGCCATGCCTACAAGCGCCCTGCTCACATGCATTGCTGCTGCCGGTAGACAATCGCCTGCGCCCCTTGCACGCAGGTGGCCTGGTATAGAGGCCAAGCTAAGAGCTCCTTTGGGAGCTCTCGGCCATGGGTGCAAGCAGCCTTTGGCCAACCTATGAGGGCAACAACAGTTGCTGCCCTCTCTCGCCTTTTGTGTTAATGATTTTGATGTCAAAAACTTTTCTAAAACATAACACATGTAATTTAAAACTAATCTTTTATACAAACAACCTGGCTCTGATAATACTATTGGGAAATCTAGGGGGAACATCATATGTGCAGTGGAAGAATATAAAAAAAAAAAATTTCCACAAAAAGTTTTATCGTCATCAGATTGACAAAAACTCGAAATTAAAATCACCTGTGAGAGTTTGTACTTAGGAGATCAATATTCTTGAATTCTAATTTCTCTAGAGAGAATGAAGATACTCTCTCTCCTAGTGATCCAATGGTAAGCTATGAATGCTCCTCGAATCGCTATCCAATCTCACTGCCTCACTGGCTAAGAGGAGAAGGGAGACTTAGCTTAAGGCTTCGCATCAATTCCCCCACATTTGGAAATCAAAACTTTTTAAGGCAAGTGTTCTAACCCCATCCAACAGAATCCTAATCTCTGTTTTCTTTTCAATTCTACAAAATTTTGAAATATTTCAGCTGAGAACCAAACATTTCTTTCGTTTTGATACAAAGCCATGAATCTGTAATTTTTCGATAATCTGACCTCCATCATTCTCTCTCACAGATCTGTAGGAAATTAGAGATATACGATCTCCTAGGTAACACAACTATCTCATACATGATTTTCAATTTTATGGGTTTTTGTGCATAAATCTTTGCATGATGATGAAATCTTTTTGTGGAAATTTGGGATTTTATTTTTGTTCTTCCATTGTGTAAGTGATGTTGCCCCTAGATTTCCCTACACCCACCCCCGTAGGTGGCTCACCTGCAAGAGCGATGTGCCACCTGCTTGCGAGCGAGCATAGTGCTTATGCACAAGCGGCCATGCCTACAAGCGCCCTGCTCACATGCATTGCTGCTGCCGGTAGACAATCGCCTGCGCCCCTTGCACGCAGGTGGCCTGGTATAGAGGCCAAGCTAAGAGCTCCTTTGGGAGCTCTCGGCCATGGGTGCAAGCAGCCTTTGGCCAACCTATGAGGGCAACAACAGTTGCTGCCCTCTCTCGCCTTTTGTGTTAATGATTTTGATGTCAAAAACTTTTCTAAAACATAACACATGTAATTTAAAACTAATCTTTTATACAAACAACCTGGCTCTGATAATACTATTGGGAAATCTAGGGGGAACATCATATGTGCAGTGGAAGAATATAAAAAAAAATATCAGATTTCCACAAAAAGATTTTATCGTCATACGAAGATTAGTGCACAAAAACTCGAGAAATTAAAAACCACGTGTGAGATAGTTGTATTATCTAGGGAGATAATATATGTTAGGATCAATATTGCACAAAGAGAGGCCAGGGGGGGGTGTTGAATTATTGTAGTGATAAAAATGACGATTGCAATTTCAAATCTTTCCGAGTTGATAAAATGTAATAAAGAAATCATATTGAGAAGATGTCGACTTGAAGTAATGTACAATACATAGTGCAGCTAAGTAGTGAAAGTAAGCAGTAAGGAAAGAACACACCTAATTTATAGTGGTTTGGTCATTGTGTAACATCCCTCATTAAAAAAAAAAAAAAACTTATAAAGTACTTTAATAGTTCAGTTTATTATATCAATATTAAATTATATGGAGGACTTGTGGCAGTAGCAAGGATGAGCCACTTGCACTTATTCTAAAGTTGACACCTAAACCTCCATGCATGCTTGCCACCTCACTATTTTAGCATGAGCCAAACCTAAGTAATTTAAGGCACAACTAAGGGAAACTTGCAGCCAACGTAACTTGAGAAGAGGAGAAGGAATTGAAGGAGAAGAGAAGGAGAAAGAATTGAAGAAGAAGAAGTTTTATCTTAGCTTAAGGCTTCGCATCAATTCCCCCACATTTGGAAATCAAAACTTTTTAAGGCAAGTGTTCTAACCCCATCCAACAGAATCCTAATCTCTGTTTTCTTTTCAATTCTACAAAATTTTGAAATATTTCAGCTGAGAACCAAACATTTCTTTCGTTTTGATACAAAGCCATGAATCTGTAATTTTTCGATAATCTGACCTCCATGCATTGTTTTTGTCCTAACTTTTTGTACTAAACTCTGATTTCGGCAAAACCTATTCCGTTGAAAGTAGACTCGAAGACCTTTATTTTGATAACTAGATTGAATGATTTGGTGCCGAAATGCCTAATATTACTTCTATTGCAATTAACCCTACAGATTCTACAAAATAGGGATTGTAATTTCGGACCTTCTGTTACTAAATTGCTCATAACTCTCTAGTGAAAATTCTAAATTAAGCAAAACTTAATTCTTTGTGAACTTGATTCACATATCTTTCTTTTGATACCAAGTTTGGAAATTTTGAAGTACGTTTGCCTTCTGAAACATCTGTTTAAATTAATGCTATCTATTCTGCAAAACAAAGATAATCAATTCTGACCTTCTGTTACTAAATTGCTCATAACTCTCTAGTAGAAATTCTGAATTATGACAAAACTTGATTCTTTGGGAACTAGATTCACATATCTTTCTTTTGATACCAAGTTTGGAAATTTTGAAGTACGTTTGCCTTCTGAAACATCTGTTTAAATTAATGCTATCTATTCTGCAAAACAAAGATAATCAATTCTGACCTTCTGTTACTAAATTGCTCATAACTCTCTAGTAGAAATTCTGAATTATGACAAAACTTGATTCTTTGGGAACTAGATTCACATATCTTTCTTTTGATACCAAGTTTGGAAATTTTGAAGTACGTTTGCCTTCTGAAACATCTGTTTAAATTAATGCTATCTATTCTGCAAAACAAAGATAATCAATTCTGACCTTCTGTTACTAAATTGCTCATAACTCTCTAGTAGAAATTCTGAATTATGACAAAACTTGATTCTTTGGGAACTAGATTCACATATCTTTCTTTTGATACCAAGTTTGGAAATTTTGAAGTACGTTTGCCTTCTGAAACATCTGTTTAAATTAATGCTATCTATTCTGCAAAACAAAGATAATCAATTCTGACCTTCTGTTACTAAATTGCTCATAACTCTCTAGTAGAAATTCTGAATTATGACAAAACTTGATTCTTTGGGAACTAGATTCACATATCTTTCTTTTGATACCAAGTTTGGAAATTTTGAAGTACGTTTGCCTTCTGAAACATCTGTTTAAATTAATGCTATCTATTCTGCAAAACAAAGATAATCAATTCTGACCTTCTGTTACTAAATTGCTCATAACTCTCTAGTAGAAATTCTGAATTATGACAAAACTTGATTCTTTGGGAACTAGATTCACATATCTTTCTTTTGATACCAAGTTTGGAAATTTTGAAGTACGTTTGCCTTCTGAAACATCTGTTTAAATTAATGCTATCTATTCTGCAAAACAAAGATAATCAATTCTGACCTTCTGTTACTAAATTGCTCATAACTCTCTAGTAGAAATTCTGAATTATGACAAAACTTGATTCTTTGGGAACTAGATTCACATATCTTTCTTTTGATACCAAGTTTGGAAATTTTGAAGTACGTTTGCCTTCTGAAACATCTGTTTAAATTAATGCTATCTATTCTGCAAAACAAAGATAATCAATTCTGACCTTCTGTTACTAAATTGCTCATAACTCTCTAGTAGAAATTCTGAATTATGACAAAACTTGATTCTTTGGGAACTAGATTCACATATCTTTCTTTTGATACCAAGTTTGGAAATTTTGAAGTACGTTTGCCTTCTGAAACATCTGTTTAAATTAATGCTATCTATTCTGCAAAACAAAGATAATCAATTCTGACCTTCTGTTACTAAATTGCTCATAACTCTCTAGTAGAAATTCTGAATTATGACAAAACTTGATTCTTTGGGAACTAGATTCACATATCTTTCTTTTGATACCAAGTTTGGAAATTTTGAAGTACGTTTGCCTTCTGAAACATCTGTTTAAATTAATGCTATCTATTCTGCAAAACAAAGATAATCAATTCTGACCTTCTGTTACTAAATTGCTCATAACTCTCTAGTAGAAATTCTGAATTATGACAAAACTTGATTCTTTGGGAACTAGATTCACATATCTTTCTTTTGATACCAAGTTTGGAAATTTTGAAGTACGTTTGCCTTCTGAAACATCTGTTTAAATTAATGCTATCTATTCTGCAAAACAAAGATAATCAATTCTGACCTTCTGTTACTAAATTGCTCATAACTCTCTAGTAGAAATTCTGAATTATGACAAAACTTGATTCTTTGGGAACTAGATTCACATATCTTTCTTTTGATACCAAGTTTGGAAATTTTGAAGTACGTTTGCCTTCTGAAACATCTGTTTAAATTAATGCTATCTATTCTGCAAAACAAAGATAATCAATTCTGACCTTCTGTTACTAAATTGCTCATAACTCTCTAGTAGAAATTCTGAATTATGACAAAACTTGATTCTTTGGGAACTAGATTCACATATCTTTCTTTTGATACCAAGTTTGGAAATTTTGAAGTACGTTTGCCTTCTGAAACATCTGTTTAAATTAATGCTATCTATTCTGCAAAACAAAGATAATCAATTCTGACCTTCTGTTACTAAATTGCTCATAACTCTCTAGTAGAAATTCTGAATTATGACAAAACTTGATTCTTTGGGAACTAGATTCACATATCTTTCTTTTGATACCAAGTTTGGAAATTTTGAAGTACGTTTGCCTTCTGAAACATCTGTTTAAATTAATGCTATCTATTCTGCAAAACAAAGATAATCAATTCTGACCTTCTGTTACTAAATTGCTCATAACTCTCTAGTAGAAATTCTGAATTATGACAAAACTTGATTCTTTGGGAACTAGATTCACATATCTTTCTTTTGATACCAAGTTTGGAAATTTTGAAGTACGTTTGCCTTCTGAAACATCTGTTTAAATTAATGCTATCTATTCTGCAAAACAAAGATAATCAATTCTGACCTTCTGTTACTAAATTGCTCATAACTCTCTAGTAGAAATTCTGAATTATGACAAAACTTGATTCTTTGGGAACTAGATTCACATATCTTTCTTTTGACACCTATTTTTAGTGAATTGGAGCATGCTTGGTCACTCAAACAAATTAGGAAATGTACCATTCGAATTCTGCCTGAATTTGAAAACTTTGTTGAATTTTGCCTATTCGAGTCTCATTCAGTTGGAAGTTTGATTTCTATTAAATTCTTTTGCAGTCATTTGAAAATTCTTGTATTATTCATCCTAAAATTGTTGTATGTCTGAAATTTATTATGTAATGTTTTGTTGGCATTTCTTTGTTTGATAAAGGCACACGCATATTTCCGTTGTTTCCGCATGTGCTTCCGATATATGCCAATGTCATTGTTCATGCTACCCTTTTGTACTCTGGTGTCTTGTGGGATATTGTGAACCTTTGCCAGAAATGGTAAAGGGAGTTATATATAGAGCCCGCAATGCTCTGCCGGCCCCATTGACTTCACTTAGACGTGGGTGGATGGAGCTCCCAGACGTGGGAGACTTTTGCTTGGTGGTCATCCTGAAATGGATGAATCACATTATGTATGTGGTCCCACAACGCCCTCTATGTTTTTGATATGATATCCAAAGCTTTGCTAATGAGTTTATATTTAGGCTTTGGATAAAAATGGAATGCATGCTACCTCAAAAATGACATACAAGCTTGTATTTACTATTCGGTTCACTTGTTATACTTTGGAGTGTTTCGTATGTCATTGTTATACTCTCAAACACTCTTACGCCTTTGATATACACATAAATGCTTCAGGTGCCATTTGATACATGCCTAAATGCTTATTTTGTCAATGAAATGCTCCAATTTCCTTTCTCGTATTATTATGTCTAACGCTTGTTTTCGAATGAGGTAACCCTTTGTGATTTTTATACCAAATGAGATGATTTCAAATGAAAACTTGTATTTCTGCTTTTGTTATCTTGATACTAAGCCTGCTTGAATTTCTCTTACCGCCATGGATATGTTAGTCGCTTGCTGAGCTCTTTATGCTCACCCTGTTGTTATATAAAATTTTCAAGGTAGCTTGTCACACACTGAAAAGCTAGAATTGGGTTGAAGCAATGAAAGGCTAGAAGATTTTGGACTAATCTTTGTTGGTTGATAGTTTTTTGTTGTATAGTATACTTTACTTCTGATGTAATGTTAAGGATATGTTGATACTTATGTGATGTAAAAGTTTAATGGACCGCTCATGTTTATGGAATGATAAGCTTATGTTATATAAGTATATGAACTCATGGTGAATAATATTTTTGTGATTGTATATATTTCTACGAATATGGATTTGTGTTGTGGTTGATGGTTAGTTGAGTTGCCTTTGGATTTTATGAATCTCTAAGTGAAGTGGAGTATGATTTATGAAATGTACAAGTTTATGAATTGTGAATATTGATTTGAATGGTTCTTAGTATCCTTAAATGTTAGATTGGATCCTGGATTAATTTGTGATGATGAATTATAATATTATTGATTTTAGACAGGGTCACACCTCCTGAATGGATTAAATTCGGGGGCGTGACAGAGTTGGTATCTGAGCATTGTTTGAGGATTTCTAAGAATTTTGATATGCTAGATGTATAATAAATTTTGAGGTTTAGTGATTTCTATTTAGAGACTAATCAAAAGTTATCTTTTGCTATTTTTAGGAAGCAAGGATGACGAGGTCATCTGGTACTCCTGTTACATCTACATCTGATCAATTGAGTGGAATTATGAAACTCTAGAGGCTATGACACAAGTAATGCAACAACAAGTTTGACAAGGAAGAAATGATGAAACGGGGAATTCAAACCAGACTGGGTTGGGAAGAACAGTTTAAGAAGCTTAGTCCTCCCAGTTTTAGTGGTGAGCCTAATCCAAAGGTATCAGAACAATGGATGATGCAGATAGAGAAAATATTTGATGTTTTAAATTGCCCAGATGATAAGAAGGTTTCTCTTGCTACCTTCATGCTAGAAGGAGAGGCTGAGCACTGGTGGCGAACCAAGAAGAGGATTTCTGAAGCTCGACAAGAGCCAATCACTTGGAAGGTATTTACAAAAAAGTTCAATGATAAATACTTTCTAGATTGTATCAGAGAGCAGAAAGAATTGGAGTTCTTGAATCTCATCCAGGGAAATTTGACAGTAGCCAAATATGAGTCTAAATTCACTGAGCTCTCTAGATTTGCCACGCATATGATCGATGATGAATATAAGAAAGCAAGAAGATTTGAAAGAGGACTAAGGCCGGCAATAAGAAGTCGGATATCAGCTTTAAAACTCCAAGTATACACTGATGTAGTAGAAAGAGCTTTCATACTTGAAAAAGACTTGGAGGATATCCAAGAAATCAGGGACAAGAACAACAAGGATAAGTTTGTTAGTAAAAGTAAGAGAGGAAATGAAGCAGAAAGAAGTAATAAGAGGGTAAAGGTACCTAGATTTGAGAAAGGAACTCTATCATAAAGAACTCTATCGTGTACAAAATGTGGACGTAATCATGAAACAAGTGAGTGTTTTCGGGTGACTGGAGCCTGTTTTGCCTGTGGAAAATTAGATCATAAAGTCAGGGACTGTCCACTAAACAAGAAGAAAGAGCCACTAACCCCTAAGCCAACGACCCATGCTAGAGTATATGCTATCACAGAACAAGATTCCAGAGCCTTTAAATCAGTGGTTGAAGGTATTCTATATGTTTCTAATAGAAATGCAAAAGTTTTGTTTGATCCTAGTTCCAACTTATCCTTTGTTTCACAATACTTTCTGCATACCAAATCAGCCTATCTTCTACTTTGAGGGTATTAGGCATGATTTACCTCTTTGCTTAATATCGGCACTTCAAACTCAATGCCTTATGCAGAAAGGATGTTCTTGTTATGTTATATGTGTAAAGGAACATTTAGAACAAGAAACTCACCTAAATGAAATTTTCGTGGCTAAAGAGTTCCCTGATGTATCCCAAAGGATTTGCTTGGACTACCTCCAGACAAAAAAGGTGAATTTGTTATTGATTTAGTCCCTAGGACAGCCCCAATATCTAAGCCTCCCTACAGAATGGCACCACTTGAGCTCGAGGAATTGAAGAAGCAAATACAAGAGTTGTTGGATATGGGTTTTATTCGATCCAGCGTCTCACCATGGGGTGCTCCAGTGCTATTAGTTAAGAAGAAGGATGGGACATTGAGACTTTGTATTGATTATAGACAATTGAATCAGGTGACTATCAAAAACAAGTATCCCCTACCCAGGATTGATGACTTATTTGATCAATTGCAGGGTGCACAAGTATTCTCCAAGATTGATCTAAGATCAGGCTACTATCAATTGAAGGTCAAGAAGGAGGAGATTCCAAAAACAACCTTTAGAACTCGATATGGTCACTACGAATTTTTAGTAATGCCTTTTGGCTTGACTAATGCTCCTACAGCTTTTATGGAACTGATGAATAGAATATTTCAGCCACTCTTAGATAATTATGTAATTGTATTCATTGATGACATATTAGTATATTCAAAGAGTAATCAAGAGCATGATAAACACTTGAGAGATGTATTATCTATACTAAGAGAAAAGAAGCTGTATGCAAAGTTTAGCAAATATGAATTTTGGTTGAAGGAAATTGCTTTCTTAGGCCACGTAATTTCAGGAAAGGGCATATCTGTTGATCCAAAGAAGGTGGAAGCAGTAGTTAATTGGGAAGTGCCAACAAATGTAACAGAAATTAGAAGTTTCTTGGGCATGGCAGGTTATTACAGGAGATTTATGGAGGGATTTTCTCAAATTACTCATCCCCTCACCAAACTGACTCAAAAGAAAGTGAAATTTGAATGGAATAGTGATTGTGAGCAAAGTTTCCAAGAATTAAAAAGAAGATTGACTAGTGCCCCTATTCTCACTATTCCGAGTGGTAATGAAGGATTTATAGTTTATACTGATGCTTCAAGAAAGGGTCTTGGATGTGTTTTGATGCAAGAAGGGAAAGTAATTGCTTATGCTTCAAGACAGCTAAAGAATTATGAATTGAATTATCCGACTCATGATTTGGAATTGGCAGCAATCATCTTTGCTCTAAAGATTTGGAGACATTACTTGTATGGGCCGCACATTTGATATCTTTATTGATCTCAAGAGTTTAAAATACATTTTTACGCAGAAGGAGTTAAATATGAGGCAGTGAAGATGGATAGAACTTCTAAAGGATTATGATTGTACCATCCGTTATCACCCAGGTAAAGCCAATGTTGTAGCTGATGCACTTAGTAGAAAATCTACAAGTTTTATGGCTAGTCTGGTTATGAAACAATTGAAGCTATTAGAAAGAAATTATGATTCAAATGTAATGAGAAAAGGGCAAGACTCAATAATGTTGATGGCCTCTATCCAGGTGCAAACTAATCTCATTCAACAAATTAAAGAAGGACAACTACGAGATCCACATTTAATATACTTGAGGAATGAAGTTGATAAGGGACCGAAGTTGAATTTTCAAATTTCAGATGATGGCCTATTGAGATTTGAAGATAGAATATGTGTTCCAAAAAACCCAAATATCAAGAACCAAATTTTAAACGAAGGTCACAATTCAAAGTACACCATGCATCCTGGTAGCACGAAAATGTATAGAGATCTCCAAAGTCATTATTGGTGGAAAGGCATGAAGAAGGAGATTGCAATATATGTTTCAAGGTGTTTGACATGTCAGCAAATCAAAGCAGAACACTAGAGACCTGGAGGTTTGTTACAGCCCTTAGATATTCCTGAATGGAAATGGGAATGCATTACTATGGACTTTGTTTTAGGACTACCCAGAACCTCTAGAAAGCATGATGCTATTTGGGTCATTGTTGATATGTTAACCAAATCTGCACATTTCTTACCAATTAATATGACTTATTCTCTTGATAGGCTTGCAGATTTGTATGTTGATGAAATAGTAAGACTTCATGGTGTCCCGAAGGAGATTATCTCGGACAGAGACTCTAGATTTCTTTCTAGATTATGGAGGAGATTACCAGATTCTATGGGCACCAAAGTAAAGTTTAGCACTGCCTATCACCCTCAGATTGATGGTCAATCTGAAAGAACAATTCAAATACTTGAGGAATGAAGTTGATAAGGGACCGAAGTTGAATTTTCAAATTTCAGATGATGGCCTATTGAGATTTGAAGATAGAATATGTGTTCCAAAAAACCCAAATATCAAGAACCAAATTTTAAACGAAGGTCACAATTCAAAGTACACCATGCATCCTGGTAGCACGAAAATGTATAGAGATCTCCAAAGTCAGCTTTGTATGTTGATGAAATAGTAAGACTTCATGGTGTCCCGAAGGAGATTATCTCGGACAGAGACTCTAGATTTCTTTCTAGATTATGGAGGAGATTACCAGATTCTATGGGCACCAAAGTAAAGTTTAGCACTGCCTATCACCCTCAGATTGATGGTCAATCTGAAAGAACAATTCCAATACTTGAGGATTTGCTTAGAGCCTATGTTATGGATTGGAGAGGTGAATGGGATAAAGATATTTCTCTTATTGAGTTTACTTATGATAATAGTTACCATTCGAGCATCCAGATGGCTCTTTATGAAGCATTGTATGGGCGAAAGTGCAGAACGCCTATATGTTGGGAGGAAGTTGGTGATAGAAAATTGTTAGCACTAGATAAAGTACAAGAGACTACTGAAAAGATTCAGGTTATCATAAAAAGGCTAAAGGCTACTGAAAGTCGGCAAAAGAGCTATGCAGACAACAGAAGACGAGATATCGAGTTCCAAGTAGGGGATTTTGTATTCCTAAAGGTCTCCCCTTCCAATGGCGTTATAAGATTTGGAAAGAAAGGAAAGTTAAACCCAAGGTTCATTGGACCTTTTGAGATCCTCGAAAGAATTAGCTCTGTCACTTACAAGATTGCCTTGCCACCATCGATGTGTCATATCCATAATATATTTCATGTGTCAATGCTCCGAAAGTATATACTAGATCCCTCTCATGTCATTGAGTATGAGCCGATTGCGATTGAGAAAGACTTGTTTTACAAGGAAGAGCCCATTCAAATTATTGATAAAAAGGAGAAGATCTTAAGAAATAGAATCATCACTCTGGTTAAAGTAATTTGGAAGCATCATCCTACAAATGAAGCAACTTTGGAGCTAGAGGAAGAAATGAAGAAAGCTTATCCTCATCTTTTCCCGAAAGAGGTATGATAAATTTAGAGGACTAAATTTTCTTTTAAGGAGGGGAGAGTGTAACATCCCTCATTAAAAAAAAAATGCTTATAAAGTACTTTAATAGTTCAGTTTATTATATCAATATTAAATTATATGGAGGACTTGTGGCATTAGCAAGGATGAGCCACTTGCACTTATTCTAAAGTTGACACCTAAACCTCCATGCATGCTTGCCACCTCACTATTTTAGCATGAGCCAAACCTAAATAATTTAAGGCACAACTAAGGGAAATTTGCAGCCAATATAACTTGAGAAGAGGAGAAGGAATTGAAGGAGAAGAGAAGGAGAAAGAATTGAAGAAGAAGAAGTTTTATCTTAGCTTAAGGCTTTGCATCAATTCCCCCACATTTGGAAATCAAAATTTTTTAAGGCAAGTGTTCTAACCCCATCCAACAAAATCCTAATCTCTGTTTTGTTTTCTTTTCAATTCTACAAAATTTTGAAAGATTTCAGCTGAGAACCAAACATTTCTTTCGTTTTGATACAAAGCCATGAATTTGTAATTTTTCGGTAATCTGACCTCCATGCATGCTTGCCACCTCACTATTTTAGCATGAGCCAAACCTAAATAATTTAAGGCACAACTAAGGGAAAATTTGCAGCCAATATAACTTGAGAAGAGGAGAAGGAATTGAAGGAGAAGAGAAGGAGAAAGAATTGAAGAAGAAGAAGTTTTATCTTAGCTTAAGGCTTTGCATCAATTCCCCCACATTTGGAAATCAAAATTTTTTAAGGCAAGTGTTCTAACCCCATCCAACAAAATCCTAATCTCTGTTTTCTTTTCAATTCTACAAAATTTTGAAAGATTTCAGCTGAGAACCAAACATTTCTTTCGTTTTGATACAAAGCCATGAATTTGTAATTTTTCGGTAATCTGACCTCCATGCATGCTTGCCACCTCACTATTTTAGCATGAGCCAAACCTAAATAATTTAAGGCACAACTAAGGGAAAATTTGCAGCCAATATAACTTGAGAAGAGGAGAAGGAATTGAAGGAGAAGAGAAGGAGAAAGAATTGAAGAAGAAGAAGTTTTATCTTAGCTTAAGGCTTTGCATCAATTCCCCCACATTTGGAAATCAAAATTTTTTAAGGCAAGTGTTCTAACCCCATCCAACAAAATCCTAATCTCTGTTTTCTTTTCAATTCTACAAAATTTTGAAAGATTTCAGCTGAGAACCAAACATTTCTTTCGTTTTGATACAAAGCCATGAATTTGTAATTTTTCGGTAATCTGACCTCCATGCATTTTTTAGGTCCTAACTTTTTGTACTAAACTCTGATTTAGGCAAAACCTATTCCGTTTGAAAGTAGACTCGAAGACCTTTATTTTGATAACTAGATTGAATGATTTGGTTTCAAAATGCCTAATATGACTTCTATTGCAATTAACCCTACAGATTCTACAAAATTTTGAAAGATTTCAGCTGAGAACCAAACATTTCTTTCGTTTTGATACAAAGCCATGAATTTGTAATTTTTCGGTAATCTGACCTCCATGCATTTTTTAGGTCCTAACTTTTTGTACTAAACTCTGATTTAGGCAAAACCTATTCCGTTTGAAAGTAGACTCGAAGACCTTTATTTTGATAACTAGATTGAATGATTTGGTTTCAAAATGCCTAATATGACTTCTATTGCAATTAACCCTACAGATTCTACAAAATTTTGAAAGATTTCAGCTGAGAACCAAACATTTCTTTCGTTTTGATACAAAGCCATGAATTTGTAATTTTTCGGTAATCTGACCTCCATGCATTTTTTAGGTCCTAACTTTTTGTACTAAACTCTGATTTAGGCAAAACCTATTCCGTTTGAAAGTAGACTCGAAGACCTTTATTTTGATAACTAGATTGAATGATTTGGTTTCAAAATGCCTAATATGACTTCTATTGCAATTAACCCTACAGATTCTACAAAACAGAGATGATCAATTCTGACCTTCTATTACTAAATTGCTCATAACTCTCTAGTGAAAATTCTGAATTATGAAAAAACTTGATTCTTTGGGAACTAGATTCGCATATCTTTCTTTTGACACCATTTTTAGTGAATTGGAGCATGCTTGGTCACTCAAACAAATCAGGAAATGTACCATTCGAATTCTGCCTGAATTTGAAAACTTTGTTGAATTTTGCCTATTCGAGTCTCATTCAGTTGGAAGTTTGATTTCTATTAAGTTCTTATGCAGTCATTTGAAAATTCTTGTATTATTCATCTTGAAATTGTTGTATGTCTGAAATTTATTATGTAATGTTTTGTTGGCATTTCCTTGTTTGATAAAGGCACACGCATATTTCCGTTGTTTCCGCATGTGCTTCCGATATATGCCAATGTCATTGTTCATGCTACCCTTTTGTACTCTGGTGTCTTGTGGGATATTGTGAACCTTTGCCAGAAATGGTAAAGGGAGTTATGCATAGAGCCTGCGATGCTCTGCCGGCCCCATTGACTTCACTTAGACGTGGGTGGATGGAGCTCCCAAACGTGGGAGACTTTTGCTTGGTGGTCATCCTGAAATGGATGAATCACATTATGTATGTGGTCCCACAGCGCCCTCTATGTTTTTGATATGATATCCAAAGCTTTGCTAATGAGTTTATATTTAGGCTTTGGATAAAAATGGAATGCATGCTACCTCAAAAATGACATACAAGCTTGTATTTACTATTCGGTTCACTTGTTATACTTTGGAGTGTTTCATATGTCATTGTTATGCTCTCAAACACTCTTACGCCTTTGATATACACTGAAATGCTTTAGGTGCCATTTGATACATGCCGAAATGCTTATTTTGCCAATGAAATGCTCCAATTTCCTTTCTCGTATTGTTATGTCTAACGCTTGTTTTCGAATAAGGAAACCGTTTGTGATTTTTATACCAAATGAGATAATTTCAAATGAACACTTGTATTTCTGCTTTTGCTATCTTGATACTAAGCCTGCTTGAATTTCTCCTACCGCCATGGATATGTTAGTCACTTGCTGAGCTCTTTATGCTCACCCCGTTGTTATATAAATTTTTCAGGGTAGCTTGTCACGCACTGAAAAGCTAGAATTGGGTTGAAGCAATGAAAGGCTAGAAGATTTTGGACTAATCTTTGTTGGTTGATAGGTTTTTGTTGTATAGTATACTTTACTTCTGATGTAATGTTAAGGATATGTTGATACTTATTTGATGTAAAAGTTTAATGGACCGCTCATGTTTATGGAATGATAAGCTTATGTTGTATAAGTATATGAACTCATGGTGAATAATATTTTTGTGATGGTATATATTTCTACGAATATGGATTTGTGTTGTGGTTGATGTTTAGTTGAGTTGCATTTGGATTTTATGAATCTCTAAGTGAAGTGGAGTATGATTTATGAAATGTACAGGTTTATGAATTGTGAATATTGATTTGAATGTTTCTTAGTATCCTTAAATGTTTGATTAGATCCTGGATTGATTTGTGATGATGAATTATAATATTATTGATTTTAGACAGGGTCACACCTCCTGAATGGATTAAATTCGGGGGACATGACACGTTGTGACCTACGTCCATTTCTAATTCCTTCTCCATCGAGGTCATCGACATCCACTAATGATCTTCTTTTAATGGGCAAAGACTAACCATCCTTTTACAATACTTTCTCATTTTTCATGGGTTTAGGAGATAACCCTTACAAGCCTCACACCTCACTAGAATGATCACAAGACTTAGAAAGGGAGGAGGAGGACACTTAGCACTTTTACAACACTTTCACAACCCAATACTTCAAGATTTTATTCACATTTTGTTACCTTTTCATTGAGGAAAGAGTAGGATATTTATAGGCCCTAATTGCTTTAAAAATAGAGCCAAAAAGTATCTTATCCTGGGTTTTCAAGGTACTGGTGGTACCATCGCCAATATTAGGTGGTTCTACAGCCTAACACTTTAACACTAGGTGGTACCACTGCCTAGTATAGTGGTACTACCGCTTTACAAAGCCTCGAAGATTGGGCTTTGGCGGCACCATCGCCTATAGGGCGGTACCACCGCTTCACAACCATTTATGGTTGGTTATACCACCGCCCACATCACCTAGGTGGCCGAGTCTCAAGCGGTGCCACTGCTTGACATGGCTTTGGGTCACTGAATGGGCCGCACAACAAGCCCAATTCAGTCCTAATTTGGGCCCAATTGGCCTCTAACTGAGTTAGTAGGATTTCTCCCAAACCTACCTCAAATTAAGACCTAACTACATCAACTAAGGCTAAAACAATTATAATCAAGCAATCTAGTTGGCCAGCATGTCAATTGTTCATCCGAACTTCCGGTGAAACTGTCGGTACACTTTCGGAGAACTCCCGACGAGCTTCAAGCAAACTTCCGACAAATCATTTGGATATTCAGCATATCGCCCAATCCTCCAGTATGTTGACTCCTACAACATCCATTCTTGACGCATACTCCGATTCTTCCAACCCGATGTCCGATCTTTGACTTCGGCCCAATGTCTAATTCTTCCATAATTGTTTTGCCTTTTTCCATATAGTTAGTTCTGCATCACTTATCTCAACACATGAATTAGATCATTAATTTATCAATTGATTTCAACATCAAAATTCGAGATTCAATAATCTCACCCTTTTTGATGATGATAACCAATTAATGATGGAGTTAATCTTAACTCCCCCTATCCATATGCCATATTGAGATAAGCAAACTTGAATTCAAAAGGAATCATGACCTTTGAATTCAAGTTAAACAATTTCGATCACTACGATCAAATGCAATATATCAAATCAAAATTTCATATGTTGTGCCTCAACATAGTTTCAAATTATCAAAATGTAACGTGCACAATTTCAAAAACATTACAACTCATCACTTCATGCATAATACAAAAAATAAATCATCATTACTTTGGCCATAACATACATGCTACTAAAGTATTCATCAATGCATGGATGATAGCGAAATTAACATCATTTTGGGCATGATTCTAAACACATTCATCATTTCTCCCCCTTTGTCATCAACAAAAAAGAGAATCATCCAACAATTTATGCAAGTATTTTAAACTATTCAAGTAAGTTTTACACTAATTTTTCCAAGCTAGCAAATTTGTGAAATGAGAAGTTGAGTATAAATTTTGCAAGATAACTCCTGCTTTCTGAAATGGGTAAGCTAGCATTATTTTCTTTAGATATGCAAGCACATTTTGGTGCAAGTTTCTTTCTTCCCTTTGTCATAAGAATAAGAAGAAGATGAAGAAGAGTAAGGGAGGATTTCATTCATCACAAGAAAAATCAAGAACCAAATCCATGAAATTTTTTTTTTTCATTGAATCAAGCTTCTACTTTTGCAAAAAGCAAGGATTCATCATAAAAGATTAAAATGTGCATACTAAAAATCCATGAATCAAATCTTTTTTCTTGTAAATAGAAGGAAGAAGGGTTTAGAGGAATTGATTAGCGCATAAAAGATCAAGTATACCAAAAGTCTAATAAAAACTCTTCTTTCATGAATGATCAAAAATCCATGAATAAAATCTCTTCTTTAGTGAGTTGAAAGAAGAAGAAATGATGGAAATGATCTTGATTTAAGGAGAAGACTCAAGTTACGAGAAAATCAAGAAATCCAAAAAATATACAAGAGGAACTCATGCATTCGAAAGATTTAACATGCGTAATTTTCTTCTAATAAAATCAAATTGTTTCTCATTCAATGGTTTTGTAAAAATATATGCTAATTGATACTTTGTATCAATAAATTCTAAAGATATATCATGATTATTAATATGATCTCTAATAAAATGATGTCTAATATCAATATGTTTAGTTCTAGATTATTGAATGAGATTCTTGGTTAAACATATTGCTTTAGTGTTATCGCATTTTATAGGGATGGTTTTTAAATAAATTTCATAATCTTCTAAAGTATTTTTCATCCATATAATTTGCGTACAACATGCACCTACTAGTATATACTTAGCTTCGGTTGTAGATAATGCAACCAAGTTTTATTTCTTGGAAGACCAAGAGACAAGTGCATAACCTAAGAGTTGACATATTCCTGATATGATTTTTCTATCTATTTGACAACCAGCAAAAATAGCATCGGCATAAGTAACTCAAAGTTTTTAAAATTTAGATACCATAGTACTAGATTAGGAGTTCCCAAGCAAAAATAGTACTATCTCACTTAAAAGATTGAAATCCAACACATAGTCCAATACTAAATATGATATCGAGTCTAGTTGCTATGAGGTATAATAAACTACCTATCATACCCTTATAAGTTATTTGATCAAAACATTCTCCATTAGTGTCTATATCTAGTTTTGCAGAAGTGCTCATTGGTGTATTAATAGCTTTAGCACTATCCATATTAAATCATTTCAATAGATCTAAAGCATATTTAGTTTAACTAATAAAAGTTTCATCACTTAGTTATTTAATTTACAATCTTAAGAAAAAAGTTAATTCACCCATCAAGCTTATTTCAAACTCTTGACTTATACTTTTGGTAAAAGATTCACACAAAGATTCACTTGAAGGACCGAAAATGATATCATTAAAATAAATTTGGATAATAATAAAAGTATTTTAAAAATATTTAATAAATAATGTATCAACCTTGCCTTTTATAAAATTATTTTGAATAAGGAAAGAACTAAGCCTCTCAAACTAAGCTGATAGGACCCTAATAGTGCTAGGTCCTACTTAACCATTAAGTTGCTAATAAAACCCAATGAGATTGTAATAAACCCCACCTAGCCACCTCTATCCTATAAAGAAGAGTGGCTAGGGTTTATTTTTGGGCCTTTGGGCTTCCTGGTCGTCGCCCCATTTTACTGGGCTAGTGGGTTAGGGTTGAGGGCAAAAGGGGTAACTCACTTAGGAAGCAACCCCTAGGGCTAGGTTTTGGAGCTATATATAAGCATGTAGTCTCCATCTCTTTAAGAATAAGATCTATCTAATATTGCATGCATTTGGCAAACATCAAGGAGGGTGGAACCCTTATAGCATTCCAAGGGTTGATGCCCATCAAAGATCAATCTATATAGAATTCCTCTAGGGTTCTATCATCTAGTATCAAAGCAACGATCTTGCTACTTTTGCTGCCATCTCTACTACCCACCACTAGCCAAGCAATTCACATAATTGCTTTTGATGTCACCATCTCCATCATCATCTCCTACTGTAAATCAAATCATTCTACTATCGTCACCTCCATTGCATCAGAGATATGGTATTCTCCTATCTATTAGAACCCTTGTAGATTCTAAGCTTGGGGTTGATCTCTTTAGGGGTTTGGCCTCTTTGGAACTCTATAGGGGTTTCTTCCTCCAAATTTCTACTCAAAGGCTGTAGAAAAGATTCATCTATTGCTTATGAAAAGAGAATGAATACATGGTTATTTATAGGGCTTCTAATCCCCAACTCGTAATAGAACTCCTACTCAAGACTCCTACTCAATTAGGACTCCTACTCAAGACTCCTATTCTTTTACAACTCCTAATACTTCTTTAAGAAATACTCTTCTAACCCTAGTTGGCCTCTTCACCTCTTGAATGGGGGTCGGCTATGTAGGTTTTACATGAATACCCCTTTTAATGAAACTGAATTTAAGACTCCTAGCTGGAGTCCTAATAGACCTATCCTCTTCAAATTAGCCTTGTCCTCAAGGTTGACGATTCATGATTTCTGGGAATTTGATCTTCAAGTCATTATAGTTCTCTCAAGTGACATCTTCTGTTGGTAGGTTCACCTTTTATATTAGTACTTCAATAGCGAGTAATCGTCGTCGAGTCATTATTCATCAATCAATAATGGCACTTGACTAGGTCTGGAGTCATCCTTGGGTAGTCATATCTGGTAGATAGCCTTGGACTATCTCATTTTATCCCAGCTTGAGCTTGAAATATGACACATGGAAGACTAGATGGATTCGTGAGCTGGCAGGCAAGTCCAATCTGTATGCTACTACTCTGATGCGCTCTAAAATTTGGCAGGGTCTATGGAATCGAGGTGAAAGCTTCATAGATGTTCTAGTCTAGATTGATGTTTGCTTAAATGGCTGGAGTCATAGGAAGACCCAATCTCCTACTGAAAATTCTCTTTCACCTTTGTGTTGATCATATTGTTGTTACATCTTTGCTTGAGCTAGAGTGAGATTATCTTTTAGCAACTTTAGCATTTTGTCTCTGTCTTGTAGTTCCCTCTTAATATCCTCAAGGAAGTCGCTGGTTGGAAATGAAACAATCGAAAATTCAGCTTGCTCGAGTAGTCGTGAAAGCACATTTGCAACAATATTCTCTTTTCCCTTTTTGTAAGTTATTTTATAATCATATCCAAGAAACTTTGTTACCCATTTTTGTCGCTCGGGGGAAGATATCTTCTGCTCAAAGAAATATTTTAGGCTTTTATAGTCGGTCTTGATTTGAAAGTGTCGCCCGATCAAGTATGGTATTCATTTGGTCACCGCATGCATAATCGCGAATGTCTCCTTGTTGTAAATAGTCATCTTGAGATGGGAAAGAGATAATTTTTTACTGGTGTAAGTGAGGGGGCGGCCATCTTGCATTAGTATAGCACCAATTCTAACTCCGAAGGCATCGGCTTCAATAATAAAAGTCTTGTCGAAGTAGGGTAGCGCTAGGATGGGTGTTGTCGTCATTGCGGCCTTAAGTTCGTCAAAGGTGGTGGTGGCTTTGTTCGACTATTAGAAAGCATCTTTTTTTTGTAGCGAAGTAAGGGGTGCACTAATCTTTTCATAGTTTTTCACGAACTTGCGGTAGTAGCCTGTTAAACCGAGAAAGCTATGTAGCGATTTTATGTTCCTCGGGGTTGGCTAATTTGGCATTACTTCAATTTTGGAGGGGTCTACTACCACACCTTCCTCTGATATGATATGCCCCAGATATTCCATCTTTTGTTGAAAAAAGCTACACTTCGATTTTTTGACTAAAAGAATATGTTCTCATAAAATCATCAAAACAAGTTGTAAGTGTTGAAAATGACTTTCAAGAGAAGGGCTATAAATAAGGATATCGTCAAAGAAAACCAACACAAACTTATGAAGATAATTCTGAAAGATATTATTCATAAGCCTTTGGAAGGTGGAGGGAGCATTGGTGAAACCAAAGGGCATTACCAAAAATTCATAGTGGCCGGCCGCTATGTGTTCGAAAGGCGATTTTTGGTATGTTTTCTTTTTACACTCATATTTGATGATACCCAAATCGAAGGTCTAACTTTATGATGACTCATGCTCCCTTTAATTCATCATGTTGAATCTCAGATTTTCATGATGAAATCAATTGGTAAAATATTTGACTAATCCTTTGCTGAGATATGTGTATAGAATTAACCACGATTCTAGTAAGACGTAAAGCAAGTGTTGTGCCGGAGTCAAGATCGAGATCATATTAGGAGTTCGAGAGTTTGCCAAAACTTCGAACGTTGGCCGGAACTTGCCAAGAAGATCATCATAAAGTCTACGAGCTTGCCAGGAGTCCATTGGAACATTACCGAGAGTTCGTTGGATGTTTGCCGGAAGTACGTCGAAAGCTCACCAGAAGAGTAATTGATGCACCGGAATAAGATGTACTGTAATTGTTAGGATCGGAGCGGCACTAAGAGGGGGGGTGAATTAGTGCAGCGGTAAAAACTACGTCGATTTCTGAAATTTCTTTGTATGTTGAAAATCGATTCCGGAAATATGGTTAGATTGAAAGCGTAGGGAAAAGTATTGAAGGCAGTAAGCTATTGAAGGGGTTTGCAGTAAGGTAATAGCAGGAAGTAAATGCAAACCAGAGAAGACGGTAGTTTATAGTGGTTCGGTCAATCGTGACCTACATCCACTCCTTCGATTCCTCTTCCGTCGAGGCCACCGGCATCCACTAATGATCTTCCTTTACTAGGCGAAGATCAACCTCCTTTTTACACCCCTCTTACAACCTCTTACAAGTGGTTCACCCTTTTACAAAGATTTCAATGAAAAGAAAGGAGGTGAACACTCAAGCTATTGAAAATAAGACTTTTCCTAAAGATTTTCTCAACTTCTAGCTTCTCAAAAGGTTGTTCTCTTTGCTGAGAATTTAGAGGTATTTATAGGCCTCAAGAGGATTCAAATTTGGGCTCTAAAATTTGAATTCTCTTCGGTTCCCGAAGCTAGCGGTGCCACCACCTGTCAGTGGCGGTGCCACCGCCTATCAGTTGTGACACTGACAGTGTACTGGGCGGTGCCACCGCCAGGCTCTCGGGTGCTGGGCGGTGCCACCACCCAGACCGACGGTGCCACCGCCTGGCTCTTAGGTGCTGGGCCGTGCCACCGCCTAGCTCTCTCAACTCACTGGTTGGGCTCCAAACTTGGCCCAAACCAGTCTGAACTCGGGCCCAATTGGCCCCTACATGGGTTATAAGATTAACACCTAATCCTAACCCTAATTAACATGCTAACTACGAATTTAAAGACATTTCCTAAGCTATTACAAAGTCCACAAGTCAAGACTTCTTCCGGCGATCTTCCGAGAAATTCTCGGAAACCATTCTGCGGAATCCCGGCAAGCTCCTAGACTTCACGATTTGATCTTGGCGAGTTCCGATGAGCTTCTTCGGCAAGCGACGATCTTTCTCGGTGAGCTCCGCGAACTTCGGACGAACCTTTCGGCAAGCTCCCTACTCATTCTCGGCTAGTTCCGACAGCATTCCCGACGAACATTCAGACTTCCGTCGAACTCTCGAACTCCCAACGAATCCTTTGCGCTTGACTCCAGCACTTTGTTTCGCTTTATGTCTTCATCGTTATCGTAGTTAATCCTGCACACACAAGCCAAAACTCTACTCCGATCTAGACAATTATTACAACGCGAATTGACATTCTGTTGCCCAGCACGTCATTGGTTGGCGCTTCATCCGATTCTTTAGTGCATCGTCCACTCTTGTGGGTTGTTGCCCAATCGACGGTTGACCTCCGCAACCCCGATATCCTTGGTGCAATTCCGCTCTCCTTGGCCCGATGCCCGACGTCCGAAGCGTTCTACCGTCCAATATCCTAACGTGATCTCCTCCGGCACAACGTCAATTCCTCCTGCGTCAACTGTCTAATCCTGATCGAGTAGACCTGCATCACTCAAAATGCAGTTAAACATCTAAACACAATCAATTAGTTTCATCATCAAAATCCGAGATTCAACAGTAATCATGTCTTAGTTATTGTAGTTAAAGAGTAAATTAAGTTAGAATTGGGAGGTAATCCCACTAGCTTAATTAGGGCCCAACTGGGCCTTTAGTTGGGCTGGTTTGGGCCAGATTCAAGGCCCAACCATGTTGTAAAAAGATGGTCCGCAGTGGCACCGCTTGGAAAGCAGTGCGCTAGGATATTTGGCTAGTTGTACCATCCAGACTGGGTGGTGGTACTGCCGACAATTATTGCTGCCAATGGTGGTACTACCCTTGTCAAGCGGTGGTACCGCTAGAGCTCAGTCTTCGAGCTCTTTCAGGCAGTAGTACCGCCCAATAATGGCGATGGTACTGCCAGGACCCCGAAATCTGGGATGAGACCCTTTTTGGCTCTATTTTTGAAAGTCATTGGGGCCTAACAAATCCCCACCCTTTTCTGCATGAAAGGGCACAAAACCTATTGGCATAAACTTGAGTTTTTGAGCCTTAAAGTGTTGTAAAATTAAAGAGTTCTCCTGGTTCATCTCTTAGCCTTGTAACCATCCAACAAAGAGGAATGAGACTTGTAAGGGTTGTCTCCTAAACCTAGCAAAAGGAGAAAAGCTGTAAAAGGTAGTTGGCCTTTGCCTATTGAAGGAAGGCCTTTAGTGGACGCTGGTGACCTCGTCGGAGGAGGAATCTGAAAGTGGATGTAGGTCACATTGACCAAACCACTCTAAAACTCGGTTTGCATTTACTTTGAGCAACTTTCTTTTATAGCAAACTACCTCTCCTCCTTACTGTGCTTTAACTACGTCTACATATGCTTTCACATAAACACCTTCCGAGATTAGATTTAACCATATGAAGACTTTACGAAACTTACACTTTTTATTTGTGCAATTTACATTACTGCAAATCACCTTAGTCTTCTCTTGCACCTTCACAAAAGCTTTCAAGTTCAAATTCTTTTCGAAACGGATTGAATCGAAACCATTCTCATCGGAATCGATTTTAATCGAAACAAGTTTTTTGAAATAGCGAAAGTTTTCCACTGCACTAATTCACCCCCCCCTCTTAGTGCCGCTCTTGATCCTAACAATTGGTATCAGAGCAAGGTTCACTCTCATTTGGTCTAAAACCAAAGAGAGATGGCATTTGCTGGCAACCAAGAGGGTCATTCAATTACACGTCCGCGCATGTTCAATAGGATGGATTACACATATTGGAAGACTAGAATGAGGATCTTCCTAATTTCAATGGATTTTGAGCTTTGGAACGTTGTCAAAAATGATTTTCAAAAGTCTTCTCTTCCAATGAACAATTGGAATGAGTTGAAGAAGAAGACTTTCACTTTAAATGCCAAGGCTATGAATGCCTTATTTTGTGGATTAGATAAAAACGAGTTTAATCGAGTGTCGATTTGTGAAATGGCTTTTGATGGCACACACTCGAAGTGGCTCATGAAGGTACTAGTAGAGTGAAGGAGTCAAAAATTAATTTTTTAGTATATTCTTATGAGTTGTTTCGAATGAAACCGAGTGAGACCATTGAAGACGTGTACACCCGATTTACGGATGTCGTCAATGGTCTAAAAGGACTTGGTAAAGGTTTCTTGGATTTTGAACTCATTAATAAAATTTTAAAATCCCTTTCAAAAAGTTAGGACCCTAAAGTAACAATTATTCAAGAGGCCAAAGATCTAAATAATTTTCCTCTTGGAGAACTAATTGGGTCACTAATGACCTATGAAATGACATGTAAAGCTCATGAAGATCTTCAGGACACCCTTCCAAAGAATAGGAAGAATATGGCACTGAGAACACAAGAAGACCATTTGAAAGAAAACTCAAGTGATGAGGACCTTGATGAAAACTTAGCACTTTCAAAAAGAAAATTTAAAAAATTTATAAGAAGAAATAAATTTAAAAATGACACTAAAAATAAATTTGAAACCAAGAAAGATCAAGTAATATGCTATGAATGCAAGAAGCCGGGACACTACAAGAGTGAATGTCCCCAAGCTAAGAAGAGGACACCATAGAAGAAGGCTTTTAAAGCAACATGGGATGACTTAAGTGCATTCGAAGAAGAGGAGCCAACCAATACTAAGCAAGTTGCTCACTATGCACTAAAGGCCATTAGAGATGAGGTAACAAGTTCAATTGGTGCAAATTTATCATTTGATGAACTATTAAATACTTTTCATGATTTATTTGATGAATGTAAATCAATTAGTAAAAAATATAAATTGTTAAAAAAGGAGCATAATTCTCTTGTTAGTGATTTCGATAAATTAAATATTGAGCATAATATTAGTTTAGCTCCATGTACGACATGCTATGAAGGAAGTACATTTAGAAAGGAAAACTTGTTACTCAAAGATACCTTAGAAAAATTTGAGGTTGGTAGCAAGTCCTTGAACATGATCTTTGCCAATAAGGGTCACGTTCATAAAAGAAGTGGCATCGGATTTGTGAGTAGCTCTCACCAAAATCCAATCACCGTTGTTAAAGGCCCTATCTTGCATATTTCACCTTAGAACAAATGCAACTTTTGTTGCAAACTTGGATATATAGCTTATCATTGTCTATTTTAAAAAGTATAGTCTATAAAAATTGATTTGGGTTCCTAAAGGAACTGTAAAAAACTCCATGCAAAATGATAAGTTAAGCCGATCGGTTTTTGAAGCATCCAAGGTCAAATGGGTATCTAAAAATCATTCTCTTTTATAGAAACGTATACCATCACAAGCTAGGAGCAAGAGATGGTACCTTGATAGTGGATACTCAAGTCATATGACAGGAGATTCATCTCAATTCTTTAAGCTCACTAGCCTAGACAAAGGATATGTCACCTTCGGAGACAACAACAAGGGTAAAATCATTGGTAAAGGAACTATAGGTAACACATCCAACTTTTTTATTGAAGATGTGTTGTTAGTTGATGGCTTAAAGCATAACCTTTTGAGCATTAGTCAATTGTGTGATAAAGGATATATTGTTAGATTTGAATTTAATGCTTGTATTATAGAAATACTACACAAAAACACATCTATGATTGCACTAAAACAAAATAATGTATACACCATTGACATTAATGATCTTTTCAATGAAATGTCTTTTTCGGTTTTAAATGATGATGCTTGGCTTTGACATAGGAGATTAGGTCATGTTAGCATGAAACTAATCACCTAAATTTCATTTAAAGAACTTGTAAGAGGAATTCCTCATATCAAGTTCGTCAAAGATAATGTGTGTGATGTTTGTCAACTAGGAAAACAAATGAAAGGTAGCTTCAAACCTAAGAACCAAATAAGCACCTCTAGACCTTTGCAATTGATCCATATGGACTTGTTTAGACCAATTGCTACATCAAGCCTAGGAGGTAGCAAATACGCATTTGTCATCGTGGATGATTATAGTAGATACACATGGACTTATTTTTTGGCACACAAAAGTGAATGTTCTAGGTATTTCTCTAAGTTTTGTAAACTTATTCAAAATGAAAAGGGTTATATGATTTTGTCAATTTGAAGTAAAAACGGTGGTGAATTTCAAAACCATGATTTCTAAGAATTTTATGAATCTAATGGATACAACCACAACTTCTGTACTCCAAGAAATCCTTAACAAAATGGAGTAGTAGAAAGAAAGAATAGAAACTTACAAGAAATGACAAGAACCATGTTAAATGAACATACCATACCCAAATATTTTTGGGCCGAAGCCATAAACACGGCATGCTATGTCATGAATAGAGTTCTAGTAAGACCCTTACCAAAACTCCTTATGAGTTGTGGAATAACAAAAAACCCAATGTTTCATATTTTAAAGTTTTTGGGTGTAAGTGTTTTATCTTGAACGAAAAATATACTTTAGGAAAATTTGATACTAAATCCGATGAAGGATTTTTTCTTGGCTATTCTTCTATTTCTAAAGTATTTCATATCTTTAATAAAAGAACTTTGATTATAAAAGAATCCATTCATATTGTTTTTAATGAGGTTTTCGAAATTAAGAAAAATGATTTTGATGATTATGTTAATTTTGATGCTTTGAATTTAAATGAAACCCTTTTTCTATCTAGCAACTTGTATGCATCTACTTCTGAAACATCCTTACCCAAGGATTGGAAGTATGTAGATGCTCATCCTAAGGAGTTGATTTCATAGGAGACACATCTAAAGCGGTTCAAACTCATTCTTCTCTTAAAATTTTTTGTACCAACGCCACTTTTCTCTCCCAAATTGAACCTAAAAGCATTAACGAGGTAATGAAAGATGATTCATGGGTCATTGCAATGCAAGAAGAAATGAACTAAGTCTAAGCATATTGCACTTATGTTATCATATTTGAGAGAAATGAGGTGTGGAAGCTTGTTCCTAAGCCAAATGACCATTTAGTTAATGGTACTAAATGGGTCTTTAGAAACAAGCAAGATGAACTTGGTATCGTGGTTAGAAACAAGGCTAGATTAGTAGCCAAAAGTTTCAATTAAGAAGAATGTATCGATTATAAAGAAACATTCGCTCTTGTGACATGATTAGAAGCCATAAGGATGCTCCTTGCCTATACTAGTAGTAACAATTTTAAGTTATTTTGAATAGATGTTAAAAGTGTTTTTCTTAATGGCTTTATTTCCGAAGAAGTTTATGTTGAACAACCTCCCGGCTTTGAGAATGATAATCTCCCTAATCATGTGTTTAAATTGACTAAACTATGGATTGAAACAAGCCCCAAGGGCTTGGTATGAGAGACTTAGTTCATTTCTTATAGAAAATAATTTCTCTAAAGGCAATGTCGATACTATAATGTTTATCAAAAATTTTGAAAATAATTTTTTTATTGTTCAAATTTATGTAGATGATATTATTTTTTGTTCTGCAAATGAATCTCTACATGAATCATTTGCTAAATGTATAAGTCTTGAATTTGAAATGAGTTCGATGGGGAAATTAACTTTCTTTTTGGGTTTACAAATCAAACAACTAAGAATGACATTTTTCTTAGTCAAACAAAATATGCTTTATATTTGCTAAAAAGGTTTAAGATGGATAGCTCAAAGGCTATCAATACTCCCATGAGTACCTCAACTAAGTTAAACATTGATGAAAGTAGAGAAACCTTTGATCAAAAAGCTCATAAGGTATGATAGGAAGTTTACTACACCTCACCGCAACTAGACCGAATATCATGTTTAGTGTAGGTCTTTGTGCAAAGTTTCAATCTAATCTTAAGATACCTCATCTTAAAGCAATTACGAGAATTCTTAGATATCTTAAAGGTACCACTAATCTAGGATTATGGTATCCAAAATATGAGAACTTTGAATTAATTGCATATGCTGATATGGATTTTGCTAGATGTAGATTAGATAGAAAAAGCACATTCGGAACATGTCAATTTTTATGACACACACTTGTTTCTTGGTCTTCCAAGAAACAAAACTCAGTTACACTATCTACAATCAAAGCCGAGTACATTGCAGCTAGTGTATGTTATGCACAAGTTATGTGGATGAAAAACACTTTAGAAGATTATAGATTTATCTTAAAAATATTCCCATAAAATATGATAACATAAGTGCAATATGCTTAACAAAAAATCTCATTCAACACTCTAGAACAAAACATATTGATATTAGGCATCACTTTATATGAGATCATGTCAATAATAATGATGTAATCTTAGAGTTTACTAATACAAAACATCAATTAGCCGATATATTTACAAAACCCTTAAATGAAGAATAATTTGATTTCATTAAAAGGGAATTGAGAATGCTAAATTGTTAAAATGTATGAATTTATTTTCAGACTTTTTCTTACAATTTTGCTCACTTGAATCATGAACTTATAGTATATATTTTACGTGTTTTGATATGATGAATTAATATGAATCATGAACTTATGATATAAATCTTACGAGTGTTGACAAGTTGATATGAATCAATCATCTGTATCTACGGTTCTATATGAGGTTTAGATATGAATCATTATGTTAATATGAATCGTGAACGTGTGGTATGCATTTTATGAAGCGTGACGTGGGTATGCATTTATGAAAATTTTGATATGAATGTGAATGAGTGAATAGTGCTCACTGCCTGTAGGCGGTGGCACCACCCTAGTTGGCGGTACCACTGCCCAGTTGGCGGTGGTAGCACCGCCCAGCTGGTGGTAGCACCGCCCAGCTGGTGGTAGCACCGCCCAGCTGGTGGTAGCACCGCCCAGCTGGTGGTAGCACCGCCCAGCTGGTGGTAGCACCGCCCAGCTGGTGGTAGCACCGCCCAGCTGGTGGTAGCACCGCCCAGCTGGTGGTAGCACCGCCAATAATCAAGTGTTGCAGGCGGTAGCACCGCCCAGCTGGTGGTAGCACCGCCAATAATCAAGTGTTGCAGGCGGTAGCACCGCCCAGCTGGTGGTAGCACCGCCCAGCTGGTGGTAGCACCGCCCAGCTGGTGGTAGCACCGCCCAGCTGGTGGTAGCACCGCCAATAATCAAGTGTTGCAGGCGGTAGCACCGCCCAGCTGGTGGTAGCACCGCCCAGCTGGTGGTAGCACCGCCCAGCTGGTGGTAGCACCGCCCAGCTGGTGGTAGCACCGCCCAGCTGGTGGTAGCACCGCCCAGCTGGTGGTAGCACCGCCCAGCTGGTGGAGCACCGCCAAGATTCAAGTGTTGCAGGCGGTAGCACCGCCCAGCTGGTGGTAGCACCGCCAATAATCAAGTGTTGCAAGCGGTAGCACCGCCCAACCAGACCAGTGGTGCCACCACTTGCAACCTACCCCCTTTATAAAATCCAGTTAGGGCCGACGGTAAAACCGACCCCAACTCATTCTCCACTCCCCTAAATAGTTCCAAACCCCCTTTGAACACCATTCTCTCCCTCTAGCTGCCCAAAAATCCATATTTTCTGCTAGATCAAGGATCAATCTCCTACATCCTCTTGAAAATAACAACTAAGGTATTCTCTAAATAGCATTGATTTCTCTTATGCATTATCTACTCTTGCTTATTATCTATCTTTATAATAGTAGTCTTTATGGGTTCTAGAAGATCCTCTAGGGACAAAGGGAAGAGGAGATTAGAAGAAAATTATGACTTCCTACTCTTCGATTCTAATCAATATGCACTAAAATTTTCATCCATAGAGTTTAGGCATGTTCATAAGGGGAAATATGTTAATTTAGAGGAATTAAGTGATTTAGAACTCATTCAATGATTTGCTAATCTAGATATTCTCTCAATCCTTCAAATTAGTAAACCCATCTACCCTAGGCTTGTTAGACTATTTTACAACAATCTACATGTAGATGAAAATGAAAGGGTATCAACTTATCTTTTAGGACATTATATACCTATTACGGATGAGTTAATTTGTAACCTTATAGGAATTGCGGTGAAGGAAAGTGGTTGTTATTTTAGAGAACAATGGGATGAAGAACTAGTTGGAACCACTTATGTTGATGCCTTAGGAACTATTTTTGGTAATCCTAACTTATCTATTGTTCCAAAAAGCTATGAATATTTACTACCATTTAGCACTAAAATGCTTCATCATATTTTGATAAGTATCATTCTCCCTAAACAATATCATCATGATGAGATAAGTCAAATAGAATTAGGTACCATGTATTGGATTATGAAAGGATACTGTTTTGGTTACCTAATCCAATAAAACATGATTGAAATATCAAAAAAAAAAAAATAATGCTTCCATATGGTAGCCTAATCAGTAGATTAATTCATGCTTATGACATAGCTATCCCACCTAACGAAGAGGTTATGAAACTAGATAGATTTAGTGTCATAAATAAAAACCTACTTTGACAATTGAGGTGTACATTTGGAAATAGGATATGGGTTAGACTACCTAGAAGAACTGATCTCCCGCCACCCGAACCAAAACCAGAAACACCAATCTTTAGGGGTCATCAATCTCCTTCACCTAGTCCCTTTGAGGCAACATCTCCAGAAGAGCATCCAACTCCATTATCTATTGATGATATCAGGATTCGTGTGGATCGATTTGAATAATGTCAAGATCGACTTGAACAACGCCAAGATTAGATTTTAACTTAGTTACAACAGATTCATTATTAACTAAATGCTTTGTTTAGACACTATAACTTTCCACCACCTGAATGACTCTTGTGTATACCTTTTTGTTGATGACAAAGGGGGAGAAGGATGAAATCCCTCTTGCGTACATTGATGTTGTAATCTTGTGCCTATCTTGATGTTGTATTCTTGTGTTTACATTAGTGTTGTAATCTTATGATTTGCATGAAGTTATGATACTAAGCATTACTAATGTGATCTCTTTAAATACGGTATTTTTATGATGCTGAAATTTTTTTTATCACAATATAATGCAACAATATGTGCTTAATTAAAATTGTGTATCAAATTTCTAACCTTTAAATGTAGTAAGCATTAATGATGATATTTCATGTAAATAGTGATGAAAAGCTATGACAAAATATTTTTTTATGCATGAAGTGATTGTGCATTTCATATCTTGATAACTTGATGATGCATAAATTTCGATCAAAGCTTGAATTCATGGTTGTGAATTCAAGTTTATGTTTTCTCAAAATACAACATGTAGATAGGGGGAGTTATGATTAACTCCACCAATTGGTTGTCATCAACAAAAAGGGAGAGATTGTTGAATCTCGGATTTTGATGATAAAATCTATTGGTAAAATATTTGATCTAATCCTTTGCTGAGATATGTGTGCAACATTAACCATGATTCCAGTAAGACGTAAAGAAGGTATTGTACTAGAGTCAAGATCGAGATCACATTGGGAGTTCGAGAGTTCACCGGAACTCTGGACATTCGTCAGAACTCGCCAAGAAGATCGTTGTAAAGTCTAAGAGCTTGCCGGGAGTCCGCCGGAACCTTGCCGAGAGTTCGTCGGATGTTCACCGGAAATACGCCGGAAGCTCACTAGAAGAGTAATTGACACACTGAAATAAGATGCAGTGTAATCATGTTTTAGTTATTGTAGTTAGATAGTAAATTAAGTTAGGATTGGGAGGTAATCCCACTAACTTAATTAAGGGCCAACTGTGACTTTAGTTGGGCTGGTTTGGGCCGAATACAAGGCCCAACTAGGTTGCTAAAAAGATGGCTGGTAGTGGCACCGCTTGGAAAGTAGTGCCCTAGGATATCTGGGTGGTGGTATCACCGACAATTATTGCTGCCAGTGGTGGTACCACCCCTATTAGGTGGTGGTACCACCAGAGCTTGGTCTTCGAGCTCTATTAGGCAGTAGTACCGCCCAATAATGGTGGTCGTACCGCTAGTACCTCGGAAATCTGTGATGAGACCATTTTTGGCTCCATTTTTGAAAGCCATTGGGGCCTATAAAAACCCCACCCTTTTCTGCATGAAAGGGCACGAAACCTATTGGCATAATCTTGAGTTTTTGAGCCTTAAAGTGTTGTAAAAGTAAAGAGTTCTACTGGTTCATCTCTTAGCCTTGTAACCATCCAAGAAAGAGGAGTGAAACTTATAAGGGTTGTCACCTAAACCCAACAAAAGGAGAAAAGCTATAAAAGGTGGTTGGCCTTCGCCTATTGAAGGAAAGCCTTTAGTGGACGCCGGTGACCTCATCGGAGGAGGAATCCAAAGTGGATATAGGTCACATTGACCAAACCACCCTAAAACTCAGTTTGCATTTACTTTAAGCAACTTTCTTTTATAGCAAACTACCTCTCCTCATTATTGTGCTTTAACTACGTCTATATACGCTTTCACATAAACACCTTCCAAGATCGGCTTTAACCATACGAAGACTTTATAAAATTGATGCTTTTCATTTGTGCAATTTACATTACTGCAAATATCCTTAGTCTTCTCTTGCACTTTCATGAAAGCTTTCAAGTTCAAATTCTTTCCAAAACGGATTGAATCGAAACTATTCTTGTCGAAATCGGTTTTAATTGAAACAAGTTTTTTGAAATAGCGAAAGTTTTCCACTGCACTAATTCACCCCGCTCTTTTAGTGCCGCTCTTGATCCTAACACATCAAGCAATTCATCTACTACTGGAATAGGATATTTATCTTTGACAATTATGCTATTGAGAGCTTGGTAATCAACACACATTCACCATGTTCCGTCTTTCTTTCGTAAGGAGCACCGGTGAAGAGTAGGGGCTGCAACTTGGCCGAATAATTCATGCTTCAAGCATCTCTTTTACAATCCTTTCTATTTCATCCTTCTAGAGATATGGATACTGATATGGCCAAGTATTTACTGGAGGTTTGCCCGGAAGAATCGGTATAGAATGATCATACCGACGAGTAAGAGGTAGGTTGCATGGTTCATCAAATATATCTGAAAATTCAGCAAGCAAAGGTAGTAAGTTTGGATCTTCAAATTATGTTAGCTCTCCCTTAGTTTGCTGCTCAAGCTTTACCAAAAAGCCACTATATGTTTTGTACAAAACCTTCTCCATTCATTGTGTGCAAATCATCATTACGTCGCCCCCACGTTTCCCATGCAATATCACCTATTTCCCTTCAGTGTAAAATCTCATAATTAGTTTCGCAAGGTTCCAAGAAACATCACCTAATGTTGTCAGCCATTCGATGCCAAGCACGGCCTCATAATCATTGAGAGAGAGGAGAAAGAAATATGCAATTATCTCTTAGTCCTACAGCAATAGTTTCACCTGCGGGCACCTACGGTCATACTTCAAAATCCGTCTATCGACGACCTTAACATCAAACCTACTGCAATTCTTGATAGGTAAGGCCATCTGGACAGCAACCTTGCAGTTCATAAAATTATTAGTACTCCCAACGTCAATAAGAATAGTGATAGGTTGTTGCTTCAAAAGTCCTCCCACCTCCCACTTTCATCGTTTACGGGTTTGCGTAACCGGCAAGGGCATGTATCGTAATATCAACCAGCTATTGTTCTTTATCCATGACTACTTCCTCATACTCCTAGACATCCTCCTCCATGTCTTCAAGAGGTTCAACTAGTAGGAGATGGCCCCTTTTACAGCAATGATCACGGTTCCATGGCTTGTCGCAATGCCAACAAAGACCCTTTGTTGATCGGTCACGTAGTTCTTCTCTTGTTAATTTTTTTGGCAGTGAAGGATAACTAGAAGTAGAAAAAGGTTTATATGCCATTGGACTAGGAGAAGTTCTCATCCTTTGATCATCTTGGTTGAGCCATTCTTCTTATATTCGGGTGAAAGAAATCGCATATGTCATGGTATGGGGTTGCCGCGCCTTAACCTCCCCTTTTATCTCTAGCTTGAGTCCTTCGATGAATGTTCCTAATAATTAATAGTTAGTCCAATCATGAGCAAGGTAGGATAGCTTCTCAAACCTAGTTTGGTACTCTTGAATCATAGAGGTTTGTCGAATCTTTGCAAGTTGGTCATCAATATTTTCATACTCCATAGGTCCAAAACAATTCAGCAATGCGTTATTAAATTGATTCTATGTCAGAGCCCCATGATTATATTCTAACCAATTGTACCATTAAATAGCATCTCCTTTAAGGTGGATAATAGTAATTTTCACTATAGCATCATCCGATGTTCGGTAGTAGCAAAAGTAACATTCGACATGCGAAATCCACCCCACTAGGTCTCCTTCCCATCGTGGGAAGTCCACCCTCATGCATGGCTAAAGCATGTTAGAGGACTATCCCTCCTTCTCTAGAGGTCTCTTTGAACCCTCTCCTTATTGTAATTTGGTTGGACTTAGTGGTTGTCCAATTCTGAATTCTGCAAACAAAGCGCATAATTTATCCTCCAAGCGCGATTCAAGTCACGATTCAATCCGAGATTCCAATGCTTCAAATTTAGCATCAATTGGACCTTGAAAAACCATAGTATATACTTCTAGATCAGAGATGTCCCTGTCTTTTTTCAATTAATGGCATGGGTGGTGGAAGGTTCGGATGAATTGAGGATTACGGAAAGGTACTGTAGCAGATTTTTTCATCTAAAGTGTAGTAGCTTGGATGTAAAAGATCAATTGTTTGTATTGAGAATTTTTTAATAAAACCAAAGAGAAATCAGATGTTAGGAAGTGTTAATACTGTCATAAAATTTTATAGAGATTTGGACAGAAAAAATGCAGTAACAAGATCAAACAAGATGTGCTATGCGGCTAGAATTCTACAGTGTAGATTTTCAAGTATAGCAGATTAGACATGAAAAATTAATAGTTTATGTTAAGAATTTTTTAACAAAACTAAAGGAAAATCTGCTATTAGGAAGTGTCAAAGCTATTATAAAAATTTTATAGAGATTTGGGTTGAAAAAATACAATAACAAGATCAAACAAACTGTGCTATGCAGTTGGAATTTTACAGTATAGATTTTCAAGTATAGCAGATTAGACATAAAAGATCAATGGTTTATATGAAGAATTTTTTAACAAAACTAAAGGAAAATATGCTATTAGAGAGTTTTAAAGATATCATAAAAATTTTGTAGAGTTTTGGATAGAAAAAATATAGTAACAAGATCAAACAAGCTGTGCTATGCGACTAGAATTTTATTATGCAAATTTTCAAGTATAGCAGATTGGACGTGAAAGATCAATAGTTTATATTAAGAATTTTTTGACAAAACAAAAGAAAAATCTACTATAAGAAGTGTCAAAGCTATCATAAAAATTTTGTAGAGATTTGGACAGAAAAAATATAGTAACAAGATAAAACAAATAGTGCTATATGGTTACAATTTTACAGTGCAGATTTTCAAGTATAGCAGCTTAGACGTAAAAGATCAATAGTTTATATCGATAATTTTTTGACAAAACCAAAAAGAAATCTACTATTAGGATGTGTCAAAGCTATCGTAAAAATTTTGTAGAGATTTAGATAGAAAAAATGTAGTAGTAAGATCAAACAAATTGTGCTATGGGGTTCGAATTCTATAATGTATCTTTCATCGTAGAGCTGAAAACTTTGCGATGAAATCAATTGATGAAGTTATGATCTAATATACATTTAGCTAATGTAGGACTAACCTTGATCAAGGAAAGGTAATTCGATTAAAATATGAAGAATCAAACGTTGGGCCATAGTGGAACATGTTAGAAGATTGGACGTCGGGCCAAAGGAATGGTCGACGTGATGGAAGGACTTTATGCCATGAGTTCAAGCATCAAGCCAAAGGATCAATCATTGCACTAAGGAGATCGGAAGTTATGAAAGTCAACATATCGATTGGTCATTACGTCGAACAAGAGGATGATACGCCGAAAGAACGGACGAAGTGTTGAATGAACTAATGACATATCGGACAATATAGGATTCATGCTTATAATCGTGTATCTAGATCGAGTTAGTTTAGATCTAATTGAGTCAGTTTTGGGGTGAGATAATGCCAACTCAATTAGGGGTTAAGTGGGCCTAAGTTAGAGCTATTTTGGGTAAAGTGGAAGGCCCATTCGGTCACCCATAAAAGGGCCAAGTAGTGGCATCGCCAAACTGGGCGGTGGTAATGCCCAGACATATTCTCCTAGACTTTGTCAAGCAGTGGTATCTCCAGACTGGCCGGTGGTACCACCCAGACATAGTCTCCCAAACTATGTCAGGCGATGGTATTGCTAGACTAGGTGATGGTACCGCCTAGTGTCAGTTTCAAACTGACAAGCGGTAGTACCACCAGTTGTCAATCTGGTAGGTGGTGGTATTGCCAGTATCTTGAAAACCCGGGATAAGACCATTTTGCTTCCAAATTTGAATCCATTTGGAGCTTATAAATATCTCACTCATCCCTACTCGGTTTACACAAGAGAACTAAGAATAAATTTGTGAGAAAATACTACTATAATCTTATAAGAATTCCCCTCCGCTTGTCAAAGTTATAATTTTATTTTAGGGAGGGGTGAGTGACTTGTAAAGATTATCTCATACACTTGTGAAAAGGAGAAAAGGGCTATAAGAGGGTAGTTGATCTTTACCCATTGAAAGAAGATCAATAGTGGAAGCTGGTGACCTCAACGGAGAAGGAATTGGGAGTGGACATAGGAGTGGACATAGGTCACGACGACCGAACCACTATAAAATTGGTGTTCCTTCTCTTCTTTGCCTTTTTCTTTATATTACATACTGATTTGGCTACTCTACTTCACATAATCTCTAAGTTCAAATGTATTTTTGATATTATTTTATTGAACAAAATTTTCAAATCACTAACGTTTTTACATAAGCACTAATTCAAACCCCCTCTTGGTGCTGAAATGGTCCTAATAGTTAGTATCAGCGTCAAGTTTCTCTCTATTCGGTTTAACACTCAAGAGAGATGACTTTTTTCGTCTTTCAAGAGGGTTACTCTATCATTCGTCCTCCTATATTCAATAGGATAGACTACATATATTGAAAAACATGAATGAGGGTTTTCTTGCTTTCTATGGATTTTAATTTATAGAATATCATTGAAAATGGTTTTCAGAAGTCTTCTAAACCAATGAACAAATGGAATGAAATGATTTGGAGAAGTAGACTTTTTCTTTGAATGCTAAAGCGATGAATGCTTTGTTTTGTACTTTGGACAAAAAATAAATATAATAATGTTTCTATATGTGAAACTACATATGATATTTGGCACACACTTGAAATCACACATGAAGACATGAGCAGAGTTAAAGATTCTAAAATTAATCTTTCGATGTATAGTTTGTTAGGATCAAGAGTGGCACTAAGAGGGGGGGGTGAATTAGTGCAACGGAAAACTTTCGCTATTTCAAAAAACTTATTTCAATTAAAACCGATTCGAACAAGAATGGTTTCAATTCAATTCATTCCGAAAGAAATTTGAACTTGAAACCTTTCATGAAATTGCAAGAGAAGACTAAGGTGATTTACAGCAATATAAATTGCACAAATGAAATGCGTCGTTTTTAGAAGTCTTCGTATGATTAAAGCCGATCTCGGAAGATGTTTATGTGAAAGCGTATGAAGAAAGTATGAAGACATAGTTAAAGCACGGCAAGGAGGAGAGGCAGTTTGCTATAAAAGAAAATTGCTCAAAGTAAATGCAAACCAAGTTTTAGAATGGTTCAGTCAATGTGACCTACATCCACTTTCAGATTCCACCTCCGACGAGGTCATCGGTGTTCACTAAAGGCCTTCCTTCAACAAGCGAAGGCCAACCACCTTTTACTACTTTTCACCTTTTATTGGGTTTAGGAGACAACCCTTACAAGTCTCACTCCTCTTTCTTGGATGGTTACAAGGCTTAAGAGATGAAAGAGGAGAACTCTAACTTTTACAATACTTTAAGACTTAAGAACTCAAGATTATGCCAATAGGTTTCGTGCCCTTTCATGCAGAAAAGGGTGAGGTTTTTATAGGCCCCAATGGCTTCAAAAATGGAGCCAAAAAATATCTAATCCCAGATTTTTGGGGTCCTAGCAGTACCACCGCTTGACAGAGCTCGGTGATTGAGCTCTAGCGGGCCTAGAATTCCTAGGAGGGCACTGCTTTCCAAGCGGTGCCATCGCCATTCAACTTTTCAAGGTCCTGGTTGGGCCTTGAATCCAGCCCACACCAGCCCAACTTAGGGCCCAGTTGGCCCCTAATTAAGTTAGTGGGATTACCTCCCAATCCTAACTTAATTTATGCTCTAGCTATGATATTTAAGACATGCTTACTGCACTTCTTGTTCCAGTGCATCAATTGCTCTTCCGGTGAGCTTCCGGCGTACTTCCGGTGAACATCCGACGAACTCTCGGCAATGCTCCGGTAGACTCCCAGCAAGCTCCTAGACTTTGCGATGATCTTCTTGGCGGGTTCCGATAAGCTTCTATGGCAAGCTTCTGGACTTCTCGGTTGGTTCCTGCAGAACTTCCGATGAATGTCCGGACTTCCATCAAACTTTCGAAATCCCAACATGATCTTGATCTTGACTTCGGCACAACACCTGCTTTATGTCTTACTGCCATTGTAGTTAATCCTACACACTTTTCTCAACATATAGATTAGATCAAACAAATTACAATTGACTTCATCATCAAAATCCGAGATTCAATAATCTCTCCTTTTTTGATGACGACAATCAATTGATGACGGAGTTAACCTTAACTCCCTCTATCTATATGCCTACTTAAGAAAAGACTTTCTTAAATTCAAGACCTTTGAATTCAAGAAATAAATTGCTAAGATAAGTTAATTAAACTTATCAATATGCACATCATGATTCCTATCATGATCTAGCATTCTCAAAATACAATGCCAAGTATGATGTCAAGTCACGACATCCATTTTCATGTATGGTATATCAAATGTGAAAGATGACAAAGATAGTAATTCATCATTTTATGGCAAGATATCAATTACAAAATAGCAAGTTAAGCTTTAGATATCATATGATGAAATACATTGCATACATTTGTCATCAATTTACCACATTTTGGTATTATTTCTCCCCATTTGTCATCAACAAAAAGGAGAACACTTCAACAATCCAAGTGTAGTAAAGATTCATATCACATTTCAAATTGTAAAGAAATTTATACTAATCATATTTCAAGCATTCATGACATGGTATCATTCAAAAGTTCTCAACATTAAAAGTTATAACCATTAAAGAGATGGCTTCCATCAACTTCTCCCTTTTTATTTTTCATCAAAACATTGCATGAAGAAGGAGAGTAAGGAGGAAAATCCATTGAGAACCAACTTTGAATGAAGTTAAAACCGATAAAAGAGTTTCATTAAATCATGCTTCAATTTTCATAAGGATCAAAATATTCATGTGAAATCAAATCCTCATTCTTGCAAGTGTTCATCTCATAAAAAGAGTTTTTCCTTCATTAAGAAGGAATTCATATGAAAGAATCATCATATGAAGGATAAAAGATTTCCGAGAATTAATCTTCATAATGAGAGGAGCATCACATCAAAACCATTTCTCAATAAAAATTCATAAGGGATAAATCCGAGAGATGCATTTGTTAATAAAATCTATGAAGTGATTGAGTGTATCAAAAGTGATAGAGCAAGAGTATGAAGTGAACTTGATATTGCATAAACTCCATTCAAGAAGATAGTCGAAAAACAAAATTTAACAAATTCATGCATTCGGACATATTAACATCCCTAACTTCACAAATGCTCATCAAATAATGCATCAAGTTGTAGATACCAATAGTTAAATATATTAAGGAATTTATCCATTCAAAAGATATATATCAAGTCTAATTCTTAGAGTGGTATATTCATTAAAGTAAGCTTACAATTTAACCATTAGTGTAGAATTTTACTATCAAAGTAAGTAGCATAAAAGCACAGCATTGCGATCATCAAAGTGAGTAGCATTTTAAGTTTACAACATTAAGGTAAACAATATAGTATTACAACATAACAAGGAGAAATTGTGTCCACTTTTCCCAAATACATACATACCTTATTCAAGTGGTGGAAAGTTAAAATGTCTAAACAAGGTATCAAACTATCAATGAATCTATTGCAACTCAGTTAAAATTTGATCTTAGTGTTGTTCAAGTTGATCTTGACATTGCTTAAATCGATCCATACAAGTCCTGATATCGTCAATAGATGAGGGAGGTGGATGCTCTTCTAAAGGTGTTGCCTCAAAGGGACTAGGTGGAGGAGAGTGATTACCCCTATAGATTGAGTTTTTGGGTTCTGATTTGGGTGGTAGGAGATCAGTACTTCTAGGCAATCTAACCCATATCCTATTTCCAAACGTACACCTCAATCATCGAAGTAGGTTTTTTATTTATGACACTAAATCTATCTAGTTTTGTAACCTCTTCGTCAAGTGGGATAGCTATGTCATAAGCATGAATTAATCTAGTGATTAGGCTACCATATGGAAGCATCATTTCCTTTTTTGATATTTTAATCATATTTTGTTGGACTATGTAACCAAAGCAGTTGTTGTGTCATTTCATAATCCAATACATGGTACTTAATTCTATTTGACTTACCTCATCATGATGATATTATTTAGGGAGAATGATACTTATCAAAATATGATGAAGTATTTTAGTGCTAAATGGTAGTAAGTGTTCGCAACTTTTTGGAACAATAGATAAGTTAGGATTACCAAAAATAGTTCGTAAGGCATCAACATAAGTGGTTCCAACTAGTACTTCATCCTATTGTCCTCTAAAATAACAATTATTTTCTTTCACTGCAATACCTATGAGATTACAAATCAACTCATCTATAATAGGTATATGATGTCCTAAAAGATAGGTTGATACCCTTTCATTTTCATCTACATGTAGATTGTTGTAAAATAGTCTAACAAGCCTGGGGTAGATGAGTTCACTAATTTGAAGGATTGGGAGAATATCTATATTAGCAAACCATTGAATAGGTTCTAAATCACTTAATTCCTCTAAATTAACATATTTCCCCTTATGAACATGCCTAAACTCTATGGATGAAAATTTTAGGGTATGTTGATTTGAATCAAATAGTAGGGAGTCATAATTTTCTTCTAATTTCCTCTTCCCTTTGTCCTTAGAGGATCTTTTGGAACCCATAAAGACTGTTATTATGAAGATAGATAATGAGCAAGTGTAGATAATACAAAAGAGAAATCAATGCCATTTAGAGAATACCTTAGTTGTGATCTTTAAGAGGATGTAGGAGATTGATCTTTGATCTAGTAGGAAATAGGGATTTTTTTGGGCAGCTAGAGGGAGAGAATGGTTTTCAAAGGGGGTTTGGAGTTGTTTGAGAGAGTGGATAATGAGTTGGGGTCAGTTCTACCGCCGACCCTAACTTAAGTTTATAAGGGGCGTAGGTTACGAGCGGTGGCACCGCTAGTTGGGCGGTGCTACCTGACACACCCCCCCGAATTTTATCCATTCAGGAGGTGTGACCCTGTCTAAAAATCAATAATATTATAATTCATCATCACAAATCAATCCAGGATCCAATCTAACATTTAAGGATACTAAGAACCATTCAAATCAATATTCACAATTCATAAACCTGTACGTTTCATAAATCATACTCCACTTCACTTAGAGATTCATAAAATCCAAAGGCAACTCAACTAAACATCAACCACAACACAAATCCATATTCGTAGAAATATATACCATCACAAAAATATTATTCACCATGAGTTCAAATACTTATACAACGTAAGCTTATCATTTCATAAACATGAGTAGTCCTTTAAACTTTTACAACACATAAGTATTAATATATCCTTAACATTACATCAGAAGTAAAGTATACTATACAACAAAAACCTATCAACCAATAAAGATTAGTCCAAAATCTTCTAGCCTTTCAGTGCTTCAACCCAATTCTAGCTTTTCAGTGCGTGACAAGCTACCCTGAAAAATTTATATAGCAACGGGGTGAGCATGAAGAGCTCAGCAAGCGACTAACATATCCATGGCGATAGGAGAAGTTCAAGCAGGCTTAGTATGAAGATAACAAAAGCAGAAATACAAGTGTTCATTTGAAATCATCTTATTTGGTATAAAAATCACAAAAGGTTTCCTCATTTGAAAACAAGCGTTAGACATAACAATACGAGAAAGGAAATTGGAGCATTTCATTAGCAAAATAAGCATTTAGGCATGTATCAAATGGCACTTGAAGCATTTCAGTGTATATAAAAGGCGTAAGAGTGTTTGAGAGCATAACAATGACATACGAAGCACTCCAAAGTATAACAAGTGAACTAAATAGTAAATACAATCTTGTATGTCATTTTTGAGGTAGCATGCATTCCATTTTTATCCAAAGCATAAATATAAACTCATTAGCAAAGCTTTGGATATCATATCAAAAAACATAGAGGGCGCTGTGGGACCACATACATAATGTGATTCATCCATTTTAGGATGACCACCAAGCAAAAGTCTCCCACGTCTAGGAGCTCCATCCACCCACATCTGAGTGAAGTCAATGGGGCCGGCAGAGCATCGCGGGCTCTATGCATAACTCCCTTTACCATTTCTGGCAAAGGTTCACAATATCCCACAACACACCAGAGTACAAAAGGGTAGCATGAACAATGACAATGGCATATATCGGAAGCACATACGGAAACAACGGAAATATGCGTGTGCCTTTATCAAACAAGGAAATGCCAACAAAACATTACATAATAAATTTCAGACATACAATAAATTTAGGATGAATAATACAAGAATTTTCAAAGGACTGCAAAAGAATTTAATAGAAATCAAACTTCCAACAGAATGAGACTCGAATAGGCAAAATTCAACAAAGTTTTCAAATTCTGGCAGAATTCGAATGGTACATTTCCTGATTTGTTTGAGTGACCATGCATGCTCCAATTCACTAAAACTAGGTGTCAAAAGAAAGATATGCGAATCTAGTTCCCAAATAATTAAGTTTTGCATAATTCAGAACTTTCACTAGAGAGTTATGAGCAATTTAGTAACAGAAGGTCAGAATTGATCATCTTTGTTTTGCAGAATAGATAGCATCAATTTAAACAGATGTTTCAGAAGGCAAACGTACTTCAAAATTTCCAAACAAGGTTTCAAAAGAAAGATATTCGAATCTAGTTTGCAAAGAATTAAGTGTTTCATAATTCATAATTTTCTCTAGAGAGTTATGAGCAATTTAGTAACAGAAGGTCAGAAATTACAGTCCCTATTTTGTAGAATCTGTAGGGTTAATTGCAATAGAAGTGATATTGGGCATTTCGACTCCAAATCATTCAATCTAGGTATCAAAATAAAGGTCTTCGAGTCTACTTTCAAACGGAACAGGTTTTACCTAAATCAGAGTTTAGTACAAAAAGTTAGGACCAAAACAATGCATGGAGGTCAGATTACCGAAAAATTACAGATTCATGGCTTTGTATCAAAACGAAAGAAATGTTTGGTTCTCAGCTGAAATCTTTCAAAATTTTGTAGAATTGAAAAGAAAACAGAGATTAGGATTCTATTGGATTGGGTTAGAACACTTCACTTGCCTTAAAAAGTTTTGATTTCCAAATGTGGGGGAATTGATGCAAAGCCTTAAGCTAAGATAAAACTTCTTCTTCTTCAATTCTTTCTCCTTCTCTTCTCCTTCAATTCCTTCTCCTCTTCTCAAGTTACATTGGCTGCAAAGTTTCCCTTAGTTGTGCCTTAAATTACTTACGTTTGGCTCATGCTAAAATAATGAGGTGGCAAGCATGCATGGAGGTTTAGGTGTTAACTTTAGAATAAGTGCAAGTGGCTCATCCTTGCTAATGCCACAAGTCCTCCATATAATTTAATATTGATATAATAAACTAAACTATTAAAGTACTATATAAGCATTTTTTTTTTTTAAATGAGGGATGTTACACTCTCCCCTCCTTAAAAAAAATTTTAGTCCTCTAAATTTGTCATACCTCTTTCGGGAAAAAGATGAGGATAAGCTTTCTTCATTTCTTCCTCTAGCTCCCAAGTCGCTTCATTTGCAGGATGATGCTTCCAAATTACTTTAACCAGAGTGATGATTCTATTTCTTAATATCTTCTCCTTTTTATCAATAATCTGAATGGGCTCTTCCTTGTAAAACAAGTCTTTCTCAATCGCAATCGGCTCATACTCAATGACATGAGAGGGATCAGGTATATACTTTCGGAGCATTGACACATGAAATATATTATGGATATGACACATCGATGGTGGCAAGGCAATCTTGTAAGCGACAGAGCCAATTCTTTCGAGGATCTCAAAAGGTCCAATGAACCTTGGGTTTAACTTTCCTTTCTTTCTAAATCTTATAATGCCTTTGGAAGGGGAGGCCTTTAGGAATACAAAATCCCCTACTTGGAACTCAATATCTCGTCTTCTGTTGTCTGCATAGCTCTTTTGCCGACTTTGAGTAGCCTTTAGCCTTTTTATGATAACTTGAATCTTTTCAGTAGTCTCTTGTACTTTATCTGGTGCTAACAATTTTCTATCACCAACTTCCTCCCAACATATAGGCGTTCTGCACTTTCGCCCATATAATGCTTTATAAGGAGCCATCTGGATGCTCGAATGGTAACTATTATTATAAGTAAACTCAATAAGAGAAATATCTTTATCCCATTCACCTCTCCAATCCATAACATAGGCTCTAAGCAAATCCTCAAGTACTTGAATTGTTCTTTCAGATTGACCATCAGTCTGAGGGTGATAGGCAGTGCTAAACTTTACTTTGGTGCCCATAGAATCTTGTAATCTCCTCCAAAATCTAGAAAGAAATCTAGAGTCTCTGTCCGAGATGATCTCCTTCGGGACACCATGAAGTCTTACTATTTCATCAACATACAAATCTGCAAGCCTATCAAGAGAATAAGTCATATTGATTGGTAAGAAATGTGCAGATTTGGTTAACCTATCAACAATGACCCAAATAGCATCATGCTTTCTAGAGGTTCTGGGTAGCCCTGAAACAAAGTCCATAGTAATGCATTCCCATTTCCGTTCAGGAATATCTAAGGGCTGTAACAAACCTCCAGGTCTCTGGTGTTCTGCTTTGATTTGCTGACATGTCAAACACCTTGAAACATATATTGCAATCTCCTTCTTCATGCCTTTCCACCAATATTGACTTTGGAGATCTCTATACATTTTCGTGCTACCAGGATGCATGGTGTACTTTGAATTGTGACCTTCGTTTAAAATTTGGTTCTTGATATCTGGGTTATTTGGAACACATATTCTATCCCCAAAGCAAAAGTCTAGAGCATCGCGGGCTCTATGCATAACTCCCTTTACCATTTCTGGCAAAGGTTCACAATATCTCACAAGCCACCAGAGTACAAAAGGGTAGTATGAATAATGACATTGGCATATATCGGAAGCACATACGGAAACAACGAAAATATGCGTGTGCCTTTATCAAACAAGGAAATGCCAACAAAACATTACATAATAAATTTCAGACATATAACAATTTCAGGATGAATAATACAAGAATTTTCAAAGGACTGCAAAAGAATTTAATAGAAATCAAACTTCCAACAGAATGAGACTCGAATAGGCAAAATTCAACAAAGTTTTCAAATTCTGGCAGAATTCGAATGGTATATTTCCTGATTTGTTTGAGTGACCAAGCATGCTCCAATTCACTAAAACTAGGTGTCAAAAGAAAGATATGCGAATCTAGTTCCCAAATAATTAAGTTTTGCATAATTCAGAACTTTCACTAGAGAGTTATGAGCAATTTAGTAACAGAAGGTCAGAATTGATCATCTTTGTTTTGCAGAATAGATAGCATTAATTTAAACAGATGTTTCAGAAGGAAAACGTACTTCAAAATTTCCAAAAAAGGTGTCAAAAGAAAGATATTCGAATCTAGTTTGCAAAGAATTAAGTGTTTCATAATTCATAATTTTCTCTAGAGAGTTATGAGCAATTTAGTAACAGAAGGTCAGAAATTACAGTCCCTATTTTGTAGAATCTGTAGGGTTAATTGCAATAGAAGTGATATTAGGCATTTCGACTCCAAATCATTCAATCTAGGTATCAAAATAAAGGTCTTCGAGTCTACTTTCAAACGGAATAGGTTTTACCTAAATCAGAGTTTAGTACAAAAAGTTAGGACCAAAATAATGCATGGAGGTCAGATTACCGAAAAATTACAGTTCATGGCTTTGTATCAAAACGAAAGAAATGTTTGGTTCTCAGCTGAAATCTTTCAAAATTTTGTAGAATTGAAAAGAAAACAGAGATTAGGATTCCATTAGATTGGGTTAGAACACTTGCCTTAAAATTTTTGATTTCCAAATATGGGGGAATTGATGCAAAGCCTTAAGCTAAGATAAAACTTCTTCTTCTTCAATTCTTTCTCCTTCTCTTCTCCTTCAATTCCTTCTCCTCTTCTCAAGTTACATTGGCTGCAAAGTTTCCCTTAGTTGTGCCTTAAATTACTTAGGTTTGGCTCATGCTAAAATAATGAGGTGGCAAGCATGCATGGAGGTTTAGGTGTCAACTTTAGAATAAGTGCAAGTGGCTCATCCTTGCTAGTGCCACAAGTCCTCCATATAATTTAATATTGATATAATAAACTAAACTATTAAGGTACTATATAAGCTTTTTTTTTTTTTAAATGAGGGATGTTACACTACCGCCTGTAACACTTGTTTGCTGGCGGTGCTACCGCCAGTTGGGTGGTGCTATTGCCTACAACAGGTTCTAGCTGGGTGGTGCTACCGTCAACTGGGGCGGTGCCACCGCCTTCAGGCAGTGATCACTACTCAAAGCATGCACACACTCAGACATATCATCATGTAAAGTTTGCATCATAAGAGAAGAAGATTCATATCAAATCATCATGTAAAACTTGTAAAATGTATACCGCAAGTTCATGATTCACATCAAAACATCATACAAAATTTGTATGCAAACATGGTTCGCAAGCCATAAATTTATGATCTTGTAAGATAGAATTGGATCCAGAAAAATTAAGGAAGGAATGTATTCGACAAATTTAGAAATCCATAAGATTTGAGAAGGAGAATTCATACATAAGAGTTCTCAAGTTTCAAAATTTGAGAGATCATGATTAAGTGTTTATCACACAAGATTGCATCATGAACTTATGGAATATAAGTATCATTTTGTAATTGATAGTTTTTAATTCTAATGATCCCCTTTTTGTTATTTTGGCTAGGGAGCTTTATGAGTTATTTTGGATCTCTGTTCATAAACCTTGAGCACCTAAAAATAAGATACCATCTCTTGCTCCCAACTTTTGATGGTATACATTTCTACAAAAAAGGATGATTTTTAGGTACCCATTTGACCTTGGGTGTCTTAAAAACTGATTGGTTTAATTTATCATTTTGCATGGAATTCTTTATAGTTCCTTTAGGACCCCAAATCAACTTATGTGGACTACATTTTTTAAATGGATAATGATAAGCTATATGTTCAAGTTTGCAACAATAGTTGCATTTATTTTGGGGTGAAATATGCAAGATAGGGTCTTTAACAAAGGTGGTTGGATTTTGGTGAGAGTTACTCACAAATCCAATTTCACTTCTTTTATGAACGTGACCCTTATTGGCAAGGATCATGTTCACGGACTTGCTATCAACCTCAAATTTTTTTAAGGTATCCTTGAGTAGCGAGTTTTCCTTTCTAAGTGTTTCTATATCATAGCATTTTGTATATGGAGCTAAACTATCATTATGCTCAATTTTTAATTTATTGAAATCACTAACAAGAGAATCATACTCTTTTTTTAACAATTTATATTTTTTACTAATTATTTTGCATTCATCAAAAAAATCATGAAAATCATTTAATAGTTCATCAATGATAAATTTGTGTCTAATGAACTTGTTACCTCATCTCCGATTACCATTAGCACATAGTGAGTAAGTTGCTCGGTGTTGGTTGGCTCCTTCTCTTCGGAAGCACTTGAGTCATCCCATGTAGCTTTGAGCGCCTTCTTCTTTGGTGTCCTCTTCTTGGCTTGGGGACATTCACTCTTGTAGTATCCTGGCTTTTTGCATTCATAGCATATTACTTGATCTTTCTTGGGTTCAAATTTATTTTTAGTGTCATTTTTAATTTTATTCTTTTTAACGAATTTTTTGAATTTCCTTGTTAAAAGTGACAAGTTATCATCAAGGTCCTCATCACTTGAGTTTTTTTTCAAGTGGTCTTCTTGTGTTCTCAGTGTCATATCCTTCCTGTTCTTTGGAAGGGTGTTCTTAGGCTCTTCATGAGCTTTACATGTCATTTCATAGGTCATTAGTGACCCAATTAGTTCTTCAAGAGGAAAATTATTTAGATATTTGGCCTCTTGAATAGCCATTATTTTAGAGTCCCAACCCTTTGGAAAGGATCTTAAAACTTTATTAATGAGTTCAAAATCTGAGAAGCCTTTACCAAGTCCTTTTAGACAATTGACGACATCCGTAAATCGGGTATACATGTCTCCAATGGTCTCACCCGGTTTCATTCAAAATAACTCATAAGAATGAACTACAAGATTAATTTTTGACTCCACTCTACTAGTGCCTTCATGAGTCACTTCGAGTGTGTGCTAACTATCAAAAGCCGTTTCACAAATCAACACTCGATTAAACTCGTTTTTATCTAATGCACAAAACAAGACATTCATAGCCTTGACATTTAAAGTGAAAGTCTTCTTCTCCAACTCATTCTAATCGTTCATTGGAAGAGAAGACTTTTGAAAACTGTTCTCGATAATATTTCAAAGCTCAAAATCAATTGAAATTAGGAAGATCCTCATTCTAGTCTTCCAATATGTGTAATTCATCCTATTGAACATGGGCAAACATGTAATTGAATGACCCTCTTGATTGCCGGCAAATGCCATCTCTATTAGGTTTTAAACCAAACGAGAGTGAACCTTGCTCTGATACCAATTGTTAGGATCAAAAGTGGCACTAAGAGGGGTGAATTAGTGTAGCGGAAAACTTTTTCTATTTCAAAAAACTTGTTTCGATTAAAACCAATTCCAACGAGAATGGTTTCGATTTAATTCGTTCTGGAAGGAATTTGAACTTGAAACCTTTTGTGAAAGTGCAAGAGAAGACTAAGGTGATTTGCGACAATCTTCTTGGTGAGTTCTGATGAGCTTCTATAGCAAGCTTCTGGACTTCTCGATTAGTTCCCGTAGAACTTCCGATGAATGCTCGAACTTCCATGAAACTTTCGAACTCCCAATGTGAACTCGATTTTGTTTCCGGCACAACACTTACTTTATGTCTTATTTCCATCATAGTTCATCTTGCACACTTTTCTCAACATATAGATTAGATCAAACAAATTACAATTGACTTCATCATCAAAATCCGAGATTTAACAAAGTTTTGAGTTATTTCAAATGAAACTAAGCGAAATCATTGGAGACATGTACACCCGATTTACGGATATCGTCAATGTTTTAAAAGTGCTTAGTAAAAGTTTTTCTAATCTTGAACTTGTAAATAAAATTCTAAGATTCCTTCTAAAAAGTTGTCATCTAAAAGAAAAAACAATAAAAGAAATAAAGGATTTGAAAAATTTTTAACTTGAAGAACTTATCGGATCTTTAATGACATATGAAATGACTTATATAGTACATAATGAACATGAGAACAACCTTCCAAAGAACAGGAAGGATTTGACACTTAGAACAAAAGAAGCCCACTCGAGAGAAAACTCAAGTGATGATGACAATGACCTTGAACTCCTCAAAATAAAATTTAAGTTCATAAAATATTGAATCTAAGAATAAAAATAAACTTAAAAAGAACAAAATAACTTGGTATAAATGCAATCGATCGAGGCACTTCAAAAGCGAATGTTAGCAACTGAAGAAGAATATGCTAGTCATAGGTGCTCTACATGCCAATCACGTGAGTGTTGACACGTGTGACATGATACACATTCTTTTTGCTTATTATATTATTTGGTATTTTATGACTTTATATTGCTTGTTACATATATATATATATATATATATATATATATATATATTATGAAGTTAATGGATCTATGTAATAGAAATCAGATCGAGGTGAGATTACGATAATGAGACCGATTCACCTTTAAATAAAGACCCTAAATAATCCTAATCATAGGTTAGAAGATTTGAGACATCAAGATAACCAAATAGACTGGTGAATTGTATTCCCATCCATATGATGAAAATAGTTGGTTTTATAATTGCTCGTGTGGGGACACTAGGGCTATAGTGTAGGTTCTTATTGGAGAATGAGTTTACTGATTAATCCACTCACGGAATGGTGGATGGTTAATGATACCTCATTATCAGATAGCGATTTTGTTGTCCCCATGATGTACTTAGTCCTTAGACTTGAGACACCAAAGATATACTATATGAGTACTCCACTCTTTGATATCAGACTTATAGGTTTGGAAGTTCCAAGTCTAGCATAGCCAATTATTATGAGTGGCAGTCAAACTTAAGAGGGATATTGAGTGCCGATAGAGGATCATCTGCTCTCGGTGTCATGAGAGAAATATCCCATGTGTTCTTGCTCAAATAAATCGCTGGCTAGGGTTATTCGGATTGAGAGAGAAAGAGTTCTCTAGAAGAATCCGATTAGAATGAGACTCGAGTAGAAACCATATGGGTCTAACAACACCATACTCGGTATACGATCTCTAGGATATTAGATGGATGAGAGACTATAGGTACACGGTAACTAAGGACAAATAGGTCCAAAGGATTGGATTTTCCTGTATCATCTAAGAGTTGTGGCATAGTGTTCTAGTACGTCCGCAGTCGGTAAGTCGAGTGAATTATTATAAAGATAATAATTCACTAAGCTAGAAGGAGTTCTAACAGGTATGACTCACGGCCAGATCGATATTAGGCCTAGAGGGTCATACACATATGGTATGCATTACGACAAGTAGAGGTTCGGATATGATATATCTGCCAAAGCCCCTATCTTATTGGATATCCAATAAGCCCCTGAATTATTGGATCCTATGGATAAGATCCAATAAGAGCCAATAAAAGATTATTGGATAGAGATCCACTAATCTAAGAGGCTTGGGTAGTTCGATAAAGATCCAATACCCAATAGGGTATGATCCATTATGGTTAAGTAGATAGGGGATCTCTATAAATAGGAGAGAACCAAAGGCCTAAAGGCTCAAGGCTTTTTGGTTACCACCTCCTATTCTCCTCTATCCTTCTCCTCCAAAGATAGCAGGTGTGAAGATTTGGATAGTGATTTGAGGAGCATTGTCGTAGCCTTGCTATGTAGATCACTACTAGAGAGGAGGGCGCTTGTCCTCCTTCATCCTCTTCTACAGATTTGTAGGGATTCAGGGATATACAATCTCCCTAGGTCAAATACAACTATCTCACACACAGATTTAAGTTTCACAAGTTTTTGCGCACCAATCTTCACACGATAATGAACAACATTTTGGGAAATTTTGGATTTTCATTTGTGTTCTTATGCTACACATGTGATGTCGCCTTAGATTTCCCTATAGTAGTATCAAAGTCAGGTTATTCGTGTGAAAGATTGGTTTTGAACTATGTATATTGTGTTTCAAAAAAAGGCTAGAAAAGTCAACAACTATTACTGCCCCCTCAGGTTGGCTAAAGGCTACTTGTAGCCATGGCCAAGAGCCCCAAGGAAGGTCTCAGCCACTTGCAGCAGGCCGCCTATAGGCAGGGGCCACAAGTAGTTGGCGAGTGGTGGCCATTCACCCGGAGGTAGGCTACTTGCAAGCACTACACCCGCCCATGAGGGTGGTGCCTGCTAGCGTTGGGCCCTCGGGCGAGCCCCCTTATGAGCGACCCTCGCCTATAGAGGCAACACCAATGGGGGAAACCGCTACCCAGGGACATGCTACCTACGAGTGGGGATTCTCGATGTAGGTTGAGTTGGTCGAGTCCCTCGAGGCTTGCTTATATCGCAATTCGCTATCTTGCCTATGACATAGAGATGTCACCGATGACTTAAGGATATGGTATGCTTGGTCGAGTCACTCAAGGGTATATCATCAAATCAAACTCATCTTGTAACAATGGTATTGACTTAACTGAACATTATGATTGGTAGAGGTCCTCGAGACCATAGTGGTTCGGAGGCCGAATAGGATGGAAATCATAAGGAGTTATGATCGGCAAGAGTTGCCTACCTTTTGGGCCTAGTTACAAAGATCAAATGAAAAGATGGATGTTAAATCCATTCTCTTATATGTCAGTAAATTATTTGAGGAACAGGGAAGAACTTAGCGATATGAGATATCCAAAAGCCTCTTCGGTGATAGGATGACTGAGGGGACAATAGTTCAAAACCATGCCCTAAAAATGATTAAGTTGATAGAGAAATTCACAGGTCTAGGAATGATCCTAGAGGATAACCTGTGTGTGAATCTTGTGCTTTAGTCCCTACTAGATTTCTTTTTATAGTTCATAATGAATTATAATATGAATAAGCTTGAGGTGACTTAAGCTTATTCAGATCAGGGGCGTTGGTACTGTAGCGGTGACGACACTGTAGCGGCGACCAGATCTCCCAAGGGCAACCTGACTCCTATAGTGTCATCTTTCTCTCACGGGCGACAAGCGACGGTACTGTAGCGGCAATCAGATCTCCCTAGGGCGATCTGACTCTTGCAGCGTTGGCTTTCTCCCACGGGCGACGGTACTGTAGCAGCGATCTGATCTCCCTAGGGCGATGCTACTGTAGCGGTGATCTGATCTCCTGCAGCGTCGGCTTCTCCCCAAGGGCGACAATATTGTGGCAGTGACCAGATCTCCCTAGGGCGACGGTATCGTAGCGGCGATCTGATATACTACAGCGGTGGCTTTTCCCTGTGGCGACGATTCTGTAGCGGCGACTAGAAGAGGGATCAAACATGGCAGCGATGGCCCTTAGGGCTGGCAACAGTGGCGGGAGGGTTGATACGAGGGCAAGACTCCCTACCGTTACCCTTCAAGTTGCTCCTCCTCCATATCCTCTCCAGAGAGAAACTCCTTCGACGAAGCAGCATCGAAGCCGGTCGCGCTCTAGATCGCGGCAGCCTGCTCTCCTTTCCAGTGACCCTCGACCTTGGACTAGCCTCTTTAAGGCTCCGGTTGGAAGTCCGGATCTAAGCTTGGAATTCTTTACTCCAAAAGTTCAGGCTGATAAGAAGATAGCTGTATACGAGACTGTTGATTCAGTAGAGCTTATTGAGACATGGTCTATGGCGATTGTTGGCTATGTGGTAGGTCTCAAAACATCTTATTTCCCACTATCCTCATTTATCAAAACTCGATGGGGAATACCGTCATTTGATCTTCATATGCTAGAGAACGGATTCTTTGTTTGCAAGCCATACTCTGAAGAAGATTTGCAACGGGTCCTCGAAGGATTCTGGACTATTCGCGGCCATCCAATGATTCTACGACACTGTTCTCCTTATGTCCGTTTGGAATTAGATAGCCTACAGTCTATTCCATTATGGGTATCCTTTCAAGGTCTTCCTCTACATCTTTGGATTCGACGCTTTATTGCAAAGTTATGCAGCACTCTGGGACAGCCACTCTACATTGACAAAGCTACAGTAGCTCAGAAGAGATTAGCATTTGCACGAGCATGTGTACTGGTTTCTTCCGATGAAGATCTTCCTAATGAGGTTTTCTATCATGATCTTGATGGGAACACTCGGAAGGTACATGTCTCATATTCCTGGAAGCCACAACGATGTCAACGTTGCTTATCTTTTGGTCATGCAAATGGAGCTTGTCAGCAAACTCCAAAACCGATCACAAAGGTCTATCAACCACGTCAAGCGCCTCAGCAACAAAGCAAGTCCTCTCTAATGGTAGTAGTACCGATGGTGGCGAAGACTATTGAGTATTCCAACTCGCAAGGACAGCACCATGGACAGAAGGACAAATCCAAAACTTTATCTCTTCCTATAATGTCGAAACCTTCCACAACAGAAGTTTCCCATGGTACTAGTGGACAGGAAAAGCATAAGTCAGGAACTTCATCTCTTCCAATATCATCGGATCCATCCACAATAGCTCAACAAACTCAGGCCCAAACAAATCTCGCCAACAAGGATATTCTTTCTCAACAAACTCAGGCTGCAACAAACATCGCCAACAAAGTTATTTTGTCTCAACAAACTCATGCCCCAACAAGCCTTTCTAACCAGCTTCTCCAACAAGTACTAACCAGGATATTGTGCTGCAACAATCTTATCATGCTTCAACAAACCCTGCCAATCAAGACCACATGATTCAAGGTATTTTAAAGTTTAAACATCTGTAGATGAAGTGGATAAATACAGGAATAAAGCCATAAAAGGTAAGGATATTGTACGGGAGGAAAATACAAAACCAAAGGATAAGAAAAAGGATGGTATAGTCCATCCAAAGTCATAGGATGAATACCTTACCACCTTTTCCATTTGTTTATTACTGATGAAAATAACATGCTGGAATGTTCGTGGACTTAATAAGCCTGAGAAATGTCAAGAGCTCAACAGAATAATCAAGTTTGCTGCATGTGATATTGTTATTCTAGTAGAAACAAAAATTAAACAATCGCGCATTCAAGCTCAAAATAATTTAATATGGCCGGACGCAGAACTGTTTACCAATGACTCAAATGAAACTTTTGGTAGAATATGAGTCTTATGGCATCCCAACTCTATTAATGCTTGGTTTATTTCTGCTACTGATCAATTCATCCATCTTAAGGTAGAGGACAAAAAGAATGGCTGTCAATTCAATTTCACTGGTATATATGCTTCAAACAGTATGCAAGAAAGAAATACACTGTGATATGATCTAACTAACATTGCAAATGGCAGTTTTAATGTACCTTGGATTGTTCTTGGTGACTTTAATACTGTTCGGTACATAAATGAAAAAGTGGGAGGTAGACAGCTTTCAGAAAGTCAGCTTCAAAGTTTTAATTATTACATAGATACTGCTGCATTGACTGATATGAAATCTGTGGGTAATTGGCTCTCCTGGAGTAATCAAGGTGCTGCTAACAGAAAAATAATGGCCAGACTCAATAGATGTCTGATTAATCAAGAATGGTTAAGAGTTTACCCTGATTCACTTCTTGAGTATGATGCTCCATTATTTTCTGATCATTCTTTAATGTACATACATGCAGATAAAGCAACACCAAAAGGCAAGAAACCATTTAGATTCTTTAACATGTGGAGTACTCATCCTCAGTTCCTTGATGTTATTAGATCAGCTTGGAATGTTAATGTGCATGGATCCCCCCCTTACATCTTATGCCAAAAACTCAAAGCCTGCAAAGCAGCACTTAAGGAGTGGAATACAAATACCTTTGGCAATATTACCACCCGAGTTCAATTTTGCAGAAAGGAACTAATAGCAATGCAACATCAGCTGTAACTTCAGCCTCATGATGAGAATCTTATTGACAAAGAGATAGAAGCTAGAAATAACTTCATGCAAGCCTTAAAGCAGGAGGAAAGTTTTGCAAAATAGAAGTCTCGATAGAATTGGCATACTTTAGGGGATTCTAATTCTAAGTTTTTTTATGCTTCCATTGCTACTCGAAGAGCCGTTAATCGCATCAGGAAATGCAGAGACAAAGATAACAATCTTATTGAGAATTTAGATGAGGTTAAAGCATACACTGAGCAATTTTTTTATTCCTTACTCAACCAAGCGGGGCAACCTAATAATATTCATGTGGAGCCAACTAGAAAGCTTGATTCGGATGCCATTTCTATCCTCAATGCCCCAATTACAGATGATGAAATAGTAAGAGTTGTCTTTAAGTTACAAAAGCACAAAAGCCCTGGTCCAGATGGATTTCCTGCTGAATTTTACCACATTACATGGTCTATTATTGGTAATGATGTGATTAAAGCTTGCCAACACTTTTTCTCTTCAGGTCATATTCTTAGAGAGATGAATTGCACTTTTATTTCTCTAATTCCCAAGAATGAAGGTGCTGATTCACTAGAGAACTATCGACCCATATCTTTATGTAACTTTATTTACAAGATCATCTCCAAAGTGTTAGCAGATAGATTGCAAAAGGTAATACATAAGATAATTAGTCCAAATCAGGCTGCTTTCATCAAAGGAAGAAGTATACATCATAATATTCTACTGGCTAATGACTTGGTCAAGGATCTGCACTCAAAAGCAAGAGGGACAAAAATCTATTTTAAAGCTGATCTACGAAAAGCCTTTGACTCAGTTAATAGGAACTTTATCTATAAGATGCTCCTCGGTATGAACTTCCCTCAGCAATGGGTTAATTGGATTCAATGTTGCTTAGAAACTCCAAAGTTTTCAATACTCTTCAACGGCTCACCTATTGGTTTTGTTTGGGAGCAAGAATGACATCCGACAAGGCGATCCACTCTCTCCATATCTCTTTACTATTGCAATGGAAGGACTTAGCTGTATGTTGGAATATGCAGTCTCTAATGGCAATATTAAGGTACCCCATGCTGGCCTTATTCATATATCACATATAATCTTTGCAGATGATCTTCTTATCTTTCTTCAGAATGATTCAACTTTAGTAAGAAACCTGGCTACTATTCTGAATGATTTTGGTATAGTTTCTGGCCTTCAGTTAAATCATGCGAAAAGTAAAGTCTACATTAACCCTTGCATTGAGGACAAAGACGTTATTGCACATACCCTAGGGGTTAGTGAGGGAAATCTACCAGTTACATATCTGGGTCTCCCACTCATATCCACTGGCATTCACAAAACCCACTGTTAGCCTATCCTGCAAAAAATAAAGAACAGAATTTCCTCTTGGAAAAATAGGCTTCTTTCAAAAGCAGGACGACTTGAACTCATTCGTTCGGTGTTGTACTCTTACTCTATATATTGGTCTAATGCACTTCTTCTGCCTGTTGGACTTCGCCAAGATATTGAATGGTTATTAATAAACTTTTTCTGGAATGGCACAAATGATAAGACAATGCATATGGTAAATTGGGACAGCATTTGCAAACCGAAAGATGAAGGGGGGCTGAACTTGAGAAATACTAGAGATTGGAATAAAGCATGTTTGGTAAAGCAATTATGGGACCTTTTGCAAAACAAATGTTCCTTATGGTCACAATGGGTTTTTGCTAGGTATCTTTCAAAAGAATCGATTTGGGAAATTTCAACAAGAACATACCACTCTACAGCTTGGAAAGGAATTTTAAAGGCAAGGAATTGGCTAATCAAACACATTTCGTACGCAATCTCTATTGGAACTAATACTAATATATGGTACGATCCTTGGGTGAATGGGAAAAGTATATTTCAATTATATGGTGACAGAATATGAAAAGACCTTGGGGCTCCCAAAGATTGGAAGGTTTCTGAATTCATTGCTAATGGTACCTGGTATCTCCCTACTCTTATTTCTCCTAAAATGTTATCACTTTAGCCGACTATCACAGCTATTCCAATCAGGAACAACTCTTCAGATGTACTTATTTGGCTTTATGACAATGGCAAATTTAGTGCCACATCCGCGTGGAATCAAATTAGGCAAAAAAATAACAAGTGGCTCCCAAGCAATTGGACATGGGATCGACCGGGATCACAGAGACATTCCTTATATACATGGTAGGCCCTTCTGAATAAACTACCTACAATAGACAATATGAAAAGAAGAGGTATCCATCATGTTAACCGATGCTCCCTTTGCATGCAACAAGAAGAAACTATTGATCATCTCTATTTTGCTTGTGACTATACTAAATGGATATAGAAGGAGATTCTCCAGCGATTCGAACTCAATAGAATGCCGCAACCAAACTTGCATCAAGAATTAGGTGACCTCATGCAATGTTTTTCAAGAAAAGAACCTCTTACACAATTGGCAAAGGTTACTTTCAGATGCGCTATTTGGTGGATGTGGAAGGAAAGATGTAGCAGAATCTTTGAGTGTCAACACACAAACAATGCTCAGCTCTTGACAAAGATTATTAGAGACTCAAGATCTTGTATGGAGAACGATATCAAAATGGAGCACTTTACACGAAGAGAAAAAGATATTTTTATCAAATTCAATTTTGCTATTAGCTAAAAACCTTGGGCATGAAGTTAAAAGCTGTACCCACAGGAAATCTTGGCATATCTAGACTTTATATTTTATTTGTTGGCCACAGTTAAGAGTTATAGTCTACAGCATGTGTAGTCATAACTACCGCATGAGTACTCTACGAGTTATCTAGCTTTGTCTATAACTGGTATAGACAAAGCTATTTGTAGAAACTTTACACAAAATCAATTTACTTTTTACTTATCAAAAAAAAGCTTAAGGTGACTTTCCCTGAGCTCCTCAATTTATTGAGGGAGGCATAGAGCACTATCAAAAAAGAAAAGCTAGTTCTCTATACTAGTCAGACCAAAAAGAAAAGGAAGGTAGTAAAGTCCCTTAAAAAGGACAAGGGAAAGGGCAGACTGAGTAAAGCAAAGGCTACTAAGAAAGACCCAGTAAAGGACAAAGGCCAGTGCTTCCACTACCACAAAGATGGGCACTGGAAGAGGAATGCAAAGAGTATCTTACAGAGATTGTGAAACGAAAGCTTGGAGAAACTTTAGGTACAATCTTGATCAGTCTCTATTTGTTAGACTCTTATGATAACACATGGGTATTGGATACCAGTAGTTGTTATTATATTTATAATTTATTATAGGTTCTGCCAAGACCTAGGAGATTGGCGAGAGGCGAAATGAACCTCAAGATGGGCAATGGAGCAAAAGTTGTTGCAGTAGCTATTGGTGAGGCCACCCTACATCTGCTTGGTGGAACAATTATTGCACTGGATGCATACTATTTTGTTCCTTCTATTATCAAAAATATTATTTTCATTTTATGATTGACAATTAGTGGATATAAATTAATCTTTGAGAATAATTGGTTGTTTAATATTATTAGATGATGAGATCATCATGAGAGGAACATTGTATAATGATTTGTTTATGCTAGACACTGCTCCACATAACATGAATGTAAGTGTGTCCAAGAGGAAACAAGATGAGGTAAACAGTGCATACTTGTGGTATTGTAGGCTAGGTCACATCCATAAGGGAAGAATTCAAAAGTTACTAAAAGATGGATATCTAGATTCATTCGACTATGAGTCATATTCAACTTATGAGCCTTGACTTCATGGAAAATTAACTAACTCTCCATTTAGTGAAACTAGAGAGAAAGCTACTGAGTTATTGGAACTCATACATAGTGATGTATGTGGACCCATATAGGTGGTTACTCCTACTTTATTACTTTTATTGATGATTTCTTATGGTATGGACATGTGTACTTAATGAAGTACAAGTCTAAGGCCTTTGAGAAATTCAGAGAGTATAAATATAAAGTGGAGAACTAGACTGGAAAGAGTATCAAGACACTTCGATCAGATCGAGGTGGTGAGTAGTTAAGTATAGAGTTCACCCAATTCTTCAAGGACCATGAGATTCTATACCAATGGACACCTCCTTATAAACCTTAGCTCAATGGTGTATCTGAAAGAAGGAATCGTGCACTATTAGACATGATGCGGTCTATGATGAGCTTTAACGACCTACCCATCTCATTTTGGGTATACACTCTAGAGACAATAGCTTACCTTCTGAATAGATTTCCAACTAAGTTGGTAGTATCTACACCATATGAGATACAAAAAGGAAAAAAGCACGATCTTAAAGTTGTTAAGATTTGAGGCTGCTTAGGTTGTTAATGTCACTCTCTTAGCTACAAAGATTTGGGGCTACTTATATATTATTTCTATTGGTATTATTTCTATCACCTCGAGGACCAAAAGGTTTTTGTAGCTAAGAGAGCGATATTCCTTGAGAGAAACTACATTCTTGGTAGAGATAGTGGGAGCATGATAGAGTTGAGCGAGGTTGGAAAACCTAGCTCAAGCACCACTCCATTGTCCGGGTCTATTGAGGTACCTAGCATATAAGTTCCAACTTTACGTAGGTCCGACAAAGTATCCCATCCTCCTAAGAGATATGTGAGACTTATTAGAGGAGAGGATGTTGAGGATATTGATCATCTGACCTACAAGGAGGCTATTACGAGTATAGACTCCAGGAAGTGGCAAGAGGTTATGAATTTTGAAATGGATTCCATGTACTCCAACATGGTCTGAAACCTAATTGATGCACCCGAGGGTATTATACCCATTAGTTGCAAGTGGATCTTTAAGAAGAAGAACAGAGTAGATGGAAAGGTAGAGACCTATAAAGCAAGGCTAGTGGCTAAGGGGCATCTTTAAAGATAAGATATTGACTATAATGAAATATTCTAACCTGTAGCCATGCTAGAATCCAACCGAATTATATTAGTTACTGCAGCATACTATGTTTATGATATATGGAAAATGGACATCAGAACTGCATTCCTCAATTACAACCTTGAGGAAGAGGTTTATATGATACAACCTAAGAGATTTGCGTACAAGGACTAAATAAGGTGTGTAAGTTGCTTAGATACATTTATGGACTAAAGAAAGCTTTACGAAGTTAGACGATAAGATTTGATGAGACAATCGGATCTTATGACTTTATTAAGAATAAGAGCTTTGTGTGTACAAGAAGGTAAGTAGGAGTGCTATCACCTTCTTAGTGTTATATGTGGATGACATTTTAATCATTGGGAATGATGTAGGAATGCTATCCATAGTAAAGGCTTGGTTATCTAGAC